>CM056193.1:150086871-150686871 GCA_029692085.1 Gymnothorax javanicus | reverse complement strand
TTTAGCTGAACTGAGACAAAATGAACTGAAATGGCTTATTGCTTGCAGTTTTTGGTTCAGTACTACAGAAGGGTGACAGATGATGAGCATGACAAACACAGACACTCCTGTCCATTTTCCTGAGATGGTTTGGGTCGTCTACTGAAAGGTGGAAGGGTTACTGCAAATCAAAGCAGAGTGATTTCTGTATGATCATCTCTATATCCTATGATGAAACATTCCTACCATGATGGGAGTGGTCTATTCAAGGATGACAATTGCCCAAGCCCCACAAGGGGTCACTGAGTGGTTTTCTGAATATAATGACAATCCTAAGCATATACCACCACCTTCACAGTCACCAGATCTCAAACTATCTGAATTCATTTGAAAGATTTTGGAACAGTGTGTTGGACAGTGCTCTACGTCACCATCATCTAAACACTGAATGAGGGAATAACTCTTGGGTAAAAGGTACTCTATGCCCCCAGCAAAGTTCATCACTTATAGACTACATTCCGGCATGTTAAGCTGATCTGACAGCTTGTGGACGCTCAACACCTTACTAAGACTGTTTATGTTGATTTTTCCGTTAATTTGTCACCTGTCTATAGGTCATCTCTACTCTTTCAAGTGCATCCTACAGTAGAGGAAAAATAAATTGATTTAACCATCACAATTCTTTGTTAACTACATGGCTATGAGCAGGCAGCATTAATAAATTCATACAAATTAGATCCTCTCCTTTACAGCAAGAAAGTTGAACATTTTCATGTTCCTCGATAAAACGTGTACTTCAGTGTAAACTGCACTATTTTGAAAATATTTGAGAATATTGCGCAGAAACACTGCAGACTGGACCCAATGCAGCAGCACATTTTGGGCAGAGCACACTATCTCCCACACATCTACCACAAGCTTTGAATATATAAAGCCCTTTTTTAACTGAACTGAACGCCCACAGCTGCACAATACACAAATTCACTGAAGAATTATGACACATTTTGCTGTGATTGTACAACTAATTGGACAAGTAGCTTTTCTCTCAAGAGACTTGTTACCACTTAAGCCCACAAGAATTTCATTTTTATACAATTTACCACAGCAAACACAGAGGAAAACTAAACGCTCCAGACCAGATTTTTTAAGGATAATGATTCAAAACCCTGTTTAAGTTCAAAAAGTTAAAAACTCTGGACCTCCAACCCAAACAACCCAATTAATGTAGCTGCAGGAGGGAAATCAAGAGCCATTTATCTTTTTTTCGCAGTAAAGCTAAACTGACTTAATAACAGCTTTCTGAACATTCAAAATAACCTCACGAAAGTCAGCAAAACCAAACGAATAACTCATTTATTTCCAGCCTTTACAAAATGTAGGTCAGTCAACAGCCCATAACTTCAGAGGCTGTGCTTACTCTAATTCAAATAATGCTCAACCAGCACAATTAAATGGAAACTAAAGGCAGAAAAAACAATTTAAGTGAAACTGAGCAATCTAGTTCCAACATTATGTCAGAAATATTACTGTTTCAATAAAAAACCTGGCATAGAGGGTTATGAACTTGGGCATGCCTGTGTCATTAGAGCCCTGCAGGCAGAGTTACCCTCTCATTACCAATAATGCTTAACTCTCTGATTCCTCAGCCTTTTCTCAGGCATGCTGTGGATTTAATAACAGCATGTGTCAATGGCAGGCCCTGCCAGTTGGCGCAGCACTGCTCCGGCACACTCTCCCCTAGAGGAGGCCGAGCAGCACCTCGCTCTCTAGACAACCTCAAAACTCCTCGCATAGCCTCACACTCGCTGTAGACTTCATTGAGTACATAAAAATGTAGCTATTCACTTTCAGCGGTAAGAGCAGTTGACACCATCATTCGGAACTCCAGCTATTGAAGCTAATTGCACCCGCCAGCTTGCTAACCATTCAGTGTGTAAGTTAATTTCCAACCTGACATCAACAAAAGCATGAATACAACTTACAAGGTTACTGCATTATAACCCTTAACCCCTCACACAGGCAGAGACAACATTCTCCTGCAGGTTACCAATTTCTAAAGCAGCAATCCCCTTAAAGACATAATGGAGGTGCCATTAAACTCCTTTGAGGAATGTTATGTTTATTAGAAGAGAATCTGGGAGATGAGTAAGGAGTCCTTGTGATGGGGGCCACAGTTATTATCGCAGTCCCTCAACCTGAACCAGAACAGTTATAACTGCGCTCTGATCACTGTAATCGAATAAAATGAGGGAGAGGAATGCAGAGAACTTCATTTTCAAAGGACGAAATGAATACATAACCCCAAGGCAAGTGATTCCAAACCTTTTCTGTCAGAACAATGATGGCATTATGTAGCCGATTGTCGGGAGATAAAAACATATCCACCTGGTACCGTATGGAATTCCTGGCTTTTATCACAGACTGAACCACTCGCCTCTGTTTCAATGAACCACTCACAATAGCCATCCAAACTTCTGTACAAGCAAACACGCACGTATGCACACACATACACACACGCACACACATTCACTGCCACCCTCTTTCAAAGCACAGGAAGGGAGTGGGAGGGTGAACGAGAGGAATAAATGCAGACTCTTACCCGCCATCTTCCTGAAATCCCTCCAGCTCATCCCGCTGCTCCGCCAGTGTAGACTCCAGGTCCAGGTAGGTCCCATTGTGTGACAGCTGCAGGGCACAGTCATCAAGCTGCAGGCGAGAGACAGCGTCCCATGAGACTTTCGAATGAGGCATCAGCATAAGTCTATTCATTCGTGTCTATTCATGAATACATTTTCTACATGCTTTGGAAGAACAGCAGTTTCCTTGAATGAAAAAAAGGTTGTTAGCAACTGTGTGTAATCATAATTTTTAATATTTTATTCATGGTGGATATTTTTTTGCCATTTTATAGACATTACTGTAAGGCCACAAGAAGATATTTTAAACATTAAAGAGAAAAGGAGCAGAAAATTTGATCAATTAGGGTTGTTGTTTTTGTAAGAGTGGCTCATTTACACTGCCTTGGAAGATAACATTGCAGGCAGGAGGGGGAGGAGAATGAGCTCTCGATCAGTGACATCACAGCACAGACACCCAGCATGACTCAGCTGGTAGCCTGCCTGTTTGTTGACGCGCAATTAGGATCAAATGATGGTATCTATAACCTCCCACAGACAGGTTGCCCAAATTGACCCATGTGTTAGACCTAGTCCATGTACCCATAACTCTCTCTCTCCCCCTCCAACCCATCTCCATCTAATGCAATAAACACTCACAATTTATTGCAAAGCTACCACTTCGACAAATTAGCTTAGGGTAACCAAAAAACATTGGTATCCACACTGAGAAACATGCATAGAAATTAACACGCAATGCAAATCACACAAGAAAGAGGAACCAAAACAATGAACAGAAGAATGTCTGGAACCTGAAAAGTAAATATAGCTTTGAGTTCAAGCATAAAATAACAATGTTGTTTTGTGTTTTACAACCTCAATTCCACAAGAAATGGGACAGAATGCAAAATGAAACTAAAACAGAATTAAGTTATCCATAAATTCTCTTTTGCCTACATCCACTACTGAAGCATAATGCATTTACTTGAGAGAAAAATATTTTTTTTTAAATTGATGTGATAATTATCTCAGCATTCTAAGAAAAGTTTCCATGGGTGAAAAAGAATGTGTTTTTATGAATTAAAGAGATAATTACCTCCAAATTCTGAGATAATCATCTAATTAATTCAGAATACAGAGCAGATTTCCCCCCGAGAAACCTTTTCTCAGACTAGTGAGATAATTACTGCAGTAATTCATAAAAACAGCCCGTTTTTTTTTCTCAAGTGAACGCACTATGCTTTCATAGGGAGCAGTACAAAGGAAAAATATTTACAGTTTCACCTTACAATGGAATTGATTTTTTCATAAATTGCAAATTTAATGTCTGCAACAGGTCTAAAAACAACTGGGACAAGGGAATGGAAATGCAGGAAAAGTGGAATCTTCAGAAAAACATCAATCTGGAACATACCACAGGTAAACGGGTGAATAGGTGACAGGTGATGAATTTATTATTGGGTATAAAATGAACAGTCATAAAAACCATGGTCATGTACAAGCAAGATGGTTCAGGATTCACTATTTTCCCAAACGTTGCATGGCCAAGTATTCAAACAGTTTAAGAACAATGTTTCAGAATGTGCAATTGCATGGAATTTAGGGATCTCGCCATCTGCAGTCCATCATAAAGAGAAAAGAATCAGAAAATCCAGAGAAACCAAAGCAATTACTCTGCGTAAAATATGAGGTCTAGTAATACTTATATTGAATGCGCGTGACCTTCAAGCCCTCACATAGTTCTGCATTAAGAACCAGCCTGCTTCTGTAATGGACATAACCATGGCGGCTCAAAAATATTTCAGCAGACCCGTGTCAGTGAACAAAGCTTGTCGTGGCATCATCAACCATTCATCGACAATGCAAAGAGGAAGCCGTGTATCAACACTATTCAGAAGCATCTCTTACTTCTCTGGGCTCGAGCTCATCTGAAATTGACAGACAAGGAAATAGAAAGGAGTGGCGGGTCTGGCAAGTCTATCTTTCAAATAAATTTTGGAAATAATGGAGATTGTGTTCTCAGGGCCAAAGAGGAGAAGGACCACCATGACTTTCATCAGCGATATGGCCAATGCTAGCGTCTGTCATGGCCCGAGCTGCACTGGTCCACTTGGCATAGATAAAGGCAGAATTGACAATGGGTCTAATTCATGAAACGTTAGTAAATTTGTGCGTTGATTTGCACATAAAAGCCTACGTTACTAAAAACCTACTCAGGATTCATGAACACCGCGGGAAACTCAGATCTGATCATAAACACACGTGTATGATCATGAATGCCAATCCATCTTAAAGTGACAGCGCGCTCCTGGTAATCAGCTATTAGCATAAATCCCCGCCCATGAATTGCCAATGACCACCATATAAGGAGGTGTAGATGCATCCAGTCGACCTGTCAGTCATGGCGCAAACAAAGAAAGAGAGAGAAAGAAAAAAGAATTATTCCGAGGTGGAGATAGAAATAATTTTGGGTGAAGTGGAGTTAAGAAAAAACATTTTATTTTCATCTGTTAGCAGTGGTGTGACAGGGACCGGCAAAGCGAAGGCCTGGAGGGAGGTGACAGATGCTGTTTAATGTTGTCTCTGTAGTCCAAAGAACCATGTCCGAGGTGAAGCGTAAATGGTTTGACATGAAACTGGAGGCAAAGAAACGCATAAGCGCACATAAAAAAAAAAAAAAAATACATCAGCCACAGGAGGAGGAGGCTCACAGTCTAACTCGTCCCATGACAACAAAAAGGTGAGTGTGACATTCCTGATGAAAGTTGTTTTTCTGCACCACGGCACGGTGCAGAAAAACAGGTTTCATCAGGAATGTCACTTGCGACCTTTTGTTATTCATGGGACGAACTATCAACTGCAGACGAGCGCATCGCTGGTATAATTGGGGAGACCGCTCTGTCAGGAATTATACCTGACGGAGACAGCGACATGCCTCCACTTTTATTTTTTTATTATCATAATTCAACATGTAGAAAGAACGCATAATCTATTGAGTCGATTCACATAGATAATTCAAAATCATGAACCTAATCGGGATCTTAAACCTGCCAATTGCCAACTAATTTAACTAAATGTGTTATATTTTTAATCGTTTGTCATGTTTAGACTATACCACGTGTTTCAAAAGCATCTGCGTATTGTGCACATAACAGAGCACAATATGAATTAAAATTGTAATTTCCAATAGTGACGAGCATAATTTATGTGCATTCTTAAATTTACACAAGCACTACGCATGGTCAGCAGCATGTGTAGATTTTGTTAGCAGCTACGAAAAGATCGGAGCTACTAAAATATTGATGAATGCGGAGATGCACGTAAATTTTCGTCTGCGAATAGTTTACACACAAATTCGTTCTGCTCACGTTTCATGAATGAGACCCATTGTCTTTTTCAGGAACACCCTTGTTGTTCCGGCGGGATAAAACCAAGCCTAACTCTGCATGTATTATGACAGCGGGGTTTCACGGTCACAGAATGCAGGTACTGCCAGCAGCCCAGACCTGTCTCCCACTGAAAACACGTGGCGGATTAAAAGCGCAAAATACAACATCGACGACCCCAGACTGTTGACTAACAGAAGTCCTGTGCCAGGCAAGAATGGTGACAAATTTTGCTTTTGAAACTCCAATAATTAGTGTCCTCAGTTCCAAAACGACTAATGAGTATCATTAAAGCCTGCCCCAGATGGTGCAACTTTGCCTGAGGCAAGTGATACGCGTGTATACTGCATGAGGCAATGTTGCACCGCATGGGGATGGTTTTTGCTGTGTAACTTGCGCGGATGTTACAGATGCAGATGCATGTGCAGATGAGTCAAATGATACAGAAAAATGGCGGCACCCTCTGAAACTGTAACGGACATCCGGGCCGAGGATAAATTAGTTGAATTTTCTGTATCACGTGACTCGTCTGCGTATCATATGACGGATCTGCACATTGTGATTGGTCGAGAACATCAGGGTTCTCACCAGAAATTTTTGACAGCGTAGTGGGGTGGGACATCACCCAAACTGGCCCGGGGTATGGGGGCTGCGGAGGCCCCCAACGGGGTCCACGGGCAGAGCCCTGGTGGGGGGCCTGGGGGGAAGCCTCCCCTGAAGCTCTGCCAATTTCTGGTTTTTTGAGGCCTATTTGACAGTCTAGATGGCCCAATTTAAGGATATATATACTCACCTAGAATACAAATCTTGCATGTAAAATCTCTTGAAATAATACCTGGGACCACTGTAGCTAAAGGTAAACTTGCAAAGGCTTTGGCTCTGATGTGAACTCAGGGGTTATGCTAATGCAGGGCTCTCAGGTCTTACGCAATGAGCGTGACTGTCACTCATTTCAGTCGGATGTCACGCACTGACGCCACAAATAGTATTTCTCACGCAAAAAAAAAAGATTAAAACGAAAACTATTTCCAACAGTAGGCCAATATGCGCAGCAGCACCGCTATAACTGTGCAGGAATGAACCACATCTCCCCTGGAGTTTTTTGTGGCAGCTTGCCACCTGCAAGACAATCAAAAAAAGGAAAGGGGCGGGAGCCCTTGTGGCTCATCGGCCTAAGTGGGCGTACCACAAAGGCTGTGTCCCTCCCGCAGCGACCTGGGCTCAAATCCGGCTCAGGTCATTTGCTGCATGTCTTCCCCCATTCTTCTCCCCAACCTTCCTGTCTCTCTACACTGTATAACTATCAAATAAAGGAAAAATTCCCAAAAAAATAATCTTTAGTACAAAAAAAAAAAAAAAGGAAAGGGGCTACACAATAGCCAATCAGATAATAGCACTATCGTTTCTGGGTAAGATTTTGAGCAACAACCAATGGAAAAAAAAAAACAGTTATCCTGAAATTATTTACTAGATCCTGCTACAACAACGTTCTGAAAGCTGCATTATTCATTCACCCACGGTGGAAAACAGGAGCATCAAGCACCCCCCCGTTCTTTCCTAAACAATCTCAAACCACGATGTGCACATGGTTGTTTCTGTCAAAACAAACCATACGCTATTCATTTGCAGCGAAGACCACGGCAGAGAAACAAGTTTTTTAGGAAAATTTGCACATATTTTACTGGAAAATGTGTCAAACTTTGCAAGCACGCAGCTTGAAAGACAGCGTAGTGGGCCAAGACACAGCGTATTTTTTCAGGTAACAATACGCCGGTGAGAACACTGCACGTTTAATATTGCAACAGGTAGCCCCCACACGGTGAGTAACTTCCTCGCGTGATGCGAAAATATCTAGCATGCTAGATACGCTGCTGCACTGTCACGCGAGGAAGTTACGCGGCAAAAACCATCCCCACACGGTGCAACATTGCCTGATGCAGTATACACGCGTATCACTTGCCTCAGGCAAAGTTGCACCGTCTGGGGCAGGCTTAAAAGGGGACGTGATGTTACACAGTGGGGAACATGAACCTGCCCCAACACCACTGAAATGTGTTGCTGACATCAAAATTCAAAATAGCTATTATTTTCAATTAACAATGAAGTAGATGAGTAAAAACATTACTTATTTTGTCTTTGTCCCAATGTCAACAGAATACACGCTACCAGCACCTAAAAACCGAGAAAGTGCAACTTTTTCCGAGAAATTCCTATGAAAACTTAGAATACACCGAGGTTTACTGAAGATTTGAGGCCAACTCGGTAAACCTTGGAAAAATTTTACCGAGGTATCCCAAAGTCTGTCCGGTTTACTTAAGTTTGGACAACACCTCAGTAAACCTCAGTTAAATTTTCCCGAGACACACCGAGGATTGTCTGGGCTGCATCTAGGTACTGGCTTAATTACACTGTAACCTTGTTGAACAGGCAGTACCGATAATTTGCATGATTAATTGGTGTTTGGACTGCAGTACTGGAGGGAGGTCTTTAATGAGGCATGTGTTTTGACTGTCTTCACACCTCCCCTTTGTTCTGGTGTGAGCATAGGCCTAGCAGACAAACTTCGGTCTACCTCGGTGAAATTTTCCCGAGGAATACCAACGTGGTCTTTGAGCTTCAGTGGGCCAGACAATCCTCGGTGTGTTTCGGTAAAATTTTTCCGAGGTTAACAGAGTTGGCCTCAAATCTTCAGTAAACCTCCGTGTATTCAAAGTTTTTATAGGAATTTCTCGGAAAAAGGTGTACTTTCTCAGTTTTTAGGTGCTACTAGTGACACACTAAAAGGGATTTACAAATTACTGCTCACTGTTTATAATTACATTTTACACACTGCCCCAATTCTTCTGGAATTGAGGTTGTAGTTCGCATCACATTGCTAAATTTATTTACTCAAATTATACCAGCATATAGAGTACAGCAACAATGTATAAGGAATGCATTATCTTTTATTACATAAATTGATGCTATGTATCCATTACCCATCAAGACACTCATAAGGCTGAGCAATGATAAGTTAAGCTGAAAGGAGAAGGGAGAAACTGTATAATGAATATAGATCAAAGCACAGAAAAGTCACTCCAGGCTCTCCTGTTTCAGTGGTGTTCAGAAACCTGGTTACAAAGGTCAGTAGAGCAGCGTTCAGTATTCACTCAATTTTATAACACAGGCAGTGAGGCTGGCCTGAATGGCGTTGAAGGAGGCCAGGTGGTATTGAACAAGAATCGGGTGACAACCCAGAATTCCCGCTGTCATTTGTCTCGCAATTCCTCAGATTTACAGTACGCCTTCCCTTGCACCTTGTTTTCCACTTAAATCACTAGTGTTTCGTTGACATGCACAGCTTTTGAAGCCCCACTTCAGTGAGCAGCGTCTCATTGTCAGGGGGAAGAGCTCCCATCAGCTTCTGGTATGTCAGGGGGTTGGGAACCTGGAGACATCTTGATTTCAAAGCGTTTTCACAAATCCTCCCAAATTGGCCCTTAAAGTGGTATGAGGCCCAGCGGGGCGGTATACAGCAGAATTGTGAGACGGTAGAGAGAGCAGGAGGAGAGCACAGTAGGACTCTCTCTTTTCAGCCCCCGTCTCACAGTGTTTTACCACAACCACCAGGATCAACCTTTCCCCCCACCCACAGACTACAAGCATTTAGGGAATAAGTTCTCTGCATTTATCACTTTTAAATATGCCTGCTGTACCCTTGATTTTGCTTTGAAAGAAGGACACGCAGACGCAGAGTTCGATAACCATGTTCTTAGATGCCATTCGAGCCCTTAAATAATTGGGGTGGGGGAGAGGTCGAGAGACAAAAGCAGTAAAGAATAAAGTAACAGTGTGTGGAGAAAGATATGACAACAGGGAATAACAGAATAAGATGGGCCTAACTCCTTTGCAGTTTATGAGAGGCCTCCTTATACATGTGTAATACTGACTGGGAAAAGAAAGGCTCTGCCACGCAGGTTTGGGCGACAATTACAATTACAGCTCAGAGCACCAGGATAGAAAGAGCTTTCCCTCACCACCTAAAATAAAATCCTCTCCCTAAAAGCTGCTTTGCAGCTGTGGCTTTTGTGCACTTCAAGGAAATTTGACTCGAGAAAACGACATTAGGAAAGCATATGGTGTATCCAGACGACATAATGTTTAGAAAATGAAAAGTCTGCCTTTTATACTGTCATAACCTGGTGCTTCGCCCCAAACCGAGAGCCAGCCAGTGCCATCTTTTTGCGGCAGACTGTAAGAGTATTTTCAGTTTTTTACTTTACTGACATTTGGCTGAGGCATACCAAATGATTCTTTACAAAACTTCCAAGAACGCAGCGCTAAACTATGTGGGGATATTTTCAGATGAAGCCTGCACATAATGCATAAAAAAGACATGAATAATGCAACACACCATAAGCCATAGTAGCAATGGTGGTTCCTAAATTGCTATTATGTGTGCACTGCTGGGTAAATGCCTCAAGGAAGTAATTTCCAAGCGCTGAAAAGCCATGGAGGCAGACAATTCACAGAAAAACACACACAGATTAATTAATTGTCACCCGGGAAGAAGAATGTTCAAATCCACACAAAAATACAACAGGGTACAAGTGTTAATAGGGAGGAGTACAGTGGTGAAAAAGTTTATGTGCAGATGCGTAATGGATGCCAAATGTGAATTTGATGATACACTTGAACTTAGCACTCGCAGTAAGGCAACCAAACCCTGGGAGTGCCAGCTCTGTTGTGTATGAGACGACAGAAGTAAGGGGTTGAAGGACAGAAAACATCACCATACCTTACTACTTTAACTAGGATGGACTGATTGATTGATTGATTGATTAATTGATAAATTGAATTTATTTGCAATTTAACAGCACAACAACTCAAAAAAGTATCACGGCATGAAATCCAAGAAGTGCACCCACATGGAAACAAACAAGCAGAAAAAACATAGAAAACAAGCAAGTTGATGCAAATAAACATAAGATTAACCCTTGCAACCCAACACCCATGATTATACTACCTCTCATAGAAGTGAACCATCATCTCTGTCCAAAGGGCCACCTTTACTTTAAGAATTGTCTTTGTTTGGCTTGGTTTAATATGCTGGGGCAAGTTGTTCCATAAGAAGATCCCTGCATAGAAAAAATGAGCTTCTTGCTACTTTGTTTTTGCCGCAAGGAACACTAGATGACATAATGCTTTACGTTGGGTTTAATTCATTTAGGCTTCTAACCATATCAATTTGCCAGTTCATATATCCTGGGGCCCTTTTATGAATTAATTTAAACATATGGTTAAGTTTCAGTTCAACTCTATCTTTATCAGGTAAAAATCACACCTCCTTCCTTTCTACAGGTCCTATGCGCGTCCTGGGAGGAGCATTGAGCAATTATCTAATAACTTTATACTGCGCAACCAGCATTTTGTTTTTAACCCTTTGGGAAAGTCCACTAAAACATGCAGAACAGGCATGGTCAGTGGCAGTGGATTAATGAGGCAACTGATAGATGCTTAACCTTAAAATTAAGATCATGAATGTAACAATATATAAACTTAAGCATTTTTTCAGTTTTAGATAAAAGTCTCGCAGAAATTTCTTCAAATTGGTCAAGAGTGATTCCAAGGCATATGACACTAGTTTTAGACTCAATAATATTTCCCTCACACTATACCTCAATTGTATTGCTTTTCATAAGCTAGCATTAAGAGCCAAATAAAATGAACTCTGTCTTTCTCAAATGAGAGCCAGCTTATTGCCAATTAACCAGTCTCTAACCATGGACAATTCTCTAATAAGATTTTCTTGTACAACTCCAGTATCTTTTTTGGACACTGGTACGGTTGATCTCCATAAAGCATCATTTTTTTACATGTTACTGCAGCTGGTATATCACTGATATATAAAAAAAACAACATTGGTCCCAAAATGGAGCTCTGTGGTACCCCTTATGTGACTTCCATAACTGTGGATAGGGCTTCTCCAACTTCACACATTGGTTTCCTGTTAGAAAAGTAGGATTTAAGCCAATTTACAGCCATGTCTTTCAAGCCGACACATTTCAATTTAATTTAAAAAAATAATACCATGATCTACACTATCAAAAGCCTTCTGTTAGGCTAACATGACCATACAGGTATATTTCCCTTTCTGGCTCTCCATTTTTATATAATCAGAAAGATCAATCAGCCATGTAATCGTTGAGAAATCTATTCTGAACCCAGACTGGAACTTAAGCAGTATTTGTCTTTGAGAAGATATTCTTTCAGTCAGTCTAATACCAATCCCTCAAATACATTAAAATTGACACAGGCCTATAATTGCTTACCTGGGTTTTACTGTCTTTTTTATGCAGAGGAATGACTGATTTCAGATCATTTGGAACTTTCCAGCATATAAAGAATATTTCACAAAATGTATCAGAATTCTTATAGTTATGCATCCACCATCCTTTATAAATATAGCTGGTAAATTGTCTAGTCCAGTAGCCTTATTACTAAATCAATTTTGCAGAGCAGAAATTGCTCTCTGTTACCATACCTAACTCAAACATGTCACTTGCTGTGTTTAAACTTTTATAATGGTTTTGAGCAAAGAAAAACTGATAAAAATGTATATTGGCAGTGACAAGGCAAGCCTGGACAATCTGATTAATATGTAATACCGCATGTTTCCGAAGCATGGAATGAACAGCCCAGCAAACTATAAGTACCATTTTCATTCTCTTCAAAGTTTCCTTCTCACCCCCTTAAAAAAAGCTGTGCCAGATCCATAAAATAATTCTGCATAAGTCTGCTTGAATGGCATTGCAGCTATATGAAAAAATAAGACCTGCTTGAGTAGATTCAATTTCTTCCAGAAGTCAAAAACAGTCGAGAGCACTACAAATCTTCACCAAGGATTTGAAACCCAACACCTGCTAAAACCATTTTTTGAAATTAGGAAAGCCTTGTTGCTCATGCTCACATGTGCTATGGTTTAAAAGCAGTTCTTTAGGCGAATTAACAACCCTAAAAATGGCAGGGCAAAGGACCTTGTTAGCTGGTAAATACATTAAGAGACGTGCAGCTTTGATCTGCGTGACCATTCAGTTTGTCTTTGGCTGTGCTGAGCTGCCCTGGGACTCAGTAATGTTTGAGCACAGAAACAAACCATATGGTCGGCTACAATAACACTTGACTGGACTGCCATGTCATCTCCTTCAAGAAGTGAAACTAAAGAAATCCATGTCTGATTCCACAGCACTTCTATCCCTCACAGCTCTCTCCTTACCTGAACCACAGAGAACAGTAATGTCAAATTTCTGGGTTTGATGTACAACATTAGCATATTTCATTACGGTAATATTGCAGAAGAGTATTAAATAAATAAACAAATAAAGTCATTGCTGAATTGCAGTTGAAGTGTCATGGCTCTGTTTTTCAAAGAAAGAAAGACAGCTTTCTTTCTGGAGCTTTTCAGCCTCGTGGGACCCTTTGAGAACTTGATACTGAGAACAGGATTCTTCAACCTTCATTACAACAGATTTGTACGTAATTCCCATATATTGTAGTTTTGTTGAGGTAATTGAGCGGTACAGAGATGGCCATTACGGATTGAACCATTCATTCTCACAAGCAGGTGTGAAAATCAATTCACAGGAGAAACCTTCTCAGGGCCAAGTCAGCTTACAAAGCCAGAGAGGTGGATGAACATCCTTTCCCTTGGGAAAGCTGGATTTCACCCAGTGCTTATATTTTTGATGAGATGCCCTTAGGTTGAAGTGCTCCAACCAATCATAGGGAAGAGGCCATGAGGGAAAATCTGGGGTTTACAAAAACGCCTTGTTTAAGTGTTTGGTACTGGACCTCTTTGTTGGTTAGCATCCCTGCCAGTCCCAGGAAAAAACCTTTCACCTCTGATTTTTTTGTTCTTATTTTGAAAAAATCTGTATTAGTCACAGCAAAAAGAAAGAGAGAAAAATGCCCAGAGTCCCTGTCCATGCAGCAGAAAACCTGTTCTGCTTTCAGTCACTGAGCCACTTATGGGTTACGCAGATTTGATTCTGTATAATAAACGTACTTGTGATTCGGATTTCTTGCTGTCACATATGATACCCACCATATGGCAAAAGAGTGGGCCTAAAACAGTAAACACAGATAAATATACTAGAGTAGATATTAGCATAATAAGATTCAAAAGACTTGCCACAATGCACAGAGTTCCTCCGAGTATTTTTCTAATTGTTCCACAATCCGGTGACTAACCAGAACCTTCAGAACTTGGAAAGAATGTCACAAGTAAAGAAAAAAATTCAAGAGGTCTCCACCTTCACTCCCTTTCAGTTTCCCTCACTATTTTTCTCCTCTGCTGGGTCCTGTTGCCCTCAGGTCGATGTAGATATTTTAATTACTGAGGATAGAAGCAGGTAGCTTAACATTATGCTAAAAGAGGGGTGGTGGGGATGGGGAGCCATCGGTCTGAAATCAGCAGAGCCTGCCAGCCTGAATTGCCTGTAGAGAGGCCTGCCAGCGGACCCGCACCACATTCCTCTTGTTTTTACGCTCTTTTGATGATCAGTGAAAGAGTGAGCTCAGGATAGGGGTAGCGGGCCAGAGCTGGCAGCAAGGTGTCTGCCAGGTGCTCAGCATTAGCAAGCTTTGAGCGCCGCAGTGAACACTGTGCAAAGCCCCGACCTCCAAACTGTTTGTACATTTTAATGGAGTCCTTATATCTGTCTCTGTAGTACAAAGAGAGCAGCCAGCAATGTCAAGGCACTGTGCTTGCAAAACTCTGGCTGTGTACCATCACAAGCTCACGACTGTGACCCCAAATCCATATATTCACCAACTCCGCTCAAGTGCACACAGCCACACGCTCACACACGAGCACACTCGTATATCCGCGCGCGCGCACATACGGGAACAAACACGCACACGCAAAAGCTATCTAGTATCAATGCCTCCTGCAGTGGAAGTGCTGACTCAAGACATTGCTGCTTCATGTTTCCTGACAGAAAATCAATGCCATTAATGACTTGCACAGCTACCCAGCTTGCAAGCCCACGACACCACACTGGCTTACCTCTGTATGTAAATACAGCAAATATATGACTGGGCATATATCAAGTGTCAAGGTTTTACACGTATATAGTGAGCACCATGATTCATTAGACAGGCAATCATTTTCTAAATTGGCCCAGTACTCCAGCACATCCAGCTAGAAAGGATACAATGACAATGAGGTTGAAGTGCAGACTGTCAGCTATAGGTTGAGGGTGTTTTTAGCTGTATCAGGAGAACCATTTAGAAATGAGAGTACCTTTTGTACATAGTCACCACCCCCATTTTGGCCACATAAAAATAATTAGGCAGTCCCTGGTGATGCTCTGCCAGTCCTGTGCTGCGGCCCTCTTCAGTACCTGCTTCTTTCTGGGACTTTTTGCATTCAGTCTCCTCTTCAGCAAGTGAAATGCAAGTTTACTTGAATTCAGATGCGGTGATCGACTCAGCTGACAGCACGGAAATAACAAAAAGTGCGACCGATGTACTATGGCGGTCATTGCATATGACTGGGAAAACTATGTGTACGTGTCACTTTGGTTCCTAGGTCATTTTGTCCTTCACACGGCCAGTATAAGCTCACAGATTGGCATTCCCTTCAGTCGAAGCGAGGCAGCCAAAAGGCAGGAACGAAAACATAAACTCTAAAGCTGGGGTAGAAGTCACTAAAGTAACCAGCAATTACCGTGAATCCCAGAAGTGCAGTTCTTTCCCTGAGGTCAAAACCCTCTGCCAGTGAAGAGCAACAAATATAAATCCTCAAAACTGCTGCATTTTGGGCCACGTTTATGTAATAGGCCTGAGATTGCACACTTGGGGATTCCAGACAAGCGATAGTTAATTCATGAACAGCAGCCTCGGATTGATCGAAGAGGCGCTGCATCTCCCTTTCCCAGGATTTGTCCCCGTGACCCTGCGGTCACCAGCAAGACCTGGAAGCGCCTCAGTATGAAAAGCTGAGGCTGTTTCCCCGGCTGCCTGACCACATAGCACATAACTCCGTTGGCCATGCGAGCTTCACTTGAGCCGAGTAAAAATAAACAGCCTTTGGGACAAAACGCATCATCAAAATCAAAATGCACAGTCAACCTGAAGCAGCACTGCTCTTTAAAAACACTTCTCAGACTCAATCTGCTCAAACGGCCATCATTCACAGAATGAGTAATATCTCCCTCTAGGCAACTGAATGTTCCAGCACAGAGTTCAATGAGATGTGGTTTGAACTGAAAAACAACTTCAACTTATACTCATGTTATTAAAGTTATACTAACATTTATTAAGTTGCTTGATATGTATTAGTATTACGAGTAGTCATAGTCATATCATCATCACCACATTTAACTGCTTTAATTTTGAATGACAAAAATCTTACCATTGTATCAAAATTATGAATAAAAATGTTTTTGTTTCTGACACAAAAAAGAGGTTTTCCCGTAACAAAAATTCAGAAATGAACATTTTGCCTGATATATAACAACAATACTTTCAAATTCAAATTCATTTGCAAGTACGAGATTTCTTAGTCAGACACAGCACACTGAAGACTGGACTGAGTCCACCAGCTGTCTGAGCTGCGACCCTGCAGAGGACGACACGAGGTTAAGGGCCACAATATGAAGTGGGTGGAATCACTCCCTAAAACACAGCAGTGGATCATTCCATTCCAGACCTATATTTCTTCATAGGAATGACGGAAAACACTATAATGATTCAGCAATTTCTTTGAGGGCGTTCCATATCACAAGTTTTAGAAGGCTACACTCTATGCTGCTTGCTGAGCACACTAAACCCAGATAGTGTGGTGCACTCAACTGTTTTGTGGAAACCGATTACCTCAAAAAAATTTGTAAGCCAACTCATGATTTTGAGTTCACAAAATTTAAAAACATGGCAAAAATAACTTTTCAACATTTTTACCTTATTTTCTTTTAGTACCGTCTACACAATGCTAATAAGTTGGTGTACACAATGTAATTTTGTGTAATAGATTTCCACAGAACATTTGAGTTCGCCACACTATCTACAGTGCTTGTCAGCTAAGACCAAGCAAATGATTTTGTAACTGGATTTCTCTAAAGTAACAGAAGACAAGACCTGTCTCATCAGAAAACACCAGCCATGCATCGTGTGAAACTAAGCAGTGTAATTTGTCTTCAGAGTAAAGGATGAAATCGTTAGACAACGTTCGGAACCCGAAACGCTTTGAGCGGCCATTGCAAAAGCGGAGAAAGAGCTTCGGAAACCGGCGAAACCTCAGCACTGCATAACAATGTGTGAGCAAAATCCAACCCGCACCCACAGACAAGGAGGAGAGCTGACCTATATTTTACAGTATTTAGCATAACTTCTAATTACAGACATCTGTAATTTCTCTAAAATAATGTGCAGAAAAAAAAACAGAGGCCCAAAAAAGTCAATGAAACAGTGGGAGAGTTGAGAAAATGAGTAGGAAAAAGAGAGTGCATATCTACAGAGACAAGCGTAAGAGTGTGTCTGGTTGTGTATTTATGACAGCATGTGTGTGGCATGTCCTTGTCGTGTCTGCATCAGTGCAAGCATGTTTCAGTGTGCGCATCTGCACGCACATACACGTGTGACATAGTGCTCACACCTGAATATGAGCCTGAGGCTGCTGAACAGTGAAGGTCAATGCAGCTGTAGCGGTACTGTAATTTACTAATGGGCTGAGGAGTATCCAGCAGTGAAAATCTAAACTGGCTGTTAAACAGCCTCTAGCTGCTCCACGGACTTTAACCACAGCATACTCTAGTCATTCTAAGTGCACAAACGCACCACCTCAAGGACAGACAATGATCAAGAGATGACAGTTCCACAGACCACAGATATTAGGTCAGTGTGTGATATAATGGCACTGAAGAGAATCTCCTCTCCATTGTTCAAGGCTCTCTTACTCAGTCCCAAAGGGACAAAATGCTACAACAGACAACAGCAGACCCAGGCCTGAATTCTCCAGCTCCCCCAGTACCATGTTTGAGCAAAAGGCTATTTATACCATTCTGACCAACCCACCAGTAGCCACCACGTCACCAGCTCTTGACAGAGAGGACAGTACACTCTACAGTATGCTGTCTCACTTGACTAAATGTGTCACTTTACCCTTTATCGGTTTCTGAATTTGACGAGCATATAACAAAATATTGGGGAGGACGTCCACCTTCTGAACTTGAATTCGCACCCCTCTAACCTCACAAACCCCTGATATAGCACCCTTTTAAACAGTAAATGGGTTGGCAAATGCAAAAACTCAAGTTAATCAACAGTATAACTCAATCAGTTGTAACTAGTAATGTAAGTCCATTAAAGATCAACTTCTGTCAAAAAACAAATGAGAAACCCCCTCGGTAGACCAGGAAATCCTGCCTTTCCACTGCTTTAACTCCACTAAATGACTAGCTTCACGTAGTTTCACAGCTTTAAATACAACACCGTATGATCATCACTCTCTATCATGGCATAGCTAAGCATCTGAACAGGCAGTTCTCATTTGCGCTGCGGTTCTTAAAGATTACTGCTTAATTACTGTTGGTCTGGGAGATAAATCTCATGTACACAGTAAAGCCTGCTTGTGTTTGTGTTTTCATTTCTGACAGGTTTTTTCTATCCCCTTTCTAAATCAAGGGTACGCTCTTGTCCCCACTGTCATAAACAGGCCTCAAAACAAGTGCCAGGCTCTTGTGGTCTTCCACAGCACCCGGAAGGTTCCGTGACTCATCTGCCCATGCAGAGCCGGGAGATGACAGGATCAAAGCGCGTCCGTTTGACAGGATGACAAAATACTTCAATTAACTTTCAATGTAGACCTTGTCAACCGCTCAAAACAAAATAAGAAAGCAAAGCACAGACTTGAATATGAACTTATACCTCCAAAACACGTTCTGAAGCTTCCAGAGCAAATCATCCCAAGTGGTTCTCATTAAGAGGCCAAAGCCCTCTGGGAATGTGTTTTTGAAGATGTGAACAGTGCCCCAGTAATAACTGTGCACAAGAGTTAGCAGCAGTTTTCCAGAATTCCTCAGTTATCAAAGTCACGCGAAAGGCTATGGGAATCACTTTTTTTCAAACATGTCAGAGGTCAGGTTTTTGACACATCTTCAAAACTAAAAAGTGTAAAATCTCAGCTCAAAAAGGATTGAGTGAGTCCATATCAGGAATGCTCGCAAATCGATGCTAATGAAGTCACACTGAACACATGCAGACGGCCACTTGGCCGAGCCATTCAAAACATTTCCAAAATGTATTTATCTGTTTATTTTTTCATTCATTTCTTCATAGATAGATAGATTTTTTTTGTAATACACCTGTAATAACAAGGGTGAATGATCAAGCGAATTGTGGTCCATTTCTAATCAAGACAAACACTTCCCCATGGTAACACAGCCTGACTGACACAGAGCATCTGGTGGCAATACAACAAGGAAGTGCAGTTGACTGGCATGAGATGGATCTACATTTGAGGCTGATGTTATGGTCATGGTGAGACTTTGTGCTCCCATATACTTCAAAGAGGCACTCAACCTGATTGACTAATAGTAACTGTCATCAAATGTCCACATGATACGTGAACAGGAGGGGACCAAAAGAGAACTTACTGAAGTGCAGTTTATATATGATACAAATTATAACAAATGCACTGCATTTAGTGGACCTCCTGTTCTCGTATGAGAGAAAAATAAGTTAAAATGCCACTGTGCAAAATTACCTCCGCCAGTGAGGTTATGTTTTCACTCGCTTTTATCTGTTTGTCTGTCTGTTAACAGGATAACTTAAAAAGTGATGAACGGATTGGCACAAAATTTGGTAGGTGGTAGTCAAAGGATGAGTTGATTCAATTTTGGAAGTGATCAAGAACATATTCTGGATTCTAGATAGAGAAGAAGATAAAATATACCTGAATAGAATAATACTGACATATGCCATGGCAGAGCGCTCTACTGAGTGCCCTTCTAATTGGTTATGTTTATTTGCTTACTTGCATATAGAGCCATTTATTGTTTAAAAGAGCCTTCACTCCAACAAAAATTGCTAGATTCCACAACACTGCCCAGAGGAGCTGAGGAGGAATGATGTTTACACAACTGATAAGCACAGAACTGTTATCCAAAAAATATAGCTAAAGCCCTTCACTATACATGTCCTTTTCCCAGCAGAGTACCTTCACTAGACCATGGTTTAAGGAAAAAAAAGAATAGGGCCCTTGTATTCTTTCCAGTTTTTCAGAAAAAATACACTGCGATTGTCACCCTTTGCTTGTGGGTCAATGTAGCTTGTGCAGCCAAATTCTTTGTATACCAGCCATTTCTCTTTGACAGCCGACAGAATGTTGCCATTATCTGGCTTACTTGCAAAGCTTCTCATCACATCCCCAGGAGCCATGCATTCAGAACAGGCACTCATTATCAGACTCAATCAACAGGATTGAATCAATCCAACTGAAGCACCACAGTAGTACACTTGGGGCACAATCTTTGCAAATAGCTCACCATCAAGAGAAATGGACCCCGGCAGGTGGGCTTCCCTGGACACGCCTAAGTAGTAGGCTACCGCCAAATGATAGTGAAGTGGCATGCCAATCAAATGCACTCAAAGCTTCAAAAATATGTTGTTAAATGTCCTCCGAAAGTATTCTGCAGATCATCTATCAGACGAGATGCATTTAATAGTTTTGAGCACTTTTAATTTAAACAATACGGAAAACAAGTCATGCTCATCTCCACGCAAAAGGCGGGATACCGTATGCACTCTAAAAACATACATTTAATTTGTACGTTTGGCTTTATCATAAATACGAAATGCCTTCCTGATGACATCCAAGAATTCTCATATGTTCACGAGGCCCGCTACATGGATTAATGATTCTGTTTCTCGGGAGTTCACTGATGTGAGGGGAATTTGAATGAAAATTCACGGCGGCCGGTGATAGGAGCCAATTTTAAATACTGTAAGATTTGATATACCTTATTATTAACTTATTATTAACTTTTATTGACTTCTGTCCAGACATCTGTTGTGAAATTGGATAATGTCAGTTATGAATGATACTGACATTAAGAGTCGTAACCGGGGAAAAAAATCATTATTGCTTCAATATTTCATAACATGACCACAAATGACCAAACACGCTCAGACATACTAAAAACTAATGGACCTGCACTTGACAGAAATGTAACGGTCGGGATACAAATGCAGATTGACTGGCCTCTGAAAGCACTGCAGCACTTTCTCCCGACTGCGTAAAAACAGGATCCGAGCAACCTGCTCCCCTCCCTCTTCGCCGTCGTATTCGACTGTCACTTTCAGACGAGTGATACAGGCAGAGTTATATTGGAATTTTAGCATCACTACAGCGATATGACTCGTGGGAACTTAGCAACATTTAACTTATCAAAATCAGAAACAGATGAGAATGCAACATGCAAATGACAACCGTAACATTTTGCATTAGATCGCGTTGCGGGTTTTCAACTAGTAAATATAGCCTATCCAATTTAAAACAAATGCTTGTTTCAGCAGACCAGCAAATCCTTAAGAATTACATTAGACTAATTCCGTAGCGTCCATTCAAAAAAAAAGGGCAGATAAAGCAAAAAGTAAAAATCGCATCATTGGAAACTACAGAGTGGTGGCCTGCTTGAAGAGCAATTCAATCGAACAGCATACCTTATGAGGAGCTTTAAGCTGCCTATGGACTCCAGCAACCTGGTTTATGAGCGGAATATCTTCCCTGAATGTGTAGAGAGGTGGTCTCGTCGGTTCGGGGAAATTGGTGCTGTTGAATGGATCGGTATCATCTAGGAACTGAACCCTGCATACAAACGTAGCCATGATGTATCCATGCAAGAAGAATTCTTTCCAATTTAGGCCGGTTTAATGACCAGGTATCCTCCGCAATGCTGTCGCGTATCGCTCTCCCTTGTGTAACCAATAACAACCTAACAGCAGGTTGCAAAGTTAAGCAGCTCCTCTCCAGCTTATCCTCTCGACCCGTTCCTGCGCCGGCTTCGCAGACGACAACAGATATAAATCAAGGACAGACTAATTGTAAAATGGCATCTGGGATCCAAGATTCTTTCGTCTTATTACCGTATTATCTATTTAATATATCCTCTCTCTTTTTTGTCTAAAAGGATATTTCACTTGCAAAGTCGCTGAGTCGTGAAGGACGGAGGTGCAAAGGACATTAGGAGCAGGCAAGGTGCTGAGACAGACTACAGCCGGGAGCTGACTGCCAGCCTCAGTGTCTGCTGAGTAACTCGAGAGGGAATCCGGGCTCCCCCCACCAGCTCAAACTCTGCCATGGTCTCGCAACTTAAAAGTGCGGAGGCCATTTCAAAGCAAGCCAGCGACCTCTAGTGAACATCCGTTTAAAAAGTAGTCTTAACGAAGTTGGTAAAGGAGTCGTTTGGCTAATACTAAACGCAGTGCATTAACTGAACGTTAGGCACCGGTTACCAATCAGCCAGTCAGTAGAACAAAATTTTTCAGCTGTCCGACTTTCTAACTGAGCATAAATCCAAACAAATTGTTAATTTTTACCTGTGGGATTTGTTTATTTTTTTTATTTGTTTGTTTGTTCGCTTTAAGAGGACAGGAAGGTTAACCCTTCTTCTGCAACGGTTAGCCGGCACGAAATTTTGGTCTGCAGAACTGCAGACCAACTGCAGTTAAGATGCTGTGAGAATTAAACCTCGACCTTCCGCATATGTCAGTCAAATCATAGTTTCTGTTCCGGTTACTCACAGTTTCTGCTGTTAATGACCATTTCCAGGTCAGTAAGGTAAGCTGCACCAAAATACGCTCATGATGCTCGCAATGAGTCATGTTGGCCTAGATAAGACGCCAAATTTTGGTTATCATGTTTCGTTGCATGATATTCCATTTCTAACAAAGCGAAAAAGAAGCTCATGCTTAAAGTGGTCTCTGGAGACAATGCAACTCTTTGCAATGGTCCATTGTTACTGAACTGGTTTCCACAGTAACGGCACGACGCTTCGCCGCAAAGCAGCGGAACGCGGTGTCTATTCCCAACAGGACTTCAGTCTTAGCAAGTTGCGTAATAATCATTGGCTGTCGGTTTTCAGAGCGTTGTCGGGAGCAACATGGTCCACCTTGCAGCCCCAAAGACCGGAGAACAGGCCATTTGACGGATGTGCTTGAATAATATCACTTGAAATACATCACTTGGAATTGATGCAATGCTCTTGCTACAATCAAATCTGTAGTAATAAGGTCATGAAATTGTTGAATTGACTGGGCTGGGGGGCCAGTGACAGGCAGATCCCTTGATTATGCTTCATTGGATTAAACCCTTAAGAGCATTCTTAGCCTGTTAAGTGTGGTCTATTCTTAGTAACAAACAGAAAGAAGACAGAAGTTCCATGCTAGGCATTTCTTTAGGCACTGATATCTCAGACATTAAACCTATTTAAACTGCGGCAGACATTGCGACAAATCTCTTGTAAGGGAATATAGGGATGGATGGGCAAAGTCGCCCCTCGTTAAGCAGAATCTCATCTTCTGTGAAATGGTATATCTTGATTTGAGTTCACAGTGTATACATTTTCAAAACATGACGCAATATATGGTTTGGGATAATGAATAATAGCAGTGGCAAATATAATTTTTACAGCTCAAAGCTGAAAATAATGCAAAGGGTCTTACTGATGTGGGACCCCATGGGACATCTTACTCTAGTGTAACTTTAATCGCAAGAACAATATAAACCAGGGGTGTCCAATCTTATCCATAAAGGGCCGGTGTGGGTGCAGGTTTTTGCTTTATCCCAATGCCACAACACCTGATGCCACTAATTAACTGATCAGGGGGGTCAATCAAGACCTTGATGAGTAGAATCAGGTGTGTTAGTGTTGGGGTGTAACAAAAA
Source organism: Gymnothorax javanicus (assembly GCA_029692085.1). Lineage (NCBI taxonomy): Eukaryota > Metazoa > Chordata > Actinopteri > Anguilliformes > Muraenidae > Gymnothorax > Gymnothorax javanicus. The sequence continues at coordinate 150,662,965 of CM056193.1, read as the reverse complement.
CCAGCACCAACACCGGCCCTTTGTGGATTAGATTGGACATCCCTGAAATAAATGATGAGAAATGACAGATCGTACCATACATGGTACTGTGTGGCTGAAGCTAAGCAGATGTGGGCTTGGTTAGTACTTGGATGGGAGACCACTGGGGAAAAACAAGTTGCTGCTGGAAGAGGTGTTGGTATGCCAGTAGGTTGCAATTTTCCCTCTGGTGGAATAAGCCCCAGTGCAGTGATGGGGACACTGTACTGAAGGAGACGCCATCTTTCGGATGAGACGTTGAACTGAGGTCCTGACTCGCTGTAGTCATTAAAGATCCTATGACACTCATCGATAAGATTAGGGGGTTTCCCGGTGTCATGGCTAAATTCCCAGCCTGGCTCTTTTGACCTGCCACCTAATCATCCCCTGATCTAATTGGCTGTGCAAATTGCCCTCTCCCTCCCCACCTCTACCCCCAAGGCTCCCTTGAAAAAGAGATTTCAATCTCAACAGGACCTCCCGGGTTAAATAAAATAATTTTTTTAGAATTGTGCTGGCCTACATTTCCTGTATCGTGATGAATTGAGCAACCAGTCAGAAGCCAGAGATCCAGGGCGGTTCACTGCCATTCACGGGTATGTGTATGTAGTACCATGACTACATGGAGCCTCTGTGGTCTGACCCTCTCTGTAGACAGAGTCGCTCAACAGACAATGTCTCTCCGTCAAGCCTCGCCCACAACGGTCCACATCACCTGAGTACTGACCTCCGGCCTGCTCCTGCATGATCAACTCCACACTCTGCAGCTGCTTCTAATCATGCTATTAGCCAATTAAGCCTTTATGTATCAGGCTCTCACACCTATACGGTGCAAAGGCTTGTTGTAGCTCTTTGTGTAGACTTCTAGGGCCGTACTTACGAAAAGTGTTTAAGCCGTTACACGCGTGTAAACACTTAGCCAATGACTAAAATTCTTAGACGCACACTACGACGCATGTTTAAAGTTAGACGCTGGTAAAAATTACACTGACATTTAGGCAGTGCTTATCTCAGACAATAGAAATACTTAAACATAGACAGGGGGTTGTTTAGCGAGCATTCTAGTGACAAAGTCAGAAATAACACACCTCCGAGGAGAATGGACGCGTTACAGGTATTTGTAATAGCTCAAGCTGAAGCAAATGAACTTTAAGAACATGATCGTATTAGGGCTCCAAGAGTGTTCAGAGCAGAGGCGTTGCCAGGATGCCAAGTTTGGGTGGGCATTTGTCCTCTTTGGGGGGGCAAAAAAAGAACCTCTAAATCGGCGTAAATTACATGCACAACATCTTGAAACTTTATTTATGTATATATATATATATATATATATATATATATATATATAAAATCAGTGGCAGCTGGTGAACTGGCGACAGGGGAGGCTTAAACCCATCCCTTGAAAATAACGATTGGTCATCACCTGTTTTCAATCACTCATTTAAATTACCATTACAAAAGCTCAGAAAACTCTCAACATTAACAGGTGTGGTCAGTTTTCATTAATAACGCACACCTGTCAACTCTCATGTATTCCGCCTGAGTTTTAGTGGTATATTTACGTTCCTCTGCTTTACTCAGCAATTATTCAATCAACACACGTGTAAGAGATTCTCGCACGGAATTGAAGTCCTTGTGCATGGAGTTTTATCAGTTTCACCTGCGTTATAACTCCAGACATCTCACGCTTTTCCTTACTCGGGTTGGAAGCAATGAATGTGTTTCATGATCGTTTCAACTGTTTAAATGAAATAAGATCATTGGAAGCAATGCAATTGCATAAAGACATTTCAAAGTATCTTATTTCATTTAAACCACCTAATTCCTGTTCTAACGATGCGCGCCGCCATGAGAACCCTGACGGTCTCCTATTTCCGGTCATTGCGTGCTTTACTGAAGAGAGATCGGCAGGCTGAATGCGTTCAGGCTCCACTTGTTCCGTTGTTGGTTGTACCAATAACTCAAAAAACATAAAACCTTTGTATGGAAACAGAGTGCCTTATTTACAAGGTGATTAGGAAAGATTGCCCTTGCCCAGCACCTTACAGTCTACACTCGATGCCAGCGAGTAGGCGCTTGGAGTGGCTAGCCGCGCTAAGACTGAAGTATCGACCCAAGAGGATATAGCTACGCATGCTCACACCATTTCGTAAAAAAGCGCCCGACGGATGAACGGGATGATCATCCTGATCCCACTGTATTATACATTATACAGTCCCCTGATAATTCAATTCAAAGATCCGTCCAACAAGTATCCTTTTTTTCGAACAAAAAGCAGTGGCGTAGCCAGAACTGAAAATCGTGTGTGCCAGGAACATCCCTTTACAACTTCTAGTAGTCCTGACCTGTTCGCAATCATCTTTCCTAATGAACAATACATTCACTCCGAAAACAATCCACACTATCAGGTGTTGCTAGTTCTCCTCGTGAAAGTAAGATGACAGTCATTCGTTTGGACGCGGTTGAACAATTATTGCTCCGACTTTTTCTCAATCATTTTCCTTAATTAAAACGTTTTACAATTATAACAATACACAATTGGCAATTATAGACACTGCGTTTTTCTTAATGCGAACCAAGTGTGACAAAATAATAAGCTAAACTCAGTTCAGAAAAAATCTCCCCAGACAGCGTGCATACGTCTCGCCAACGTCGGCACGATGAATGAAGTTGCATCGGCGAGACGTATTATGTAGAGCGTTTGCTCATTGGGAATACATCGCCGAGACATCGGCATTTGTGAAAATGCATTTTACCTAATGCTGATGTCTCGGCGACTTATTCCCAATGAGCAGACGCTCTCCATAATACGTCTCGCCGATGCAACTTTATTCAACGTGCCGACGTCGGCAAGACGTATGCATGCTGGCTGGGTCGTAGCCGCACGCTTTACGAAACTGCTCTGGAAATTCTGCGCTACATTTTTTTGGCACACAGGCGATCAAACATGCTCTTCATGATCGCTTACATTGTTGGAATTAAATCAAAGACAAAAATGAGAAACACCTGTACGCAATTTTGAGTATGGCTGATTGAAAGGCAAAAAAAAAAAAAAAAAAAAAAAAGCGCGTCCAAACGAATGATTTCCATCCTTCACGAGGAGAACTAGCAACAGCTGATAGAGAGGAGTGTTTTTGGAGTGAATGCATAGTTCATTAGGAAAGATGATTGCGAACAAGTCAGCAGGACGAATAAAAGTTGTAAAGGGATGTTCCTGGCACACCGGATTTTCAGTTCTGGTTGCGCCACTGACAAAAAGCAGTATTGTCAGCCAGTGGTCAGTTTAGTTTTCCGCTGAGGTAACCAGCGTTTGCCATGTAATTAGTGGCCATCTACAGTCACACGCGGGATCCATACTGAAACCCACACATTTAGCAGTTATACAGGCTAACGTTAGTACTTTTTAACACATTGACATTGAGCAGTGGAGGGGCTTACTAGTAGCGTTAGTGAATATTGAAAGGTGCATAATCGTAATCCTGGCTTTTGTAAAAACCTCAACTTTAGTCGAATTTATTCTTGTGGCAAATATTTGGCTTGTCAGCTACAGCAGTTGTGAAGGATTGGACTGAGATCTTTATTTCGTTCCGTACATAGGTGATTTCCAGCATGCGAAATGAAGCTTGGGGATTGTACTTCCGTGCTCTGAATAATGATTGTTGCCCACAGCTAATGTGATATCATTCAGTAGTGGAGCGGGTGACGGCTGGGTTTTTATCCTAGTGCAAAACAAAGAAACTGCTCGCCAGACTATTTGCTGAATCAAAAGCATTTTGATACGCAGTTTGCGAGCTAATCAGTTCCTGCATATGAATTGCAACTCGCCATCTTGTCACACTTTTTTTTAACTTTGGCTGTAGGAACGTGTGTAGCCACCCAAATAAATATCCCGTCTTCGTCAAGCTAAAGAATGTTTTGGCCGAATAAGAAATAGGTTAGCTAGCCTCTACATTTGAATATAAACTGTATGTATGTGTATGTACACATCCCACTGTCCCACTGAAGCTAGCCGCAAGCTACTATTCGGTTCGATGAAAACGGATGTAAGCAACTGTTCGACTAGCAGAAGGAGACCGGCGAGTCCGTTGAACCACATGAATCACTGGAGATAGAACATTCAGGGATTAAGGTGGATATGAGCAGCGTAGACGTGACCTCAGACTGAGTGAAGACGGCAGTCTAAGAGAATGGGAGGGTCCCTAGTAATTCGAGAGTGCCCATTGGTTAGTTTCACATCAGAATAGACTGACAAATGAATCCACCAATCACACATAGTGATAGATAGACGTAGCATACATAAAGCTCTCCGTTAATAGCTGTCTACCTCCGGCTGTGAATCACGTGGGATATCGAGTGTTTGCTGTCAAATAGTAGTAAATCAGTTTTTTATCTTGAGTTTTCATTGGGTGGGGAGCTGCCCCCCTTGATAATTCCCCTGCTTGTTTATCATCCTTGTCTTCTCACTGTGTTGGTCTGGCTGGGAATCCAAAACAAAAATTAACAGCCCCTAATCTATTACACTTTTTTTTCCATAAATTACGAACATTCTAACGTGGTGTTTCTTATCAAACTCCTAAAAGGGATATTTAGATTTATATGCATATTTCAGCATAAATTTTACACTTATATTGGCACCCCTGGTAATCATGAACTAAAGTGGCCATGAATTGATGCTAAATTCATGTTTATATCATTGGTTCCAGGATACAATATTTGCATTTATAATTGTACTTAATACATACTATACATGTATTTTAAAACATTTACATCATTGGGTATTGCTTATGAAACAATATAAGTGTGCACAAAAGATCCAAGCACTAGCCTAAATCCTCAACTTCGCTAAGGTTTCCAAAGAATTAGCTTGTGTTATCTCTGACCATTTATTTAGAATGTACGAACAAAGCACACAGTGCTACAGGACATTTCTGGCCACAGGGCTGCACCAGGCTTTGCCCTGTAACTCAATGAGTTGATCTAGCTCAATTTTGGGTGTGGCCCATTTGGGGGCTTCTGCCGGGGGTACCCCACCACAGAAAATTTCTGGCAGTTGCCATTCCTGAAACAGGGGGCAGTGCTGAACATTTTGCACCAGATTTCATCCTGTAACTCAATGAGCTGATCTAGCTCAATTTTGGGTGTGGCCCATTTGGGGGCCTCTGCCGGGGGTATCCCACCACAGAAAATTTCTGACAGTCCATCACTTCCTCAGCGCACAGTAACAATAAATAAACACCGGTCATTGCACAATAAGCATAAATAATCGCACCCTTCAACATTGAAATTATCATGCCATTAATCAAGTTCACTGCTCAAACATGGCATTCTGCATACTATGACACTCCTCCCCCCTTTTAACAGTCGTCGTCCCAACAAATAATTAATGTTCGTTCCTGTCTGGAGGCTTACCCCTATTTTGTCTTTGTGACCTTCGCAGAGGTGGTCTGTCTGTGGGCTTTTGTCCCGTAGGTGGGACAACAGGAACGGCTACAGGGTTGTCTTCTACAGAGCCTATGGGCAAGGCTGATGCTGTAGGCACCAGGGTCATAGGAAAGAACAGGGGCCTAAAATGCTGGGCAGAGTTCATTCTTTCAGTCTCTTGGGCTAGTTGCCCCATTTCAGGATCAGGCTCAAAAGGGTAAAGATGAAGATGATTCCGATGAATTGTTCTAATCGGAACTTCCTCTCCTTCTGGCTGGATTTGGAAAACTGGCAGATCAGGGCATGACTGGGCAAGAATTACACATGGTTGGGACTGCCAGTAAGGTGCCAATTAGCCTTGCTCTCTGCGACAATAGTTTTGCAAGAGCACTCTCTCTCCTGGCAACAAGCGGAGAGACTTTGCTCTCTCATTATACCTATCCTTGTCTTGCATCTGATTCGCTCTCATTTTTGCTGCCACCTGTTTTTAGACCTTCTGCAGGGTACGATTGTGCTGATGAACCCAGCCCTCCAGGTCATGTATTTAGGTCTGTGACGGTGCTCCTACAACAGTATCCACGGGTAGGCGAGCATGGACCAAACATGACAAAGTGCGGAGTCAATCCCGTCTTCTCGTGAGGGGTGTTGTTGTACATCTGGAGCAGTGTAGGTAGATGGCCCTGCCAGTGTGCTTGGTCTTCTTGACTCAGCGTTCCTATGAGAGACAAGCGAGTTCTGTTAAATCTTTCACTGGCCCCATTTCCTTGGGGTCTGTAGGGTGTCGTTTCGAACCTTAGTACACCCATACAAGCTGCACAACTATCCATACTTGGAAAAAAGGTCAGTTATAACTAACAGATAACGGTACATGTCACAATGTTGACCGAGAGACAGGTAGTCAACTGAGACAGTTTCCAAGGGGTAAGATGACAACCTCTGGGCTTCTCTTCTGTTGGGTACAGCCTGCACATGTAGAAGTCCAATCCTGTAGATCACTGCCAATCCCTGACCAGCAGAATGTTCTCCTCAATAAATCTTCTGCCTTTTTTGCACCCATATGGCTTGATGCATTGTGATACTTCTCCCTCAGCTCATGGGTCTTGCTTTTGGGCACCACAATTTGTGATAAGCTCTCCCCAGTATGACGTTCCTGGGCCCGCCACTTTAAAACATTTTCCTGAATGTGCAACTGGCTCCAATCCTGTAGGAGGCGCCTTACTGCAGGCTGACTTGTTTTTCTTACCTCTGGTCCTGGGAGGCGCTCTCCAGCTACCCACTCTGTGACTTGGGCCAATGTTGGGTCTCCATCTTGCAAGTCCTTCCAGTCATCTTTAGCCTTGGGAGTAGCTTCTGACTCCACTAACACCATTTCTGCCTGGACCTGCTGGATAAATCCAGCTTCTTGTGGCAGACTAGATAAAACATCAGCATTACGGTTTGAAGTACCCGCGCGACACTTTATCTCAAAATCAAAATTTGCCAGCTGGGCTGCCCACTGCTGTTCAGTGGCCCCCAAGTGTGCCATGTCCAGGTGGACAAGTGGGTTGTTGTCAGTAAAAGCCAGGAATTTGTTTCCTCACAAATAGCCCTTGAACTTCTAATTAACAGCCCACTTGATGGCCAAAAACTCTAGTTTGAAGGATTTGTTGTTTTGGTCATTTCTCTCCGTCGGATGCAAGCTTCTGCTTGCATAGGCAATTACCCTTTCTCTGCCATCCTGTATTTGTGCCAAAACTGCCCCCAAATTCCCTAGACAGGTATCAGCTCAGGGTAGAGGCTTGAAGGAATGGATCTTTAGTGCTCCCTGCTGGGTGGTGCAGAACCAGTGGGAATTGAGTGGAGCACTGCACTGGTATGCCGGAAATCTTCATCTCCTGCTGCAAAGACACCCTTCCATTGCTGTAACAGGGCATCCATTCTCTGCTGTTGTTCTGTTGAAAACCCCTCCCCTTTCAGCCGGTAGACTGGGTGCTGGTCTCCACTGGTGATACGGCTCAATCAGATATCCACCTCCACCACATTTGAGGCTGCGTGTGTGAGCGCCAGGTCCCTCTCTCCCCTAATCTGGCTTGGGTCAACCTGAAAGACATTAGCAAGTGGGCACCGTTAGGGCATTAAAATGAGTTAAGGATTCAGGTTTCACACTCTTATAGGATGTAGAGACGTATATACCCAGGCGACAGTTCGTGCCACCTGATAGTCATCATCTCTTTCTGGCCTCTCCACCAAAGCACAAAAATCTGACCTGTTCCTCACTCCGTAAAGGTGAGTACACAGCACCTTTTCACTGTTTAGAGGTACGCAGACTGGATCTTAGCGTGTCAACTGGGCCAATCCAACTTTTTCATCTGACAGCTCTGTCTGTGACACCTTCCGGCAGGTAGCCAAGGCATGATCCCACTCTCTTTTGGCCTTTTAGGACATGGTGGTGCCAAACACACCCAACCCAGGATGGAATCCCTGAAAGAACTCTTTGCAAACATGCAAAATTGCATTCATCCCTAGAATGCCTCTTTCAGCATTCAGGCACTCATTTTTGACTATTATGATCCCTTATTCGGTTTAAGGGATCTGTAGTCCATTAGCCATTTTAAGGTTGAGCCAGCACAGATCTTTTGGGTCTCTTCTGTTCATCACTTGACCATTTCTGCAAAAAAGTTTCACTAAAGAGTGTGACTTGTGAGCCTGTATTAAGCAAGCAGGGCAGCTTCACTCCTGCAACCAGTACCTCTACCGCTGGATACTCTCCCACAAAATGCTCCTTGTCTGGTTGATCTTCCCCTAGACACTCCCCCACAAAACATTGCTTGTCTAATTGATTTTCCTGGTTCACTTCCCCGACCACTTGGTTCTCAGTGGCTGGGGCTGCTAGTTTTACTGCCTCCTCTGATATGCACAGCCTTTCCACAGCCTCTACAGATGGGTTGACCTTGTTAGTCCCATTCAAATGTTGGGCATAGTTTGGGGGAAGGTGTGTAATGGCCTTCCTGGACTCTTAATTTAAGAGATGAGGTTGAGTCCCTTAGCACAACTGGGACATTTTATGGGGACAACTGATGTTTAATCTCTTCTGTTAGAGTTTCCTTAAGAACAGACAACTGATCTTTCATCTCTTTCCTGAGTCCATCTCTTACCGTATCCCTCCATTCCTACAGGCTAGGTGTTGTCGTGGACTGCTGTGGCTGTGGCACAGAGATACGAGATGCACAGCCGACTCCATTTTCAGTTCGGCCTCTAATGCTCTGGCTTCACTAGACACCTCAATGAATGACATTAAAGGATTTCTACGCACCTGGCATTGGAGTTCCTGTTGCACCATGCCAGGCCTCAAACCCAGCTGGTCACAGATTTTCATCTCATCTTGGGCAGAGCCAGCTGGCTCATGCTCTCGCCACGTAGAGAATATCTCCCGGAGCCGGAGGATATAGGCAGCCGTTTTTTCGTCCTCCTGTTGATGACATTTAAAAAATTGTGCACGAAGCTGGGCTTCTGGGATTGCTCCGCCATACAATCTTTTTAACTCTTGCAGAATAGCTGCGCTAGTTAAGCGTTTGGTTTGGTCCAACATTCAGACCTCCCTCTTTGATTCATCCTCAAGTACTCCAAAAATAAAATCAATTTTCAGTTCCTCATTTAACCCTTGTGCCCTCAGCATTGCTGGAACTTGCCCATTCCATTCAGAAAAACTCATTTTACTTTGATCACCACTGAATTTTGGTATCCATGGGACCCCCATAAACCAAAACATCATCATTGCATTTATCATTGGCTGGGTTGTGGAAGTGCTCTCTAACCTACTCCCATTACCCTCTGATGTACTAGGCCCTATCCCTCCAGATTGCACTTGATTTTCATCTGCCATTCTACACTGTATGGTGTGGAAAGGTTGAATCCTGCCGATTACGCAAAGAATGTATCAGATTAGGGGCTGTTTTTAGGTTTGGATTCCCAGCCACATCAACACAGTGAGAAGACAAGGATGATAAACAAGCTTTGTTTATTACTATATCTAAAATATGTAATTACAAGCAGTGGTTAAAAGTAGACAAGAGGCTCCTCAGAGCCTGTATTCGGGCCAGGTCTGGCCTGGGCCAATCACGAAACCGTGCGCGCATGAGCAGGACAATCGCGACCCCGAAAAAAAAAAGAAGAAGAACGGAGCTGAAACTTAGACTCGTGGCCTACCGGCGTGGGTAAAAATTAAAAACAATCTCTGCAGTTCAAGGGCAGTCAGTCCTGAGGAATCTTCTTTAAAATGCCAAAAGTCCAGTCCAATTCAATTTGGAAACGGCTCCGGGTTTCCCCTTGCACCAGCAGAGGGAGCCGTAAGTGTGGTTACTTAGAGTGACGCAATCTGATCCGTAACTTGATGCCGCTGTTACAGTGGGGTGCAAAAATTTGGGCACCCCTGGTTTAAATGTCTGTTACAATTAATCTCCAAGTGATTGAAAGGAAACCTGAACACTAAATGCTACAAAGTTAAACATGACACATTTCATCACATTTTAAAGCAAGAATAATTTTCATTTTAACTTTTTACAGTTTCAAAATAATAAAACAAGGAAAAACACCTTGTGCAAAAGTTTGGGAACCCTGTCAGCTAGTACTTTGCAACTCCTCCTCGGGCAGCTATAACAGCTTGCAAACGCTTCCTTTAGCCAGCTAAGAGTCTTTCCATTCTTTTCCCCATTCTTGCTGACAGAACGCTCAGAAATATTCTTCTGCCTTCTTGCATGCACGGCATGTTTGAGGTCTCTCCACAGATTTTCAATAATATTCAAGTCTGGGGACTGTGATGGCCATTCCAAAACCTTCATCTGTCTTTCCTGGAGGTACTTCATGGTGGATTTTGAGGTATGCTTCAGGTCATTGTCTTGCTGGAATACCCATCGTCTCTTCAACTTCAATTTCTGGACTGAGCTTTGAACATTAGCCTCTAGAATGTCTTTATATTTAGTGGAATCCATTCTTCCTTCCACCCACACAATATTGCCTGTGCCCCCAGCTGCTACACAACCCCAAAGCATAATGGATCCACCGCCATGCTTAACAGTTGGCAACGTATTCTTCTCTACAAATGCTTCACCCTTTTTTCTCCAAATATACCTTCTTTGGTTGTGGACAAAAAGTTCAATTTTGGTTTCGTCAGTCCAAAGCACATTGTTCCAATAGGCTTGAGGTTTCTCAAGGTTTTCTTTTGCATACTTCAGACGCTTAATTTTGTGTTGAGGTCGTAAGAAAGGCTTCTTTCTAGCAACTCTGCCACGTAGGTCTTTGTTGTTTAAGATATGCTGTATTGTTGTACTGTGAACAACTAGACCTGTGTCTGCTACTCTTTTTCGCAGCTCTTTTACAGTGATGTGTGGGTTCTTCTGAGCATTTCTCACCAGATGTCGGGCCATTCTATCCAAAATTTTTCTTGGTTTTCCGGATCTTGCTTTGACTTCAATTTTTCCATTTATTTTCCATTTTCTTACGATGTTTCTGACAGTAGAAATGGGTAGTTTGAAACGTTGCAAGAGTTTTTTGTAGCCCTCTCCTTGTTGGTGGAATTGAATTATCTTGATTTTGACATTTTTGGACAATTGTTTAGCGGGACACATGGTTTTTAACACCAGACACAACAGCCACTACAGTCGGATACTTTAGAAGGCATGGAGTTACTTCAGAATATACGTATAGTTCAACCCTGGGATTATATTCACCTGACTCATTGAAGCCCTAACGAGTAAATCACCTGGGTCTGGGCCTTAGTAATCATTTTCTTAAAAGGTAACAAAGAATAATCCTAAAGGGTTCCCAAACTTTTGCACAGGGCCCCTTTTCCTTGCTTATCATTTAAAAACTCAGAAAAATTGAAATAAAAAGAAACCTTGCTTTTAAATTTGCAGAAAGGTGTCATGTTTAACTTTGTAACATTTAGTGTTCAGGTTTGCTTTCAATCACTTGGAGATTAATTGTAACAGACATTTAAACCGGGGTGCCCAAATTTTTGCACCCCGCTGTAGGAGGGAGGAAGACCATTAGTGGGCAGCCTGTACCAGGATTGGCAATTCTAAAACAACCCACACGCTCTGGCGTGATCACTTTACTTTAAGTTATGACAAGCATGCCCATCAATCAAAACGACCATCACCGCTGCTCTGCCGTCGCCCTCTGAGTCCGATGCCTTCAATACACAGGAAAATGATACTAATACAAGACCCAAAGGGTTTAACTGCAAACAAACACCCAGAAAAGAGGCATCTACTGTCCTTTAGTCGGAATTTAGGGAGCATTGACACAACAATTCTGGAGTTCAGCTTCACCCAGGAAACAGGAAAAGACCCAGTCCACGGAAGCTCGAGGAGCAGAGACGTTTCAGTGACCGTGGGCCAAGACAGCGACAGCGGTGTGGAGACCCTCCCAGCGGCACCATGCGAACAGCCTGACAGCTCTTTCATAGGAGTACGACCATGTGACCGGCGAATAAGATCACTGATGTAATGGGGCTTAACAGGTGCATCAATCTGTGCGGATGCCTTTGTTTTAACATGTCCAAAGGTAAACACGCCCACTGTGGCACGGCAACAATTCAAACAATAGTCCGTCGCTTCCATCGCGCACAGCAACAAAAACTAAACGCCAGTCATTGCACAATTAAGCATAAATAATCACATCATTAAACATTGAAATTATCGCACCATTAATCAAGTTCACTGCTCAAACATGACATTCTGCATACTATGACAAAAACCCGTTCTTAAAATAATTAATTACTATCCACATAAATCCTCCAATGTGCAGTATATATTGAAACATTTCATATACCATTTTATTTGAATACCAATATTAAAAAACAAAAATCTTACCTCAAAACTGTCTTGATTGACTGAATTTCATACAATGCATTTTCAAAATCAAGAAGAGAACAGCCATTGAATAATTTTGTTGACTTGGAATGTAGCGTTATTCATGGGTTAAGAGAGTAACTACACAGCATAATAAAGAGGACATCTAACCCCAGAAGGCAGCCTCCGAGATGCTTCCCTACTCCCACAATGCCTGGATACCTACAGCTCCTTCCTCTCTGCAACACTAGAGAGCAGCATTGTATCTTATTCATCTGCCTAGTGATGCAGTTCTTTTCGCAAATTTTCAGTGTTAATCTATTATATCTGATCAATAAATACAATCTACTTATTCAGTACATTTCAGAACATTGCTCTGTGTGCTGAAAATCAGGGTGAAATTTCAGTGTTTAACAAACTGTATTTTAAAATGCAATGAACTTAACATTTATTATTAACCATAGTCTTGCCGGTTTACTGTGGACTGCAGAAAACTGGTGAAGGATTCTGCATCAATTCAGGCACGATGGAAGGAGCATTTCTATAATTTGCCCAATCGTGAAGCAGTTGTTGACTAGGCAATCGTCAATGAGCTGAGGCAGTTTCCAATCAGACATGAGCTTGCTGATCCGCCAACACTTGACCAAGTACACCTTACTAGTAAATCACTGAAAAATGCTAAAGTTACTGGACCCAATAGAACTCCAGCTGAGGTTCTTAAGTATGGCAGGCTAGAAAAAGCTAGACTTCTCCACAATCTCTTACAGAGCATTAGGACAGAGGAACAAGCATCAGCTAATCTTAAAAATACACTAATAATTGCCATCCATAAAAAGGTGATAAAGCTGATTGGAACAACTTCAAAGGCTCCTCACTGCTGTCAAGTGCTGGTAAACTGTTTGCTAAGATCATACTCAATTGGCTTACAGAAATTGCAGAGGACATTCTGCCAGACACGCATTGTGGCTTTCTTCCTGGAAGAGGCACCATTGTCATGACCTTTGTCTAATGGCAAGTGCAAGAAAAGTGTCGGGAACAAAGAACTCCCCTTTATACTCATTCTTCAATCCATCAAAGGCTTTTGACACAGTCAACAGAGAACTTCTATGGATGATTTTAAGGAAGTTTGGTTGCCCCGATAAATTGGTTACAGTGATTTGGCTACTCCATGACAAGATGACTGCCTCTGTTCTGTGTGCAGGTGAACAAGCAGAACTATTCCCTGTGAAACTGGTATTAAACATGGCTGTGTAATTGCTCCCACATTGTTTTCTCTCTGCATGGGTGCTGCCTGCAATTGGCAGAGCCTAAACGGAGAAATTATGGAGTCCAAATTGAATACCGGTATGATGGCAATATGTTCAACCTATGCTGGCTACAGGCCAAAACAAAGGTGTCCATAACATCAGTTGTAAAACTCCAGTGTGCTGATGATGTGGTCTACTCGACATCCAAAGGTGGGCAACAGAAAATCACAGATGCCTTTGCAGCAGCCTACAACAGACTCAGTCTATCATTAAATTGCACTAAAACGGAAGTTATGTATCAACCTGCCTATGGTGTCACCATCTCGAACATCTCTCAGCCTGAAATCACTGTGATCGGGACTGTTCTTAAGGCAATTCTGCACTTTAAGTACCTTGCTAGCTATGTAGCCAGTGATGTTTCCCTTGACCGTGAGATTAACAACAGGATCAGTAAAGCTGCAGCAGCCTTTAGCAAACTATGTAAACGGGTGTTTGACTATTACACGCTGGACCTGGACAACAAGATACAAGCCATTGTACCAACGCGCCTGTATGGCTCTGAAGCGTGAACCATGTACCACTATCAGGTGAAAGAACTTGAGAAATTCCAACAAAGGTACTCACGCTCTTTCTTGAATATTGAATGGTATGACCGTGTCACCGATGCTGAGGTTCTTGACCGTTGTACTCTGACAAGCATTTAGGCAATGTTACACTGGAATAGACTGAGATGATATGGACATGTGATCAGAATGGATGCACAACTGCTTCCTAAACAGCTTCTGTTTAATCAGCTATCTGTTGGAACTCGTAGTGTTGGTACCGCTAAGAAGAGGTTCAAGGATATCCTCATCGGGGCCTTCGGAGACAGCAACATTGACAATTGGACATCTACCCAAGTATACCGAATAACTTGGAGAAGAACAGTTTGCGATGGTGTCAAGACCTTTGAAAATAATATGTGAGCTGCCAAGAGACAGAGACAAGCCAGAGGCAAGGCTGCCAAGTCTCGTAAACTGGGTCTCTCACTTGAGTAGATGGCTAGACAAATTTCATCCAGATCGGCGCGCTCGTGTTAAGTGGCAGTGATGATGATGATGATGATAATGAGTCCTGCCGGTCGCCGATATATGTGTAGAGGACTGACACTCATTTTCCTATGTGGCAATGATGGATATATTGTTCCTCAGTAGCTATTTCCTTGTATACCGGTCCTCGATAAGCATTAGCCCAGAGGCAGGACTAGAGTTAGAATAGGTAGAGGAGCTTATGCAGGATCCCTTGAGCAAAAGGTTGGCAAATACTCTGAACAGATTGCTAATCCATCACAGCACACACGGACACACAGTCACACAGACACACACACACACACACATACCTATTACAGTCTGCAAATTCTTTTATATAGTAATGCATTTAATATCTAATTTTCAAAAATATTTTGACTATGGAAAATGGCATAAAAAAAGAAACTAGTCATTGTTGGTCAGTGACCTGAATTAAATTGAAAATGGTATAAGAAAAGAGATTTAATGCTTCACCTATTCAGCTCTTTTTTCTCAAAGAAATATATACTTTATTATTTATTTATTTAGACATGTGCAACAAGCCAAATCAAAAACAACTAAACAAATGAAAAAGCATGATAAACATTCAAAAAGAAAAAATATACATATGTATATTTGCAATCATTTACAGGCCCAATAAGGAGTAGGAAGAAGTTCACATGTATTTAATCTTACCCCTTCCCCACTAGTCAGTAATTACCTCTCATTTATTCACTTTCTTCCGCAAATGAACGTGCATTACATTCATACATACATACATGCATATACACATTCTTTAATTCTTACATTCAATGTAAAATACTACAATAGCTTGTACTGACCAACTATTTTTTATCATCCATAAGTGTATATAATTTGAACACATTCACAGATGTATAAATACATATTACATACATACCCATCTGCATATACATTTTTTACATATCTACTTTATCATATATAGATAAATATCATTTGTATACATTCATCTATGTATAAATACGTATTTGCACACATCTGCATATACATTCTACGTCTACTTATTTACACACGAAATGCCTTTTTCTCTACTTATAAATCTATGTAAAAACCTGTTGATGTTCAAGCCCTTTTTCATTCCTGTACCTCTTGAAAATAATTTCTTTGTACCCCTTTTTAAAATGGATCATGCTGGGACATTGCTTTAGCTCCTCGCTCAGTTTGTCCCACAGTTTCACACCACTGATTGAGATGCACATACTTTTCATGGTTGTGCGAACATGCAGAATTTTTTATTTAAACTTTTTCCCTCGGGTTATATCCCCCCTCTCTATCAAAGAACATTTTCTGTATCTGGCAGTTGTTTATTTCTTGCCTTTTACATTATTTGTGCTGTTTGAAATTCAACAAGATCAATGAACTTTAAAGCCAGTGATTTTAAGAACAAGTTGGTCTGATCATAAAAACCTACATTATGAATTATTCTGATGGCTCCTTTTTGAAGTGTGCATAATGATTGCAATGAGCTTTAATAGGTGTTACCCCAAACCTTCACACAGTAAATTCAATATGGCAAAACCAGTGAACATTGATGAATGTGCGGTGTTTTATGATCCAGAACATGCTTTGCTTTACCCAGGACTGAAATGCCCCTTCACAGTATGGTTTGTACATGCTTTATGTGAGGTTTTCAGCAGATTCTGTGGTCTATTATCACACATAGAAATTTATTTTCATACGCTCAATATTCACGCCATGTATCTTAACTTGTGCTTGAGTAATTCTATAACAACAATTTCCAAATAACATAAACGTTGTTTTGTTCACAGTTTTTCTCAGTCGCTTTGGTGCATTTCTCACATCACTATTAACATTTGCACAACAGTTAGTGCATTTCTCAAAACAATTAGTGCAAACTGCAAAACCTAGTTGATAACCTGCAAAAGCGTGTCACTTGCTCAAAATGCATAGTTTATTCCTCAAAAGCAAGTATTCATGTCAATGAAAATGAAAGTATCATCAAAATGATAAGTCCTGACACCATTATTTATGAACAAGATAGTCAAATGGCTTTGTCATGTTTTCATTAGGACAGTTTACTCTGTATTTTTCAATGCAAGAAAGTCAGATCTTGGTGACACTACCTGAAAATGATCAAGACAACACTACAAACAATTTGTATAGCCATTTGAAAACTACAGTAAAGTTACACATTACTGTATTTAGTGGGGTAATTGAGTACAAAACACTGAATACTTATGTTTCACATTTGTACTGCATATGCTCTTTGCAATTCTAATTGGTTCACAGTATTGTGCTGAAGAAAAATAATTACAGCCACGTATTTACAACAAACATAAGAAACACCCTTTGGGTAGAGCTGTGCACAACTGTAAACAATATTGCAGTACATACTGTAACTGGACATACAGAGTACTGTAAATCATTCCTGCACATCCAGATGTTCTGTCTGGCCACATATTTTCATTTACATCACAGCGAATATCATCCCTTGCAATGCAGCGAGGAAAGAATCTCCACGAGTGGCGAATCCACCCTCTGCAGGATTCTGCTGAGATGTCATCACATGCTGCATCCATGGCTGCTAGCAGGGCCATTTGGGTATGCGGACGCCGGTCATATACCTTCCACCTCCAGGCAGAGAAAAACTCCTCTCTTGGATTTAGGAATGGGGAGTAGGGAGGGATATATTCCACCAGCATCCTTTCATGCGCTGCAAACCACTGTCTGACGAGATTTGAGGGGTGAAAATGCACATTATCATAAACGACAACATACTGGCTCAGATGGTCTCCAATTAGACCCCTCTCATTCTCAGGGATTATGTCCCTGTAAAGAGTGTCTAAAAAAGTCAGCAGATGTTGTGTGTTGTATGGACCAAGAAGGGGGATATGGGTGAGGAAGCCATTGTCTGAGATGGCTGCACACATTGTAACATTCCCTCCTCGTTGGCCTGGGACATCAGTGGTTGCTCTCTGTCCAATGCGATTTCTTCCACGCCTTCTACCTTTTGCCTGATTGAAACCTGCCTCATCAAGGTATATGAATGTATGAAATGTTTCCTCGGCCTCCAGCTCCAGTACACGCTTAATCCCAGAAGAGAGAGAGAGAAAGAAAAAGAAAACTGTAACAACATTTCCTGTGTAACATAATGCATTTTGGACAACATATTGCACAGTATGTACTGTGAATACACATACACTACAGGCCAGAAGTTTGGAAGCAAGGCCAATACAGGTCAAAAATTTGGAAGCAACTTCAACTTTCTGTTCAGAATGCCTTTCTTAAAAACCAGTATGAAATCTATGGATTTTAGGATGTATTAATTGCATGATTAGACTTTTCTGTCATTGATATGCACCATTTTCCTCTATTTACCTTTAGGTACTGTATACATTGATGTTACCAGACCATTGCTGAATAAAGGTTAATGAAAGAAAGGAGGGGCTTAGTTTTTGGGTTGAGAAGATTTGCAAGAGTCACAACTTCAGTGAAAAAGTAAAAAACAAATCACAGTTTGCACTAGAAAATTCCGGTAGAAATTTTGAATGTGCCTGCTGCTCTACAGTGTTCAAGGTGCTTGCCAGGGATCTGGTAAGCCGTTGATATGGTGTTCTGGGTGCTCTATAGGGCGTTGCTGGGCGGTTGCTATGGAGTTCCAGGTGGTTGCTAAGGCATTCACTTTATGTCATGGTTTACAGCCCACCGGATGCCAACGGCAATCCGGCAGGCACTAGGACCATGGGCCTAGTAATATCGGCCTAATAATTTGAGTAAAAATGTATTCTGATACGTAATTCTTTATATAATAATCATGTTTATTTTGTTGCAAAGTATGCCAAGGAAACTATGATCTTTTTTTGTACAAATTTGATCTTGCTTCCAAACTTCTGGCCTGTAGTTTACATATACAGAACTATCATGTAAGAGCACTGCATGGCACTACACAAAGTAAACAGTTTACAGTACTTAACATTAGAGTATGGATAGAACACATACGTTTCACCTGTACATACTGCTAACAGATCTCCTTCACTCTGTCACTGCTCCGTTCAAATGGCACATCGTACAATTGTTTCATGCTCATTTCATTTCTCCTGAACACTGTCAATTGTAGCGATTGATACGGATTCAATATTCCCAAAGATATTGTCATCTCCTATAAGAGCGCTTTGTATCTCTCTCAACCTTACGGCATTGTTTGCAATCACCGTTGCACAAACGGCTTCCTCTAGTTGCAGAGTAAAAAGGGGCCCTCTTCCACCTCTGCGAGGTTGTCTTGCAATCCTAAGTGGTGCAGAGTAAAATTACAGTAATGTACAGTAAACATGAGAAATACTGCAGTAACCCATATTACTGTAATGTACAATAACAGTGCTTTCCACTTGTAAAATGCTGTACTACAGTACCATACAGTAAATATGGCAAATCTTTACTGTAATAGGTTGCTGTAATACACTACAAGACAGCAAATCTGTACTGCAGTAAAGCTGTAAGTCTAAATGTAAAATGTAAAAAATGACAAATTCTTGTCCCACTCTAAGCTTCATGTCATGTTTGACACAATGACAGTAGTGCAGCACATATTGTTTAGTGCTGAATTACTGTACAATACTATACACACCTGTACTTCCGACGAAATGTTTGAATAATTGAATTTACAGTGGTACAGTGGTGAATTTGCAGTGGTGTCAGGCCATGATTGACAACATGGTCCACAATTATAGCCCTAATTTCATCAGGAATCCGCATATGTACTTGGCCTCGTCTTCCTATTCCCCTGTTTTGTCCCCTTCCCCTTCCTCCCCGCATCCTCATCCCTCTTCCACGATGCTGACCTTCCATTTTTGTGTCACAGAATTGTAGAAATGGTATGCACTATGTTCTGCTCGGTTCATATATGCTTGCCAAGTGAGGGTTCATGGGATTCAGCTCTGAGTGACTGTGGAGAACTGGTTGATCATTGGTTACAACTAATGCTTCACACACCCCTCCTCATCAGTGAAAGCCGAGGTTCACCTGAGAGCAATTGTTCAATTTAGGAGACATTTCCGGGAAAAAATTATAAAAAAATGTATGAAATTTGCTTGACAAACTTTGACAACTAGTTCAACATTTTTTAATGTAATGACTCAAGCAATGAAATGAGGACTATTAGTTTTATAGGGAATGACTATTCAGCATTCATAAGTATAGTTCATTTTGACTGACATGACGTAAGCAAATCATAATGTTATAAAACAGCAGAGAATTGTATGAAAGCAATTGATGCCTGTCCAAAAGCATTTACAGTTTGTTCAAAGGAATGAGAAATTGCTACTATGATGTGCACAAGTGACTAAATGTTGTCTAACATTTATTTCTGTCACATCACCTTTTTAGTTTCCTCATTTCTGATGTGATTACCTCCAGAAGCTGCTGCAAATTCTCCCCATCACAAAAATATTTGTATCATTGGCAAATAAAATAAATTTTAGCATTTTTGATACTCTACATACATCATTTACATACAGTACTTTATGAACAGTTTTGTGCCCAATACTGACCCCTGGGGGACACCACAAGCAATGTCCAAACATGATGATATGTATTCACCCATCTTCACAAGTTTTTATTTATTTATTTAATTTATTTAACCCTTATTTAACCAGGGAAGTCCGTTAATATTGAAATCTCTTTTTCAAGGGAGCCCTGGGGGTTGAGGTGGGGTGGGAGAGGGCAATTTGCACAGCCAATTAGATCAGGGAATGATTAGGTGGCAGGTCGAATGAGCCAGGTTGGGACTTTAGCCATGACACCGGGGCACCCCCTACTCTTATTGATGAGTGTCATGGGATCTTTACTGACCGCTGTAATGACCAAGATGTTGCCAGTTATCAAAATAACTTCTGAGCCAGTTCAAAACTACCCCCCAATACCACATTGTTCCAGTTTATTGATAGTAGCAAATGCTTTTTTAAGATAAATACTCCAACTGCATATTCCTTTTGGTCTATAGAATTTGTGATTTCTTCAATTAGTTCAATGACAGCTAAAAATTTTGGCCCGTTTGTTCTGCATGTGTATTGACTGTCAGTTAGCAATTAATGCTTATCGATGAGTTTTGTATGGTATAACTTTTGCTATATTATTTTGATTTACCTGTTTGGACTGATAAATTTAAGATGTACATTAGTGGTTTAGCAATTTCATAAATTCTATTTTTAACTAATATCAATATCATTACAGTCAGTAGAAGTTTTGTTTTTACATCCATGAACAATATCTATGATCTCTCTCTCTTCCATTGCTGAAAGGAACATTGTGCTAGAATTTTTTTCAATTAGGTCGCCATTCTCTTCTTCAGATGTCCCTGGATCAGGGATTTTTCTGGTCAGTTTTGGTCCGACACTTACAAAGTATTAAATGAAGCTATTAACCACATCACACGTATTATTACTAATCTTGTCATTATCAATGACCTTTTCTAATAACACTGTTTAGTATATTCCATACACCTCTAATATTGTTTATTTCTAATATTCTGCAGTAGTACTCCTTCTTATTTATCCTCAAAATTTTAGTTAACCTATTCTTATATTTTTAAATTTTATTTTCTTCCTTCTTCGTTCTATGTTTTAAGAATTCTCCATAAAGTGTATTTTTCTTTCTGCTGGCATTGATCCCTTTGTGATCCATGTACTGTCCAAATATTTTATACTTATTATTTTAAATACAAGAATATTAAGTATAACATTTAATACTTAATATACTTATTTACGATTTGAGGCTGGCAAAACTCAGGATTAATCAGGAAAACCTTTGTCAACAAACATCATTCATTGTTGCATCCATGAACGCAGCTTAAGAGAACAATTTTGGTTGTGACAAAACTTACATTCAAAAGCCAGGGTCTTTCTTGGAATGGGGTAGTGTTAGTGCCCATTGCATAGATAACTTGCATATCTGTGCCAGTATTAGCGTAAGGAAATGTAGAACATGCGCTTATGCTGTCTTCGAGGTGGCGTATCGTTCAGGGATGTCCCACATTATTTCAGCAAGAAAATGCTATTCCACATTTTGCACATGCAAAAATCAAAGTGGCCCCATAATCGGAGAGCTGGACTAGCCTGCCTGCCGTTCAGAACTGTCTTCAGTTGAAGCTGAGTAACACAAAATGATGCACAAAATATGACAATAGAGACCCCAGCTATTTCAACAACTGAGGAAGTATTTCAAGAAAGAATGGGAAAACTTCTGCCTTAAAAACTACAACCCCATTTTTGAAGAAGTTGAGTCAATATCAAAAATGCAAATAATAAAAGGAAACATTGATCTGAAAATCATCCTTGACCTGTGTTAAATTGAAAACACTGCAACCACAAGATTTCAATGTTTTCCGTCAATAGTTCATTGTTTTTTGGAAATAACGCTCATTTGGAGTTTCATGTCTGCAACACATTCCAGAAAAACAGGGACAAGAGTGTGTTTGCCTCTGTGTTTACCTTGGTTTCACCTTTGTTTTCAAAAGCCCTCTAAGTAATTGTTTGGGAAACAGAGGATGCCGAAGGTGCAGTTTTGAATGGGAAAGATGAAAGCAGATAGAAATTCACTGGCAAGTGTGAAAAGCAATCTGGGAGGGTAGCACATTTTTATTCTTATAAAATGAAAGAAACTGCACAACGGAGATGGTGATGGAATAATTTTTGTCTGCTGAATTCTGTTTGAGCTAGTAGATCAGCCTGACAGCCAGCCCGATTGGATACTGGTCCAGTATTCTACGACTTTACATCTGGTAGCTTATCCAACCAATTTCTTGATTTCTTGTGTATTTTCTTCTCTTTAACTACCATTGCCACCGGTGGCGTATTCAGATACAAGTAGAGGGAAAATATGTGGTAGAAAAAGTGTGCGTCTTTGCTAATAAGAGCTGCAATTAGGCTGGGTGCTAAACTCAAAGTAATACTAATAAAAAATCCCAACAAGGGACAGCAGCACGTTTAATGATTGTATTGTTTTCTGAATCTTAACTTATGTTGTGATTGAATAATTGAATATTGATGTTGTTGTTAAATTGTTTAATGAAATGCTCCACCCTTAAACAGGTGTACATAATGTTTTTCATCATCAAACCATATACCACTGTGAGAAACGTCAATCTTGTTATGCTCTGAACGAGCTGGTGTTCAATAAAAAGTGTGGAGTCGTTTGGTTTTTTCTTGGTGTGCCGCTCTGCCTTGTTGGGATTTTTCATACGTATAAGTAGTGTGTCAACACATTTGCCTTTGCAATATCTACATTTATCATATAAAATTATGACAATGAAAAACGCCACTGGGGATAGCTGCAGATCCTAATATCAGGGAAAACATAAACTCTGTCCTCATCCTCTTTTGGTCGAGCAGTGGTTGACGTATTTCCTTTGTGCCTTGCATTTTTTTCTCAGGTAATCATACCAGGTGTTAAACAGAATTGCATAGGGAGCCAAAGATGGTGTCATTATTCCATTGCATTATTCAATCAACTTTTATTTCATTATGCTGTGTAAAAGCAGAAAGTCATTTATTGCCACTTTATTATTCAATCACACAATTTTTCAGAAAAAGGCAAACCTCAACCACTCTGTAACGTCCTGGCACCCAAAGGTGTTAAAAGGCGCCAGGAGAGTGATGGAGAAGCAGGGCCCAAGTGCAGAAATGTGTTTTTATTAACTAAAGAAAGTGAACAAGCATTAAAAATACAAAACTTCAAAGGGGACAACAAAAATGGAGTGCTCTAAACAAAAGAGTGTTACACATTAAGGCTACCTGCCAGTGAGGGGGAGAACTAAGGCTTAAATAGACAGGGTAATGATAATTAACTAAGGAGGAACAAGTGAGATAATTAACTGAAAGAACACAGGGGATAATTTAATGATTGGGTGAAGGCAGATAGCCAAAGCCCTGGAATGCCCAGGGAGAGGGGCATTACACACTCCTTGCTTGTAAACCTAGAAAATTTGTGTCCTTGGACACAGATGCCCCCGCCATTGAGGGTCTGTGAAGCCCCTAAAATTGTGAAATTATGTAATTTTTTCTAACTAAATATGAGATGCACGACTTTGACCTATTTAGAAAGCATTTACCAGAGTTTGTTGAATTCTTTCTAGTAGTTTTTGAGGAGAAGCGGGTAGGCAACATCCCATACATATGGACGGATGGACAAATGTATGGATGGACATTTTGTCAGACAAAATATGAGATGCACATCTTCAACCTATGCAGAAAGCATTTACCAAAGCTTGTTGAATTCTGTCAAGTAGTTTTTGAAGGTAAACAGATCTTACCGTACTTACGTATGGACGGAGATTTTGTCAAACTAAATATGAGATGTACACTTTCGACCTGTCTAGAAAGCATTCACCAAAGCTTGTTGAATTCTGTCCAATAGTTTTTGAGGAGAAACGGACAGATAACATCCTGTACGCACAGACAGATGGACAGACAAACAAAATTGTGAGATTGTCCTATTTTGTCAAACAGAATATGAGATGCACACATTTGACCTATCCAGAAAGCATTTACTAAAGCTAGTTTTGTAGTTTTTGAGAAGCAGCCAGTCAACATCCTGTACGGACAGATGGACAGATGTACGGATGGATATTTTGTCAAATGAAATATGAGATGCACACCTTTGACCTGTCTAGAAAGCATTTACCAAAAGTTGTTGAATTCTGCCCAATAGTTTTTGAGGAGAAGCGAATAGAAAACACCCTGTACAGTCGGACGGAATTATGACATGATCCAATTTTGTCAAACAAAATATGAGATGCACACCTTCGACCTTTCTAGAAAGAATTACCAAAGCTTGTTGAATTCCGTCCAGTAGTTTTTGAGGAGAAATGGATAGACAACATTCTGTATGTATGAACGGACGGACGGGCAATGGTAACTCTATATGCCCCTACCACCATATATGGCTGGGGCATAAAAATGGGTCTTCTGTGGATGCTTCTTTTACACTCAAGCAAGATAGCATCACATAAATATGGTTGATAAACATTATATATTTTGTCTAGTATTGTTTTCCATTTAAAACTAGTCTAAAGCAATTTATAGATTGCTGTTTTTTTGTTGCTTGCCCTACCATCCCAACTTTTTTGGAAATGGGGTTGTGAAACAATTGATTGACTCAGCTGCCAAATGATTTTTAATTGTTGTTAAAAGAAAAGGTGATGTGACACAGTGGTAAACACACACAATCCCAGAGTTTTTGGAAGTGTTGGAGGCATCAAATTTGGAACTAGTCCATGTTTACAAAAAGCAAAATGACAAGATACAACGCTGGATATGTCCGGTCTGCTTTCCATTTCATAGAAGTGAAGACTGATGTACCAATCATTGTATCTTTTCATTTTCTACACCATCCTAACTTTCAGGAAGTGACATTGTATTGGAAGTGACATCAATAGGCTAAAATGCAGAGAGAAAATACGTTGTAGATGTCACAATACTCACAGTAGAACATGGTACTATATTATTTTACTTGAACTGAGTTGATCTTCATACATAATATCATTACAAATTAGCATATTGTGTCCAATTAATAAAAAAACAGAAATTATATTCCACGAGGGGGATTATCTTGGTTCAAGAGGAATATATATATATTTTTTGATCGAGTGTACTACCCCTGGGTGCTCAAACTAATGTATTATTTGGACCAAGATATTACAAATTAATCCCCCTGCCCCACTCACAACCCATTTGTGATAATGCCTGCACCTAAAAGACGCTCGCCAGATAATTTTATTTTTTGTCCCTTAATGACCACTATTCTTTTTTGGAGGGAGTTCAATAGTCCAAAATAGTTGAGTCAAAATAGGCATGAAATTATAAAGTAATAAAACAACAGCAATAAAGTAATAAAACCCGTCTTTGTTCTCACAGTTATATTCCACACGGGCCAGAAGTATTTCCTTTGACATATACTGTATCTCTGCTTGTAAAATCTTAGATATCAGATTAGTGACATGATAAACATCAGCAGATAACGTGTCTCATGTTCAGACCTTAGGTAAGAACAAGGAAGAGAAAACTCTCCAAATGATTTCTTAATGCTGTAACAATTTTGCAACAGAGAGCAGTTAATTTAACTGCCTCATGTACTGCTTTTTGTCTACTTCACAATGTTGGACTGATTCTATATAAGTGATAATATAAGTGATATTTGGATTCAGCTGAGCTGGCAGTAATCATGCACGGGTGTGTCTAGAGAAAATTAAACCAATTATCAATTAAATTATTTTAATTGGTTGATATTGTGACTAAGGGGGATACTACTTTTTCACACTGGGCCAGGTAGGGTTGGATAGCATTTTTCCTTCAATAAATGAAATCATCATTTAAAACCTGCATTTTAAGTTTATGCCAGTCATTTTTGTCTAAATTAAAATCAGTTTCATGTGCTGAAACATTTAAATGTGACATAAGCAGAAATCAGGAAAGGGGCAAATACTTTCTCACAGATCTGTAGCTGAATAGTTTCCATTTTGAGGGTCTGTTTGGCTTAAACATTAACCTCCCCATTCCCCTCTAATTCATTCCTGGGCTGTAACCCATATATGCAAATTTATTTCCTTGTCTTGTGGCTTTTACAGATTTACAAATATTTAAACTTTGATGTCTTGTCTACTGTCTGAATGACAACTGCTTACACTTTCTGAAACAGAAAGCCTATCTAATGCAGTTGTATCTTTTATACTGTATTATTTTTCAGTATCGAAACAAGTGCTGTATGTATGACTATTAATAAAAAAAAACGGATAAATGGTCTGATATTCTCTTTTTAATCCAAATATTCAGGCACTGCTGACCCCATTCTTCCTGACATTGAATCTTTCAATCTATGTGTGTTCGTTATGAACCTTCCATGCCTCTGCTGGTTTATATAGTCTTGAACTATTCTCGATACTTGCACTAGTTCATTTTTTCCTCTGTATTTTGGCTGAACACTTAAGTAGGGACCGGGCAGCCTAAGCTGCCAGGACCCTATTTTTATCCTGCACGTTCTTCTTCTTCCGAGAAAATCCTACTCCCCATGTGCGAAAAATCACCAAACTTTGCACAAAGGTCCAGTCCCATGCCAGATTGGCTCAGCTGCAAAAACAGGCCAACAGTCCTGATGGTGGCGCTACAGCAAGCCTCTAAAGTTCAAAATTTTGAAAATTCACAAAAAATCAACCATATGAGCTACAGATTTGCAACTTTCACCAAAATGTAGCCCCAATACTGAATTAACTTTTGTACTTTTAAAACCTGTTACAAATCATGAAGTCCATTGCTCTGTTTTTTTCAAAAACTGTAAAACTTATTAAATCTATCTCCTCCCACAATTTTTGCTCAATTGACACCAAACTTGCTATAGAGCATCTTCAGACTGTCCCACATAAACGATCCACACAGATTTATGATTTATTGAAAATTGAGCCGACAGTGCATCAAAATGTTTGACTGTAAACGGTTTTGTAAACATATACTTGCAAATTCTTGCTAAATACATTTTCAATGTTCATTAAAAAAATGGTAAAATTTTGGAGTCATGGTAGATGATGTTTGGAAAATATCAGAATTTTATCTCAAAAACTGAATTTTTTACAGCATTTTGAATTTTGCTCTCATGCGAACAATTGGAGTCAATGCAAAATTGTCATTTTTAAACATCAGTTTTTCACTTATGGAGCCAATAAATCATTGTTAAAAACAAATTTCCAACATCTCCATGCTGTCTAGATGCAATTTGTGTAATTTTTGGATTTTTGTCGTAATAACTGAATTTTTGACAGCCGTTTGAGATCTGCCTATACACGTTGTCATTCCAGCTGTAAAATTCCTATAATGAGCTAGAACAGTGGTTCTCAAACTCTGTCCTAGCGCCCCTCTGTGTACGCTGGTTTTTGTTCCAACTGCGACTGCAATTGTAGAGTTTTAAAAAGCTGTTAATTTGTCTTAATTAGCTGCAATCCATGTTTAGAGCGGTTATTTACCATCTTAAGCCATATTTTAATGGACATATCCACTGTGCCATGATGAATAAAAACCCTTGAACATATTGGACTTATTTTTCTATTTTGTGAGAATTTTCAGGTTAAAACATATTTAAACAGATCAAATCAGACTTTGAGAAAATCAGTAAGCCCCAAATTAGGTTGCTGAACATAGGTGTTTTGAGTTCTTTCAAAATAATTGGCCTGAACTTAATAAATTAAATAAAACAAAACAGGTATGACTCTATTGTTCGCCAAATCAATTGGCAGTTTTTGCGACCACGTGTCAACATTTTCACCAACAAGGGACCGATTGATTGTTTACGTAGATTAAATGTTTGGTTGTTTCCCTCTGCAGTTATTTATACTAGTTTCTGATGTATCTCAATGTGGATATGAAATTTTTATTCTTCAAGGCATGTATAGATTCTTCAAATGTGGCTTAATAGGATAAATAACGACTCCAAACATAAATGCATCTAATTAAGACAAATCAACTGCTTGTTAAAATCCTATGATTGCAATTGTGGTGGGAACAAAAAGCAGCAACACAGTGAGGTGCCAGGACCGAGTTTGAGATCCACTGAGCTAGAAGAAGTTTTGAACATATGTACTGCAGAGGTGTCCCTTGTTAATTAGCTCAGTGAGATAGAGCATAGTCTCTTTTGCCAGAGATTGTGAGTTCAAGCCTCAACGGATGTAAAATGCACATTAGAATGCCATCTTTTTTTCATCTTCCTACACTCTGCTTGTTGCTAAGAATTGCCTAATTTTGCCTAATTTTGCCCGGCCCCAACCATTGCTGCGCAGCAGCTATAATTGAACTTTGATGTAACAAATAACAAGGGAAGCACAGGACATAATGTTACAGTATTGGAATAAGTTAAAGGGGACCTATTATGCTGATCCTTCTTTTAATACATATTAGTAATGCTATAATGTTGGTTGTCCATACTCAACCTCTGAAAAGTTTCTAAACATAAGATACAGCGGTTTTGCCGTAATCCAAGAACGTGATTTAGTGAACGTGATTTCCTCTCTGAACAGCTCCTCCCGAGATCTTCACGAGATCTGGGCAAAATCTGACGTCAGGTTGTGCTGTCCAATTAATACAGACCTAGCCAGAGCCAACCACGGCGCTGGACCTGGCCACACCGGAAACTATTCTAGCAGGCACTAACAACGGCAGATCATACTATGCCTTAATAGTGTCTACACTTTTGGAAATACAAAAGAAGAACCGCAGATCATTTGAGGTGCAGTTTTGTCAGTATCTCTCCCAAAGCTGCTCGTCCTGCCCAACTCCGCCCTCCACAGAGCTGGCCAGTCAGAAGAAAGTGGGCACACGGGGAGTGGGGGCCATAGCGGAAGAGCCACCCCAACGAGGCGTTTCAGGCAGAGACTAGAATGGACTACAAATGGGGTTTTTTGAGAATGGCAGTATGAGCTAAATAAGGACCCTGTTTTGGACTTTGAACAATCAGGAGTACTCTAGGGGAGTCCAAGATCAAAATATAATCTTGGAAATATAGCAAAATAGGTCCCCTTTAACTTATTCAGATCTAAAATTTGAGCTTGTTAATCTCCAATTCACCCATAGCTCATTATGTTTGATTTACGATATTCTCAGCAATCTTTTGCGTTCTTTTTGGGACGGGAATTGTGATGTTCTTGCATATGGACCCAGTACATCAGTATTAACTACAACCTTCTGATTTTTAGTGGAATATAGTATTATATTGAAGGCATTACAATATACAAAGCATTACAACATATTATCAATGCTTGAGCATGCTCAACATCTAATATTTCCTAACTGGCCTCATATGCAACTATAATCTAATGTTGCCCCACAGATATTCAAGAGGGAGGATTTTGTTCCAACAGGCATCTTAGTTTGTTATTTATGTTTTTCAACCAAGTCCAATGCAATGCACAACGGAAAAGCTTTTGTTCGAAGCTGATAGAGGTTCAATACTAGCTGCTGTGTTTACATGCATGCAATAGAGCTTCCCCGACAGCTTCCAACCAATGATGTCACTCAAGGGTAAATTCCGGTTGGAATTCCAATGGCGGCACGCAGGCTTATGTTCGGCAATCAAAAACTTCTTTTTTGATGAAATGGAAAAAAAAAAATAATAATGTGGACAGCATGTTATGTATCATATATCCGTATGGTTAGACATTAATTAAAAACAGCTTCTCAACCCCCTTAAGCTCCAAACACATACATATCATTGTGCTTCAGTGCACTCATTCCAACCCCATCACCACCCCAGCTCCTCCTCCATTTCATTTGCTATACTTTGGTGCTTAACTGCTCATTTTCACTCTGTTACTGAAGGTCAAAACTGGTTGCCTTGTCTTATCGCACAATAGCAATGTCATAACATTGGTGTCATGAGGTGTATTTCCATTACCCTGAGAAATGCACAAAATCTAAATAGCGAAATAAAAAGTGGTAATGGAAACACGTGAATTTCGAATAAACTCTCAAATATCGCTAAAAAGTTTTCGTGCTCTCATGAGGTGGTTTTTCAGTCGTGTCAAAAGAGCAACATTTCGAAAAAGCTGAAAGGAAACAGTTTTTGCGCATTTACAAGCCGCAGGACGTGACGCAACACGCAACAGGTTCTGATGCACAGCATCCATTTTGACTCGGAAAGAGTATCGCAAGACGAGAATTTACAAGAATAACGAAGTTTATTCGCAAAAGCATCTCCAATAGAAACACTCGCAGTTCGCAATTGTGCTTTGCCAAATCATTCGAAATATCACTTTTAATTTGCGCAAAACTGCAATGGAAACGCATCTATTGTTGCTCAGCTTTTTTCTGTCCCCTGGCCAACGTCGTGCAGCACTCACTGCACTGCTATAAACTGGCATCTCTTTTGCCAGTTATTTTAACTGCAATTTAGTTAAAATAAAAAAATCAGTTTATAACAGAGCAAATGGCGACTCAAATCCTTTTCTCCTGAGTATCACTTGAGTAATTTGAGAGGGGTTGAGACTGCATAAATACCGTGCGGGCCAGCCTGGTGCGGCCGCACCCCATCAGCCTCGGCTGCATGCAAAGCCTGGACCACTGCGGTGACACGTGCCAATTTCGTGGTTCTGAATAAGTTAACTGTAAACCACAGTTAAATGTGTGCAGGACTTCACTTACAGTTAAAATAACAAGGAAAGAATGAGTTCATTTCACTGTTAACTGTCAATTTATAACTGAGTGCATTTGGCTCCATGCATGCTTGCATGGATGTGCCGTGTACTTTCATTGTATTTCATTGCTTATTGTGTATGCACGTTGACTAAAGAGATACTGGCTGAAATGGAAACCATGACATGGGCTCAGAAATACTTTGATTATAAATCCAAAGTCACGCATCAGCACTGCTCAATAGGCTTGCTGTCATTGGAGATGGGCTCTACTACAGTGGTGGTCTGATGAGTCAACATTTTGAGTGGTTTTTGTAAAAAAAAAAAAAAAAAACAAAAAACAAACACCATGTTCTCTGGACAAAAGACAACAAGGAAAACCCAAGCTGTTATAAGTATATTTAACGGTCCAACATATTAAACTTGTAACATATTAAGGCAATGAGTAATTTAAATTATTTCAATTCCAATTCCATTATACATCTTATTCCCCTCCCACATGCACCAATGCCCACCCCACACTCAAGCCATCCATTCTGTGTACATATTTTTTTTTTATCCTGTTTTTTTTTCCTGAAAAAATACCAAGAAATACAGCACTGTGCAGAAGTTCTTGTCATATTTGAAACAATCCCGTAAGGCAAAAATGCTACCCAAAGTAATGAAATGAAAAATTTCTAATTATTTGAAAATTTAAAAGAAATGTATTCCATACCTTTCTGATCTCCTCCATTAGTACCAACCCCAATGCTCTCTCAGATCCTCTACTACCCACTCCCTCACCCGCTAGTACGTTAGCAAGCAGGCCTTCACTGTCTCTACCCCCAAACCCCGACTGTCCTTCCCCACATCCTTCAGAGAAATATCCACATACCCCCTTGTCAAGACCAGGCTCAAAAACTTCCTTTTCATTCAGGCTTATTACGCAGCCCTCTAGCCTCACTTGACAACACTTTCTGTTTTCTAATATCTGTACTTTTTACAGTCTACATTTAAGATGCTACTAGTGCAGTGCTCGTTCAAAATGTGTGTATTTGGAATGGGCTGATTGCTAGGCCTCCCAACATTTCTTAAAAACTGCTCAGCCCAACTTCACTCTCGACACAGCACTTCCTTGGGCCCTCAGCAATACAACTGGCAAGTATGAAGTCGATTGGATGAATGGTTGTCCAGAAAATCGAAGGATTGACTAACAGACAGATAATCCTTCCATTTATACTCAGATATTCAATATATATGGAACGTTCATATTCGAAAAGCACTCTATAGGTAAATAATAAAATGATAAAATAATAATTATTATTCAGTTACTTCAGTTTCTGTTGGCAATCCTAGGCAGCCCTGATTATCATCAGATCAGGGGTCTGTCAAGGTTCTATCATCTGAACCAATTTTGATGAGATTTATTTGATTGTATTTGTTTCCCTAATTAACACATGCTATCTCAAATAGGCTTTTTGTACACAGCAACACTAATTTTCAAAACAAAAAATAAAAATCTAAGACCAGCTTTAGTAAATAAAAAATTTAGGGTGCTTATGAATTTTGTACAGCATTGTATAAATTGTCACTGAGCTGTCATTGGACAGCAGTGGCTGGCTTTTTTGCTAAGAAGGAAGGGCTGCATCTGAGACAATGAGGCCCCATTTTACCAAAATGGGCTGGGCTTCTGTGATGATTTCAACCTATAATGTTTTGCTGCGGAGAGCAAAATCTTTCTTGATTGGCTAGAACAATTCAGTGACTTGGCTCTTGGATCATCGAGCCAACCCTCGACACCCCCCTCCCCCCACCCCCCACCCCACCCCACTGTACACACTTACTCTGCCAGTGCTCTTTTATTCTCCACTGGCCGCAGAAATCCTGAAACAAAAGCTGTTGTGGAATCTGCACCAGGTATTCTCATGGAAAAATGAAGTTTAAAATTTATTCTGCAAATAAGCCTGTTCTTTAATGTACTTCGGGGTTAACTTCACTTAAAGCATCATGCATGACTTGACAACAAGTGTACCTTTCAAAGCCATCCAGCATTCATTAACTTTTTCATTGGCATATTCTGTTTTATGGCTCACACTTGTTACTCACTTACATAGCTTTCCAAGGTTATTGGTATTACAGCAGTCTCATAAAATCAAAAGGGAACATAATGTCCAAGTGAATTTATAGGGGGCGAAAAATGATTGTATTACTATGATGATGCAAAATAAACTTTATGGCTGCTTCGCTTAGACAAGTGATCTTCACTAGGACAATGATGATCACAGAAAGAGGGGTATAAGTCTATGGGGCTCAGGAACCTCTTGTGGGACAGAGGTGACCTGTATAAGCCTGATGGGCCACACCTGAGCCGGAGGGCTACCTTTGCATTGAGACAGCGGATGCTTTGGGTAGCACAGGCTTATTTAATCTATAGGGACATGGCTGGCAGGGGGATTATTAGTGCAAGGGTTTGTTCTGAGCACCAGTTGAGAGTGCACAGAGAACAGGAATAGTGCGAACTGGACTCCGGCGCGAAGATGGATCGGGTTTATTATGCCTTCTCGGCAACACAGGAAGGCAAAGTAGACAAAGTACTAAGGAACAAGGAATCCTGGATAAGAACAAGGTTCCTGGATAAGAATATTAGTAAGGGTCATTCCATGTCAAAACAACCAATATTGAGGTGCCTTGTACATGACACCTCTCAAATTTTGCTCAAACTTGACGTCTTGAACAATTGTTGGCAGTATGTTGTAACCTGGTTTCCCACTACATTAGGTCATAGTCGTGTTATGGTGTACTAGGGGTTAAAGTCCCTTTTAGCATAATTTTGGATACTAAACTCAGGTGTTCATTGATGAAAACCTGTATTAATGTTATTATAACTGATTTTAGACAGTTTGGTCAACTCTTTCCTACGTAATCCTGTTTGTGGACTTCGAAATTTCTGCCGAATAAGGGTCTCAGAATGCCTTTTTTCGTAAAATGCGTTCATGTAGAAGGAGGTTGATAATCAAAGTTTTTATTTCAGTAAATATGTATATTTGTCTGTTAAAATACAATAACCATCATCCAGCACCCACAGGGTCATCTGGGTGTCTGAAGTCCAGGGTCTGAGAGAATCATTTGGTCCGAAGTGGTTTTCTGACCCCCACAAGTCCCCCACCAATGCTACTATTATCCTAAAACTTAGTTTGGTGTTGGGAAAGTTCCCAAATATGAGGGAGAAACACAATTCGTACAGTAACATTCACTGAACTGAATCCTAGGGACCCTCAAAAAGATAAAAACCACCTGCCGCTTTAAAAAAAAATTTGGATTTTGGGGGCCCTCCTCTCACCCCTCTGATCTCTCACGGTGATTTTGGCTGCAGAATCCTGATATATGGGCCAGAATGCACCAGCTCATGAAATTTCAGCTTCCTGTCTCTGTTACGTGAGAAGTTATGGTCCTTCCAAAATGCTACAAAACGAAATTACCATTTCACATAAGTCAAAAAGGGGTGTTTCATCCAAATTTCAAGAAATTTTCATACCAAAACAGTCAGAGATGCTGACATGAAACTTGGGATTCTATTGTTTGGTACCATAAAGTATTTTTGGACAAAGTTTGAGTAAAATCTGAGAGGTGTCATGTTTATGGGTGGCTGAGTTGACATGGAATGACCTGTAACACAGAGAACTGTGACTAAGGATACAGTGCTTAAGTATAACAAATATAAATAAACAAGGAAACAAGGTTCCTGGCTACAAAAAGAAAAGCACTTAACATTAAACACAAAGAACAGTGCTTGATTAGAGAGTTTTACAAATACATGCGACTATGCGGGATCTAAGTCTAAACAAGACTATAGTGAAACAAGAGGCTTATGAGACTTTGCACCGAATGAGTGTGAAGCTTTACTTATACAGAGAAATGCTATTGCAGGTGGGCTATAGGGAACAGATGCAGATAATGATTGAGAGTGTTCGGGTTCAGGTCTTCATTGGTCGGTGAGTTAGAGGGCTGGAGGCATGGCGTTACAATTAGAGAGAGAAAGGAATGAGGACATAAGGGCAGACTGAAGCAGACAGGGCTTCATGTACTGGTGAGGATTTTTTTTTAATGACAAAAATGCACAGAGCATGGGGGGGAATGTGTGAGAAGGTGCAGAAGTAATATTCTGAAATGTTTTTATTTAGATGCTAGAAGTTTAAAAAATAAATTATTGGACCTGGAGGCTGTTATAATTAGCAGGGGATTACAGAGACGTGGCTTGGAGAAGATGATGGGGATGAATGCAATAAAGATTAC
Source organism: Gymnothorax javanicus (assembly GCA_029692085.1). NCBI lineage: Eukaryota > Metazoa > Chordata > Actinopteri > Anguilliformes > Muraenidae > Gymnothorax > Gymnothorax javanicus. Next base: position 150,627,975 of record CM056193.1, on the reverse strand, counting down.
AAGTGTAAAAGGATGACAAAGATCCAGTAAGAGAGGAGGGGTGTAGCACTCTACATGAACAAAAATATTAATGTGCAGGAAATATCTGAAATCATCTCTTGCCGTGTGTGTATAGGTCAGACTCATAGGGGAGCATGAGAGGGGTCTAAGCATAGGAGTGTAGTACCAACTGCCAGCTTTAGATGATACTGTATATGCAATGCTCTTTGAGAATTTAAGGCGAGCCTGTAGAGGGAGAGGATATCATAATTAAAGGGAACATATTATGAAAAAAATTATTATTTTCAGTTGTTGTACGCATACATTGTGGTGTATAGAGTGCTAACCAACCCACTAACTGTGTAGTAAAAGAACCCAGTAATTTTTTTTGGGGGATGCCTTTGTCATAAAATATGGCATTTGGTTTGCTATTAAGATTTGGCTCACCTTCCTAGGTCACGTGCATGCTAGTGAGAATCATCCCGCCCCTCATCTGAATAGCTTCACCCATGAAGAGGAGCAAAGCACGTAAATGGTTCTATTGTTTACTCCTAAGACCAGCACAGATCACAGGAGAGAAGACCAGAATGGATGTATTTTTGTAATGGCAAAAACCTATACATATGGGCTATCCACAATTTGTTTGACTGCTTTATACAACTAACCTGATTCAGTACAAGGCAGTACTGGTAACAACGTGTATAATAAAAAGGACCAATTGCGATTTTCAGAAGATACAGAGTGGTGGTTTTGATTTATTAGCAAGGATAATCTGGTGCTAGCTAGCTAGGTGTTTCCAATTTCGTGTAATATTTAGCTAAACAGAATTCCAGGTGTAACGTTTGTTAAATTGTTGTTGCTTAGTTGTCGCTGTAGCAAGCCACCTCAGTGCCATGCTGGTTATTAAGGTTACTTACCCAACTAGTTAGCATGCACACAGTACCTTTCCTTAATCGTTGTAGTTTTTTGGCTTGGTTCTTAGCAGGCTAAATACTTAGTACATGAATTAAGAAACTGTTGCAAGTACAAATGCAAATGTTGTTGGCTCACTGACTGACTGAATAGCAGAGTGATGGATTAGCTCAATCCTAACATACTATATAATGGGAACAAGCATTTAGGTGCTGACAGAAATTAGCATTGTGATCGTGTTAATATTAATGGTTCTGCCATATAAGTTTTGACCTAGTCTTGCTTAGCTAGGGACAATGCAAACGACTCATTGATAGGAACTAACAGAATTGGTGAATTCATTTCCGGTGAGTAATGCGGCAATTTGCGGTAAATTGAATGTTTGCTAATGGATGCTGCAACACAAATGCTAGCTACAGATCAATTTTAATGTTAGAGACAGAATTCCAATTGTAGTTAAACTTTTTTGGTGACTGCATGCGGAATTTGTTAGTGAATGTAAGCACCATCCCTGCTATGCCTGTAGCTGTTACCTTTCCAAAACCCAATGTCCCCCTAGCGGTAACACCAGTGTTACGGAATTTTCAGTGGCTGACAGTGAATACATAATTGCTTTCAAGCTGTTCCTGAGTAAGATTGGTTGTTTAATAATCACACCATTTATTTACTGAATAATCAAGACCAATATACGTTGTATAATCCTGTAATTATTAAGAAATTATTAAGAAATGACAGAAATCACAGATGGGCTACATTGACAGCCTACTTAACAGTGATATTGCAGGGATGAAAAAAATTAATTATTCCAGTACTATCTCTGAATTCCATCTCCTATTGTAGCATTTTTTTTCAGCAGCGCAGTCTAATTTATTTTAAGATCCCACTTAATCAAAATGTTTTCAGCATTCAGAAGAATAAGCTACATTTGGGGGAAGAGCCTTTGCACACTCCTTGCTGTGATGTTATAATAATTGATTCATTAAATGCTTCTAACATTGAAGTATTGGTAATTGAATAATTTAGTAAATTTGTTATTTTTACACCGCGAAGTTCAATTCATGACATGCATTTAAAATCATTTAAAATGCATGCCATATGTCAAAATTTCAAGGTTGCAAAATCATTGATGAGGTCTTTGTTGTCCAGCTTCTGGGGAAATTGTAAGAAGGCTACAATATGAGATTGTAAGAACAGTATTTATCTAATCAATTAATAAGAAACAAAATCTAAACCTTATCTACCATCTTCAGCAGCATTTACTACATAACATTCTAATTTAAAGTGCTTGTTCATCCAAAAAATAAGATTTGGACAACAGAATCTTTAATGGAAATACACCCATTGTGCATTGGTCATTTCAAATTATAATCAGCCATTACAAATTTATTTGCATTTTAATCACTGCAAATTGCAATCATCTCAGAAAGAATTTATCTTTTGCTATCTTTGGCAATGACGTCTCAGAAGGTATGTAGTCAGCGGCAGAGAACACATTGTCAATGCCATTGGACTTAGTGATCTGTAATTGTGGATTATTCTCTCTGAAAAATGCCAAATATCTGCCTTGTTTACGGTACATTTCCAATAAACATCACAATTCAAAAGGCATGGGTGAGTTTTGTGAAGAGGAAATGATTGGATTTCACAGAGCCTGGATCAGGATTGGTGATCTGCTCACAACACTTCATTGATGACTTTTATCAGCCAGATTCCGAGTCACAGGAAAAGTCTGGATATCACTGTGTTTTGTAATTACTGAAATCTCTGTTTAATAAGCCATTGGTTAATAAGCAGAGCCCAAACTGCTCTGGTCCCAAAATTTCCCCATCCATTCTGTACTCCAAAAAGCTGGTTAATAAGCTGAGGTCACTGCTAAATAAGCCCATCCTAAAATGAGTATAGAAATTATTTTATGTGAAAAATTGCTCAAAACAAAACTAAATCCATCTTTCACCACAAGACCTTGAATATAATTAAAACTTTGGCCATGATTGTGAAAGCAGAATGAGAGCAGGAGCTGCAGTTGGAGAATGAAAAGAGCATGAGCTTCTAGTCTGTTCAAGTCATGGATTGTATATAAAGATAGACAACTGAACAGCTCCTGAAAAGTGAAGCCAAAACGTCTCGATTGCCATCCATTGGCTGGCTGCAGTACAAGTTATAAACCCGCCCCCTCCATGAAAAAAGTGAATGGGACACAGGCTACACACACAAAAAAAAATCAAGTGTATGTCAAATAATTGGCTAGGCAGCTAGCTGGGTAACTCTTAAAAGACTGGTTGGAAAAAGTATTGAGTAAAATTCGACAACATTTCGAGTTTGGACGAGAAGGAAGTTGGCACATAATGTAAAGGAAAGAGTGTCGTAAACACGGAAGCATGACATTGAAAAAGTATGTTACAGCGTGATGGATGTTGTAGTAAATTGTATATTAACTATAGCTGCATTTGCTATTAAGTTACCTTAACATTAACTAGCTTGCTAGCTGACTTCAGTATCTGCTATCAAGCCTATTAACTTGCACAAGGCACTTAAAGGGACATTATCATGATACAGCAAGTCACAGCCAATAGCTGCATTAATATACAAAATCAATCATGTGTAGGAAATTTTTCATGTGGGGTCATCCTTTCAGATTTTTTAGATGTTCTTGATAAGTTTATGGGGACGCCATGACACTTCAAGCAGACGTTATTTTTGAGGAAATACCACTAGGGGCGCTGTAAATAGTGACGTCATCCCGGCTCTCTGCCGTTGTTTGGCCGTTATTTTCATCATTGTATTGCATTCATGCATTATGCATTGTGGGTGAATACTTGAACATTACGCGTCTTTAGTGTAACATCCGATTATTAATACGAATCGCCACCCTTGAAAGAAAGCGGTAAGTTAGATTTCCTGCACCTAGAGCTCAACTATGTCTGCATGACTGACATACAAACATGCATGATAAATGACACAAACTCACTGTGCGGTACGGTAGCCTACCTTGGAGATATACATGGTATAACGGATCTTACAAGTAAGCATGTCATATGAAAGTTATGAAACGAGTTGAGTAAATTTTGCATTTGTCATGAGCTTTATTTTTGTTCTGAGCTGCATCACTTTGATACACCGTAATGAGTCACAGACATTCACGGTTGAACCTGCCATGGTTGTTAAATTCACAGTCAACATTGACTAGCCAGCTAGCTAACAAACTTATATTACATACTGGTTATGGAAAGGTAGTCCGTGCATGCTGGCTAGGAAGCTAATTTCACAAAAATTGCGGTGGAAAGACAGTGATTGTACTGTGTGTGCTATATGTAGCATATATGCAGAGCAGCTGGCGTAACGTCGCAGCTAAGCGCAGAATAAGAGACTGCTCTAATAAAATGGCGCACCCCATTCAAGGGACAATAGCCTGTTTGCTCACACCCTTTGTTGGATATTTGAATTTCAAGGGGGTTGAATCACCTGGAAAAGGTTAGAAGTTGAATGTATTGTTATCTTGGAATAATTTAACTCATTCCCTACGGCAAGCTGCTGCCAGCGGCGCGGCAAATTCTACCATTCCCTACAGTAAGCTGGTGCCGGCGGCGTGGATGACCATTCGCGGTCCGATGAAAACACGAAATAGTTGACAATCGCAATCATGGGCCAGCTGTACTTCAATACTTTTTATTGTGTAATTTTTGGGAAAAGTATTCCGTACAAATGCGACAATTTTATATAAAAGTATTCTGTAGGGACTGAGTTAAGCTGCATATTGTATTGGATGATAATGTCCCTTTAATGATTAATTCAGCCTCTGAAACATATTTGTGAAGGTGATGCATGCATTGTCTGAATTTAGAGAGTCAGAGCTGGGATAGGGCATTGTACAAGGACAAAATGTTTTACATGGTCAGCTTTATTATTTCAGAAAATTATAGGTAGTTATTTTGAAATTTGGTGTCTGTTCTTATACAGTCTGTTATGTTAACCGCTGTGCAACATAACTTCTGCTTTTTCTGATGATTTTTTTTTATTATTCATGTGATTACAGAAGCTGCCCTCAAATTCAGACCTCAGCCTTACCCATTGAGGATTGGAAGAATGCCTAAAGCAATTCTTTTGTTTTATTGTCAAAGTATAATTCTGAAGTAAATCATACATGAAAAACTGATGAAAATAGTTGTCAAAAATGCTAATCAATGCATTGTCAGTGAGTCTTGCAATTTTTTGTTAGACAGTTATTTACACTTGGAGGTGGACAAGTCAATGATGATTGAATAATAATGAACATGTAACTGGCTTCTCTTATGTGTGCTTGTTCTGCCAGTCTCACCTTCCTCACACGCTTCCATCTACACTTACTGGCAAAAACTGTCATTATTTTGTGTTTAATAATACATTACTCGGCAGTTCATCTACAAACCCAATTCCAATAAAGTTGGGAGGTTGTGTAAAACGTGAATAAAAACAGAATACAATGATTTGCAGATCTCATAAACCCACATTTTATTCACAATACAGCATAGACAACATATTAGATGTTAAAAGTGAGACATTTTACGATTTCATGAATATTAGCTCATTTTGAATTTGATGGCAGCAACACGTCTCAAGAAGTTGAGACAAAGGCAACAAAAGGCCGGAAAAGTTGTACTAACAACAAACAGCTGGAGAAGCATTTTGCAAGTAATTAGATTAATTGGCAACAGGTCAGTAACATGACTGGGTATAAAAAGAGCATTTTACGGAGGCAGAGTCTCTCAGAAGTAAAGATGGGCAGATGTTCACCAATCTGTGAAAAACTGCGTCTAAAAATTATGGAACAATTTCAGAAAAATGTTCCTCAATGTGAAATTGCGAAGACTTTGAATGTCCCACCATCTACGGTACAAAATATCATCAAAAGATTCAGAAAATCTGGAGAAATTTTTGTGCACAAGGAACAAAGGTCAATATTGGATGCTCATGATCTTCGGGCCCTCTGGCGGCGCTGCATTAAAAACAGGCATGATTCTCCACTGGAATTCACTGCATGGGCTCAGGAACACTTCTAGAAATCATTGTCTGTGAACACATTTCGCCGTCCATTCTACAAATGCAAGTTAAAGCTGTATCATGCAAAGAAGAGGCCATATGTGAACACGATCCAGAAACGCTGCCATCTTCTCTGGGCCAAAGTTCATTGAAAATGGACTGAGGCAAAATGGAAAACTGTTCTGTGGTCAGATGAATCAAAAATTTGAAATTCTTTTTGTGAACCATGGCTGCTGTGTTTTGTGGACTAAAGAGGAGAGGGACCATCCAGCTTGTTATCAGTGCACAGTTCAAAAGCCTGCATCTCTGATGGTAAGGGGTTGCATTAGTGCCTATGGCATGGGCAGCTTACAGATCTGGAAAGGCACTATCAATATGAAAAATATGTAGTTTTTACAACAACATATTGTCCCATCCAGACACCGTGTCTTTTCAGGGAAGGTCTTACATATTTCAGCAATACAATTCTAAACCACACACTGCATCCTTCACAACAGCATGGCTTCATAGTAGAAGAGTGCTGATCTGGCCTGCCTGCAGTCCAGACTTTTCACCAATAGAAGTCATTTGGCACATCATAAAATGGGAAATCTGGCAAAGAAGGCCCAGAACTGTTGAGCAGCTAGAATCCTACATGTGGCAAGATTGGGACAACATTCCTCTCCCAAAACTCCAGCAACTGGTCTTCTCATTACCCAGATGTTTACGGACTGTTGTTAAAAGAAGAGGGGATGTTACTTAGTGCTAAATACTGCCATGTCCCAACTTTTTTTGAAATGTGTTGCTGCCATCAAATTCAAAATGAGCTAATATTTTTTTCATGAAATGGTAAATTGTCTCACTTTTAACTTCAGATAGGGGAGAGTGGGGTGATTTGTGCTGGGGGGGGAAGTTGCCACCCCTTGTTTCTAGAAAACCATAGAAGAAGGCGGTCATGTGACCACATATTTTTGAAGAGCCATCCATTTTACTCATCCTCCAAAGAAGAGAGACACATTGCATGAGAGGTAAGCACATTTTAGCTCAAAAAACTGTTTTTTGCCTTTCAAAGTAAAATTTCTATGATCAAGGTTTTTTGATTGTTGTGTCTAAACAATTATAGACAAGTTTGAAAACATTTCACACATGTTTTAGTGCTTTAGTAGGCTACACAATGAGTCTATAGAATTAGCATGATGTTAGCTCTAAACTGCTGGATCATGCCAGTTTTTCAAAATTGTGGGGCTGGGGTGATTTGTGCCAAAGGGCCTGGGTCAGGTTGTGCCAGTGGCACAACTCACCCCCACTTATGTTTATTTTCAACATATTATTTCATTGCAATTGTATATTTTATTCTTACATTTGATCACTAAAACTATGTGACATTCTTAATTTTAGACCAAAACCCATCATGCCATGCACTTATAAACGGAAGACAGACAGGGCTTCAACTCCTCTTGTGGAGTTGGACAGAGCAGTGAAAGAGGTGCAACAGGGAAAGACCATACGTCAGGTGGCAAGGGAGATGAAGATCTGCAGGATGACCTTGAAAAGATTAAAGGAGAAGAAAAAAATAGGAGAAGTAAGAAAGACAGGGTATAAGAGAACGGGACATGCCAACTAAGTCTTCAAAGAAAACATGAAGACAGATCTGGCAGACCATGCAAAGGCACCAGCAGTTTCATGGCATAAATGCTATGAAATGCCTTGAGCTGGCTTTCGAGTATGCACAAAGAAATGGCATTGATATCCCTGCCAGCTGGATCAGAGAGGAAAAAGCAGGTTAGGTTAAGTGTGCATTTATTAAGGAAAAGTAATAGGGTACATTGATAATTATTTTCCCAGGACATGCTTATTATCAGTTGTCACCATGCAGATCCTACAGAAAAGCAAAATTGGATACTTATTTAGAGCGTATAGCTTCACCTTATGTAAAATCTGAATGTAAACTGCAATGGTTCAATAAGGGATAAATTAAGAGATACCCTTTATGCTAATAAACTTTTAACCTTTTCTAGGACCTGTTTGGTTCACAGCCTTTAAAGCACACCACCACTTGTCATGCTGCACTCCTGAAGCAACCTCTCTTGGAAGAGCTACTGCCTTTGATAGACATAACGTGGGGGAGTTCTTTGATAACCTCTCTAAAGTGATGGACAGGTAATCATCATTTGGCCTTGACATGCTGATAGGATCACATATCCCAGAAAGACATCTCTGTACACTCTCTCTCTCTCTCTCTCTCTCTCTCTCTCATACTCTCTCTCTCTCTCACACACACACACACACACACACACACACACACACACGAGGCAGCCTGGGAAGGAAAGAGGGCACATCTTCAGAGGGTCTTCTGTCCTCAGTAGCAAAATTGACATTTACACACACAACCACATCAATAATCTCATTTCAGGTATAACTTCCCTCCACACATGATGTACAGCATGGACGAAACTGATTTGAGTACGGTGCAGACACCAAAGCAGATTGTCACAGAGAAAGGGAAGAAACAAGTGGGTTCAGTTACATCAGCTGAAAGAGGACAGCTCGTCACTGTGGCCTGTGCAGTAAACGCCACTGGAAATGCAATCCCACCCCTGTTTATTTTCCCTTGTATCCGTTTCAAAAATCCTTCATGAATGGATCACCTGCAGGGTCCATAGGTCATTCTATAAAGTCTGGATGGATGAATGAAGAAGCCTTTATAATCTTCCTGGAGCACTTCATCCTCCACACCAACTGCTCCATCAATCACCCAGTCCTGCTCATTCTGGACAACCATGAATCTCACATCTCACTGAAGGCAGTGACAACTGCTAAAGAAAATGGTGTCGTTATGCTCACCCTGCCACCTCACACCTCACACCGCTTGCAACCATTGGACAAAACAGTCTATGGACCACTGAAAACCTACTTCAACAGAGCGATGGATGGTTGGATGCACACACATCCTGGTCGAACTGTATCGATTTATGAGGTCGCAGAACTTGTGAAGCAAGCATTTATGTCTGCAATGACCCCCCAAAAACATCACATCAGGTTTCAGAGCTACGGGCATATACTCATTCAACAGGGATATCTTCCCAGATGAAGATTATGCCCCATCAATGGTAACAGACAGGCCAAACCCAGAAGAGCCCTCCACCAGTGCTGCTGCTGACCTGCCTGGACCATCACATGAGGAGCCAACCCATGCCACAGATCTTGAAGCAGGTCCAGACCCAGGGGAGCCACCTACCACTCTTCCAGAACCAAATCCTGAGCTCCCATCAAGTGACGAAACTGGTTCTGGTGCTCATGGGAGTTATGTGTCTCCAGGAGTCATACTTCCCTTGCCAAAAGCCACAGCAGGAAGGCCCAGAATGATAAGAAAGAAAGTAAAAACAAGAATTGTGACTGACACACCTGAGAAGATGGAGCTGGAGAAGGCACACAAAGAAAAAAGATAAAAAGGCTGAAAAGGGAAAAGAAAAAGAATGAAAGGCAGAAGGGCTCTGAAAGGCTCAAATCAAACCAAAATCATGAAGAAAAAGGTTGTGCACAGTAGCTCAGAAGAAAGCACCATGGGCTTTGATGACACCACTGACAATGAAGCAGAAGATAACCTGGAGAACACACAACAGAGAAAATAAAAGGGCTGAAAATGAGAAAATGAATGAAAATAAGAAGAGAGGGGCTCTGAAAGTGTCCAAACCAACCAAACCCAAAAAGAAAGTGATTGTCTACAGTAGCTCAGAAGAGAGTGACATCTCATTCCACTTAACGACACCACTGATTATGAGAGGTCAGATGTCCAAAATGATGATGAATGATAGTGACAAGGATCTGTCTGCTGATGACTTTGTCATTGCGAGCTTTGCTGGTAAAACCAAATTCTATAACTACGTTATAGAGGTGGAGAAGGTTGAAGGTGCAGACATCAGCGCAAAGTTTCTAAGGCAAAGTTGTAAGAAGTCTGTGGATGGAAAGCCCATCTTTACATTTAAAGAAAATGATGAAGGAGTCATCCCTAGAGATGATGTGCTCAAGAAACTAACCACGCCACAAAAACTTGGTAGTACAGCCAAAAGGGAGCAGAAGTTCATACTCCCCAGCAGCATCGACAAGTGTTAAGTAGTAGGCCGGATCTAGACCACCTAGACCTACATACCCACAGGGGATAAAATCAAACCCCCCCCCCCCGCCTCCCCACCAACACACCCAGACCCACATAACCACACACCCACATCCACACACCTAGACCTACACATCCAGACCCAAACACCCGCAAACCCAGACCCACAGACACACCCAAACCCTGACATCCACACAACCAGACCCAAATACCCATACACCCAGTCCCACACATCCAGAGACACACCGACACACCCACCCTAACAAATCCACACAACCACACACCGAGACCTACACACCTAGAACCCAGCAAAGAAGGTCCAAGAACAGCTGGAGAAGTGAGGAGATGGGCATGCCTCATCAGTGTTTGATTTACCTGCCATTTGTTTAATTTAGCTAACACTGATTTCAGTTTTTTGTTTGCACTGTTATTAAAGAGCAGTTTTATTCAGTTTTTAAGTGGCCTAAGTCACAATGGGATGTTCAGAAATTGGCCTAAGTCACTTTATTCTTATATGTTACATAATTGACAGACAGCGTTCTATGTATGTCAACAGGCATCTATTGCCAAAGCCTTTTTGCCTGAAATGATTCACAAATATCATATATTGTGTATTTAAGTTTTTTGTGTTTTCCCAAAAACTGGAAAATATGACTTATGCCAATAGTTTAATAGGGTGACGATATCTAAATAAACCTAAAATGAGTAATTTTGTATTGAATTTGTCTAGCTTTTATATAGCATTACAGTTTATGAGATTAAAATATTCTGTTTTACTTCAGTAATCACTGGCACAATTTACCCCGATATGTTCTCCCCAAAGGCACAACTTACCCCGGGGGGCAAGTTGTGCCACGAGACCACTTGTTTTCCGAAGCTATATTTCTGAAACTGTTTATTTCAGATCCAAAGTTATTGTTCTCAGGGATGCACCACATCCTGAAATATATGTACATACTTAAGTTGGAGGCATTACTGTAATGGCCTCACTTTAAAGTCACATTGAGTAAAAACTGGCACAACTCACCCCACTCTCCCCTATGTTGTCTATTTTCCTTTGTGAATAAAATATGGGTTTATGAGATTTGCACATCATTGTATTCTGTTTTTATTTCACGTTTTACACAACGTCCCAACTTCATTGAAATTGAGGTTTGTAGACAACTGCAACTTCAGTTTTCCAGCAGTGACTCTAGTCATCTGCCCACGGACTAGGTGTACATGAGAAATGTTTGTTATTCAATGAACATATTCTTTGATGGCTGTAAATAAAACCTCTTAAAATGTATAATAAAGGTAGTTGGAGCCAAAAACTTTACTCTGGAATTCTTTCACACATACTGGCCCTCATTTATCAAACGTGCGTACACCAAAAAATGGGTGTACGCCAAATCTCCCGCAAGGATTGGCATTTATCAATCTGAACGTGAGCGAATGGTCCGCAAAAATCTCACGCCAGGTCTGACTAGGTATACGTAGATTTGAAACCAGCGTACAACATGCAGGAACAAGTGCAGCTGTCAAAATGAGTAATAAACCATATGCAGCGATGCGGACGTCATGCTGTTGTTGCTCTTATTAGTAAAATGAATAAATAGGCTAAATAAAAAAATAAATAAGACACCTGTGTTGAGAAATTAATTAAACTTATATTTTGAGACAACCTGCTTGTCAGGCCAGACGGCTGACAATTACAATCAATTTGATTGAGCACAATGCGTGGCTTGACAGATATGCAGTGTGGAATGTCAGATGCTCATCCAGTCAGATATATACTGAACAACAAAAGAAACGCTAGTTAATTAAAGGCAGACTGGAAAATAAGTTTGCTAGTAATTATTTTAGAAAATCAAATGTATTACTAGCGCGTGCACATTTACACTCGTTTCATCAAACTTTGCTTTATTTTGCGGTCACTTTGACTGAGTAACCATAAGAGTACATTAACTAACTAGCTAACTTGCGTTTCTTTTGTTGCTCAGTATATATAGGCCTACGGACACTTTGACCACGATCACATTTTGACAATGGCAGATCTTCTATTGTTAGAGGAATAGCTTCTGTCCGATGTGAGTGGAACTTTCGGCACAAAGAAGATCTCCTCCGGGAAAGTGACGGGTGGATGCTCGTTTTGTGTGGCACCCAATAAAATGTCATGGAGTAATACTAATAAAAGTACAATGAAGAGTGATCTCTGCAGACTGTACTTTAATGATTACCCTCATGCAGCTCTGATTGAGGCGGCGGAGACTCATCCGTGTCCCCACCGCCTCACATTCCCACGATGCAGGGGGAGCCCATCAAGTGCTGCCACGACGGTGACAGCAGGAGGTTCGAGTCTGGTTGGCCTCCACCGGTCCGTGCGCTGCTGTGCCTGAGCGCAGCAACCGTTTTTTTTTTTTTTTTGGCAGCGATCTTAAAATCGGACCACTTTTTTTTTACCTACAGGTAAAGCATTTGGATTGTCAGTTATGTAGGCTACATAACATGAAATATCATGGTTCTATAAATTGAATTTTTTAAGGCCGATGTTATTCGCACTTATACGTGTGGCCAATGCTGAATTTTTTCTTGGCCACACTTATAAGTGCGCCAGTTGATGACCATTCTAGTGCCGCTTATAAACATAACATAACATAACATGAATGGCAAGAACAGGCCGTTCAGCCCAACTAGGCTCGCCAGTTTCTTTATACTATTGTGAATATATCACTTCAGATACTCAAGGACTCAATGAATTTAAGTCAAGCCTGCTCTTGAAAACTCCCAAGGTCTCTGCCTCAACAAGATGGTCAGGCAAGTTATTCCACATCGAAATTACTCTTTGGGTGAAGAAATATTTCTGAATATCAGTGCTAAATTTACCTCTGGTCAACTTCCATTTGTGACCCCGAGTTCTACTAACAACACTTGGTCGAAGGAATCCTACATAATTCACTTTGTTAATCCCTTTAACATATTTAAAGACCTCAATCAGATCACCCCTTAGTCTCCTTTTCCTAAGACTAAATAGATTAAGGATCTTCAGCCTCTTCTCATAGCTTTCATCTTTTATACCCGGAATTTGCTTAGTGGCTCTTCTCTGAACTTTTTCTAGAGCCTCTATATCTTTCTTAAAGTATGGTCCCCAGAACTGTACACAATACTCCAGATGTGGCCTGACGAATGTGTTGTACAAAAGAAGCATCACCTCCTTGGATTTGTATTCAATACTTTTGGCAATGTATCCCAGCATCCGATTGGCTTTTTTAACCGCAATGGCACAATGGCTAGAGCCTGTGAGGGCTTGGTCAACAATCACTCCCAGATCTTTTTCATGTGGAGCACATTCCAGTTTTAAACCTCCCATGAAGTAATCCCGCCTAATGTTTTTATTACCTACATGTACAACTTAACTTTTCGCTACATTAAATTTCATTTGTCACATTTCTGCCCAATTCTGGATTCTATCCAAATCATCCTGAATCACTTTAGTGGACTCTAAACTATTTGCCAAACCTCCCTAATTCAGTATCATCTGCACATTTAACTAATCTGCTCTCAATATTCCTATTGAGGTCATTAATGTAGATGAGGAACAGCAGGGGTCCCAACACCGATCCCTGGGGGACGCCACTCCCCACCATACCTAGCTCAGATGAGATACCACTGACCACCACTCTTTGTATTCTGTCCTGTAACCAGTTTGAATCCACTTCAGAATACCTTCTGTAGCTCCAATGGAGCTCATTTTAAAAATTAGTCTCTTATGCCGGACTGTATCAAATGCTTTCTGAAAATCCGAGTATATGATGTCATAAGCCCTGCTCTGATCATAAGTCTTGGTGGCCTCTTCAAAAAATTCCAGAGGGTTTGTCAGGCATGACCTTCCCTTACGGAAACCATGTTGGCTATCCCTCAAGATATTGTTACGTTCAAGAAATAAGTCCAGCTCATCTTTTATGATAGATTCCAATATTTTGCGCAATGCAAGTTAAACTGACTGGCCTGTAATTGCCTGGCTCAGTGCAGTCCCCTTTCTTATATATTGGTATTATACTGCCCTGTTTCCAATCATTTGGTATTTCTCCAGTTTCTAAAGACCGTCTGTAAAGTACCGCTTAAAATAAGTTTGGCCAAGAAAAAAAATTTTAGCTTTGGACACACTTAAAATAATGTGGGCAATGGAGAAATGTGCATCTTGGCCACACTTATAAGTGCATCTAACGTGAATTTTGATAAATTTTTGTGCTTGGAAGCATTTAAATAAGTGCGAATAGTCACTTCGATTTATTAATGAATTAAATCAAACCTCTGCTGCACTCCGGTTTTCCACCCCAACGGTGTTTACCACAGCAGCAATAGTTTTCCGAACTGCAGCCTTCTAGGCTCCCTTATATGCCACTCTTAAGGCTCCCAAATAAAATTATTTTGTTTTTCTCCACCTCAGATATGATAATTTATATTTCCTCCTCAGTGAAGTTCTTTCTTCTTTGCCGTCTTTCGAGAGTCCATGTTGTAAAGTGGGCAGGACTATGCCTCCCGGAGCATGAATTTATAGGGGCGTGTCATGTAAATTACGATGGTTTCATCCGCCAGATATATCAACGCCACGCCAGTTCTACACCGAAATCAGCGACGTATACACTTTTAGTAAATCAGACGTGACGCCTGGCGAACGCTGATATTTACACCAGAATCTACACCAGATCCTATGCAAGTTTGATAAATGAGGGCCACTGTCTTCTGCTACAGTAAATCAGAGGCGTGCAAATGAGAGTTAAATAAAAATATTTATTGAAACAAAAACTATGCAGAGCCTTAACTTTGGGTGGCCCAAAGACAACCACTTGGCTACATTCACCTTGGGGAAACGCAATTAAGGAAGTCCATCAGGTGGAAAGGCTGGGGTGAAGCAAATGGTTTGGGGAAGACTGAAGAGGAAGAGAGAGGGAAATGAAGGTGGAGGGAGAGGAAGAGCTGCTACAGCAATGACAAGAGTGATAGTAATGCTAGTACAAAAATAAAAAGATCAAACATCACATAAAGCAGAGAAATTATGGCATTTATTGCGGCCATAACTTGTCGAGTATCCAAATCCAGCATCACCCTATGGTAGCTAATGTCACTGGTTGTAGACAGAGTTTTATTTTTACTCAAGCAAACCTCACATGCAGACTTGAATCGGCAAAACCGACTGGTTTTGTCAAATGATTGGATGAAACCCCTTGATGGCAAAACTTTAAATGAAATGTGGTGTAAATTCCAGGGGGTTATGTTGTAGCTGGCAAAAGTGACTGCACCCTTGGCCCTTTTGAAATTATTTCATTGCTGACATTCCAGGCAGCTGGATTAGAGGCACTGGCATGAAAATCATGAAGGACTATACATTCTGTGATTTATTTGCAGATACAAAACTGCTACTGCACAAAAACAAGGTAATACACAAGAGATAACTCTGATAAAAGAGACATAAAAAGTGAATACACCCTTAAATGCAGTCATTGCACCAATCATGTCAATATTTTTTTTTGTGAGCACCATTGTTTTTAGAACAGCCTCGATCCAAATAGGCAATGAGTTCACTCGCATTGCACAGGTCTTTGCTGGGATGTTCTTCCACTCTTCTGTGATGACCTCTAGGAGCTGCCTGATGCTGAAAACCTGACGTTACTCCACCCTGGATTTCAGGATGCCCCAGAGGTGCTCAATTGGATTCAAATGAGGTGACAAGCTTAGCCATTCAAGCCATTTCCCTTCCAGCTCATTTAGAATACCAGTAGTCTGCTTTGAATGCTGTTTTGGGTATTTGTCATGTTGAAATACAGCTCTTTGCTGGGAGCGAACCATCATCTCCATGAAAATGCCACAGTACATAGTGGAATCCATAATTCTTTCGATGAATTTGAGCTCTCCAGTACCAGCAGCACTGATGCAGCCCAAAAGCATGATCCTACTACCGCTGTGTTTAACTATAGGCACAACACACTTTCCTTGTTACTGTTCATCTGGTCACTACCATACATACTGTACTCCATCAGATCCCGACAAGTTGATCTTTGTTTCATTAGACCACAAGACATGATGTCAGAGGGTTATTGGATGGGATTGATGTACTTTGGTGGTTTGCGAGATTTCTTGTAGACCTGCTTCAGTAAGCATTTACACCTGGGACAATGCCCATGCAAATGGACCTGGTGGCGAGCGCTTTGTATGTTTTGTGCACTCACAGTCTGACCTAATGTTGTGGAAATCAACACTGGTGGCACTTTGATATCTGTCCCGAAGAGCCAGCTTGTAAACTAAGGGGTCTATTCTCCCATTTGCGCGCAAGTCCTTTTTTACGCAATTCGAGTTATGCGCATTCTCCCCCCACACGCTTCGATCACGCCCACAGCGCTTAACTTCAGAATGTAGGCGGCCTTATGAAAGAGGTGTGACTAATCCAAAAGAGAGGCAGACTCTGTACCAAGCTCATTGATTATGGCTATCAGGAAAACATGGAACAAGGATTTTCTGATTAACCATGAAAATGCAGTTGTAGTCCATGGAAAACGCAAACCAGACTTTAAATTTCAATATCGTCGGCCTGCTGATAAAACCTCGTATCTCCAAACTGATAAGAAACAAAAACTCGTATGTCCACTATTCTTACATGCAAAATTAAACATTTTTTGTTTTATTTATATTTATCAATTTATATTTTCCTGTGAAGTTTATCATTTTGAAGATACAAGGTTTTATCAGCAGGCCGACGATATGCCGCTGTAATAGTAGGGATACAGACCCTTTCTAAAAAATTAGAAAATCATGGAGAAGTTGTTTCATTTCCAGAATACCATTCAAAAAGTTAAACCTTCATAGATTATAGATTCAGGGCCCACAATTTAAACGATTTCAAGTATTTGTTTATTTTTACATAATTTGGGCTTCCAGCTCATAAAACCCACGAAAACAGGAATTACAAAAATTAGAATACCGTGAAGAAATCACCATTTACTTCTCAGTTTTTGCAGAAAAAAAAAAAAAAAAAATTAGGATCACATCAAATCAATCAAAACATGGTACTTTCAAAACGATATGTCAATCTTCAATACTTGGTTGGGAATCCCTTTGCCTTAATCAGTGCCTCGATGCGCCGTGGCATTGAGGCAATCAGCCTGTGGCATTGCCTGGGAGTTATGGAAGCCCAGATTTCCTTGATGCTTGCTGTCAGCCCTTCCTTGTTTTTTGGGTCCGTGTCCCTCATTTTCCCTTGATAATACCCCATAGATTCTCAATGGGGTTTAGGTCAGCGAGTTGGCTGGCCAGTCAAGCACTGTGATGGCATGGGCATCAAACCCGGTTTTGGTGCTTCTGGCGGTATGGGCAGGGGCCAGGTCCTGCTGGAGGATGAAATCTGCATCTCCATTCAGATCCTCAGCAGAAGGAATCATGAAGTCCTCTAAAACATTCTGGTAGACTGTTGCGGTGACCTTGGATTTAAGAAAGCAGAGTTTACCAACACCTGCACCGGACATTGCACCCCAAATCATGACTGACTGTGGATATTTCACACTGGACCTCAAGCAGCTTGGGTTCTGTTCCTCACCCGTCTTCCTCCAAACCCTTGGACCTTGATTCCCGAATGAAAGGCACACTTTACTTTCATCGGAAAAGAGGACCTTGGACCACTGGCCAGCAGTCCAGTCCTTCTTCTCCTTGGCCCAGTTGAGACGCTTCCTACGTTGGCTCAGGCTCAGAAGTGACTTGACCTGAGGAACCCGACAGTTGTAGCCCATCTCCCGGATGCGTCTGAATGTGGTGGTTTTTGAAGCTGTGACTCCTGCCTCATTCCACTCTTTCTGGATCTCTGCCAGATTCTTGAATCTTCTGTTTGATAATCTGCTGAAGCCCACGATCATCTCTTTTGCTAGTGCATCTTCTCCTGCCACATTTTGCCCTTCCACTACACTTTCCATTGATATGCTTGGACACAGCACTCTGTGAACAGCCAGCCTCCTTAGCTATGAACTTTTGTGGCTTACCCATCCTATGGAGGGTATCAATGATGGTCTTCTGGCCAGTTGTCAAGTCTGCAGTCTTCCCCATATTGAACTGAACTGAGACAATTGAACCAAACTGAAGCAATTTAATGACACCTGGGGAAACCTGTGCAGGTGCTTTGAGTTTAGTAGATGATTAGTGTGTGACACTCAGTTTAAAACATTCATGCCCTGCAAAATTTGGGCTGATTTCTTCACAGTATTCTAATTTTTGGAATTCCTGTTTTCGTGGGTTTTATGAGCTGGAAGCCCAAATTATGTAAAAATAAACAAATAAATACTTGAAATTGTTTAAATTGTAGGCCCTGAATCTATAATCTATGAAGGTTTAACTTTTTTTTTTTTTTCCAACTTTTTTTTATTGGATTTTGCAGGATTATACAACATTTGTATCAGGGACAAATATAACTGTCTTTTATAGTGTCTCATTCGAAAACAACAAAGACTTATTTTTATAAAGAGGTAGGCAGTAAACTGCTAAACCCAGAATAGTAAAATACAAACGTACACCTTCATACACATACACCTGACAAGAAACTTGTTAAAAAAAAAAAAAAAATAATAATAATAATGATAATAAATAAATAAATAAATAAATAAATAAAATAATAATTTAAAAAAGGCGACATATAAAGGAAAACATACAGTAACCAGTAATGTTGTTTTTCCACTCATAATCACAGAAAACTAAACAAAACTTGTCACCCTTTACCTACAATAGATAATATACTAAGTTGGGATATCTGGAAACTTTGTATCCTTTACATACTTGAAAAAGGGGCCCCAAACCTTGGGAAAAGCATTGGACCTTCCTTGAAGGGACAGTCTTATTTTTTCTAACTTAAGAAAATACAGCACATCCCAAATCCAGTGTGTATGAGACGGAGGAGCAGAAGATTTCCACTTCATCAGGATCAGTCTCCTGGCCAGTAAAGTGGTGAAATGAAGGTTTAACTTTTTGAAAGGTATTATGGAAATGAAAAAACTTTTCCATGATATTCTAATTTTTTGGAAAGGGTCTGTATGTATATCTGTGCCAATTACAAGAAGTAATGCAGACATCTCTTTTTTATTTCTTATTCTAGCCACCATGACATTAAAGCTATGCAAACAAACAAATTGCCGCGATAATGAAATAACATATAAAGAATTTAGCGCTTCTCAACCAGCGCAATCAGAGCATTGAAAATATGCCCCTCCTACACCAGCCTGTTTGTTCCGTGGAAGACAGGGAAGAAGACAAATAAAGAGAACATTCTAGTCACACAAAAATAACAATCATAGACAGTTTATATGATCTCATTTAAAAATTGCGCACTTGAAATCTCAAACTACTCCGATGTCAGGTTTGCAACTAAAGGACATGGCAACGCTTTAACAAAGGATTCTTACCCCGCACGCGGTCATCCCCACGCCCCGAAACCGCCTCAACAATCACACAATTCCATATCCATAGCCTATTATGTCCCATTTGATTTGAGCGACACATTCACTTGAACTTGTGCCTAATGCTTTATTATAATCAATTATCCCATTTACTGATAATGATTCTTCCCATGTCGGCTATTCTTTATTGGCTAAAATTGATGAACAAATGGGTAGTGCTTTGGTATTGGCCAGGGTAGGGCTCAATCTAGAGTAGCCTATTTAATAATATCTTTATTCACACATTAAAATACACAGTATTATCAATGGTAAAAAAAAACATATTTACAAAGGCACAGGTTAGTTAATACAGAGATCCTCAATTAGAAAATCAATCTCCTCCATAGTGAAAATATCACAACTTTTTAGATTATCACGAACATATAGGGCAGTCACGTTTGTTAATAGAACATGAAGACAACGACGGTGACGGCGACGTCGAGCCAAAGCCGAAAACCAAATTTCACAGATGAGGAGTTAGAGGTAGGGGAGAGCCGGTGCAAAAGTAACGTGGGACGAAAGTAATACGGCGATTTACTCACAGCCATCCGCACTTTGATGCGTCAAATTAGGTCAGCACGTCCAGCTCGCGACACTCTCCAGACCCAGGAAAAATCTTGAGGTTTCATCGCTTCCCCACGAAACGAGACCGGGAAGACCGTTTTCCACAGTGGTGAGTAAATTCAGACAAATGGTAAACTTTTTTGATTTAAAGATTGTCTTTATCGCTCCCTGTGTAATATTTATGATGAAAAGATAGGTCATTTAGTTTTGTAACATATCCTGAAGTTTGAAATGTCAGACTTTTTCCACTTTAGAAGCAATCCTGGTTCAAATGTCAGGAGTCACTGTCGGGGCGGTAGTAGCAACGGTTACGTTCGTCCCTCTCTGTTAATGCGGCCAAATTTTCTGTTTTAAAGCTCATTAAAAAATGTGTGTGTAATATTTTACCGACAGAAAATGCCACGAGTTAGGGTCAGAACTAACCAGAGAGGAAAGGTTGACCAGCAGGTTTACGAAAGGGCCTTTTTTGATGTCCAAAGAGGCGAGAGTATAAGGAGGGCAGCAGAGGTGCGGGACGGAAGTACCAACGGTTACGTTCGTCCCTCTCTGCTAATGCGGCCGCATTTTGTGTTTTAAAGCTCACTAAAAAAATGTGTGTGTTATATTTTACCGACAGAAAATGCCAAGAGTTAGGGTCAGAACTACCCAGAGAGGAAAGGTTGACCAGCAGGTTTACGAAAGGGCCTTTTTTGATGTCCTAAGAGGCGAGAGTATAAGGAGGGCAGCAGAGGTGCATGGCGTTTGTCATGTCACCCTGTTCGGGTACTGCAAGAGGAGGGCAGAGGCAGGAGGGCAGCAGACCAGAGCCCCAGGGTACAGGGCTCACAACAAAGTCTTCGCAGAAGAACAGGAGAAGAGACTGCAGGCATATATAAAGAGAGCAGCTGATATATATTTTGGCCTGAGTCCTAAAGAAGTTGGAGTAACACTGCAGACAGAGCTACACCACTATCGCCATTTGCCTAAGATAGCAAGCACCTCAGCTCCGGATCTGCCCCGGCTCTGAGCCGGATCTGAGCCGGATCTGTGAGGATACGCTCAAGAACCAGACGCGAGAACCAAGCAATGCAGTAGATGAGGGTTTATTAAGCGAGGGGGTTAACCCCCGCAGGGCAGAAGGCAAAGGTACAGAGTCCACAATCCAAAAATCACAATCCAGGAGGGCAAAACAGAGTCGAAAACCAGGGCAGCAAACACAGTACTCGTGGTCAGGCAAAAATAGGTTCGGTACACAGGCACAGGTTTGTCATAGAAGCAAAAGCCAAAATCCAGAGGGCGAAATCCAAACCGTTACCAGGGCAGCAAACACAAAACTCGTAGTCGGGCAAAGAAGGGTTCGAAAACAGATGCAGACAAAAGTACAAAAGAGCAGAGCCAAAAATCGTAAGTCGGGCGGTCCAGTCAGAAGATAAACACTATGAGTACAAAGGCGAAAAGATAGCAGCACAGGTAAACAAGAGGAAACGTTCTGACGGGAACTGCAGTGAGAAGACAGCTTAAATACACTCAAGGGAAGTCACATGCTATGATTAGGATCAGGTGATGAGGATCAGACTAATTACAAAGGAGGGAACATGAGGGAGAACCTAATCACATGAAATTGGCAAAAGCCAAAACGCGGACAGGGAACACGAGACAACCTATGACAAAACATACAGCTCCGGTTAGGGAGTTCTAATGTGCACAGATAATGAGAGGTAGGACAGAGTGGAGCAGGTGCAGAGGATCTGCTGAATTGCAGCAAAGACTAAGTGCAGGCAAGAGGCGAAGACTAGAACAGGGCGAAGTGCTGAGAGCTTGTTAATCAATTAGTAAGTGCAGCTATACAATCCCTAGTGCTCGTTAGTAAGTTAGTATTATATACAATGTTAGTCTGGGTTAGTAACTTTAACAAAAATAACAAACTGTTAGTATTGGTCAGTAAAACAGAAAAGAGAGGCGAAGGAAGCAAACGAGATTGGAAGGAATGTTTGAAACCCAGAAACCATGAAATCACCTAAGCATGTGACACGAGGACTGGGGAGAAGCTGTAGCTTAACGAAAAGACCAGACAGGGGAGACAAAGTGCAATGAAGGGCATGAACAAAGACATGGACCGAATCTAACAGAATAGTGGATTGGGAATGGCAAAAGCGAAAACATGGCAAAATACAAAAACTAAACAGTACATGGCAAAACCTAACAGAACAGATCATAAACATAACAGGGAACAAGGAAAACATGACAAGCATGGCAGAATCATGACAAAACAGATCAGAATCATAACAGGATCAGCTGGAGTCGGCACAGAGCCGGGGCAGATCCATAGCGGAGGTGCTTGCTATCTGGGAATTAACCTCTTTTTTTTCATGCTGTTTTAGGTGCGAAAGTTTGCATATGAGCTGGCCGAAAATATTGGCCTCAAAACTCCATGTTCATGGGAGAAAAACCAGATGGCAGGGAAGGATTGGCTCACCTCCTTCCTCGAGCGAAACAAAACCCTGTCCATCCGTCGACCTCAAGCCACCAGCATGTCCCGTTCCACCAGCTTCAACAAGATCAACGTGACAGCGTTTTTTAAAAACCTAAAGACTGTCCTCACCCGCTATAATTTTGAAGCAAAGGACATCTAGAACATGGATGAAACAGGTAAAAATTTATATTTAGATAAATTAAAAAGCAACAGTGATTTGCAACAGCAATAATTCATTTATTATTTCAGGTACCACAATGGTTCAAATGCCAGACAAAATCATTGCCACCAAGGGGCAGCGCCAGGTCGGTGCTGTGACTTCTGGGGAAAGAGGGACATTGGTGACTGTTGCCTTTGCTGCCAACGCACAAGGCAACTTTGATCCCCCTACTTTATCTTCCCAAGGAAGAAGTTCCAGCACCACTTCATCCGGGATGGCCCCTTGGCTGCACTGGTTCTGCCAATGGATCGGGGTGGATGCAGGAGGCGATTTCTTGGCATTTTACAGCATTTTGCAAGACACACCAGCGTGACCCGAGTCAAAGTTGCTGCTACTCTTAGACAATCATCCATCACACCTCTCTGTGGTAGCTACTGACTTTTGCAGGTCACATGGCATTGTACTCCTGTCTTTTCCCCCCCACTACTCCCACCGTCTTCAGCCGCTAGACCGAAGCATTTTTGGTCCTCTGAAGCACTACATTAACAGTGCAGCAGACAATTGGATGCGAATGAACCCTGGAAGAACTTTGACCATCTACAACATCCTGAGTCTTGTGGCTAAAGCTCTGCCTCAAGCTGTGACAGCAAGCAGCATTTCATCTGGGTTCGAGTGTACTGGTATCTGGCCCTTGAATCCAGATATTTTCAGTGAGACAGACTTTGCTCCAGCTTTTGTGACCGACCGTCCTGCACCAGCACCAGCTCCATCCCCAGTGCCAGTGCCAGCTCCATCACCAGCGCCCTCTTCATCACCAGCGCCAGCTCCATCACCAGCTCCATCACCAGCGCCCTCTTCATCACCAATGTCCGCTCCATCACCAGCGCCCGCTCCCTTAAGACACCACCAACCTAGCCAGAGCCCATTTGAGCTGCATCCCCATGAGTCTGCCATACCTGTAGATGGTGAGAGTTTGTGTCTGTGTGTGTCTTTAAATGTTGAGCCTTGCCAAGCATTTTTTTTGAAATATTATATATCCAGGTATGCTTGTGGTTCCAGGAACATCTAGTGGCACGCCAATACAGAGGTTCAGCCCAGAAAAGGTTCGCCCATATCCAAAGGCTGGCTCGAGGAAAGAAAATAAAAGAAGAGGCAGAAAGAGGTGAGCAGAGTGTCGTTTTTAACTTGTCTTGATTTTCTTACTTGTATAAAAACAAGCTGATTCTGACTATCATCTCATTGAATGTTGCAGGTCAACAACAATACTGACCGACACCCCAGTAAAAGCTGCTTTGGAGGAGAGCCGGCAGAGGGGCCAGAAAAAACAGTCCTCTTCAAAACGGCCAAGGAAAACGTTGTTTAGTGGACACACTGCAACCACAGTTTCTCAGGGCAATGATGAGGAATGTCTTGTTTGTGGGGAGACATTTGCCTCATCTTTGCCGGGAAAAGTGTGGGTGCGGTGCATCTTTTGTCGGCTTTGGTCACATGAGGCATGCACTGAGGGTGCAGCTCATTATATCTGTCACAACTGTGATAATGAGTAAAGTAATTTCATAATTGTTATAAATAGACCAATTGCACGTTAAACATGTTCACGTTTACTTTTGAAACATTTGAAGCAAATTAAAATGTTTAAAACAAATGTCTGGTTGTTTTTGTTTCTGTTTTAACGACAGTAATTTAAAAGATTCCAGTTAATTTCATCACATTACTTTTGTCCGGCCTGCGTGCTACTTTCATCCCGACTGGAGGGGTCAAAAGTAGCAATGCGCAACTTCCGTTCGACGTCAAACTATGCCGAAGTCAATATATAGGGATGATTTAGCACCTGATATTGACAGAGCACACATGAAAGTAGTTAATCGCTCCGAAAATTTTTTTCGGTCTGTAACGTTATCTTTTAAAATTACATCTATGTGAAAAATGTTACTTTCGTACCAGCTCTCCCCTATTGGTGAAATCAGTGAAGAGGCATCACGTGGTGTTGTATGGCAAGGGGGCGCTGAAGGCTGATCCGAGGAAGAAAGCTGCGAATCGTTCTGGATGTGGCAAGCGCAGTATTAAAGCATAAATGGAGAGATCTGCAGGGCGCTGTAAAAGCCAGGCTCTCTGCACACCGGAGAAGTGTACACGCAACAGGTGGTAGGCAACCATCATCCCCTGTGCATTTAACTGCACTGGAGGAGGAAGTGGCATCCACTCTTTCTGCAGTGGAAGTGCATGGAGAAGAACTTGTAGCGTCAACGAACTGTGTCAGACACCTTGACACAGATGCCTGTGATATGTGCATGACATCACCAGCCACTCACTGGAACGACCCAGATGCCAGGACCAACAGCGCAGTTGTGACCTTGATGACCACGGGTATGTTTTGTGGATGATTGCTGCGGCTGGATAGCTGTTCATCCAGAAGTTGGCAAAGATAGATGATTGCCTCACGGTCCAGACGAAAGCGCTGGATGCACTCGGTGTCTGTTAGTCCCAGGATGTCCAAACGAGGCCGATATATGCGTGGTCGTCTTCGAGCTCGGCGCACTCCTCTTACTCTTTCCCACTCACGCAAGAGAGCAAGCAAATGCAGGACTGGCATTTTGGTTTTAGATTTTGAGGGCATGCTAGAATGATGGAGAACAGGCTGTTGCGTAATATCATGTGATGATTTTGTTTGATAATTTATTATGGTTATGAGAAATGTAGTTTAGAAATAAGGATGAACAATCGAATATTGAATGTCTCAACCTTTACCATGTTAAATAAAATAAATGTTGAAATTCGGCCTATAACCGACATCAAACGCAATATTCTATTTCGCTTTATATTGGCGCTTGAGCTTAATACAGCCCTCAAAAGTGCTTAAGAGAAATAGCATGTAAGCCAGGGGGAGAATACGCGTAAGTGTTATTTGCCTGAGAAATGCCCAGATTTTGGCCTTGCTCCGTCCAAAGTGCGTAACTGCCTTCGGGGCGCGTAATGCACAGACTTAAGTCAAGGGGAGAATACGTACGCGCATGGGAGAATAGACCCCTTAGTGAATACTTTATGCAGTCATCTTCCTAGGTCGGCCTTGGTGACTGATTCACTGCTGTATGGTTCTTTGTAAAACTCAGAATTACCTCGGCCGTAGTATTGCAGCTGTCTGAAGGATGTACTGATCTCCTCGTATCTTTGGCAAGAACTTTGTCCTTGGGATCTTTCGGGACTTCTTAGCCATGAGGTGCCGTGCCGTGCTGACTATTCTGTGACCATTTGTGTATTTCTGGGGCATGTTATTCTTCAGGTTGAATACCATTACATGGTATTACAGCTCAGTGGTCTAGTTAAGTGGAAGGAATGTAAACATGACAACTATCTTTCCATTGTTGGCCAACCGCAAATCAAAGAGTATCCTGGGTGTACTCAGTTTTGTTGCCACTATTTTGGAGAATTCTCAATTGCACATTACCTTGTTTTTGTGGATCAGCAGTTTTGTATGCTGCAGATAAATCATCAAAGAATGTTTACTTTTTAATGAACGTCATGCCAGTGCCTCTAATGTGACTGCTTGGAAAGTTGCAGTGAAATAATTTCAAAAGTGCAGAGGGTGTATTCAATTATGTGAGCTACTGTACCTGATGCACAATGTAAATACATTCCAAAGGTGTGCAAAAGTAAGCTTAAAAAGCAGAATTCCCAGTGGCTGACCGCAGCTATTCAGAAGAGTTTGAGGGAAAAGAATATCCTGAAGAAGACCTACAGTACATAAAGGACAGTTATGAGAATAATAAGGCTGAATATTGTAAAATGCATTCTAAGGCGAAAAAAAGAGCTGAGGAATGCAAGAAATCTCTATTAAAGGTAAATTGCAGAAGATGAGAAAACTAATGTTAAGCAATTTTTTCAATACTGTCGTAGGAGAAGAATAGGCAGAGGTCAAGTGCCGAGTTGCCAACTTTGGTAACCTGGCTGGAGTGAGATTTTGCACTTGCAAGCACGGGCGCTTTCATTCTTTGCACCCATATATGCCTGATACGGATACATAAACTGACTACACAACAATAAGGGATGAGAGAACTTTGTTCTTAAAGCAGAGGAAGGGCCCTAAAGCTATTCAATTCAATGAAACATACGGAAGCTGATGCTTAGAAAAATAAAATGTCTTTAATACCCACAAAGAAGTTGTGCAGGAATGAACAGGATTCCTGCTTCTTTTCACAAAAAAAAATCCAAAAGTTTCCATGACTTTTCCATAACTTTTGGCCAAATTTATTTATTTATTTATTTATTTATTGCATTCATAAGTCCCAGCTGCTGTTTAACATTACCTTAATGAACTCTGGACCACTCCCAAAGTAGAGGAGAGTATTTGGTGGAACGATGGATAGGGGATCGGGGCGAAGGCGATGTTGTATGGACTTGGTCTGTGATTGTGCGAACAATGGGAGCCCCACGTGGCGAGACTCAGGGTGGGGCTCGCGTCTCTCGTTGGAGTCCATGTAGGCTCCTAAGCCCCCAAAAGGATTTAATGAATCGACAATAGATGGGCTTTACGTATGTCGTCGATATAATTGTGAATATAGCTTGTGTTAGAGTTTTACGTCCGGCGGCCGAGGATTTTAATCAGGTGGTCCGGCCCTCCTTGCTTGGATGCTGTGGCGGCGGCTGCAATGTGAAAGAATGCCCGGGGAAGTATTTGGGCGAAATGTTGGATACAATTCAATTTGATTCAATTCCATTTATTTGTATAGCGCTTTTCGCGGATAGATTGTCACAAAGAGGCTTTACGTTGAGAGATTAAATAAATGAAAGGGCAGTGCCCAGCCTATTCCCCACAAAGCAAATGAGGCAAAACTCCCAGTAGGGAGAAAAATCCTTGAACGGTGGTGAGAAAAAACTCCCCAGTGGGAAGAAATCTCAGGAGGAACCCAGCTAAGGTGGGGAAGCCCATCCTCCGCGGGCTAGCTAATTAATAGTAAAATAAAGTAATAAATAATATAATAAATGGCAATAGAGTTCAATTAAAGCCCATTGAAACAGGGATGTCTGTAGCTCCAGGAGGTGGCATGTCGAAGATGGTGCAAATCTAATTCGAACATGGCGTGTTGGTCGTGAATAATGGGTCTTGGGGACAAGTGTGGTTATTGTATCTTGGGGTGACGTAGTTTGATATTGGCTCGGACAGACTGAGGGCAGAGTCTAGGCGGAATAAGAATATGGGGCAGCCAGAGAGGAGGTCTGCCGTCAGGGGTAAACGTTTGGCCGGAGCGAGAGGTTTTCGTTTACGTAAACCTTTATTAGTGACTGCATGTGAATGTGGGAAATTGACGGGCACGGATAACCAGTGGCCGGTTTGACGAAGAGGTTGATGCTGCTAAGGCTTGTATTGAGGCCGGTCGAACATGTTGCACGGAGTGGATGTACGAAATGAAGCTCGTGATAGGAACTACATCGAGGGAATCGAAAATCTTGGTGCTGCTTTTGCATCCGAAAGTGAGACGAATGGCGAGGTAGTACGGCCCCTTCCAGGAAACACTCAAAAAAAATCCCCAAAAAGGTGGGTCGAGTGGGATGGCCTTAAAAGCGTTTGTGATATCGGCTTTAGCCAACCAGGCACCGCGACCGGCGAGGAGGATGAGTGGTGAGGCGAAGGCCAGTCAGTAAAGGGTTGAACACTTCTAAAACTTCTCGCAAACTGCGCTAGTGTCCCCCGGTTCAAAATGTTTTCTGCTTTCTTCTGCTTCTACTGGTTTTACCTGCTTCAACTACTTCCCTTAATATTTGTTTCCTTCTACCGCCCCCTGTCTTTGCGGTGAATACTGCAACGGAGAATGCGTCAAGTAAAAATGTCTCCGCGCTCTGTTGGGGTGCACGCGCAATCCGCGAATGGAGCCAGGCGAAGGTATAACTGAGACTTAAGGTGGATATGCGTGCAGTATCCGTGGATGTTTGTCGACAAAGTGGACCCATACCCGAAGCACTAGCTAAGCGCTAGAGAGCTGCGCCACTGCGAATGGCCGTGAGGTGGATATGCGCAGTATCCGTAAATGTTTGCCGACGAGGCAAAGTGTACCGAAAACTGAAGCGCTAGCGAGGCGCTAGTGAGCTGCGCCACTGCGAGTGGCTGTGGGTTGGGTACATGTATTATCCGTGAATGTTTGCCGATGAGGCAAAGTGTACCGAAAACTGAAGTGCTAGCGAGGCACTTAGTGAGCTGCGCCACTGCGAGTGGCCGTGAGGTGGATACGCATAGTATCCGTGAATAATTGCCGGCGAGGCAAAGAAAGTGAGCATTTTTAATGGTTTGACAATTTTAGAATAAACATGGCAATCATTCAACAGCACCATAAATGTATGAGTTTTAGTTTGCGAAGAACGCAACGTGCATATATAACAAGTGTTGCTCGGACTAATAGGTAGAAGCGACGAAAGTCTGCTTTATTTTGAAAGCCTTGTTAAACATTGCACTACTACGGAATTATATGGCGTTTCCTTCCGCACATCGCTGACCACGAAGTTACTGATATGTCTATAATTTCTGTGCTCATGTAACTTGAGGAACAACAAAGACTTACAAATGGCCCTGAGGTGGATACGCGTGCAGTGTCCGTGAATGTTTGCCAGCAAGGCGAAGAACGTTAGCATTTGTAATGGTTTGACGATTTTGAGATATGCGTTGCAATCGTGGCACCATAAATATATGCCATTTAATTTGCGAAGAACACGACGTGCGTGTATAGCAAGAGTTGCTCAGACTAATCGGTAGAACCGGCAAAAGTCTAATTTATTATTTGGAAGCTTGTTATACATTGTAGAATGAAATTATATGGCGTTTTCTTCGCGCGTCGATGACTACGAGAAATATGAATGTCTTGATAATTTCTGTGCTCATGTAGCTCGTGAAACAATGCAGATTTGCGTAGATTAGCTTGCGAGGCTCATACAGCAACAAGCCACGAGAATCCGCTCTATAGTCAATGAATGAAGTGGCAGCTAACTGGCGTTGTTAGGTACAATGCACAGTTGAGTGATGACGAATATAATTGTATATATAAACTTTCGCTGACTTTATATATAAAGTCAGTGAAAGTTTTGGATTTGCAGATTGTCATCCTTGCGGAGTCACGCCAAACATATGGACATACCCAACAGGCAATTGCTTGCCGTACGGCTGAAGCATAAAGCCTAAAGTTTGGATTTTTTTCTTTTACTAAAATGTGACTGCGGAAGTAGGGGCGACCAGTAAGTGGTATGGTAAAAGCCCGTACCGTCGTAGCGTACAACGAGATGGAGAACGAGTGTATCGTGGTCGTCAAGTTCTCTCCTCCGATGAGGAAAGTACTGGCGGATTAAGTTTCGGAAGGGTGAGACGGTAAAGAGCGAACTCGGTTCGAGTGAGCTTCTCGGCTACGAGGGGCATATGGAAGGTAGAGAGGTGGCTAGTGTGTGCTGAAACGGAGGTGAGGGGAAACTGCGAGTGGCCGAAGTAGTTGATGGGAGGGGGGGACCTGTAGGTGGAAGCACAGAATTAGTGACTTGGGAAACGGTGAGGGGGGCGGGGAAAGAGGCTGAAGGAGCCCAGAAGCCGTGTTTGGTCCGGCGGAGAGGATGGGGGGAACGAATGTGCACGGGGCAAAAGTGCAGCCTGTGAACACAGGGACGGAAAAAAGGGACGAAAAGAGAGCAAAGAGGTCGTAAATGGAGGGAGCAGGCATGGGGGGGGGGGACTGGTTGGTTAGCGGAAGGAGTGACTTCCGCCGAATCTGGAACTGTAGGCCGTCGCTAAGTGTGATGACGTGGCGCTGGGGACGTTGATGGCAGAACCTGGTAGTGCTGTGTGGTCTGCATACATCTGGTCTGCATGTGGGGAGGATCAGCTGCGTTGGCGTGAGAGTCGGTGAATAATTTTTGTGGGCTGGCCTTGTTGTCGGAGCAGTGGAAGGGGATTTTCTTCTGCTTGAATGCCCGATGGAGTCTGGCGACGGTCAAACGCGCAGCCTGAGATGAGCTTGAAGTGCGAGCCGTGGTAAGCCTTGCTGGGGAGCCGCAGGCTCTCGCTTCTGAGCGCCACTGTTGAGGAGAGGCATAACTACTACAAGACTGCGGTCTGGAATTGGTATGACGCGGAGCCCTCGGTTGTCATCGTGGGGGGAGCGTGGTTCGGAATGTGAGCACCCTGGTTGGGGCGAGCGAATGACTCTTCGTGGTGGATGTACGATGATGGCAGAGCGCAGGCGGGTGCGTGGAGGAGAAGCGGGAGTTGCAGGAACGGATTGGGAAGATTCCTCTGGAGACTTAGAGTATTGGAATTATTCTCCGTCCGAGGGACTCTGCAGGATTTTGCCTTGCTTCAGGTAAGCGAACTCTTGCTGTGCACTGGCTGTCTGGTTGGCAAGTAAACAACGTAGAATCGAGATGAGCGGGGATTGTGGGAATGAAGGCAGTATGTAAGCGTGTGGACGAATAGGAAGGCGCATTGGGAGTGGTCTTGTTCATTAACCTTTGTTATTGGGAACACCCAAAAATCATTAAACAGTTTGAATTTTTAAATGTAGAAAACATTCTGCAAAATAAGTTTAATACTTCATTTCTGTGATGATTTCCATTAAGATGCCTACTCTCACTCATCTCCTCTGTGTCACTGGTGTCTGCCCTCATGGCTTCACCTTCCCTTTCTCCCTGTGTTCACCTTTAATTTACAAACGCTTCTGCATTATGGCATAAAAGATAAGAATCAGGTCATTTACAAAAAAAAACTTGCAATAAGCAGGGTTTTGGTAGTTGGGGGAGCTCTAAGGTCTACTATTTATCAGACAGGCCCATGTGACAAGCAAACACAAACCTAAATTTTATCAGTTTTGTATTTTTTCGAGTGATCAGATTATCATTTAAGAATTTTCTTTGGACAGTGCAAAACAGCAGTTTAACGTAACATAACATAACATGAGTAGCGAGAACAGGCCATTCAGCCCAACTAGGCTCACCAGTTTTTTTTCCTTTTCTATTGTGAATATATCACTTCAGAAGACTCAGTGGTATCTAGCTTTAAGTCAAGCCTGCTCTTGAAAATTCCTCGGGTTTCTGCCTCAGCAATATGGTCAGGCAAGCTATTGCACATCAAAATACTCTTTGGGTGAAAAATTATTTCCTAATATCAGTGCTAAATTTACCCTTGGTCAACTTCCATTTGTGACCCCGAGTTCTACTAACAAAACTTGGCTGAAGGAATCCAACAAAATTCACTTTGTTAATCCCTTTAAGGGGTGATCTGGGGTTAAATGAAAAATGACACCAGGAAACAACTCAGAATTAATCTAAAGAGGTATATGTGTTAACCACCAAAAAAGATACAAGTTGGCATTTTTCTGTTTATGCGGTTGCCATGGTAACCGAGCAAGCTCATTAAATATGCAGAAAACTTCTGCCACCAATTCCTCTTTAACTCTACGATAGAATTCAGTTTTTTCTTTCATCATTTAAAAGCCATTGCTTATCTGAATGCAATGACATAGCCATTCTTTGCCCAATTTATTTTTTGTGATTTTGGGGCATTTTACTCTTTTTGAAATTATTTTTATGAGAATCTGACGAATATTCAAAATATTCAAAGTATGTAACAGATAGGCAAAATTTCCCTATGTCATTGCATTTCTAATGAAGTAAAGTACCTGCATCCCAAATTTCATTGATTTTCAATGATAAATAAAAAAGTTATGGCTGCCACAAACATGAGAAACGTGGAAAAAGTAATACCTTAGGAAATCAATGCAAAATCGTTAGACCGCATTGAAAAGTTGAGTTCAGTTTTTAATCCTTGTGGCAATTAGTGATTATTAAAGGTGGGTTATTGTAGAATATTTTCATTCAAAAAAAAATTTTTGGAAAAATAATCTAATTTTGCCCATTTAACCCCAGATCACCCCTTAACATATTTAAAGACCTCAATCAGATCACCCCTAAGTCTCCTTTTCCTAGACTAAAAAGATTAAGGATCTTCAGCCTCTTCTCATAGCTTTCATCTTTTATATCTGGAATTAGCTAAGTGGCTCTGTCATGGTTCTGTGTTTGTGTTCATGCTTTATGTTCATGGTCATGTCTTTTCTGTATTCTTTTTGGTTTTTGTATTCTCCGGTTTTCAGTTCATGCCATTTTAAGTTTCATTGCACTTGTCTCCCTGTCTTGTGATCTAGCTGGTTCAGTCCGTCTCCCCAGTCTGTGTGCTTACCTGCTTCGGGTGATTTCAATGGTTTCTGGTGTTTCATATTATTACTTAAATTCTCGTTTACTTCCTTCACCTTGCTTTTCTAGATTACTGACAAGACTAACATTTATATTTTGTATCATAGTCTACTAACCCAACTAATCCATGTATATATTACTAACTCACTAACGAGCACTTTGGTTAACTTGTAAAGCTGCACCTCTACTAATTGTTACTAATTCAATCTCAGCAATTGCCCTGTTCTAGTCTCTGCCCCTTGCTTGGCTTTCCCTGTCTCTCTCTAAACTTTTTGAGAGATCTCTCCCAATTTAATATTTCCTGCACTCATTGTCTGTGCACTTAGAACTCCTTGACCAGAGCTGTTTATTTGTCATAGGATGTCTGCGTGAATCCCATCCGTGTCTTGGCTTTTTGCCAATTGTTGTGGTTTAGGACTTGATGTGTACCTTCCTTTGTAATTAGTTCTCATCCAATTCACCTGTTCCCTGAATAGCATGTGACTTCCCTTCTGTCTATTAAGAGTCTTCACTGCTGTTCTGACATTGTCAGAACGTTGATCAATATTCCTTTGTGCAGAGCCTCTTGTATACCAATTGATTATTGTTTCTTCACGACTGTTTCGTCCGACCTCATTTTTGCCATAGCCCTTCTGTTCTTGTTTTTGTCTTTTAGGATTTTTGACCTATTTCTGTCCGACCACGTCTACTGTGTTTGGATGCCCTGTGTATGACTCTCTGCTTTGTATTTCAAACTGATGATTTTGGCCTGCTGTCTATGTACCGTCCGCACTTCTGCTTTACTGGTTTTGAAGGGGCCTGTCTAGTTGACTTTGTTTTTGGATTTCGTTTTTGGCTTGAAAATTGTGTCTTCTGGTCCTGACCCTGCTTTCAATAAGGCATATGATTTTTGGATTCCCTGCTCTCGCGTGTGGTTCCTGAACGCACTGTCACAGGCTCTTCTCTGAACTTTTTCTAGAGCCTCTATATCTTAAAGTATGGACCCCAGAACTGTACACAATACTCCAGATGTGGTCTGACGAATGTGTTGTACAAGAGAAGTATGACCTCCTTGGATTTGTACTCAAGACTTTTGGCAATGTATCCCAGCATCCGATTGGCTTTTTTAACTGCTACGGCACAATGGCTGAAACCGGTGAGGGTTTGGTCAACAATCACTCCCAGATCTTTTTCATGTGGAGCACATTCCAGTTTTAAACCTCCCATGATATAATCCTGTCTAATGTTTTTATTACATGTACAACTTTACATTTTGGCTTTGCTAAATTGAATTTAATTTGCCACATTTCTGCTCAATTCTGGGTTCTATCCAAATCATCCTGAATCACTTTAGTAGACTCTAAACTATTTGCCAAACCTCCCAATTTAGTATCATCTGCAAATTTAACCAATTTACTCTCAATGGGCCTCATTCACCAACCATTCTTACGAACAAATCCATTCTTAAACCCCACTTAAGCACTTTTTACAAAGAATTTGACATTCACTAATGTTTTCTTCTCTGGAATTTGTTTTTAACGAAGAACAGAATGTACGAACTCTCCAGACCAGTCATACGCACATGCAAATGTTCAGTTATAGCAGTTTTGCTATAAGTCATAAAATTATAGTATTTGAATATAACGTATTGGTGTTTTTTTTTAAGTAGCTCATAATTATGTTTTTTTTAGTCTGCAATCATGGTTGATAAAATCAAGCCTTGTTCAGCGATTGATCGCTCTATTTAAGGCCCATTTTCATGTGCGTCAGGCTTATTATCAAAATGGCATATCTGTTACTTCTTGAAGAACTTTCCAATTGCGCTTTGAGAAGGGAACGCATGTTTGAAGATCATTTCAATTTATTTGCAGAAAATGATGAATACCTAATATCAAGGTTTAGGCTACCAAGACCAGTGTTGATGGAATTATGTAACATTTTAGAACCAGCACTGCAAAGCCATGCCCAGCGGTCCAATCCAGTACCCCCACATGTGCAAGTATTTTCCACCTTGGACTTTTTAGCCGCTGGGACATTTCAGCGGGAGTTGGCAGACTGGGTGGGCATATCACAGGCATCCATCAGAGGCGTTCTCCCACGAGTTGTAGATGGAATAATTCAGCTGGCCCCACAATACATTGCCTTCCCTTATAAGGCACAAGAACAGCTGCCAGTCAAGAGAGGGTTCTATGCCATTGCTGGTCTGCCCAGTATCATCGGGGCAATAGACTGCACTCACGTGCTCATCAAGGCACCCTCACTAGACCCGTTTCCCTATCTCAACCGCAAACAGTACCATTCCAATCAACATGAAACTCATCTGCGACTCCGAGTACCATCTCTTGAATGTGGTCTCCCCCTTCCCAGGAGGCGTGCATGACTCCTATATATTGCAAAACAGCTCAGTGGGTATGCGCCTCGAACAAGGAGCTGCTGGAGATGCATGGATCATTGGTAAGCATCAGACACCAGTTACAGTGGGTTTCTTTTGTCATAATTCCTATTGGGCCTATACTTAATCGTTTGATAGGAGATCGAGGGTAAGCCTTCGCACCTTGGTTGATGACGCCACTGGTGAATCCCCAGACTCCCCAGGAGACGGCATACAACCAGAGGCACGCACGCACCCGCTCCACCATCGAGCGAACCATCGGGATTCTTAAAGGATGCTGGATGTGTTTGGATACAGCAGGCGGCAAGCTGCTGTACAAACCAGAAAAGGTGGGCTAGACACATTAGTGATCGTATTCGATTTATTTTGATTTTGAAACTTTTCTGGGAATTCTGACCTTTCATTCTGCATGGTTTTATAGGTTTGCAGAATAATCATGGCCTGCTGTGTCTTGCACAACATGGCAATGAAACGTGGCGTTCCGCTTCCACCTCAGCCACCACACCAAGATCTCAATCCAGATCCACTGCTGGGACCAGAAAACAGAGCTGCTGTTGAAATTAGACAGAACTTAATTTCTCGGTTATGAGCTGTGAAACATTTTATTAGAGAGCAGGCTATACATGAATAAAATGCTTGAAATGCATATTTTTGCAGATGTGCATTTATTTCTTTAAGTGTTTCTGATATTGTGGTGAGGGTAGACGCAATCTGGATGAGACTCTGCAAAATCTTTTCTTGGTTATCCAAGACAGCATCAGATAGAATACATGCAGTTGGACGGGTTCTGGGGGCTACACGCACAGAGGTAGTGGTGGAGGGCTGAGCGGAGTCCTCTTCCTCCTCAAGGGGTTGCCTGGAATCTGTTAAAAAAAAGAAAAGTTATACAACCAAAAATATCAAATCATTACAGCGCACTTTGTGGTCTCAGTTTGGTGCACTGCACTCGCAAAAAAAAAAAATCTAGCCTTTCAGAGGATGCCAATTGAGAACTTTCACAAGACGTCGGTTTTGAAGACCAAAATATGATACAAAAAAGTTATAATTTCCATTTAGGTTGTGTTGTGTAAATGTGAATATATCAGGAAAAAGGTACCTTCTCTTTCCCTGGTTGGAGATGGCCTTGGAGAAAGAGATGGCCTTGGAGAAGAGGGGTGTATGGGGCCCTGGTCGGTATCTAGCTGTTCCGCAGATGGCACACCTGAGAGCGCCGTCTGGCCAATAATGGCCCCGATGTGCTGGTCAAACTCCAATAATTCAGGGCCTCCCTGCCCCCCTCCAGTAATCAACACATGCTTCTTATACAACCCCATTTCCGAAATAGTTGGGACGAAGTGTAAATTGTGAATAAAATCAAAATGCAATGACTTTCAGATCACATGAGCCAATATGTTATTTACAATAGAACATACAGTAGATAACATTTCAAATGTTGAAAGTGAGACATTTTACATTTTTATCCACAAAATGAGCTCATTTAAAATTTTCTGGCTGCAACAGGTCTCAAAAAAGTTGGGACGCAGGCAAAAAAGGGCTGAAAAAGCAATTAATATATAAGACAATCAGCTGAAAGAACATTTAGCAATTACATTTACTGGCATCAGGTGTGTAACATGATTTGCTATAAAAGGGATGTCTTAGAGAGGCTGAGTCTCTCAGAAGTAAAGATGGCCAGAGGCTCTCCAACCCGTGAAGGCTTGCGTGAAAAAATTGTGGAATACTTTAAAAAAATGTTCCTCAACGTCAAATTGCAAAGGCTTTAAAGGTCTCATCACCGACAGTGCATAACATCATCAAAAGATTCAGAGAAACTGGAAAAATCTCTGTGCGTAAGGGATAAGGCCGAAGACCTGTACTGGATGCCCGTGATCTTCGGGCCATCAGACGCCACTGCATCGCTCACCGGCATGAGTCTGTCATTGACATTACTAAATGGGCCCAGGAATACTTAAAGAAACCACTGTCAGTAAACACAGTTCGCTGTGCCATCCACAGATGCCACCTAAAACTCTATCATGCAAAAAGGAAGCCATTGTTGAGCATGATCCAAAAGCGCCGCTGTGTTCTGTGGGCCAAGGCTCATTTAAAATGGACTGTAGCAAAGTGGCAAAGTGTCCTGTGGTCAGACGAGTCCAAATTTGACATTCTTGTTGGAAATCATGGGCGTTGTATCCTCCGGGCTAATGAGGAGAAAGACCACCCGTCCTGTTATCAGCGTTCAGTTCAAAAGCCAGCATCTCTTATGGTATGGGGATGCATTAGTGCATATGGTGTGAAGCACTTGCATGCTTTAAAAAACACCATGAATGCTGAAAGGTCTATAAAGGTTTTAGAGCAACATATGCTCCCCTCCAGATGACATCTATTCCAAGGAAGGCCTTGTGTATTTCAGCAGGACAATGCAAAACCCCATACTGCCGCTATTACAACAGCATGGCTTTGTAGTAGAAGAGTCCGTGTACTGAACTGGCCTGCCTGCAGTCCTGATCTTTCACCAATTGAGAACATTTGGTGCATAATTAAAGGAAAAGTCCATCAAAGGAGACTCAAAACTCTCCAGCAGCTGGAAGCCTGTATTAAACAAGAGTGGGATCAAATTACAATGGCTAAACTCAAGAAACTTGTCTCCTTAATGCCCAGACGCCTCCACTCTGTGTTAAAAAGAGGAGCAAATGCTTCACCATGGTAAACAGGCCGCTGTCCCAACTTTTTTGAGACCTGTAGCAGCCATCAAATTTGAAATGAGCTCATTTTGTGCATAAAATTGTAAAATTTTTCAGTTTCAAAATTTGCTTTGTTATATCTGTTCTACTGTGAATAAAATACTGGCTGGTGTGATTTGAAAGTCATTGCATTTTGATTTTATTCACAATTTACACTTTGTCCTAACTATTTTGGAATTGGGGTTGTACCTACATATGTTTTTTTTTTGGCCTCAGATTTTAAATCAAACTATTTTTTTTTCACTTCTTCATATGTGCGTTGTTCTCCAGACACAGCATTGACAAACAAGGCAATATTTTTCCAAATATCACCTTTGTTGGTGACTGAATAGCCACTGGTTACGCTGGTAAATAACTTCTGTTGGTTTGCGTTTACTTCTTGCAGTAGTATTTCTATCTCCGCGTTGCTGAAGTTTTTTTTTTCTTTGTGGCCTGTTGCCCACGGTCTGTGCGTCTCTTCACCATCCTCTTCCCTTGCACACGGCCCTAATATCCTATGTCCTAATATGGAAAATTGCGGGGCGTTCCTATGGTAATTTGAAAATACTGGCACGCGCTTTCAATTAAGAAGACATGGGATTCACCATTGTTAAAGGCCCAATATGTAAAATTTCCCAATTCAAAGATCTATAAGATATATAGATATGTTATATATGTTTTGGTGTTGTGTACTTACATTATCCGTGATGTATTCAATGATTATCAAATACAGAGATATCTGTATTATCAATGTAGGGACATGGGCCGTTTCATTTAGTCGCATATTTGACATCACTCCCAACATAAAGAGTGCACGAGACCGAGAAAATCACCCTCCACGCACGCGTGCTTCGCCATTGCCAAAGAGTTTCAAGCCAAGATGGTAACATAAAGGTAACGTTACTCCACTTCAAAACATTTTTCTTGTGATGTCGCATGACAGACAGAAAGCTGATGTGTACGGCACATCGTTTGCGCATTATGAGAAGTCAGTGCTACATTAGCTACATTCCTTGCAGTTAGAAAACGGCTCCCTTGAATTCTCGATTCAATTTGGTCTATCAGCGTGTCTCGACAGATAACTGCTGGCCAGCTGGTCTGTTGAGCACATTGTTGCTAAGGAAGCTATAGCAATAGTGGCAGGAGCAACTGAAGCATACATTGCCAGCTGACAGTGGCATTTCCTCGATATCTGTTACCTTTAGCATTTGCATTCAGCAATAGTGTGCTCACATCTGTTATTATTCTCTACAAAGATGGGCAACATGAGTCGGCCCCACCCCCTTATCTCAGCCTCTGACCTGCAGCACATCATAAGCCCTGTAAACGGCCGACTTATCATTATCCCTTAGTTTTTTTTTATTTGAATGAAATAAGATTAAGTTATATAAAAGTAAAGAAATATAACCTTACCTCGTCCATGTACATGGTTTCGCCGCTCCTGTTTGAGTCATGTCGGAGAATTTAGCTGTCAGCGGTGTGTAAATTGATGAAGACAACAACTCCCATGATTCTACGCGATCCCATTGCGTCATCAAACTTGGCCTCTTGTTATTGTTTGGTTAAGCGCCCTCTAGCGGCAGAGATTTATATATTGGGCCTTTAAGAACACAGGTGCAAACTTTTTTGCTGCTTAAGAACATGTTGTGAATCCAGCATAGATTGTTCTTAGGAAGTTTCTTAAGAACAAATTTTCAAAAATTCTTAAGAAGATATTGATGAATGAGGCCCAATATTCCTATCAAGGTCATTAATGTAGATGAGGAACAGCAGGGGTCCCAACACCGATCCCTGAGGGACGCCACTCCCCACCATACCTAGCTCAGATGAGGTTCCACTGACCACCACTCTTTGTGTTGTGTTCTGTCCTGTAACCAGTTTTGAATCCACTCCAGAATACCTCCTGTAACTCCAATGGAGCTCATTTTAAAAATTTGTCTCTTATGCGGTGCTGTATCAAATGCTTTCTGAAAGTCCAAGTATATGATGTCATAAGCCCTGCTCTGATGATAAGTCTTGGTGGCCTCTGCAAAAAATTCCAGATGGTTTGTCAGGCTTGACCTTCCCTTACGGAAACCATGTTGGCTATCCCTCAAGATATTATTACATTCAAGAAATAATTCCAGCTCGTCTTTTAGGATAGATTCCAATATTTTGCATGCAATGCAAATTAAACTGACTGGCCTGTAATTTCCTGGCTCAGTGCGGTCCCCTTTTCTTATATATTGGTACAATATTGCCCTGCTTCCAATCATTTGGTATTTTTCCAGTTTCTAAAGACCGTCTGAAGATAGCTGAGAGTGGTTTAAAGACGATCTCCCTAACTTCCCTTAGCACTCTAAGATATAAGCCATCAGGACTGGCTGCCTCATCTGCCTTTAGTTTATGCAACTTGTCTAATACTTCATTATCCCTAACCTCAATTTCCGCTAAATAATCTTGAGCATTCGACATGCCCTCTGGCCAAATAAAAACCGACTCAGAGGTAAAATTCTCAACAAAGTAAATGTTTAAGGTATCTGCAATATCCTTGTTATCATATAGCAGCGATCCATATTTATTCTTTATGCACTTAACCTTCTCTTTGACTTTCCTTTTTCTGCTACAGTACTGAAAGAAGCGCTTAGGATTAGTTTTTGCCCCTTTTGCAATTTGTCTTTCATACAGTCTTCTAGTATTCCTCCACTCCTTTTTGACCACAGCCTGAATTTTACAGTATTCAGCCTTAGTATTCTCATTGAAATCCTTTATGTACATCTTATAAAGATTCCTCTTTTCTCTCAAACTCCGACGAATAGCTGTGGTCATCCACTGAGGATTCTGCTTTTTCAGCTTACTTTTGGTCACCTTTGGAATGAGTTTACATTGTGAATCAAGTAAAACCCCCTTAAATCTTTCCCACATCTCATTTACAGACTCACAGTCCAGGAGTGTCTCCCATTTTATTTTGCTTAAATATGAGCGCAGTCTGTTAAAGTTTGCTTGCCTAAAATTGAAAATTTTGGTTTTAGAAGACACCTTTTTAACTTCCCATGAAACATCAAAATTAACAGTAGAGTGATCACTAGTCCCAAGTGGCTCCAGTACCTCAACGTTGCTAATTCTATCAGGGTCATTACAGAGCACTAAATCTAAAATTGCCTTCTCTCTTGTAGGTTTATTAAGATACTGCATCAAAAAAAATTGTCATATGACATCTACAAATTCTTCCTCCCCTTTACCATGTCCTTTCACCATTTCCCAATTGATACCAGGATAATTGAAGTCTCCTATAATGACAGTCCCTCCTCCTCTATAAGCTTGCCTAATCCTCTTAAAGAGCATTTCATTGACAGTACTGTCCAAAGCTGGCGGTCGAGCATACTCCTATGTTTAAACCTGTCTCGTGTTTGCCAACGAGCCTGACCCAGATATCTTCACAGGGCAAGGAATGTTCAATTTCAGGAATTTCCTGCACATTTATGTTCTCATTCACATAGTGCTACACCCCCTCCTTGCCTATTACATCTATCCTTCCTAAAGAGCTTATAACCTTCTATATTATATTCATCTCCATCCTCTTCACTGAGCCATGTCTCAGTAATCCCAACTATGTCTTAACCCTCACTAATCATAACAGCCTCAAGTTCTGGAAATTTATTTTTTATGCTTTTAAATAAAAACATTTCAGGTTATTACAAATGCTCTTACCCTTCAATTTCCCATGTGCCTGCTGCTCCAAGCCCCCCACTACGCTTTGTTGCTTTAAAAATATATCATCAGTAGTGCATGTAACATTGTCAGCTTCCATCAGGGCAGTCTGCATTTCCATATGTATAACACTCTCTAACCTCCCTGCCCCCCAAGTCCCTAGTTTAAATAACCTTGTGCTACCCTCAACATACGCTGACCCAGTGCAAAGGTGCCCCTCCGGTTCAGGTGTAGCCTGTCAGACTTGAACAGGTCACCCTTGTCCCAGAAGAAGTTCCAGTGCCCCATAAACCTCTACCCCTGTTTCCTACACCAGGTTCATAGCCATTTGTTAAACCTCCAGATAAAATTGTGCTTCCCTCTGCTTGCACATGGTACCGGTAGAATCCCAGAGAAAACTACCGTGGAGGATCTGCTGCTAAGCTTTTCAGCTAATTTCATAAATTTGTCTTGCAGAACCTGAAACCTACCCTTACCTATGTCATTTGTCCCAACACGGACCACGACCACTGGATCCCTCCCCGCTCTGGCCAGGAGCTTGTCCGCACAACAAAACGTATGCTTCCGTCGCCCATCGTCGATGATGACAATGACAAAGGGATGGTGGAGAAAAATTCAGATTTTGAAGTACGTTTCTGGTCCACGCGCAATTAACGGCCATTAATCCTATGCCCTGATCCTTTGCAACACACAGTAGTAGTAATAAACAATAGATGGCACAGCTCACGCTAACCGGAATGCGAAGAATGAAAAATTCACGGAATTAGGGCAATTCACAAAATTAGGCAGGTGGACGCTACACGGGAAAAGTATGGCATGGAATAAATCTAGGAAAAAAAGAAATTCTTTGTCAACCAGCATTCGACAAAAGCCTTTTGCCTCTCTGATTGAGATCGAATCAAATTCTGCAGATGCCCGAATAGTATTAAAGCATTCTAGCAAGAGATCCCTGTTCTCATACCCTGCACTAACTGCGCAACTATGAAAGTTCCAGCGCATCTGGGATGCCATGGCAACCTCCTTGCCACAATGTGGTCCAAAGTGGCTGTTCTCTTTGGAGAACGCGAGAAAAAGGCAGAAAAGCCAATGATTTCAGAAAAGAACCCACGCACAGCCCCAATTTAGGAAATGGCTTGTTGCAACACCTAATTTAGCTGGTGTGCATAACTGTATGAAGTGGGCATTGGGATAAACATCCTGAATCTTCTTCCTCATGCCACCTGTTGCTCCTCGCATTACACTCGCTCCATCAATTGTTAGCGCTATCAGCCTGTCCCTGTCGACCTCCTTCTCCGGTGAACACACCAATCCCAACTGTTCCAGAAGTACCTTAGAAACTGCCTCCGCATTCATACCTCCATCAATTTATTTGAAACAAAAAAATCTCTCCTGCAATGTGTTGACTACATCTCTGTAACGAAACACAATGACCTGGAAATGAGTTGAAACATCAGTTGTTTCATCAGCCTGTACTGCTAGGAATTGCGTGTTTTTCAGGTCCTGTATAATGTGTCCCTGCATAACATCAAGCATGCAATCGAGAAGCTCATTCTGAATGCAGTTGAATGTACCTTTGAAAACCGTTGCTTTCTCTAATTGCTCGCTCATTGCGCTATCCAATGATGCTGCTAAATCCACTAGGCCAAGGAAGACACCGGGGTTATCAGATGATTCAGACTCGTCATGTCCTCTGACAGCCAGTTCAAATGCTCTACAGAATTTTATGCAATCGATGAGCTTTGACAGAATGTGTCGGTTGTTGTCGACCTCCTTATTGTGATTCCGCTCACTGACATGATAGCTTTCATCTAGCGGCGCCGCGGTATTGACTTGACCTAGCATGGCTAGTTTCATTGCACAATGTAAATGTGCTTTGCTTGACTCATGTTTCTTAGCTCGTTCTGAAAAGTGCTTCACATCACTCACACCCGTCGTCCATATATCCCCTTGGCCTTGTCCTGTGCGAAACAGTAGGCATGGGAACTGGGAAACAGAAGACTGTGTTTCTCTTTGAGTGACCACATAGCCATTTCTTCTTCTCACACCATGCTCGGGAGAAAGTTCTATTGTAGATTTTCCCTTTATCCTTAGTTTGCTGATTTATGTTAATTTCCAGTCTGTCTGGGCCAAGTTGTTTGATGGCTAACTTCTCTTCTAATTTTAGTTTTTTAAATGGGTTTTGCAAGAGAAACTCATTGATATTGCACACAGCAGGTGCCACACCACTCGCCATTCCTGGATCTGATCAGCCAACGATTCGTACTATTTAATACAAAGGGTGAATACACTGGCGGAGTAATTGAGCTGAAACAGCTGCATTAGACAGAACATGACCAGACTTCTTTACGACCCAAAAGACCTCTTTTAGCACGGATTGCAGGTACTGTAAAACCCACAAAACAATACCAACGACGGATATTGCAGGGGGCGAAGGGTCCACGTGTTCTTTTGGCTGGCGTTAACTCGCGTGACCTCCTGGCTGGTGTGAATTGCAA
This sequence comes from Gymnothorax javanicus, assembly GCA_029692085.1. Lineage (NCBI taxonomy): Eukaryota > Metazoa > Chordata > Actinopteri > Anguilliformes > Muraenidae > Gymnothorax > Gymnothorax javanicus. The sequence goes on along the minus strand of CM056193.1, from coordinate 150,583,877 downwards.
TAAAATGGATAGATTTTCTCCATTCAAAGAACAGGGCACAAAAACACAACGGTTACAATTAATCTGACTCCATAATACGTTTAGAATACCAAATTTAGTTATACCCTCGTTAAATATCTGACTCCAAATTAGAATTAATATTTATAGTTTAGGGACACATGCGTGAATCTCGGGTCGATTATACCTCGAACTCTTAAAAGACAACCGCCGTCACTCCATTAATGTTCCCAGGTTTAACACCATGTCCGGATCCCAGGTTTGTTGGTTAGATTAGAGGTTGGAAGTCAGCCATCACTGCAACAGCATCTTTTGGCGTGAATACAGTGAACCCAGATTTATGCACGCCCATGGGTTCCTTCAGGGAATTTTAACAGATAACTGACTTTTCGTCCATGAGTTTCCTTAAGGCTAAAATCCCAGAACCAGCAATACATAAACCCTTTATGTAAGTAGATCATGATTGTCTCTCCAACTTAATAAAACCAATTCCCATACCAGGCTGCTGGCCAGTCATTCCTTGGTTGGGATTATACCCCTAGGTATCCGTCGCAACGCGGCTAGAAAGAATGTACAAGTGTTAAGAGTCACGGAGACCACGCAAGCTTAACAGGAATAACAATAATTTATTCACCAGGTAGGCAAGAGCTTAAATCAAACAAATCAACATTAAGCCAATTACACGTTACACACAATTTAGAAAAGGAGAATAAAGTCATACCTGGAGGAAAAGGTTACACACAAAATAGTTGTGCGAGAAATCCGAATTATGAACTTCACTAAGCTAGAAATACGCACGGACCAAAGTGTGGGAAGTCGGGTACGCGCTTCCCAGAATGGATTGGGTACTACACACACACTCACGTGCGCGGGGAGAGATCGGATACGATTCTCCTGACTATATAGATTGGCTACATATGGCATAGGGATGCGTATGGGAAGTCGACTACGATCTTCCCAGAATGGATTGTTTCTCTTTGCTTTAAGCCAAATCACGTCTTTGATCCAGGCGGCAGGGCCATAAACACCTGGAAGGGGGGTCGAATCCGGTTTTTGGGTTTCCACCATTGGGAGGATGTAATAAAACACTTCAGCAGAAGAATAGAGTGATTACCTGAGAGGATTCTGACCAATTTTCAGGAGTTTCCAAAAGGGAATGAACCATAATTTCAATGGGAATGAAACATACTCCATTCAACTCCTTGGATTCCCCCGAGAATAACAAGACCAAACATGATATGAATATGTACTAATATGATGCAGTTGTCATGAAAAAGCCTTAAGATGAATTATTATATAGTTAAATTGGGTTCTAAGTATGCAAGTGATTTCTTTGCAGGATATTGAACATATAAGCATATTATGAAGTTCTCAGGGGTTTAAATTTTAAACAGATTAATATAACTTGTCTTTAACTTAAGAATAAGGACAGTAATATAACTCCCACAGGGGCATTCTGTCAGCCAGAGCTTTGCAACTACCCCCCCGTACAGAGTAACAGAGAGACCATTGACACCTTCCACATGCAGGCTGAGCGAGCATCCTGGGGGAAGTCCACAAAAGTTTTATTGCCTATTTGGCCAGGCTTTGGTTCGAGCTTATCAGCCATACGCAGGAACGTCTCCAGATTCTACAAATCCACCCCCTGACCCCGTAAAACAGAGGTCCACACATGGGGTCATAAAAGATTACCTAGGTGATTGTATGGCTGAGGATGTGAGTACCAGGGAATGCTTGCTAAGACTATGAAAGGAATATTGATGAGAAATTACAGATTTCTGAGTAGTTGAGTTTTTCATGACAGAAGCATCACATGATAAAATGGAAAAATGGATTGTTTCCTCTCAATGCAATATAATTGAGAATTTTGAGAAGTGTCATTTGGGAAGTTAAAAGAAAGAGAGAAAACTGTTGGATTAACAACATAAAACATGGGAAAAACTTAAACAGAAGAAAAAAAAAGAATTTAATTAAATTAAAAATATGCTATCTAGGTTTGTTCTATGAGTCTATTATCTGAAGTTAGTTGGTGTACTAGTTGAACCAGTTTTATTAGGCTAAATGAAATGATGGGTTGAAAAGTAATTTTTCCTAAAATCAGTAACAATAGAAATCGCAGAACAAACCAGCACATAAACCAAAAACTTTCCCACACTTGACTAGGGAAAGCAAAAAGATTGTATGTGCCACTAACTAAGTAACCAACCAACTGGAAAAAACCCCAGAGGGAAAAAATCCAATGGAGGTTACAATATCAAATTATTTAGGCAGTTGATTTAAAGTGCAAAAAAAAAAAAAAAAACAGTTCCAGATGAAAATAACGATAGAACATTACATGAGGTATATTGCGAAGTGATATGGTGGAATATGAGAAATTGTGATATTCATATGTCCAGACATTCAGCAATTTATGTCACATGATATGATATGGAGATTACCTGAGAGAGTGGGGCTGATACACATAATAGGCTGGTCAGAAGCAGTTTTGTAGGAATTTCCAGTTTAAATTTGAAAAATATTATTAAGGTAAATTAGGCTAATCTGGATCAATGCATATGTAGTTTTACCTTACTTTATGAACCTTTAAGGCACACTACCTTTGGCTTTCATTGTAAGGAACCTATATGCCCCAGTCCATTAATTGCCACATTATAAAATAGGATTTAACTGATTCCTCTCAACCTACTTTTGTATCAACCCACGCTCTTTACATGTAACTCACAAATCACCATCACAAACACAACTGCAGTTTGTCCATATGAAAATGTCCTTTGTCCTATATGAATCCGGTTGCTGTAGAGATGTTGTCCGAGGTCTGGCGGCCGCCCGTGTTGGTGCACATATTTGCTGGAATTTGAATGTGTGTCCTTAGGGAGTTGCATATAGAGGAAAATGGCTCCCAGGAGCCAGAAGGGTGGACAGGGAGTATTGTGCCCTGGTGTGTCTCACCCTTGCATTCACTACCATGTTTGTGATGAAATCCCGATATCCAAATGAGCCAAAAGCATATAAATGGAGCTTCTGTTCTTCAGGTGTAAATGGCAAAGTCAGGTCCTCGAATCCTTGATGCCTGTATAGAAAATTTTAGAAACAGCACCCTGCCAAATTGACAAGAACAAGGGAGACCAAGACAAGACATGACCAAGGTAATCTGTTATATCTCAACCTGCAGGAATCAGAAAGAGTGAAAGTTAATTGGAAACATTTTGAAATGAGACACTCAGGATGAGTTGGGGTCTTCCTGAGCCAGCAAAAGGTCCTGTGGAAAACAATGGATGACAGAGTTAACACAGTGCCTGCAATCATCCTACAATTCACATGTCCCCACCGTCTGTGTAACCTTACGACACCTCAAGGGGGACAGTGACTGAGGATGTGTGAATGGCACTGTTAGAGATTCCATCACCCTGTTTTCAGAAAGAAAGACCAGATGCAGTTAGTACCACAGTTTTAAATGGAACAATGCTTTATGGCTTTCCTCTCATATCAGGATAAAACACAAACATGGAGAAACGCAAGTGGTATATGTATGAGGATTGTAAAATTGGCTCTGAGGGGGCCTGTTACCCTGAGTGGGTGTTTTATGGCCCCGAAATAAGGATATTCATCCACCCCCTGGTGCTCTCTGGTGCGAAGACTGTAAGAGAATGAACTATGCAGGGTGAATGTCTGCATAGTTTCAAATCTGAAATAGTTCTGCAAGAGTTAAACACAAAAACATCAAAGATAAATTAAACCATGTGTTCTGACAGAACGCAGGCACAAACTTTAGGTTCAATATGTTCTTATGGAACATACAGTTGACTTCTGACAAAGGGTGAATCGGATCAGAGAGAGGGCACAAGCAGAGGAATGGCATGCTGTGAGAAAATAAGGCAAGTAAGAATAGAAATATACCAATCTTTGCCAAAAGTGACCAAAACCATCTGGCTCTAATACCTTGGGATGAATGCAAATTTAATAGAAATGAATTTTAGGAAAATATAAATGTAGGGGAGGAATTTTTTCTCCCTAAATGGTAACTCATGTAGGCATTCTAAATCTAATTACCTACTTCCATGAGGCCATAAACTGCCCCCCCCCGCTGGGGCAGACAACACAGACCCAATGTCCCACTAGGCATTTTAGACCTCCGATGTTACTTGATACCCAGTGGCAATGACAGTATACAACAAATGGTTAACCAAACATTAATTCCAATAAACATATTTGGTGGTTAGTGAAATCCACACAAAACGCAATTAGACCAGGCAGTTTACTTCAAATATAAGATTAGAAGGCAAGTAAGTTGATAGTGAATAGCCACACTCAAGATGGTGGCCACAGGCATGCAATTTGCTGTAACGCATGCAACTTAGTGTTGGTTCCGCCTTCTCCTTCTCGGGACAAAGACCGAAAACCGGCATTAAAACGTGGCAGTGATTGGCCGATCTGAAGAGCGCCATTTTACTCGCATTTATGATGAGGACAGTGTCAACCAACCAGCTCACCGGCCACGGGCCACGTCACCATATTACACGGATTGGCATGGGGGCTGTATCAGCCAACCAGCTCACCGGCGAATCGTCACATGACCCAGTGGGCCGGCTAGGACTTCCCCCTCTTGGAGGAAGCACCGACCCACATACAAACTCAACCAATGGTGACCCCCAGATGAAACCACGTTATATTCCTCAACAAAGCGAGCCAAAAATGGCGGGCCGTTCAACTTGATAGTCCTTTGTGCAAAGGTAAAATGGCAGCTTCAATACGTACTTGGGATAAGCTTAAATGTAAGGAGATTTTTAAAGCTGTCATAATGGCAATTTCCCAATTTTACGTGCAATGCAAAGATATTCAACACTTTCAGTGATAAGCTTCCCTGTTGCCATGTCCAGGACACATGTTCTCCCACAAACCGCACAGTCTAGGCGCATGAAGCACAAATAACCCGCAGTCCGAGAAGCCCACGCGTCACGTAACAACAACAAACCTTAGCCCACACCGAACTGCTGAACATTCCACTTGCGAAAAACCGCATCACAAACCCAATCAAAATTAATTTAATTGCTGTCCGTGTCCCGAAAGACTGCCGGCACGAAAACTTCCGCCGAATTTGTTTAACTTCGAAAACCCAGTGGTGCAGAATGCACATTACTTAAACTGGAGTCCAAATTATGACAATTTTCCGAATGCCGTTTTGCAGCTCTCTCAGGGCGCTGATCAAAAGAGCGCACACACTGGGCAGTGAAAACGTAAGCTATTACCTTTACACAAAGTTTAACAAGACAAGAGGATGGAAACATTTGCCAACTCGAGCCGAACCAATGATGCGGGTCAGAGCACTAATGAACATACTTGCAACCCATGTGCGATTGTTACAACAATAAAATCCTTAAGTCCACTGATATTTCGAAGCTAATCTCCTCACTCCCCAACATGCAAGACTCCTTCAAAGCACACTGGCATTTCACCAGTGCCCCATTTCTTCCCGTATTTGGGCAAGATTGTCTGCACAGTTACAGCAGGACCTTGCACCAAATCCATCAAATACACACAATTGCCGATTTCTTTCTGTACACATACGTAAACCTTTGAACGCAATATACGCAATCTTTCCCGGTTTCCAGCACAAGCCAAGAGTATTCAACACCTTCAGTGGCAAGCTTTATCTCTGCCATTGCGTGGCCACGAGGCGCCCCCCGTCTGTACAACCTAGGTACAAATACAAACAACCTACAGTTCAAGAAGACCACATCCCAATGTGCCAAGCAACAACAGATATTCGCATCCACTTAAAGAATGCCGAAAACCTCGACTGCACACAGAAACCCATTCATCTCCGACTTGTCATTAAACCTTCTACACAAAAGCATGGAAATATCAAATCCGGATTAATCTGAAAACAGAGCAGTCTAAAGAGATAACCGCAAAAGCAAAGTAGGCTCATGCAAACATTCCTACAACTTGCACTCCATTCTCTGATCCCGAAAAAGATAGAATTGAAACTTGTGCCTGGTTTCTACGGTCCCAGGCCTATGTGGGGATATGTCGATCCCTTAGCAATGGTCTCTATGCAGTGAATTCTAACTTTCCTTGAATCCTACAAAGTAGAAAACACTGCATTACTTACCACATGTGGATGACGACTGATGGAGCCGACCAGATCACGTAAGAAACCAGGATCACATCGGATGTGGAGATTCACACACCAGCCAGCACAATGCGGAAACATCTCGGAACGCGTCGGAAAACAGAATCACGCACTCCCGATTATAGGCATCGCCAGTATGGTATGCAATCCATCACGCCGCAAAATGCAAAGATTCCCAAAATGACATATTACGGTATAGTACTCCAAAGCAATCACGTCGGGGTCACCACTGTGAAACCCACAAAACAATACCAAGGACGGAAATTGCAGGGGGCGAAGGGTCCACGTGTTCTTTTGGCTGGCGTTAACTCGCGCGACCTCCTGGCTTGTGTGAATCGCAATAAAATGGATATATTTTCTCCATTCAAAGAACAGGGCACAAAAACACAACAGGTTACAATTAATCTGACTCCATAATATTTTTAGAATACCAAATTTAGTTATACCCTCGTTAAATATCTGACTCCAAATTAGAATTAGAATTTATAGTTTAGGGACACATGCGTGAATCTCGGGTCGATTATACCTCGAACTCTTAAAAGACAACCGCCGTCACTCCATTAATGTTCCCGGGTTTAACACCATGTCTGGAACCCAGGTTCGTTGGTTAGATTAGAGGTTGGAAGTCAGCCATCACTGCAACAGCATCTTTTGGCGTGAATACAGCGAACCCAGATTTATGCACGCCCATGGGTTCCTTCAGGGAATTTTAACAGATAACCGACTTTTCGTCCATGAGTTTCCTTAAGGCTAAAATCCCAGAACCAGCAATACATAAACCCTTTATGCAAGTAGATCATGATTGTCTCTCCAACTTAATAAAGCCAATTCCCATACCAGGCTGCTGGCCAGTCATTCCTCGGTTGGGATTATACCCCTAGGTATCCGTCGCAACGCAGCTAGAAAGAATGTACAAGTGTTAAGAGTCACGGAGACCACGCAAACTTAACAGGAATAACAATAATTTATTCACCAGGTAGGCAAGAGCTTAAATCAAACAAATCAACATTAAGCCAATTACACATTACACACAATTTAGAAAAGGAGAATAAAGTCATACCTGGAGGAAAAGGCTACACACAAAATAGTCGTGCGAGAAATCCGAATTATGAACTTCACTAAGCTAGAAATACGCACAGACCAAAGCATGGGAAGTCGGGCACGAGCTTCCCAGAATGGATTGTTTCTCTTTGCTTTAAGCCAAATCACGTCTTTGATCCAGGCGGCATGGCCATAAACACCTGGAAGGGGGGTCGAATCCGGTTTTTGGGTTTCCACCATTGGGAGGATGTAATAAAACACTTCAGCAGAGAGAGAAGAATAGGGTGATTACCTGAGAGGATTCTGACCAATTTTCAGGAGTTTCAAAAAGGGAATGAACCATAATTTCAATGGGAATGAAACATACTCCATTCAACTCCTTGGATTCCCCTGAGAATAACAAGACCAAACATGATATGAATATGTATTAATATGATGCAGTTGTCATGAAAAAGCCTTAAGATGAATTATTATATAGTTAAATTGGGTTCTAAGTATGCAAGTGATTTCTTTGCAGGATATTGAACATATAAGCATATTATGAAGTTCTCAGGGGTTTAGATTATTTTAAACAGATTAATATAACTGGACTTTAACTTAAGAATAAGGACAGTAATATAACTCCCACAGGGGCATTGTGTCAGCCAGAGCTTTGCAACTACCCCCCCCGTACAGAGTAACAGAGAGACCATCGACACCTTCCACATGCAGGCTGAGCGAGCATCCTGGGGGGAAGTCCACAAAAGTTTTATTGCTATTTGGCCAGGCTCTGGTCCGAGCTTATCAGCCATACGCAGGAACATCTCCAGATTCTACAGTATGATCAAAGCCTCTAGGGTAATGCGATAAAGCTACGAGGGAACAGGATCGTTAAGCTGTCCCGCCCCAAACGCTGAATGACACATTAAACCAAACAACTTGAATCGCGATTATCGGAAATTTGATGTTAACGGACCAAAAATAGTTACAAAGCATACAGAAACTATAGATAATATTCAGACAATCACACAATAAAATAATGGACTTGGAGCAATGATTTATTGAGGAACTTTTTTTTTTTTTTTTTTCAGGGAGCATGATTTTTTTTTAAGTAGTTCGCTGCCCCACCCGCCCATATGGACGGTATGCGCCAGCAATTAAGTACATTGTCAATGTAGCCCATCAGTGATCTGTCATTTCTTAATACTTTCTTGATAATCACAGGCTTATGGTCTTGATTATTTAGTAAATAAATTGAGTGATTATTAATCAAGCAATCTTGAAAAGGAACAGCTTGAAAGCAATTATGCGTTTAAGGGTCAGAGGCTCACGGCAAGTCATTTTAATATCCTGTTACGTCGGCGTTACTGCTAGGGGGATGTTGGGCTTTAGAGAGGTATTTCACCCCTGGAAAGAATGGTCTTTTCATAAAACTATCCTGTCTATGCAGTAGTATGGTGAATTTTTTTAAAAATTTGCGTCCTGATGCAAGAAAACGGGGCTGTGGTATTGTTTTTTGCTGAAAATCTAGTAAACTTCCAATAACCTGAATGAACTCCGTTTTTGCCCTCTAAAGCCACTCCCAGACCAGCTCGATGGCTGATGTGTGCAGTTAAATTTTCCTAACTCCTGCAAACAGTAGGTCAGAGCCACGAACGTTTGGCTGAACTCTGATAGCAAAGCTGGGTACCAAACTGGGCTTGTATATATGCTAAGATAGTTTGGGCCTCTAACTGCAATTTTGCCATTTTTGGAACAAGACACTGTCAAAAATATACTTACTCAACGCTTTGAGTTATTTTGTACCGGCTGACTGGTTCGGTAGTTTTTTTTTTGTCATCAATTTCTTTTCAAGATTTTGAATTATGTCTCCAGCACTCCACTGTCCCTGTGAGGCCCAAAGCATATAGTTATCATAAAGTTACATTTCTTGGTCTGGATGGCCTTTAATTGTAAATGTGCAGAACTGCTTTGACTGGCGCGTATAGTATGTAGGCAATCACTATCATCCATAGAGCTAAAAATAACAAGCCCAGTCTCATCCCGACTCGTCATATAGAGACCCTGCCTGACCAAGTGTCGATATCCAATGAAAAAGTAGGCTTTTGGCATCCTTATTTGACGCTAACTTAAAACTAACCCAACCCCTTAACCCCTAACCTTTAACTTGAACCGCAACCCTAAAACGTCAAATAGGGATGCCAAAAGCCTCCTTATTCCTCTTTTATTGATGCTTCGTCTGGTAGCGTCACAATATGACGAGTCAGGATGAGAATGTGTTGAAATAACACTAGAGTCGACACGCTTTTGGCCGACTGAGGTGGAAAACTTCCAGCAAGGCTGACATCTTTCTATAATTATCATGTGCCAAGCACCAGTAAACAAGTATTGACAGGGCTTGTATCTTGATTCTATATCTGCATTTTTATTCAGATTTATTGATTGTTACATCACGATGGTTTTCAACCCCCTTGAGCACCAATCATGGAAATTACTTGCAGAGTCCCAGGGCACTGTAAAGTCATCTGATGACGTCCCATTTTTGAATGTACGAATGATACTTGGTTGGGTGAAATAGTGGGATGAAGATGTACCTTTTTCATAGGCTATTTATAGTTTTTACTGGCAAAAACACGCTACAAAAAATAATCAAGGGCATATTTTGTGGTCTTTAGGACTATATATAGCTATGCTCATCATCACCTTTGTTTTAGCCTCACTCTGAATTGGAGCCGTTCAACTTCCATCCCCAGTGTTTTAGTCTAGTCAAGTCAGTAAAGCTATTTCCATCCTGACATAATAATTTCCAACTTGGATTTCCAGCAATTTTTCAGACTAACAAAGCTATTCTAAAGTTTTGCCATACTGCTGAACAAGTGTTACAACCACAGGTTTCCTTACTTTCCCTAGTTGTGCCCCATTCAACTAGAGTTATACCCTACAAAGTATTTTGTTTACCGTAGTTGCTCCATGGTCAGCTACAGCTGGATTATAGTAACTATAGTTATACCATGATAACTGTACTTGGAGCATGGTCTAACATATAGTATATCATTGTGAACTATTGTTATCACCATAGTAATCACAGTTGAACCATGGTGAACTATAGTTCCATCCTAGTAACTATAGTTATACCATAGTCAACTATAGTTTGACCATACTAACTATGGTCATCCCATGGTAACTATACTTGGAACATAGTCAATGATTCACCATAGTAATAAAAGTTGACTTGTACTCAAATACAGTTTTACAATAGCAACTACAGTTCAACCATGGATACCATCGTCAAACTATCATTTAAAGGTTGAGTCTGGAGTTTTGTCCGTTGCTGTTTGTAAAATATTCAAACTGAGCCCCTCCTCTCGGGCTCAACGATGCACGCCCCTGCCGCTGCCAGCCTTGCCAATATGCACCCACCCAGCCCAGCACCCCGCTTGCTGTATCGTATTGAATCAGGATCTGTGCACTATGCTACCTGCAGGAATGAGTGGCGAGGTATCTTGCAAATATAGTATCAAATGTTTTATCATGTCCACATGATATTGTTTGTGCATTTGAATAAACAGCTATGCTAACAATAATGCTAATTACCTCCGCCAACGAAGTTGGGGCGGAGGTTATGTTTTCGCCCCTGTTTGTTTGTTTGTCTGTTTGTGAACAACATAGCTCAAAAAGTAATGCACAGATTTGTCTGAAATTTTGTGGGTGGATTGCTATTACATCAAGGATGGACTCTATTGATTTTGACCGCGATCAGTGAAACAAAATGGCCTACACGGCAGCCATCTTGAAATCCTTTCACACGCGATAACTCAACTTTGCTCCCACTCATGCACATTTGGATTGTGCTGCCTTGGAGGAGGTTTGCACTCTACGAGTGCCTCTAGTTATTGACTCTAGTAGTTTAGATGTTCAGTCTAGCTAGCTAACAGACAGTTTGCAAATGCTAACTGTCTATTAGCAGTGCTCTTGTGTTCTGATAATAACGTAATTACAATGTCTAGTTATACCGAGTTACGTCCTTCATCGAGAAAACAGATAATTATCATATGACCGTAATATGCCCAGATAGAATTTAGCGAAGCCTCCAGAGCTTCTGACACAGACTCTGATGTCAGCTATGGACCAGCGCAGCCCCGAGGGAGAGGTCTGTCAGCGAAAATTGGAAATTTTCGCGAATTCCACTCTACTCACATGCTCTGAACAACGCTGAGACAGCGGTTAGCAGCGCAAATGTAACGGTGTTTGCAATGTTTGATACTCGGACTTAGTGTGTACATAAACTGCTTATACCTCCACGACAAGCTATGTAGCACGTCGCTAAATAAGCAGGCTAACATCCCGTGTTTGGCACGTACCTGTCCTACAGTAAGCAGGCCAACTCCGCGTCGCTATTCAGCCTCAGCCTCTCCTTCAGGGCTCGGAAGCGGGTGAAAGCCAAGCCGATATTCACTCTGGTTTTCGAGCGTACTTTGTCCGCTGCACGTCTTGTCTCCGTGTATTTTCTTTTTTCGGTAGTGTCCGCCATTGCTTTGGCAGTGACTGCTTCAGTTGCGATGCTCTATGCGAGCCCACAGAGCGACACGCCCTGAGCTCTCTCATTGGCTGGAGAGAACACACCGACTCTCCGCCCAGAAACGTCCACGTCCACAACAAAACAAAGTAAAAGTCCAAAATACAGGCAGGGGGAGGGGGCGCTGCAGACACAGTCACCACCACACAGGACTAGAAGCCCATCGGTGATCATTAAGCCGAATTTCCTATGTAGAAGTCTAGTTTTTATTTTTGAGCAAAAAACTCCAGACCCTACCTTTAACCATAGATAATCCATAGTTTCAAAGATATACTATAGTTTATTTTCACAAGGGGTAATACCGTGGTATTGCTGACCATGGGAATACTGTATTTACTGCATCTAAAGCTACAGTAATGCAGCAGTTATAATGCAAAAACTATGATGATACTGTGGTTATATGTAGCAATACTATAATTAACTGCAAGGCTTTAGTAATACTATGGTAATGCTATTAGTACTACTCTAATTACACTATGGCAGGTGTAGTAGTACTATAACTATACAATGATACTGTAGTGATGCTATGATTATACTAAGCTGTAATCATACCATAGTTATAATGTGACAGCTATAGTATTACTCTAGTAATACTTTGCTGGTTATACAACCCCAACTCCAAAACAGTTGGGATGCTGTGTAAAATATAAATAAAAACAGAATGCAATGATTTGCAAATCTCAAACTGACATTTTATTCACAATAGAACATAGAAAACATATCATATGTTGAAAGTGAGACATTTTACTAAATCATGAAAAATATTAGCTCATTTTGAATTTGATGTCAGCAACATGTCAGTCAAAAAAGCTGGGATGTAAAGGGTCATGTTTACCATTGTTTAGTATCCCATCTTCTTTTAACAACAGGCTGTAAACGTCTGGGACGTGAGGAGACTTTCCTGAAGTTCAGAGAGAGGAATGTTGTCCCACTCTTGTCAGACGTGGGATTCTAGCTGCTCAACAGTCCTGGGTCTCCTTTGCCAGATCTTTTGTTTTATGTTGCGCCAAATAGTTTCTATTAGTGAATGGTCTGGACTGCAGGTAGGCCAGTTCAGTACTAAGACTCTTCTACCGCGAAGCCATGCTTTTGTGATGGATGCAATATGTGGTTTCGCATTGTTTTGCTGAAATATGCAAGGCCTTCCCTGAAAGACACGTTGTCTGAATGGGAGCATATGTTGTTGTAAAACCTCTATATATATTGATACCTTTCCAGATGTGTAGGCTCCCTACGCCATAGGCACTAATGCAACCCGATACCATCAGAGATGCAGGCTTTTGAACTGTGCGCTGATAACAAGCTGGATGGTCCCTCTCCTCTTTAGACCACACGACACGGCGTCCATGGTTTCCAAAAAGAATTTCAAGTTTTGATTCATCTGACCACAGAACAGTTTTCCATTCTGCCGTATTCCATTTTCAAAGAACTTTGACTCAGAGAAGACGGCAGCATTTCTGGATTGTGTTCACACATGGCTTCCTCTCTGCATGATTCATCTTTAGCTTGCATTTGTAGACTGCATGGCGAGCTGTGTTCACAGATAATGATTTCTGGAAGTGTTCCTGAGCCCATGCAGTGCATTTGCGTGCAGAATCATTTCCTTTTTTTAATGCAGTGCCGCTGGAGGGCCTGAAGATCACGAGCATCTAATATTGACCTTCGGACTTGTTCCTTGTGCACAGGGATTTCTCCAGATTCTATGAATTTTTTGATGGTATTGAGTACATTTTACATTGAGGAACATTTTTATGATATTGTTCCACAATTTTTAGACACAGTTTTGTGCAGATTGGTGAATATCTGTCCATCATTACTTCTGAGAGACTCTTCCTCTCAAAAATGCTCTTTTTATACCCAGGATTGTTACTGACCTGTTGCCAATTAACCTAAATAGGTGCAAAATGCTCCTCCAGCTGTTATTTGTACCACTTACTTTTCCACCCTTTTGTTGCCCTTCTCCCAACTTTTTTGGAGATGTGTTGCTGCCATCAAATTCAAAATGAGCTAATATTTTTCATGAAATAGTAAAATGTCTCAATTTCAACATCTGATATGTTGTCTATGTTCTATTGTGAATAAAATGTGGGTTTATGAGATTTGCAGATCATTGCATTCTGTTTTTATTTACAATTTACACAGCATCCCAAGTTTTTTTGGAATCGGGATTGTAGTAATACTGGACTTATACAAGGATAATATACAGGTACAGTGCAAAATATTAAAATCACTTGAATGTGTGGGGTGTAATCTTATGTAGTGTTGCATTGTTAACAGTAACTCTTTATTGGCCGTTTAATGGCATGTACCACAAAAACGTATACTTTATTCCCTGTTAAGTGAACCCGTAAGTTAACAGCCAATATTTATTCAGCATGATTTATCAAGCACTGCAGGTATTTGCGAAGAGTTGCTTGAGAGTTACATGATACCAACTGCCAAACATCTTTTTGGATCTGAAGATTTCACTTTCCAGCAGGACTTAGTCCCTGCTCATTCCGCCAAGAGTACGTCAGATTGGTTTTGGGCTCACAACATTAAGGTTTTTCTGTGGCCAGCGAATTCACCCGACCTCAACCCGATTGAAAACTTGTGGAACATTGCTAAGAAAAAGTAAGTCTCAATGAAGCCAAGCAATCTTATTGAACTGAAGGAATGCGTGAAAAGATCTTGGAATTCTGTTACCAGAGAGCAATGCCAAAGACTGGTTCATTCCATGCCGCGTAGAATTAGAGTTGTAATCAATGCAAAAGGCAGAGCCACCAAATGTTGATTAAAATGAACTATTACATGGACAATGTGTAACATAAACATGTTTGATTCTATTTTTTTGCACCAAAGATTTTGTAATTCAATTTTTTTGCTCCGATTATAATTTTTCCAATGCTTGATAAATTATGCTGAATAAATATAGGTTGTCAACTTACGGGTTCACTTAACAGGGAATAAAGTATATGTTTTTTGTGGTACAAGCCATTAAACGGTCAATAAAGAGTTATTGTTAACAATGCAACATTACATAAGATTACAGCCCACATGTTCAAGTGATTCTAATATTTTGCACTGTAGTAGTATTACTATTGTAGTATTGAAATATTACAGTATTGGACTGTAGTATTACTAAAGTCCAGGGGCGGATTTAGCAATTTAGGGGCCCTAGGCAAACAGAAGCATGGGGCCCTCCACCTTTTTCAAATCTCATTTCACAAAGAAACTAAAAACAAACAAATATCTCGCTCCTAGTTTTTAAATTCTTTTTTTTTTAAATACAGACAGCACTAAAACAGAGTAAAGTAACTACAGTAAGTCTTATTTACCTTTTCATCAAAGTAACACAAAAAGATGCATAGCAACATAACACATTTTAATTTCTGAACCATTATGACTTGATAAAGTTACCTTTCCCCCTCCCCCACCACCCATCATTAACCCCATTTACCAGATATCGTCCCACAAGAAATGGGTTGTTACAGCAGTGCAACTGGCATTTGTAATGGGAGATCAAACACTCTGAAGGAGTTTTACCGCGTGAAACATGTACCAGAGCCGCTGAAATCTGCCTGGAAAAAGAAGCCCGTCAGTATCGATATGTTCCCAGGGTTCTAACGTTAGCCTCGAATGGCTACGGCAGCCAAGAGAAATCAGAGGAAAGAAGAAGCTCTCTAGTTAACATTACTCTTAAGTAATAACTGGGGTCAGGCCAGCCTCCACGCCGAAAACACAGTCAAACTAGCCCCCACAACCTGCCCGAATTAGCTCACTTAAATGTTACCCTATTAACTCAACACAAGATCCCATATCCCTATTCAAAAATGGTAGCGTTAGTTATCTAGGTTACTAACAATGAACAGCTATGACAACCAAGAGAAACCGGAGAAAGATAAAAGCCCCCTGGTTATTAACATTAGTCTTTAATTAATACTACTGAGCGGAATGAACGACTCACTTCCCCTGATTTATAATCATGTTATCCCAGAACTCTGGCGGAAGCTAGCTAGGTACCCAGCTAAGGCAGCCATTACAGCCAAGAGAAACCGGCAGAGCATAAAAGCCTTCTAATACGGGATTGTGAAGTCGGGGAATTGAGTCGTTCATTCGGTTTAGATGTAATAATTAAAGACCAATGTTCACCAGGGTGCTCTTACTCTTCTCCGGTTTCTCTAGATGATTATTGCAGCTGTTTGTTGTTAGTTAGCTGACGTAAGATAGCTACTGCTACCATTTTTGAGTAGGGATATGGGATCTCATGTTTATTTATTGGTGAAACATTTAAGCGAGTGGTGAAATCGGGCAGGTTGTATTTATTAAGGCCGATGTTATTCACACTTATAAGTGTGGCCAATGCTGAATTTTTTTTCTTGGCCGCACTTCGCACTCATACATGTGGCCAGTGCAGAAATTTTCCCTTGGCCACAGCTTAAAAAATAAGTTTGGCCAAGAAAAAAAATTTAGCTTTGGACACACTTAAAGTGAAAATGTGGGCAATGGAGCAATGTGCATCTTGGCCACACTTATAAGTGCGTCTAACGCAAATTTTGATCAATTTTTGTGCTTGGACACAAAAGTGCGAATAATCACTTCGATTGATAAAGAGCAACGCTAACTGGAGAGCTTCTTCGCTTCTCTTATTTTTCTTGGCTGCCATAGCTGTTTGAGGCTAACGTTAAGACCCTAGTTACATATCGATACTGGCAGGGTCTTTTTCCAGGCTGTTTTCAGCGGCTGTAGTACATGTTTCATGAGGTAAAACTTCACTCCCTCAGAATGTTTGTATGATCTCTCGTTACAAATGCCAATTTCACAGATGTCACAACCCATCTCTTCATAAATAACATCGCTTTTGATCAGCATCAGATTTGCTGTTGAATGTGAACAAACTCGTTCAGTCGTTATTTACAGCCTACAGCCCATGGTTTTCACCGGTGTAATTCCCTAGACGCGCTCTTGGAATAGTCAATTGTAATAAGACGGGGGGTGTTAAGCCCAGCAATTCGTGAATAATTGAAATTCTCTGACGCAATTTTAGCATATAGATTTTAGAATGATGTGATTAATAAAGAGTCAAAAATAAGCGAAGCCATATATATTTAAAAATATATATATTTATTTTTTTTAGGTCTGCAGGGGGCCCCTTGGATGTTGGAGGCCCCAGGCAATTGCCTACCTTGCCTAATGGCAAAGTCCGCCTCTGCTAAAGTCACACTCTTAATAACTGTAGTAGCACTATATTTACAGTGCGACGGCTATATTTTTACTCTAGTTACACTGTGCAAACTACAGTAATACTGTAGTTATACAGTGAGTACTATATTAATACTATGAAATAACTCTAGGATATTTTCATGTGTGTATTTTCAGCTCTATGCTGACCTATCTTGCTTTACAATGCTAGCCAATCCTGAATTCTTGCCATGCTAATGGTGAGAATGGAGGAAAAGTTCAGTAAGTCGAATTTATTAATCTGGCGTAACAAAGAGGACAAAAAGAACCTGTTTTATTGTTTGGTTGATCATTTGTTTTTGATTTGCAGATAGATCACTTCAATGCTGGCAGGTTAAACAGTTTCAGTTCAGTGGCACAGAGCCACTTCTGATGTTCTCCTTGCTGAGCTGGTTCTGGCGTTGAAGGGCTAGGCTTCAATGGAGTAGTGGATTTCAATTAATATAATTAATGTCAAAGTTCAATTTTGTTCAACCATATTCCATTTTCTTCTGCACTGGTTTTTTTTTTGACATGGTTGCAGAAGAATGCAGTCTAGTGCAATTATATGTATGATTATTTAAACTAGCTTTGTTAACGGCTCAAACTCTTGTCACAGTTTTGTGTCATTTGACAAACTCCAGGTGGGCTGCAATTTACTCCAGAGTGGCCTCGGTCCATGAAGGCCTGATTGATGTGGTGCATCTGAGGTGGTAGTCATTCTGGCAGGTTCTCTCATCTTGGAGGAAGACATCTGAAACTCAGTCGGAGTGGCAACACAGTTCTGGTCGCCCTCCCACCAAGTCCTCGCTACCCCCGATACTGAATTTTGCGAAGGTCTCGGAAGAGTCCTTGAAGGTCTAAACATTCACGACTAGCAGTCCGTTGGTGGTAACAAAGATATTCGGTAACCTCACCATTCAAAGCTTGATCACCTAATACTTTCCCAGTTTGCCTGATTGGCAACAGTTACCAAGACTAATTGGTAGAATAACTATCAAATGCACAGTAAAAGTACAAAGCAAAAGTTTTGGCACCCAACCCTTTGAAAAAAATTGACATCTGGAATTAGATGTTTATTTTTTGTTTTCCTCATTAATGTTGCTGAACACTGAAAATATATTTGAATTCTAAAATCTAATTCAAATAATAGTTAAATAAATGTTGGTATTTCAATAAAAACAGTTGATACAGATAATATACTCCTGTCAGAGCCCTGATGACTCCATCATCATGGCTGTCTGCAGTTACTTGGAGGGATAGATGCAAGTGAGACAGTCAGTCTGCAGAGGAACGGTGGCAAGTTTTCCCACTCTGCTTGGAACAACCAAAAAGCCAATCATCTCATAAAACTACAGCACACCAGGACACTGTCCCAAATATTTAGGTAAAGCATAGTCACACCTAATATTGGTTTATTTAGTTTTTAACAGTTTACAAACTGTATAGTACATCTCTCAATTATTAGAAAGTTTTTAATCTCATTATTTTTGCAAGCAGATTTACCCTATGAAATCGCTTTAAATGCGCCTAAGACTTTGGCACAGTTCTGTATTTTCGATAGCATTGTTATACATTGCAAAATTTTTGGGCATATTTCACTGCACATAAATGACGACGTAAAATGTTAATATGTCTTAGCCTGAACTCACATGGCTCATGAAACGGCACAGATTTACATACATTAGTTTGCGTGGCTCATAAAGCAATAGGGTGGAAGAATCTGTTCCCCATTCTGGAAATGCTCAATGCTGAAGGGCATTTTAGGCTCGACGCTGAGTGGAGTGACATCATAAGGATGGCTGATCTGAGTAATTGCAAAAAATCCAAAAGCGATGGAAGTCAGCAAAAGTTTTTTTCAATGATTACAGGTCATGGGTTGGTCCTGGTTGTTGAGTTAATAAATTGTTTGATGGTTAATAGGGAAAACTTAAATGGGAACTTGGGATTGAGAGCAATCATGCGGTAAAGGACAGGGTTACTGAAGGCCCTCCGAACGTCTGAGGGCACGGCAATGGCATTCACAATGATGGAGCCCAGTGTACTCCTGGGAATATTCAAAGCTTCAGGAGAAAAATGGTTTTATACCCTTGCTGTGATCACACATCTGAATTAGAGCTCCTTGGACTTTAAGGTCAGGATTTTGGTCTGACATACATTGTGAATTGTGAGACCTTATAGCAACAGAGCACATCAGGTCATACTGTTAAAGCCATGTCCATTCGAGGAGAAAACAAACATTGGCCCTGCCCTTACTTTTTATTGTTCAACTCCTTATAAATACAAGGAATCTGTCACCTGTGATACAAGTGCGAGGCACAAGGGTGTATCAGCCCGTGGCCAAAATCCCGTGTAACCTGTATCTGCCTGCGGGCAAAGTCCCGTATCAGTGGCAGCAACCATTGCCATAGCTTTGGACAAAATGCATCTTTAATTATGGTGAAAATGTAGATGATAGATAGGGTAGTATGGTCTCTGGTTGATAAGGGGTGTGATATGAAAATGCCCATATGATTATCTCTATGTATTGTGTGATGGCCGTGCTGTTTTACTGGTCTTTTCTTGATTGCCAATTATCAGGCCATGGGACATGTCCACAACATGATAATTGGTATCAGATGGGTTGAAACTAATTAAATCTCATATTTGGCCATTATTAGGTGGAGTTGTGAAAAGGTATTTTGGGATCATGAGGCCCACCTGTGTTGAGTTGTATTTCATGAATTGCCTTCTTCCATTTTTAGAGGTGGATGATTGATGGCACTTGGGGTACATCTCAAATTGTAGGCTGCACCCTTCAAAGGGTACATCTCAAAGCCTAGGCTGCATCCTTCGAAGGTTGCATTTTTAGGGTTCGTCACTTCATTCCATCCGCCAAACTCACGTAACATCATTTCATCTTCGTTAAACAGCGTTGGTTTAAGTGAGTTGTAACTGGTTTCCCTAACCTTAACCTTAACTCTAACCCCAAACCCTAAACCTAGCCACCTAACCCTAAATGTAACCTTGTCCCTTATCCTAAATGTTAGTTTGGCGGATGGAAGTAAGCGATGACCCCTGAAAATGCAGCCTTTGAAGGCTGCAGCCTAGGCTTTGAGTTGCACCCAATGGCTGCATGTTTAGAGGTGGTCACTTATTTCCATCCACCAAACTAACATTTAGAGTTAGGAATAAGGATAAATGTAGGGTTAGGTTTGGGGCTAGGTTTAGGGTTAGGGGTAAAAAGTTAAGGTTAAGGTTAGGGAAACCACTGATGACTCGCTTAAACCAAAGCTGTTTAATGGAGATGAAATGAGGTCATGTCAGTTCGGCGGATGGAAATAAGTAACGACCCCTAAAAATGCCGCATTTGAAGGATGCAGCCCACACTTTGAGATGCACCCTTGGTTGTTGTATTCTCACTGCTTTGACCGTATGGTTTGTCTTTAGTTATTTAATGTCCTCAGTTTAATAAATTACATTTGACTTATTCATTTTTTGCTTATGTGACCTCTGTTTTTCCTTTGGTCTTTGAGTTGATAACAGTGAGGGGCTCTTTAGGTGATTGGATTTTTTTTTCTTTTCGCATTTTTTTGGTAATTGATTGTTGCATTTGCTAATGCTGTGTGGGGCTCGCTTTTTTGCGTTGCTTTTTTCTTAGCTGGTGGTTACCTTATTCAAACACTCTTTGTGCTTTTTATACGCTGCTGTTTTTGATGACAAGGCTTTGCTACTTTTTTAAAGCCACATGTCCTTTTGTTGATTCACTTTCTAGGCTACTCATTAGTTGATAGTCGCCATCGCTATGTATGGCTCCCTTTGTTGCGTTGCTGTTTCTCTCAGCTGGTAGTGAAGGGGTCTGAATACTCTCTAAAGCCACTATTTACTATGTGACTTCATGTGATTAAATATTTGTACTCTGAACTTTATGTATTGAAGCCTCATGTAATGATATTGGCCACTTGTGCAACTGTTTATATGGATGACAGTTCTCCACATTTTTTTAATTGTATCTCTATTTTTTTTTAGTGTTAGCATAGTAAGCAGAACCTTTGAGGTGATTTACTCCTTCCTTTGCGCCTTTTTTTTCTTTTTTGCCCTTAAAACTTTTTAATTACTTGTTTTCAACTGATGTATCACATTTATTCAGGGGCAACGGGAGGTCATGTTTTGTGTGGTGTTATAGATGCATTCATGGTAGAACAAAGTCCATGCAAAGTTAGACCACACAGTTTCAATATTACAGTCAAACCATATGTATACTTGTGGGCTCAGTATTTACTGTGAACACAAAGAATTACCTGGAGAACGGCAATGATAAGGCTGTATCCTTTCATGTTGCCAGGATACTGGTTATTTTTGAAAGATAAAACTGGGACCACCTGACTGTTTCTCAGACAATCTGCTTTTATTTGACTTTAAAATCACCAAATGAGGCATAATTTTCCCATTTAGAATGTGTCACCACTTTTTTTTTTCCATGTTGTTGCCACGTTATTTCTGTATTATTTCTTTTTCTTTACATATATTAGCCACCTCAAAAATTGCTATTTCATGATTTTTCTTTCAGGATTTGTCCGGCATAATGTTTGATGAGGCCAGAGATATGAGGTAAATAAGTTCTTGTCCGATCATTAACAAGCAGAAGTGCTCCAAAACATAACAAAATAGCTTGAAATTTTTAAAAAAAAGTATTGAGTGACATTGAGCATTGGACTCATTGGTGAAAAGGTAATCACTTCAGAGCTGTAAAGATAATAAAAGATAACTAAGCATAGGAAAAGAGGCACAGGAAAGTGCTCTCACCGTAGAGGTGTCAGAGTTTTTTGTGTGTGTGCGTGTGCGTGGGCATGTGTGTGTGACTGTTCCCTCTTAGGAAAGATAACAGGCCCCCCTAATTTGTTCTTCATCATGTTGCTTCTGACTTTTTTTTTTTTTTTTTTTAATTTGGCTGACAGGCCACAAATAGGCAGCTCTACTGTACTACTTGACCATCCATGCTAAAGGTCACTACATATATAAATATCAGCATCTTGGGGATGGATTCTTTCTGTTGCTGCAAGCATCCAGGCACCCAAGCTTTGACACGGATTCTACCTCTGCTACATTGCTGGGTTAAAGGAGGAAACACAACTTAACATGAAGCTCCAGCTGCCCAACCCGGGTTTGGAAGACCGGATCCTGTCCCATGGAGAGCTGGAGAAGTTGGAATCGGAGGAGGTGGGGGACAGGCCTAAATGGGACAACAAGACCCAGTACATGCTGACATGCGTGGGCTTCTGCGTGGGCCTGGGGAACGTCTGGCGTTTCCCCTACTTGTGCCAGAGCCATGGAGGAGGTAGGGGCGATGGAGTCGAGGAGCTGGGCTTGGTTATTGAGCGGGTGTATTGGGTACTGGAGCGTACTCGAGGGATCAGATCATGGGATTGCGCACATTTCAGAATTAAGCAGGCATTTTTTTTTTTTTTTTTTACATTAAACTTAATACATGGAGCAACGGGATACTGAATTGTTCATTAATCTCAATTATGACACCATTAATCAAAAATAATAATCCTTATCAATCCTAAAATCAAAACTGAAAGCATGTTCAAGTTCACTGACACAAGTGTGCATTTGAAGTTAGACTCAGTTTCTGACACCTAGTATTGAGTAGCTGCATGATTGAGCTGAATGAACTTCTATTATCCCGCTACTCCTTAATTAACTTCATATCAAACATGTTAGAATTCCTTTGTGTGAGAGAGGTAAATGAAGGTTTTTGAAAAATTCCTTCACTAGACTATAAAAATGAATTTAACTTCTAAAATAAATAGGTTAGCCCCTTAAACTCAGATTTTTGCTCAAATTTCTCCTTAAATAGGTTCAGATAGAAAAAGCTTTTTCCGTAATGTAGCACAATGGCACATACATATTTCGCATCTTCAGGGTGCAGAGCTTCACTGAAGCTACAACATACTTATTTTAAGTGAAATACTCAAACCCAGGATGCCATGTTTTTATGGCGGCAGCATTACATCAAATTGAAAATATCTAGGTTTTGTGCTCTATACTAATTTCCCTGAAATTCAGCAGAACATATTTGGGATCCTTGGAAACCTTGGAATCTCCACTAGAATTTAAAAGAGCCCTGAAATTCATGTTTATTTTAACCAGCTGTATCTGATGACCTCACATGGGATTGCAGAGTTGAAGAGGTTATTATGTATTGTAATTCGAAAATCCTCTGAGAATTTATCTTGTTAGAGATCCGTTTGATAATTTGAAACAAGAAATGTGGTCCCTCGAACTTTCTGACATTAACTGTTGATTGAACAGCTTGATGAAAAATAACAAAGAAGCAATTTATATTGAATGCACAAAACATGTACTCCTCAAAATGGAAGAGCACCACCAAGTAAATTGCTTATCTATTTCAATCACATTCAGTTACGGTGCCCTTCAGAATTGTTGGCACCCTTTTGTAAAAATGAGCAAAACGAGATGCAAAAAAAGTCTTTTCGTTTCTCCTCATGATCTTTCATTCAAAATATTCCATTTGATCAAACCTTTAATTAAACTGAATTTAATTTTCTAAAAAATGTGTGCCGCAATCATTGGCACCCGTTCACTGATGATTTTGTGCACCCTCCCTTTGCCAAGATAACTGCTCAGAGTCCTCTCATAAAGTGTGTGCTGAGGTAGGTAAACAGATGGCATGGGATCTGAAACCAATCCTCCAGAATTTCTCCAGATCCTTCTGATTCTGAGGTTGTGGACTCTATTCTTCAGCTCATCCCACAGATTTTCTACATGGTTTAGGTTGGGGTACTGTGATAGCCATGGAAAAACCTTTCCTCTTTACTTATTGGACCACATTTGTGAAGATTTTGATTTTGTGTGCTTTGAATAAATTTCCTGCGGGAAAATCAAACCATGGCCCATTTTAAACTTCCTGGTAGAGGCTGTTCAGTTTTCATTTAATATCTGCTGGTATTTCGTGGTGCACATCATACCATGTATCCAAAGAAGGTGTCCAGGGTCTTTGGAAATAAAACAGCCCCACAACACCAATGATATTTTACAGTGGGTATGAGGAGCTGTTTGGTCTGGCTGTCTTTCTGTCTACGCCAAACCCATCTTTGATATTTGTTGCCAAAAAACTGTATTTTAGTCTCATCTGACCATTTAAACCACTCCCGTTTAAAGTCTCGGTGACATTTTGCAAACTGTAGATGCTTAAGTTTATTGTTAATTGATAGCAGGTGCTTTTGGAAACCCTCTCAAACAACTTATGGTGGTGCAGGTGGGGTCTCATGGTAGTTTTGGGGACTTTCTAACCGTAACACACAACTACGCCTTGCAGTTCTCCAGCTGTAATCTTTGGAGATTCTCTTGCCGTCCTCATCGTGTTGGGTTGGGTCACTGTGCACATGTCCACTTCCAGGCTGACTCATAACATCTCCTGTTGCATTAAACTTATTAATTATTGCCCTGATTGTGGAGATGGGCATTTTAAACTATTTCAAGATTTTCCTTCATGCATTCCCTGATTTGCACACCTCAAAAACTTGTCATTTCACATCATCATTATGATCTCAGGTTCCCATTGTAATGAATGGCTAAAGGAATTTGGCTGGGGTCTCCAAATTAATAATCCAGTCAGACAGGAAATCATGGCCATTTATGAGTTCCTGATCAAACAGGGGAACTTAAAAATGTAAAAAAAAAAAAGACTGGAAATATACTTCAGAGAGATTTTAATCAAAGGATTTTCAAGGAGTGCAATTAATTGTGGCGTACATGTTTTGGAGATACCTATTTATTTGAAGTCAACATTTTTTCTTCCATGATTTTAATTCAATGAAAAGGAAAGATTCTTGTGAATATTTTAAATGAAAGACCAAGAGGATATACAGCAAACACATTTTTTTTTTTACATCACGTTTGGCTCATTCACTTAGGCTGACAATAATTCTTGAGGGAACTGTATAGCTGAAAGGGATATTCAAGATTTTTTTAACTAGGGTTGTCTGAGGTACTTATCCTTAGTCAATGTATTACCTGCAGTATATAGCAATCTCTCAGTTTGTAGTAGTAGGGCGTGATGCTGGCACGGAAGGAGAACAATAT
The DNA here is from genome assembly GCA_029692085.1 of Gymnothorax javanicus. Classification (NCBI taxonomy): domain Eukaryota; kingdom Metazoa; phylum Chordata; class Actinopteri; order Anguilliformes; family Muraenidae; genus Gymnothorax; species Gymnothorax javanicus. Next base: position 150,558,861 of record CM056193.1, on the reverse strand, counting down.
ATTGCTGTGGATGGGGACAGCAACGAAATGTATGTTTGACATCTAAAAGAACACCTAAAATAAATCAACATCATAACATTTTATCAACCATAGATACAACTCCCATATTCCTATAAACCTGAGAAGATATAGCGCTAAAAGAAAGGATTTTACTATATTTATTATTGTACAACTAAATTACAAATGGTTATCAATGATGGGCTGCTAACGCAAACTCAACATAGAGCGTTGGTTCATCCATCTTCCATGGACAGCTTTTCCTTTAGTTCTTTCTTTTTTAAAATTATTTCCGGCTCAGCTAGAATGTGAATTAAGAAAAACATTATCTTGTCGGATGCTTGGATCCCTGCTACTCACATCTAGCCATCCAGTAAACTTTCAAAATGCCCAGCATGTCTGAAGTATGATTAAATTTTGGTGATGAGGCTACCTTCTTCATTAGCCTATATTTGGATTAAATAGTGTGTGTGTCATTGATCTGTGCATAGTTGGGGGAGCGAGGTGGGGTGGTGGGCTTTTGAGATGATGTTCTTTAATTACTACTACTGCTATTTTATTATTATTATTGTTATTATTATTAATAATAATATGGAACGTCTACAGTAGCCAGCTGGCTATCTACAGAGCTACATAAAAACAGTGGCAATAAGCAGCCCGTTTTTCATGTAGTTCTGTTGCTAGCTAGCTAGCTACTGTAGAAGGTAAATTATGCTGCTGAGTAGGAATAATTTAGGCATTACTTTTACTAGCTGGCTACATTCTCTGATCGAGTAGGGATAATTAGGCATTACTTTTACTAGCTGGCTACATTCTCTGATCAACAGACCTTGAGTGAACAAGCGGCACTTCAGCCTCGTTGCATAATACTCAATTAATGTGCAAAAAGACACGGCATCGTAGGGTCCTGTACAATCCAGTAGGATAATGTTGCTTGTATTATTATTAATCATACGAAGGACAAAATCAGACCATTTTTTCATCTTGATAAGCTCTGAAGGCACGTAAAATTTGAAATCAACACAAAGGATATGCAGTGAATGCAGTTATGACTGCAGCTGTGGTGGTGATTCCATGATGTGGACTTGCATGGCTGAAAGAATGGCTAAATTTAAAGCTGATATTGCTTATATATCAGGCAATACCATGGAACTCAGGAGTTTCAGGAAATTAACTGGATAATTAATTATTACTAATAATACAAAGCCCAAAATCAATCCAGTTTCCATCTTGATCAAATCTAAAGGCATATAAAATTTGAAAAGGATCTCAGGGAAACTCTTTCAGTTATTGCGTTAACACGAAGAATCTGCAGTGAATGCAGCAGCGATCATGATTCCGTAATATTGGCGAAACTTTCACCAATATAATCATAATCATAATAATAATTACAATAATGACTTTGAAAGAAATCAAGGTGCTCAGAATTATTTACAAAGAAGCACGTTGCATCTTCTCAACACCTCAGAAGAGTAGCATGCCTCTAAGTAATGCACACCCATGTTACAATATATCTTATCAGTCTGTCAGGGGAAATGTTTCTAAAGGAAGCATGGGGATGAGAGTAATGGCACTGGGATGCTCGCATATTTTATTACATTTAATGCAGTATTTTAAGTAAAGATTTTTTCTGGGAAGGGAGTGTCCTCTTACAGCAATGTCTATTTCAGTCACTGTTCTGTTTTGTTTACATAAATAAAATTACTCCTGTGGCTCAAAAAGACTTATTTCTGGCTGTGTGTATTCACTTCCAGTGTATTTTCTCAAAATATTAAATTCTGCTCCATGTCAGCTGATTAGCTTTAGCCATCAAGAAGGGGAAAGTTGCTTTTTTTTTTTTTTTATCTCCGTGAAAATATTTACAAATGTTAGCCCTTCCATCTCAGCCATTTTCTCTGGGGTTATGCAAGGCAGCCATGTTAAATCATTAAATATCTAAATGCAAAACATACCATGCCTTACTGCAATCACTGTGACCCCTCTTCAAGGTGAACTGCTGGTGAGTCTCTGCACCACTGCAAATCTCTCAAAGAGGACAGAGAATGTTTCAAGCTTGTAGGAGAGAATGATATGACTGAAATATGTAGAACCATGAGTAGCCTTTCCTAAGCAGACTGACAAAGTCTATTTATCTCAAAAAAGTGTAGAAATCGAATGGATACACTCCTGACTTTTCACCATTTGCCCTCTCGTGCGATGTTAATAGATCTGCCACTGTAAATCTCTGCACCAGTCACTCACAGTCACCGCATTCATTCACCACAGCTCTTATCAGCCGAGTCAACACATCAGATCTAAGATAACAAAACTACGTAAGTGGACTTCCAACAAGTGCTATCAAAGTACTGATGCTGCACAAATACAAAGGGGGCTGGAAAGAGGTGTTGTGAAATAGTTTGTCAGATAAGACAATTATAGCCCAATACCACTGAGCGCAGTGTACAGTATGCAGTTTCCCACATGCTCTGGGAGCTTGTTTTTAAGTTACCCTGCCCCCCAATTCATGCATTTCCTTGTACACTGTCATGGACGCGTGTTCAGTTATTCAGCTGTCTAGGATGCCTCATGAGTGAGGTGCAGTGGCAATTATATTGCTTTGTTTTCCTCCTTTCTCATTCTCGGTCTGCCTTAAGTTTTAGATATCTTTTTTTTCCAATTTACTGCATGTTTAAGCTGGTATGTAACTTTAGCTATTCAAAGCAGTCATTATGATATGTTGTTGTAATGAGATACAGCACTGAATCTCTGTAGGCAATGTACAATAACTTAAGAAATGCCAAACAATTCCTATAATAGAGTATACACATGTAGTTAGTTTATAATCAGTTTTAGGAAAGGGTTCACTCACGGAGACTCTTCAGTAAATTTGAAAAAAAAATTGATATTTGTTAGACACAATATAATTTTCTGCCTAATTTCTGTATACTTCCGAATAACTAGTGATAGGCCACCAGTCATGTGTGTCCTTCACCTAACAAATAAATTGACCAGATTGAAACATTTTCTTCTCCTGAAACCAATACTTTTTCTTTGGGAAAAATAAATAATGGAAGATACATGTTTACTATTTTTGAGACACCCACTCCGGTACTTTTGCTACTGAACTGTTTTCCTTCAAAGGAAAAATAATGAGCTGCTTGTTTTTCTGCAAGATAAATATAGATAAATAAATACAACGTAAATCAGATTCTAAAATTGCCTGTGCTGAAATGTGTAGCTTGTGGCTTACAACAAATCAGTTCTCAGTCATGAACGATGTCAACTACCTGCAGTGCTCCTCCCCATTTTCATATGTTATGAAGATGTTTAAATATTGTCTAGACAGAAAAGCGCTGTATTCATGGCTGTTTAGGAAGGTAATGATGGTGCAAAGCTCTGACCTTTTCCCCCTGAGCAATATAAAAGGATTATAAAGCTCTCTAAAAGGAGATGATGGGACACCATGGAGAAAGCATGTGCAAAAGAGCTATCAAAAATTAACTAACCATCGCGGGATAATTTAACAGTGTCAGTCACCATGCTGAATTGCATTTCTTGTGGGAATTAAAAACCTAATGGGGTACTCCTCTAACAGCACTTTGATGCTGTAAATCAGTTACTGGCCCGCACAAAGGCTCACTCTAAGTTTATAAGGACTTAACAACTATAGCCATGGTAGCAGCTATAATTTTTTACAATGTTAAGTATGTAGCATGTGTGCTGATACTGCAGTACTTGAGGGGTTGGGAGTTCAATGCTTAGGGGGGCTCTGAAGACCAGCTGTACAGCAGGCCCATAAATGTTTGGACAGTGACACAATTTTCATCATTTTGGCGTTTTGCATTACCATAATACAACGTAGATTGGAAATGAAATATTGAGGATGTGCAAGATGGAAAGACTTTAAATGAAAATTGTTTAATTTAAGGGTTTTTCCAAAAATATTGTATGTACCATTTAGGTATTAGAACCATTTTTATGTATAGTCCCCTCACTTTTATGGAATTAGAAGGGTTAGGACAAACTAATATAATCTTGAGTCAAATTTTCATTTTTAACACTTGATGGTAAATCTTTTGAAGTCAACGACTGCCTTAAGTCTGGAGCCCAAAGACATCACCAGCTGCTGGATGTCACATCCTGAATGTCTTCCTGATTGTTTTTTTCCCTGCAGTCTTGCCATCTTTGTCAATTTTGGTCTTGTTTATTGATTTCTATTTTTTAATTATTGTCTTGTTCATCACCTCTCCCCTTGCATTTCTACCTCATGCTCTGCACACGTGTTCTTGCTATGTTAATTGTTGACTTTGCATATGTAAGTTCCTGGTTTTCATCTCCCCTTTGCTAGACTGTTGTCTTCCATCCGTGGTGTTTAAACTTTAGCTACAGAATATCTCTTTATTAGGAATATCCTTCTCAGTGCCTGCGGTCCTGGCAAGTAGCCCTTCTTCCACTTACTCCTTCCTCCAAGTCCGAGAGTGAGTATCGGCCCTGTGTGCCCTGATCCATTTGGCTGGACACCCCAGTTACTGACCTCAGACCAGCCCCTACGTTGCCAAGCTTGACCGCCTGTGTTCTTATTCGCTCCCACCTGACCTTCCACCATCCTCTGACAATCCTCTTCATTTGTGTACATTGAAACTCCTATCTTTCATTTATACAGACACCCTCGCGGCCTGTCAGTGATCTGCTTGTGGCTCCTGCGTTCTAAATTTGTGTCTGCTGGATTTTTGTCCTCGAGGATGCCCTGCCTTTCCTGGCAGTGGCTTTCTTCAGTTACTTTGTGTTTTTGGGGCATCTTGCTGTCAGTTTTGTCTTCATCAAGTGAAAAGCATGCGCCTTCGGATTCAGTACAGGCAATTGAATTGACTATTGTACAGCATTCTACTTCTTTACTTTAAAAATTGTTTGGTTGGTTTTGCAATTCATTATCCATCTACGCTATGAAGAACTATGGAATGAGTTTTGAAGCATGTAGCTGAATCTGAGCAGATAATATAGCCCTAAATAATTCAAAATTTATCCTGCTGCTTCTGTCGGCAGCAAAATAAAATAAAATAAAATAAATAAATAAATAGAACAGAACAGGTTCCTTTGGCTGCCATGCTGTACATGGCTACTCATGACCAAGCTTCACAGACAAGCTGGTGTGCTTTTATTTATGAGCAGTTCCTTCCCCTCTCCATACTCTTCTCTTCCTATCATTGATAGCAGACCGGGATGAAGAAGACTCAGGAAAAAATGCCACTCGCCCAGACTTCAGGCACTGGGAAGAATATCCCGCATAAATAGAATAGAATTGCTTTCTTTAGATAATCACTGAAAACAGAAGAGAATAAGCCAGCAAAAGGGACACAGAGACCAGGAACTTTAATACACAAGACGACAATTTACCATGGGGAACGGATGTGAGAGAGTGCACAAAGGGAAGGGCCAAGCAAGAGACAATAATGAAATGATGAGGGCTATTTAGGGAAATGAAGGAAGAACTGACAAACACAGCTGGATTGTGGGGGAAAGAAAACAAATAAGAAAATAATCAGGACATGACAGGTGGGAACTGGGAAGTTTATACCGGGAACTTCCCATTATCCTGGACATCTCCAATGCAGCATAATTACATAGCTTCCTTGGTATGCCGCATAAAGTTTTGATATCATTGGTATTGAGCTAATCTATATCCCAGGTGAGCAGCTAAACCATTAGCAAGTTAATGTTTGACACCGACAGAATATTCTGCTTTGTTTGACCACTTGGTCCTATAAACAAAAGACTGATAAATTCACAAACTTCTCAAGTTTGGAAGTGTAGCTAGAACAAATTGGTGTCTGGAATTATGGCATTAGCGCCTGGAAAGAGAATTTTGGCAATATCCAATTCAAATGTAATTTCCCAATATCGTTTTAATATCAATATTGTGCTTATCCTGGACAGCTGCGGGCTCCCCCTAGACAACTTTAAAAACTTGTTAAACGACCTAAATGCTGTCAGCAAATGGAAGTGCTAATGGTATTGCACATAAAAAGTGGGCGGAACTAACTCTATTCCAGTAATTTTGTGACGGAAAATGATAGCGCAGATGTGGTGCAGTTGTCAAAAGGGTTGAACCATGGCAAATTAATTATCTGCGAGTGTGGTGGGGGTTTCAATGCATTAGGGTCAGTCAGATTAGCCACTGTCATTTTCAAAACCAGTCTGTTAATGTCTAAGCAAACTGTCAGTTTCATCAGGTGAAGAACACACCTTAACTTGCACTACAGCTGCCTGCTTTAGTCCTCTGAGAACCAATTTAGAAGTCTAATGCGTGACGGCATTTAGGGGTATAGAGGTTGACTCACCAGGTAATGCATTTTGTGTGAAAAGATGTTTGAACTGTATACAAAGCGATTCAAACATATACAAAGCGGCACTCACAAGGGCGAGACTGAAGTTAATTTTTTGTATTTTCCCCACACATGTAAAATATTCACATTTAAAATACCCCTTACCCTTTCCTTTCCATGAGACTCTACCACTATTTTGAAGGCATTATTTATTTGGTACATAATTAAAATGATTATAGGAAGGAAACAATATGCATTAATTGCCATATTACCATACTGCCAAATTGCCATAGAGCAAAAAAGGTGTTAAAAGGTGAGTAAAAATGCAAACAAGGCTTGTGAGACAAAACTTGGGCAGCACCAGCTTTATGCATTGATGAACTACCTTTTGCGCTGTCAGACCCCTTTAGATGTAAACGGTTTTATTTTAGATCAGGAAACTACCAAATTGGGTGAAGGCGATAAAGTTGGTGCTAGCAAACTGTGCATAATGCTACCCACAAGTGCATTTTCATTTGCAAAGGCACAAAAATAGAGCCCTATATTTCCATATAGAATTCGCTCCTTCTCAGAATGAACTTGACTCAAGCCTGAAATCAATCAATTTCATCTATCCCTTACTAACTCTCCCCATTGCTCTCCTCGATTGGTAATAATTTTTATTATAGACTGCTTTCACTCCCAAAATTGATTGCATCACACAGAACTGTCCTGAAGTTTTGCACTCAACAACACCATGATAGCGGATAGCAAACACAGTCAAGATCTGTATCATGTGAGTGAAAATCAGCAATAGGCATTAGGATGGTCGCTTAGATTGGTTTGACTTATGATAAATTTGTCTTCTCAGGTGCATTCATGATCCCATTTCTCATTCTGCTGGTGCTTGAGGGCGTTCCACTGCTACACCTGGAGTTTGCCATTGGACAGCGTCTAAGGAAGGGCAGTCTCGGGGTGTGGAAGACTGTCCATCCCTACTTGATGGGAGTGGGTGAGAAACACCTCTCTCACGCAAGTCATATTCAATAGTCTATGCCTGTTGACCAGCACACATTGAATCTCAGTTTTTATTCAAATGCATGCCTGTTTGCCAGGTTTGATTGAACAGGATCTCAGCTACTGACTAGGAGTATGATCGTTTGTCTTCTGTACGATATAACAGCTTCACAGCATTATCTGAAAAGGAAAGCGTATTTGGCAAACACGTTTAGCAAGGTTTTCTCCAACCAGTATTTTGTGATATATGATTTTTAAAAATACTTTTAACAATGTATTACTTATAATTATTATGTCGCACTGACCTTTTGAAGCACTGAAAATGAATTGACCAAAGGATCTATTGTCTGCCTAGATCTATTTTGTCATTTTAATCAGAAATTTTGCAAATTATTTTTAAAAAATAGCTGGGTGAGGTGACTGAGGGGGCTGCACATGACATCAGTAATTTGTCTTTTGCAGGCATTGCGTCCATGCTTGTGTCTTTTATGATCAGCTTGTATTACAACACCATCATTGCCTGGGTCATGTGGTACTTCTTCAACTCCTTTCAAGAGCCACTACCATGGAGCCAGTGTCCTCTCAATGCAAACAAGACAGGTATTCCATTAACTACAGTTTTTCCAAGCCGATTAGGACCTCTACTGATGACACATACAATTACTCCAACAGTTTTTCACGTACAGATTATTTCAATTATAATTCACTATTTCACAATATCAGTTGGGCAGAAGTTTACTCACACTAAGTTGACTGTGTTGATAAACAGCCTTGAAAATTCCCGGAAGTGATACCAAGGCTTTCAAAGCTTCTGATAGGCTGAATTAAATCATTTGAGTCAATTGGAGGTTAACCTGTGGATCTATTTTAAGGCCGACCTTCAAACTAAGCGCCTCTCAGCTTGAGTTAATGGGAAAATCAAAACAAATCAGCCAAGACCTCTGAAAAAACAAGGAGGCCTGCATACCTGACAGTTATATTTGTTCTGTCTGGAGGAATGAGCCAAAATTCCAGCAACTTCTTGTCAGAAGCTTGTGGAAGATTTCCCAAAACATTTTACTCAAGTCAAATCATTTCAAGGCAAGGCTTCTAAATACTAGGTCACTGTATGTAAACTTTTCACCACAGGGGAATGTTATGAAAGAAATATAAGTTGAAATAAATCAGTCTCTCTACTATAATTTTAATTCCGAATTCAATTGTACCAAGTGGAACTCACATGAAAATCAATGATATTTTATGCTGTGTTATGTAGTGGATGCAGGGCCAGCCTAATCCTTCATGGGGCCCAAAGCAGGATTTGATTTGGGGCCGTTACCCACCTCCTCGGCACTGATAATACTATTGATCTTTTTCAATGTTCGATCATTCGCCCACCAACTGTAAGTGCAATGTTTCTCCAGGAGAAGATGCCAAATAACAGAAAATAATTCCTGTTTTACAACCCCATTTCCAAAAATGTTGGGACGCTGCGTTAAATGTAAACAAAACAGAATGTAATGATTTGCAAATCAATTAAAATCCTATATTTAATTGAAAATAGGACAAAGACAACATGTCAAATACTGAAACTGATAAATCTTATTGTTTTTTTTTTTTGAAAAATATCTGCTCATTTTGAATTTGATGGCAGCAACATGTTTTAAAAAAGTAGGGGCAGGGCAATAAAAGACTGGAAAAGTTGCATGATGCTAAAAAAAAGACAACTGGCAGAACATCTCACTGCTAATTAGATTATATAACAACTGGTCAGTAACATGATTGGGTACAAAAAGTCTTTCATAAGTAAATATGGTGAGGGCTTAACCCCTCTATGAGAGACTGCATGGCTCAACAATTAGGAATAATGTTTTCAACGTTGCAAAGAATTTGGAGATTTTATCCTCTATGGCACATTATATCATTACACGATTTAGAGAATCCAGCAAAATTTCTGTATGCACAGGACAAGGCCAAAATCCAGTTTTAAATGGCTGTGATTTTCAGGTCCTCAAGTGGCACTCCATTAAAAACAGATGGGATTGTATGGTAGAAATCACTGCATGGACTCAGGAACACTTCTGTAAACCATTATCAATATACACAGTTTGTCACTGCATCCACAAATGCAAGTTAAAACTCTTCCATGTAGAGATGAAACCATATATGAAAACGATTTAGAAACACTGCCTTCTTCTATGGGCCCGAGCTCATTTAAAATATACTGAGGCGAAGTGGAAAACTGCCCTGCGGTTTGACCAATCAAAATGTTAAATTCTTTTGGAAATCATGTGTAGCATACCAGACCAGCTACGTATTAAATTATGGAATTATCCTTCCCTCATTATGTGCTTTGATTATTTCGGTAAAAGACTAAATAACAATAAGACTAATAATAAAAATAATGAAATGATTATTGAAACAGGTTCTTTTTTCTAATGAGATGATGCGAACCTGTGAACCTATAAGTAGATGACAGGTCAGGGGAGGGATGGGATGGTCTGAGTTACGGGAAGTGCGTAGTGTGGGGTGTGAGTGAGGGGAGCAAATGAGTTGCATGGCGCGAGTTTTTTAAAAATAGCAGAAAGCTGGTGAGTTCACCACTTCTCCCCCACTTCTTTATCCTTTAGAAGTCCGAAGGAAGTACATTTGCCTTCGCCTTGATAAAAACACTGCCTTCTTGGCATAACACTAGTAGATCAGAACTCTCCCGGGCTGGCGATCTTAGTGAGGGGTGGCAGGGACAGGTGGGCCGTTGGAACTTTGTGTTTTAGGGCGTGCCAAACTAGTCCGCCCATGGCCAGAATGATGTCACAATGTTCAAAAATAAATTTTTGGATTACAAACAAGGCATTTTGCACAGTATTGGCTTGATGTGTTCTGTCAGCTATAATGATTATCGGCTCTTGGGTGGACTTTGAACATTGTGATTTTGTTGACGTCTTTCATACTGAATATACACTACCTGTCAAAAGTTTTAGGACACCCCAATTTTTCCAGTTTTTTATTGAAAATTATGCAGTTCCAGTCCAATGAATAGCTTGAAATGGTACAAAGGTAAGTGGTGAACTGCCAGAAGTTTTAAACAAAAGGTAAGGTTACCCAGGTTTTTTGTACGCTGTCGAGTAGGTGAAAGGATGGTTCCTCAGTGTGTGACATCAAGTGTCAAACACAGAGGAGGAAGCGTAATGGTCTGGGGCTGTTTCGCTGGATCCAGGGTCAGTGACTTACAGAGTGAAAGGCACCCTGAACCAAAACGGCTGCCACAGCATTCTGCAGCACCATGCAGTACCCTCTGGTATGCACCTAGTTGGTCAGGGGTTCATCCTACAGCAAGATAATGGCCCAAAATATAAGTCCAAGCTCTGCCAGAACTACCTTAGGAAAAAAGAACAAGATGGTAAGCTAGACAACATGGAGTAGCCAGCGCAGTCTCCAGACTTAAACCCCATTGAGACGGTTTGGGATGAACTGGACAGAAGAGTGAAAGCAAAGCAACCTACTAGTGCCACACATTCATGGGAACTTCTGCAACAGAGTTGGGAAGAACTTTCTGAAGAATATTTGATTTCCATTGTAGAAAGAATGCCACAAGTGTGTTCAGCCATTATATTTGCCAAAGGTGGCTACTTCGAGTCAAAAGCTTAGAATACACTGATTTATAAATTGATTCCATGATTTCTTTTTTAACTTCAATTGTTTATTTGTTCTATCATGTCTATGCTTTTATTCCAGAGTACAATGAGACATTAAACTGCATAATTTTCAATAAAAAACTGGAAAAATTGGGTTGTCCTAAAACTTTTGACCAGTAGTGTATTACTTAATATAATGACCAGCATTAAAAACGCACCACCTTAATTTCATGGCTAAGATGCAAATTATGTATGTTTATGATGTGTAAGTGTTATAAAAGTGTCTGATGCCACGCTGCCGGATAGCTTAATTGGTTAAAGCATTTCACTGCAAAGCAAAAGTGACTATCACGGCGCGGGTTCGAGCCCCGGTCGTACCAACCGGCAGTGGTCGGCAGCTTTTTTCAGAGTAGTGCACAATTGGCCATTGCGCTACAGGGATGCAAATTGGGAAGGGTCTGCCGGGAAGGGTAATATACAAATGATAGCTTTGTTCATTGCTGAAGCGCCTCCTGTTGGCCGGGCAGGCGCTCGTCAGGAAGATTCTAAGCTTGTTCATGTTCGGGTATCCTCCGCCCTCATTCTGAACTTGTGAGGATTCAACCAATGAGTAAATAAGAAGCAGTGGCTGACAGGCGCGTGCTTTGGAGGAGAGCCGCAAACTGTCTTCACTCTCCTGAGTTGGCAGCACGAGGTTGCATATGAGCAAGCTTTGTACATAGTTCCCCAATTGGGCATTCCAAATTCGGGTGGGATTGGAGATGCCAAAAAAAAAAGTGTCGGATGCCCCCAGACAAGAGGTCCTAACGCAAAATTAGGTCTTTGACAGACGCTTATGCCATTGCAGGTCGAAAAATCAAAGATTCAAAGATTTTGTCACCAGGGCAAAGTCCAAGTACATCATTTTGGTTCTCTTCACATGATCTGGTCTTTCTAAATGTTGCAGATAAAAAAACACTCTAAGTCCGTCATTAAACATTGTCATTAGATGGCTAACGAGGTGTGAATATGATGGAAAGGAGTAGGAACATACCCTTAGAAAGTTGCGTTTGTGCATGCGCGTCCCTGATGTCACTAGGTGGCTGCATTGTCATTATTTAGTCACTGGGAAGATTGCCCAAAAGTTTTGGGGGTATTTGTGCCATGTCTGATTGTGCACAGTTTATAAGCTATGAGGTAAATCAAAGAATCAAGGTCAGTCCAAATGAGTCCACCTGATGACACAAGTGTATGATCACAAGGGACCAATAACTCAAACAGCTCGCCAAGGTGATGTTAAAGAGAACCAAGTGTCAGAATTCACAGTCAGAAGTCACCTGTGGGATGTAACAACCTAATTTGAGCCCTTTTTCACCCTACATCACTGTCCACGTCCTCAGCAGCGAGGACAATAAAATCAGATTGATGTTTCTCACAATCAAACTCGACACAGACTAAATGATTTAGATTTAGATTTCTTGCCTCTGAGGTAACCCTTGTTTCCAACCCTATTATGTTTCGGGTCAATTTAACCCAACTCAATGTTCAGTGTCTCTAAAAACATGGTTAACCCTTTATAGGGCACTAAAAAAAAAAACCCTAAGAAGCTGACTGTAAAAAAGTACCGTGCGTTGGGCGTATGTCCATAAATAGTCTTACCATCACTTGCTGTAGACTTAGGTGAAAAGGGCGTATGATCAAATACCTTACCATTAAATATTTTGTTTTTCACGCAAAATTTCACTGATCTCTAGAACTCCTACACAAACAACACCTATCTCAACTTTTAGCAAACTTTTTAATGCATGAGTTTTCATCAGTTTTCTTTCGTGAGTAATGATGTTAGGTCCTTGTGAGTGGGACTGGGTAAGGGCACACAACCGCACTGTGAGAGGTCCGGAGAAGAAAAGAAGTTTGAGACGCTCTAGGCCACTGCTGATTGGTCGAACACCCTGATGTCACTGCCTGTGATATTGCCTGATTTTCTCTGGTCGGCTGGGAGAAATCGCTGCGGGTCTACTGCCTCACGGAGAGGCATGGGGGCGCCACTTTGGATGCCGACTGAAGTTGCCAAATATGGTTCCTTGCCCGATAAAGGGTTAACACTTTTTTTTAGCGAGATTTTTCCCCCTAACTTTAGGGGTAGAATATGAATTTAATTTAAAAAAGAAAATCATGTTCTGTACATATGTTGTAAGAATAGGTGTTATTTGGGTCAAGCATTGACATTATTTGGGTCATTTTTACCCCAGGATCAATTATTACATAAACCTGTGATGGTCGGATTTATGAGACGCCAAATGCTGTGGCCGGAACGAAATGAAGGATGACAAAATAAGAGACAAACACTGACAGAAATCAGAGAGGGAGACTCGCGCCTCCAAAGGACCTAGATCCAGTCCATGAAACAATAAGGAAGCAAAGCGAGTTCGACAGAACGAATTAAAAGGGAAAAAATCTCGGAAACCGAGATAAAAAGAATTAGCACCAGACTGTGCCCAGAAAGAGGAAAAACAGAAAGATTCTTTTGCAGCTAATACCTCAACAACTTTCTCACTAGAGACCTTACCGGCTAAAGTGCAAACAAAACACTGACACTCTAGGCGGAACTTGGGCTTAAATAGAATCCGGGCGATGGGCCCCCAATTAATGCCAGCTGGCCCAAAAATCCGATTGTGGGCAAACCGATATCGTCCCGGACGAGAGCAACATAGAAAGCTCTCAAAGCCACCATCAGCCTCCAAAACCATGACAAAACCATCATTTTGATCTCGTTTTTGTAGTGTTGCCTACAACACTACAAAAACGAGGGGGTATGTTCAAATGAATTTCTCATTCATTTCACATTTGGTCTCATTTGAGGAAGATAGAGGAGCTGTGTTTTATTTACTTGGCTGTTAAAATGGTCAGTAGAAAGACATAAATGAGCTGAGAGGAGATTAGGGAAGACTTTCAGTGACTAACATCTTATGTAGTTTTTCATTGCGGGGATCAAACTGACCTCAAACCAAACATGGTTTATTAATTTGAACATAATAGGAGTGTTAAACAGTTCTACAGTGGGGTCTTTGGTGAAAATGTGCTCAAGCGGGGGTTTAACATGCCACTTTTGCAGCTGTTAGGCGACTTCTGACTGTGGATTTCGACACTCGACCCCTTTGACATCACCTTGGTGAGCCGTTTGAGTCACTAATTAGGTCTGACCATGCACCCATGTTACCCAGATGGACTCAATGTGAATGATCTCAATTCTTTAATTGACACCATGGCTGGCAAACTGTGGACAGTCAGGTACTAGACAGATACCACCAAACTTTTGGTCAATCTTCCCAGTAATGGAATAACAATAATGCTGCCATGTAGCAAGAGCACAGATGCACATGCGCGCTCGCAACATTCTAAGGGTGTGTTTCTACTCATTTTTATTAAATTCTTGCCTCATGAGCCATCTATTGGCGATGCTTATCAACTGACTTAGGGTGGCTTTTGCCTTGCCACCTTTTGAAAGACCAAATTTCGTGACCAGACCCAGAAAGAAATTATTGCATTTCACCCTGGTGACAAAAATCTTGATTTTAGCTTTTTCGGCCTGAAATGGCATTACAACGCGCCAAAGACTTAATTTGGTATTTTGCCATCTGGTTAGGACACTTAATACATTACACATCACAAACATGTATAATTTGTATTTTGGCCATGAAATTAGTGTGGTGCGTCTTTAATGCTGGTCAGTATACAAAATTAAAGGGAAACCACAAAAAAGAGTAACAGGTCCCCATTAAAAATAATTTGATCTTTTAAAGTAACACATCGAAGACCACAAAGTTTAGGTCAAGGGAACCAATGCAAGTTGTTCTAAAATTGACAAACAACCTGTACTGGACATTTATGTAAATTTGGCTTGTGACCTTGACCTCAGTTCTGTTTCTGGAGAATATCACCCAAAATACTTGCAGTGGCCTTTCAAAATTGCTTTTTAGTACCCCACCGCCCAACAGTCCGGTCAGGAGACTATTGATGTAGGTGGAGTCCGTCCATCCATTCATGCATGCATCGGATCGTGCACACCTGCATTTGATATTTTTCACCAGCGTGATTTACATGTCACTGAAGCACTGTAATCATATGTATAATAAGAGTTTTAACTTATATTTGACTCCAGCTATATATGCACAGGTCATGATCCAACCACAAATTTTTATTAATTATGATTCTGCTGTTTATTCCGTGGAAAAATGTGTGACATATCAATACATATGTTGGTACAACAAAAATTTCCTCACCTCTTCTTCAACTGGGCATAGTAACCACATTTTGCTAGTTGAGGGACTGATCATGTGTGCTGTGCATTTTGCAGGTCTGGAGTCAGAATGTGAAAGAAGTTCCCCAGTTGATTATTTTTGGTACCGGGAGACACTCAACACCTCGGAGGCCATCGAGGTGTCAGGTGGTCTGCAGTGGTGGATGGTTCTGTGCCTCGTGTCGGCTTGGGGGGTTCTCTACATCTGCTGTATTCGCGGCATTGAGACCACTGGGAAGGTGACCTTATGAACTCCATATTTATTTACTTGTTCTTCTTTCATTTGTATGGGATATTTCACACTTCTCAGGACACTAGCAACCCCATGGTCCCTTACTGATGGTAGCCTGGTCAATAGATGGCATGGCAAGGACTTTCTCAGAGAGATAAAAATAGCCATTTTTCAGCATCACCCAATAAGGGAAGATTTCAGCAAACAGGCCATTGGAACAGAGACCCTTTTGGTCACAATGAGATATGCATTGTAACAGGAGACCAGGTCTTGGGCAGCTCAACAGATGAATGCAAGGTGATGAGTGTCAGTTGCTTAAAAAAACCAATTCATATGATTGGCATCTTGTGTTGCTGATATTGGGGAGACTCACAGTTGTAATTGGACCTTGTAAATTTGGGAATGAAGGCCAATAAAAATTGATACAATTTTTTGAAAAGAAAAAAATAAAAAATAAATGCAAAAATGTTAATGCTTATAAGCTTACAGTTTGTTTCTTAAAGCATCACTCAATTTCTGGTTATTTGACAGGCTGTGTACATAACCTCCACACTTCCATATGTGGTCCTTACGATTTTCCTGATTCGAGGATTGACTCTGAAAGGGTCTTTGAATGGAATAAAGTTCCTTTTCACCCCAGATGTGAGTATTGCTTTTAAAATTGATGAATTATTTTACTATGTGATGCAAACCTATATTTGCTGATTTGGAGCTTTAATGTTAATTAAATATTCTGTATTAATATAATGTATTACTCCACTCCATCACATGTGGATAAATGATTGCATTTACAGATTCATAACTAACTTTCCTAACAATTACTCCACAACCATGTTTAAAGTAATATTTGAGTTTTTAATACCAATATTTAACTAATATTTGAGATTTTATTTCCATGAACCGTGTAACACCCCCATCCCCCACCCTCATTCCATAATCCCCACCCCTCCATCATCCCTTGGATAAGGAACGCAGAGGAATGGTAATTTGAGCGATACAGATTTCATCATATGCAAAAGGAAATTAATTATTTCACAAATGTAGCCGAACATCTCTTAAGAAGCAGCACCGGGCACAACGTACCTTGCCCCACCAAGCAGTTCACTGCCTTTGTGTTGACTCAGTTTTTTCCTAACTGCAGCAAACAGCAACTGGCTGATATTGTAGTGCTGGGGAATAAAGTCTTATTCCTTGTGATGAGAAAACTTTGTCGCCATAGAAAACAGAAGTTAATGGGCTTAATCTCTCCATATTTAATGAACTACATCAGTAATAAGGTGTCACACATCAAATTTGAACATTATTGGATGGAAATTGATGATTTTACAGACATTTGATATTTTTGACCTAACCCCCCCTGCCTCCACAATATTTAGCCCCGCACTGAGGAGGGGGTGTCCCCATGGCATAATGCTACGTGAGAGGATGTAGAATTGCATGCTAGATCATTTAAACTAAATTCAAACTCAATCCGACCCTTACAACAGAAGTTATGACGAAAAAAAAAGATTTCTGGCCCATATTTTTGTTGAACTTTGACTTACTATCTCTAAAATGAAATGGCTTATACTCTGGACTGTGGCCGACCTGTGTACCAAGTTTGGAATTGATGGCTACAGTATTCTAGGAACTAAGTTGCTTATAAACTAGTAGTGGGGAACCTTATCCAGAAGGGGCGGTGTGGGTGCAGGCTTTTATTCCAACCAGGTAGTTACACAGATTCTAGTAATCAAAGTCAACTCAACTCAACTCAAACTTTATTTAAAGAGCACGTTTACAACAACCGGAGTTCACCAAAGTGCTGTACAGATAAATATACTAAAAGCAGCAGAGTATATAAAAGTAGACCATACAATTCCTGAAAAACACAATATACCCTAAAAAACAATAAATAAAATACTGAAAAAAATACATAAATACAGTGCAATAAAATAAGATTTGCCAGGTGTCGATTCAGCCTTGATTGAAAGCCAGGGAGAAGCGATGCGTTTTTAAAAAGGATTTAAAAACCTCAATTGAATCTGCTGAGCAGATGTGCCAGGGCAGGCTATTCCACAGCCTTGGGGCTGCCGCACCAAAGGCTTGGTCATTTTTAGTCTTTAGCCTAGTTTTGGGGACGGCCAGTAGCAGCTGATTTGAAGATCTCAATGCCCTGGCAAGTGCATGGATGTGCAGGAGCTCGGTCAGATACTGAGGGGCTAGCCGATTAAGAGCTTTAAAAACAAACAGTAAAATCTTAAAATCTATTCTAAAAGATCTATTCTGCACGAGTTGCAGACGGTGCAAGAGTGAGTGGTCCAGACCAATACACAGCGAGTTGCAGTTATCCAGCCCTGTATTAATAAAAGCATGAATTACTGTCTCTAGGTCTCTATGGGAGAGATACCCTTCTACTTTGGATAAAATCCTCAACTGGCAAAAGCTGTTTTTCACGACTAAGCTAACCCAACGATCAAATTTCAATCTGTTGTCAAAGATTACACCAAGATTCTTCACAGATGACCGAATGTTTGGTGTGAGGTGGCCCAGAAATCCAGTTGGAAAATCTGATGGATCACATCCAAACATGATGATTTTGGTCTTATTTTCATTCGTATTTAAAAAGTTTGTGGCCATCCAGGACTTAACATCGTTTAAGCAGCTGAGCAATGTCCGTACAAAATCATTAGTTTTTGATATTAAAGGCAGGTAGATCTAAACATTGTCAGCATAACAATGACCCCAGCGGCAGCATGTAAAGCAGGAATAAAATTGGCCCTGGAATGGAGCCTTGGGGGACCCCTGAGGTGAGAGGGGCTGTGGTTGAGGTGAATTCACTGAGTTGCTCAGAGAAGCTCCGATCGGTGAAGTAAGACGAGAACCATAAAAGACCAGAGCCTGTAATGCCTGCCCACTGCTCTAGTCGTGCTAACCTGACCTGTTGCCAATTAACCTAATTAGCTGTGAGATATTCCACCAGGAGTATTTTTTTTAACCATCATACAACTTTTCAGTTTTTTGTTGCCCCGTCCCAACTTTTTTGAAACCTGTTGCTGACATCAAATTCAAAATGAGCAGATATTTTTCAAAAAACAATTTAATTTCTTTGTTTCAATATCTGATATGTCGTCTTTGTACTCTCTTCAATGAAATGTAGAGTTTATATGATTTGCAAATAATTGCATTCTGCTTTTATTTACATTTTACGCAGTGTCCCAACTTTTTTGGAAATGGGGTTGTAGAATATTGACAAGGAAAAGACAAATCACGATGATGCTTGTATACACAGACTCACACACACATGCATGTACACACACACACACACACACACACAAACAAACACTGACACTGACTTTCTCTCCTTTTCCTTCTCTGGGAAAAAGTAGCACTGGATGTAAAGCTGAATCTTAATTTGCGAAATATTTTATGTCAGTCGCAGAAGTGTACAAGTGTGTGAGTGCATGAGATGCTATTAACTTGCCAAAGACTGCTGGAACTTCCGGGAGAGATGAGATGTCTAAAACATTGTTTCTGTCTGTTCCTCTAGGTTAATGAGTTGGCTAACCCAACAACCTGGCTAGATGCTGGTGCTCAGGTGTTCTACTCCTTTTCTCTGGCCTTTGGGGGCCTAATCTCCTTCTCCAGCTACAACTCAGTGTTGTGAGTCCACTTATCAGTTCAGACTGAACCAAATAATGAGCAAATCTGGCTCATTTATGTTGCAGTGTGCGGAGCCCAACTACAACGTATAATGCCAAATAGAATTGGGAATGGCAAGATAGTGCCGATGGAACATACAGTACTAATCGTATTTAGTATGATGGTTATCATGATGACAATGATGCATAATAGTTTTGTTCTTTTTTTCAGTAATAACTGTGAACAGGATGCAGTCATCATCTCCATCATAAACGGCGTCACATCTGTTTACGCAGCGACCGTTATTTACACCATCATTGGCTTTCGCGCCACAGAGAGATTTGACGACTGCATAAATGGGTATCTATCCAATTTATATTCCTAAAGGCAATGGGGGATTTATATACAATAAATTTTCATATTCTCGACCTCTATTCCATTCTAAATAGTGGGCTCTTGTCTTTCATTTCCATCGCCTTAATGGACTGAGGCAAGCAAACTTTTCTGTAGCAGACTGTAGTAATTTTTCAATAACTGTAAAATGTCTGAAATAATTTTGAAATAATGTTTTACTCTGAGCTATCAAACCCTGGATTTGGTGGAGCTGTTTTTCTTTTTTTTTCTTCATCAACTCCAAATTTCATATAATTATACTTTTTGAATATATTCTAATTTATTTATCTGGCTCAATGATTTTGATTTATGTATTTTCTCTACACGTGATCTTTTCTTATATAAAACTTTCCCATCATTATTGTATAGCTTGTCTCCCTGGGCATCTCATAAGTGTAGTTTCTTGATTTCTGCAGGAACATCCTCACACTTTTAAATACATTCGAACTTCCTGAGGGAAGCATCGTTGAGAGCAACTACACCGAGGCTGTGCGGAATCTTAGCAGCACATATCCAGATATTTTTGAGCAAGTGACCTTGAAGACCTGCAATCTAGACACTTTTCTAAGTGAGGTGCTGAATGTTCTTTGATATTACTGTACAGTGTTGCATAAAAATATAGATAAAGAAATACACTTTTACCTCATTATTTACTTCATTCATCCTAGTATTTTCCAGCCATAGTTATGTTGGTGTTTCAAATTCTGTATCAGCACTTTTTTTTCAAACTTAATGGTTCTGAGTCTCCTTTCTTTCATCATAGGGGGTTGAAGGAACTGGGCTGGCCTTCATTGTGTTTACTGAGGCCATTACCAAGATGCCTGTGTCTCCGCTGTGGTCTATCCTATTCTTTGTCATGCTCTTCTGCCTTGGACTATCATCTATGTTTGGCAACATTGAAGGGGTGCTGGTGCCTCTTCAAGACCTCAAGATTTTTCCCAAAAAATGGCCTAAAGAAGCCATCACAGGTGAAGATAGGGGAATTATTTGGAATAAAACACCATTTTTGAGTAAATGAAAAGTGACTGCTGAACCAGAATCCTGATGGTGCTTACTGGCTGATCAGCAACTACAGTAAACTGCAATACATTTATCAGACTGTACAGTATTATTGATTATCAGTGTTTCCACAATGCATGAAGTCTTACTCTCCCGTGCCTGTACTTTCAATGGTGTTAAAGAACACGTCATGCAATCATAGATGTGTGTTATCTGATTGCAACAGCAAATGCAACTGCTTAAAGGGGAACTCCGGTGTGAAATTGACTTGGGGTGTATTGAAACATGTTAATGAGTATTAACTTTTGTCAAATACCTCACCTCATGTTAATGAGTGTTAACTTTTGTCAAATACCTCCCTCGTCAGACCACTTGAACATACCGAACATTTCAAAATACAGGGCTTTTTTAGCTGACGATGAGTTTGAATATCCCCAACAGGCTTACAATGGTAGTGAATGGGGCATAAAGCGTTGCCATGCAAAGAAATTATTGCTATTTTTACATCATTAACAAGCTCAAAGTAACTCCAAACTTCATGGGTAGAATTCCGAGGGCCCTGACATTAAACACAAGGCAACGAGAACTTTGAAAATTCACAGGTAGTTTATTCAAAAAAGACTGTTTATGCAGACAGGCTTACCTTGAGGTAGTTCCGTTGCCGCCATCTTGAAAGTCACGATAAGTTGATTGTGACGAGCACAAATGAATAGGTAGGATATTAAAACAGATTGCAACCTATTCGTTCGTGTTCGTCGATCTTGAAACTTATGGTGATTTTCAAAGATGGTAGGATAGGGCGACAGATTGAAACTACCTCAAGGTACTGTCTGTATAAAAGTTAGTTGGCAGCCAGCTAACAAATATTCCAGTCATTCCTTTATCAGTGATTGGAAATGCAAGGCATCTCTCATTTTTATGCATGAGTTTCTGAGGTCTTTCAGGTGCACTCCGACAGAATGTCTTTTCACAAATAATGAGCCGAATCATTCGCCAGCTTCAAAGGAGCAATAGATAGCCAAAGTACTGAGCTTCCATTCTGTGTCGATAGTGTTAATAGTAGCTAAGTCATTTTTTAAATATACTTCCAGGACTGACTTGCCTTGTCTGCTGCCTCATTGCGCTGATATTCGTCCTGCAATCGGGTAACTACTGGCTGGCCCTCTTCGACGGTTATGCTGGATCTATTCCGCTACTCATCATAGCCTTCTGTGAGACGGTGGGCGTGGTCTATATCTATGGGATAGACAGGTGAGACTAAAAAATGTTCTTTCACTTCTGAAGTAACACTTATTATTTGTGACTACGGTTGGCACATGATGGTATTTTATCTTTCTGACAGGTTCAATGATGATATAAAGTTCATGATTGGCCATAAGCCCAACATTTTCTGGCAAGTCACATGGCGTGTGGTCAGCCCCCTGATCATGCTGGCCATCTTTGTGTTCTATTTCATCACCAAAGTGAGTGAAGAACTGACATACATCACCTGGAACCCAGAATCGGTAGGTTTGTCGAAATGTTATCACAAAAGTACAAAACGAGTGTGACATTAAAAAAAAAAAAAAAAAAACAACAACAACAACAACAAAAAACTTTGCTGCTCAAAACTGAACACGATCTGTGGACATCTCAGTTGGAGTACTTTTATTCTTCAAAAAATTTTCCTAGAAGCATTTTAACATCCTCCATTACTATTTATTATTGTATTTCACTGGGTATGTATACCCCTGTAACTGTCTCTCAGACATGGACTTTATTACCAGAACATAGTATAGCTGTGCTCTGAATTATATATAACTTCAGTCAAAGTCATAATAGCGATTCATAATATGGAACAGAGAATACATAGACTGTAAGCAATTCACAAATAACCACTTGGAGTTGCTCCCTTATTTTATTTTATTTATTTTTGGTGCTCTCAAACCTTTATAATTCCAGGAGAATTTCCCTACTCTGGAGGAACGTCCGTACCCAACTTGGATCTCCGTCGTAATCTTTGTCCTGGCTGGAATCCCAAGCGTTGCGATACCATTCACTGCAGCCTTCAAATTCTTCCGCAACCGCTGCAGCAAAAAAGATGAGGACTGGAAATCCAGTGCCCTGCCCTCTATATCCTCTACAGTTGAAATGAGTGACAAGTCATGAGACACACAAAGACTTCAATAGTACAATGATCTAGATTTTGGTGTTTTAATTTCTTTAAATCTAGACCAAGTAGACCATAAAGATTAAATCAAAATGGGCTCATTTGATGTATGGTTTCAGAAAGAACCTTTGAGTGTTGCTGCTCTTTTGGTCTTGTAAGACACTGACGTTTTATTCAGAGAATAAGTTTTTGTCAGTTATAAAAATATTTGGCTAGAGTGGCAGTAAAATGTATGTTATAGTATGTGAAGCAATTAAATTAATCCCAAGATGTGGGTTGGGAGGATTGAACTGTATAGTATGTAAGTGATAGCTATTTTTATGTGCAGTCTTTGTGTCTATTAAAGTTATGATTTACAAAAAAACCATGAAATTGCAATGACGTATATCTTTGCAGCACGACAGCCATGATATCAACCCAAAGAAATATTAACCACATCTAGGAGTTTCCAGTCAAATCCTCTCTAAACCCTCTCATATATTCAGCCAACCAATGGACAGTTTCAGTTGACAAATGTGTATTACAGCAAGGGACACTATGATTTTAAGGGGCAGTCTTTGTACATTTGATATTTCAGTTTTTATTCTATGTTGTAGGGCATTGTTGCAGTGCCCTTCAACAAGGTACAAGCATAATTATATAAATGAATTGCATACTTGGAACATAAGCAGTTTACCCTTAAAGTGCTAATCACTGCTATAGTCACAGCAGGCGCAAAATATATGAAGTAAAATTTCAGAAGGCTAAAGCCTTCAAAAGGTCAACAATTTTGTCAATTTTCAGTTGGAAAATTAGTTAGCAATGACCCTCAGAAGGGTTCACAGGAACCTGTGAGCAATATATAATTACCAATATTTGTATGACACATTGACACCAAGATTCCATGTTTGTGACAAAGAAGTGTTTGAAACTTACCTCCATATTTACTTGCACTGAAAAAGCTACACACTCACAGAAATAAAAACCAACATGTATCAAATCCAATACACTCTAACAAACACTCAATAAAGGCGGGTCTGTTTCTGTTAGTCATTTCCTTGATTGTTTTTTTTTTGTGTGTAATTATCATTTTTAAACCATTTTAAAAATAAGTAGATGTGGCCTTCACTCCATACTCTGTGAATTGTCTTCCTGGTTGGGAAACAGCTGGATTCTGTTTTATTCAATTCATAAATGGCTTCGTTTTTTTTTTTTTTGTCAAAGTACTGTATTACTTTGTCTCTGTTATGCTCCTCATATATTTCAGTTAAATGCAATGTCTGTACTGTTTTATCTCAGCTATTTTGGACGTTTGATATTTTCTGTATTGACTTTGAAATAAACCCAATGTCTTAATTATGCAGCAGCTCTCCTTTTAACATCAGCATGAACAAACACAATTACTCCTGATACTGAGCACTAGCAACTGGATCTCAGACTAATGATTCTGAAGAGTGCAAACAAGCCCTGCCCTCTTTTCAACTCTGCTGTGTCAGGTGCTAGTTTTTATCATAGCACACTAAAGTCAGGCTTATTAAGGGATAATTCAGTGACTGGCACTTTATTCGAGCTGAATTCTAGGAAATAGTGATAGGTGCCCAACTAAGCAGTGGGAATCCTGAATCCTCCCTAACTCTGGGATGACTTGCTCCATGCACAAGAAAAATAAATTTTTTTTACAGACTAACTTGTCGAAGTAAATATTTTTTACGGCAGACTTACATCTCCCTAAAAAACAAACCAAAAAAAATCCCTCTGAATCATCATGCATGACCCAGTGCAGCCTTTGCTAGAATATGAACTCTTAAGGAACTCCTCATCACTTTAGAAATTATGCTCACATTTTAGTTTTCCATGCAAGTTTCATGAAAATGAATATATTTTAGTGTAAGACGGGGGATCAAGCTGGAATGCAGCAAAGGGCTGACAAACTGGGGGAGCCCAGGAACTGAGGCTCATCTTAAGCCTCAAAGGACTCGTGTGGCCTGCAGTATGACAATAAGCATTTTGGCCTTCCTCAGGATGTGTGGGCCGTTGACTCCCCAGAATGTTTGCCAAGTGGTGTCAAGGGAAATGGGGTGTTTATGGTTGTGTCTGTGGAAGACTGGGGGGGGTGTTCATGACGGCAAGGGACAATAAACTGGACTCTGGCGAAGTGAGGGGGTGACTATCACAGTTCTCCCCCTGCAAGCATCTTTTCCTGCTCTGGTTATGCCTTTTATGAAACTGGACCTTTACTGATCTGTTTAAATATTCTGAAACCCTGATCCTTTCTCACATGTTCAATTTACTGCTGTGAAATGACTTACGTATATACTCATAACTAAAATCGCTTTTACAATAATTCAGTTTAAGAGTTTTTTCATGACAACTGCATCATATTAATACATATTCATATCATGTTTGGTATTGTTGTTCTCAGGAGAATCCAAAGGGTTGAATGGAGTATGTTTCATTCCAATTGAAATTATGGTTCGTTCCCTTTTAGAAACTCCTGAAAATTGGTCAAAGTAGAATGTCCTCTCGGGTAATCATTTGGTTTTTCTCCTCTCAGCTAAATAGTTTTATTACCTCCTCCAAATGGTGGAAACCCAAAATCCAGATTCGACCCTCCTTCCAGGTAATTTATGGCCATGCTGCCTGGATCAAAAACATGATTTGGCTTAAAGCAAAGAGAGACAATCCATTCAAGGAAGATCGCAAACGACTTTCCACACGTGCATCTCTATGCCTTGTGTGGCCCATACAGTCTGGGAAGATTGTATCCGATCTTTCCCCGCGCACGTTAGTGCATGTGTAGCCAAAACAGGTTTGGTAAGAGACTTTTACGTTCAATTATTCTTTAAAATTCTAAATTATGTAATGGACTAATGAAATTTACTATGTGGACCTACCTACCTGTTTAATAAAATTTTCTTTCATATTAATAAATTGTCTTGTTGTTGTAATTTGTAATTTGTTGTAATTTGTGTGGTTTTTATGATTTTAAATCCATCTTGGTTCCTTTTTGCCAAAATTGAGGTTAAAATACTTAGGGGAAACGAGTGCTGACTGAGACTTACTGTCAGAGGCCAGTTACAGACGAAGTTTTAGGGAGCTCTGGTAAGTTAGAACGGGGGCCACGTTCAACTGCTAACGGGATTGGTGAGGTATTGGTTCTGGAGGTTTGGCTTAAGAGAACCCATGGGCGTAATACGCCGGTTCTTGACAAACTCTCCTTAAGGAGCCCGATAGATACAAGCTGACTCGGGTCCGTAACTGTCGCGAGGGCAAGGTACTCGCGTATTATGGTGGTTGCTGGCCATCCAATGCTGGGCTCCCCGAACTAAGATTTTGCGATTGTGCGGGTCCGGAGACACAATCGTGCAAGACTGGCAAAAGACCACATATGGTATTATTATTCTAAACTCAACACATTTACAACGAAATTTTATATTAACATATAACATAACATGAATGGCGAGAACAGGCCGTTCAGCCCAACTAGGCTCGCCAGTTTCTTTGTACTATCGTGAATATATCACTTCAGATACTCAATGACTCAATGGTATCTAACTTTAAGTCAAGCCTGCTCTTGAAAACTCCCAAGGTCTCTGCCTCAACAATATGGTCAGGCAAGCTGTTCCACACCGAAATTACTCTTTGGGTGAAGAAATATTTCCGAATATCAGTGCTAAATTTACCTTTGGTCAGCTTCCATTTGTGACCCCGAGTTCTACTAACAACACTTGGTTGAAGGAATCCTACATAATTCACTTTGTTAATCCCTTTAACATATTTAAAGACCTCAATCAGATCACCCCTTAGTCTCCTTTTCCTAAGACTAAAGAGATTAAGGATCTTCAGCCTTTTCTCATAGCTTTCATCTTTAATACCCAGAATTAGCTTTGTGGCTCTTCTCTGAACTTTCTCTAAAGCCTCTACGTCTTTCTTAAAGTATGGTCCCCAGAACTGTACACAATACTCTAGATGTGGTCTGACGAATGTGTTGTACAAAAGAAGCATCACCTCCTTGGATTTGAACTCAATACTTTTGGCAATGTATCCCAGCATCCGATTGGCTTTTTTAACTGCTATGGCACAATGGCTAGAGCCTGTGAGGGTTTGGTCAACAATCACTCCCAGATCTTTCTCTTGTGGAGCACATTCCAGTTTAAAACCTCCCATGAAGTAATCCCGTCTAATGTTTTAATTACCTACATGTACTACTTTACATTTCGCTACATTAAATTTCATTTGCCACATTTCTGCCCAATTCTGGATTCTATCCAAATCATCCTGAATCACTTTAGTGGACTCTAAACTATTTGCCAAACCTCCCAATTTAGTATCATCTGCAAATTTCACTAATCTGCTCTCAATATTCCTATCAAGGTCATTAATGTAGATGAGGAACAGCAGGGGTCCCAACACCGATCCCTGGGGGACGCGACTCCCCACCATACCTAGCTCAGATGAGATACCATTGACCACCACTCTTTGTGTTCTGTCCTGTAACCAGTTTTGAATCCACTTCAGAATACCTCCTGTAACTCCAATGGAGCTCATTTTAAAAATTAGTCTCTTATGCGGTACTGTGTCAAATGCTTTCTGAAAATCCAACTATATGATGTCATAAGCCCTGCTCTGGTCATAAGTCTTGGTGGCCTCTTAAAAAATTCCAGAAGGTTTGTCAGGCATAACCTTCCTTTACGGAAACCATGTTAGCTATCCCTCAAGATATTGTTACGTTCAAGAAATAAGTCCAGCTCATCTTTTATGATAGATACCAATATTTTGCACGCAATGCAAGTTAAACTGACTGGCCTGTAATTACCTGGCTCAGTACGGTCCCCTTTCTTATATACTGGTATTATATTACCCTGTTTCCAATCATTTGGTATTTATCCAGTTTCTAAAGACCGTCTGAAGATGGCGGATAGCGGCTTAAAGATGATCTCACTAACTTCCCTGAGCAGTCTAGGATATAAGCCATCAGGACCCGCTGCCTTATCTGCCTTTAGTTTATGCAACTTGTCTAATACTACGTTATCCCTAACCTCAATTTCCACTAAATAATCTTGAGCATTGGACATGCCCTCTGGCCGAATAAAGACCCGCTCTAAGGTAAAATTCTCAACAAAGTAACCGTTTAAGGTGTCCGCAATATCCTTGTTATTATATAGCAGCGATCCATTTTTATTCTTTATGCACTTAAACTGCTCTTTGACTTTCCTTTTTCTACTACAGTACTGAAAGAGGCGCTTAGGGTTAGTTTTTGCCCCCTCTGCAATTTGTGTTTCATACAGTCTTCTCGCATTCCTCAGCTCTTTTTTGACCACAGCCCGCATTTTGCAGTATTCGGCCTTAGTAATCTCATTGTTATCCTCTATGACATATATTCTTAAATTAATTAATTATATGGAGTCAGATCAATTATAACCATTGTGCTTTTGCGCCCTGTTCCAACGAACAGAGATGCTGATCAATGTTTCCTTTTGGGTCACACCAGCAAAGAAGAACGCGCCGAGCCTTCACCTCCTGCTGTGTCTGTCGTTGGTATAGCTGTGGGGGTTTTACATTAGATTTTATTGATATTTTCAACAACATTATTAGGATTATACATGGACATTCATCAGTATGAGAACCTATTCTTATTTTTTTCCCAGTAATTGTGGACAACTCTGTAATTATAGACGTGTCTTACAACTGTTTTAAGCCCACCAGTTTTTTAACCCTTAAAACTCTAATTTTTCGCTGAAGTTTTCCCATAAGTAGGTTCTGAGTCAGAAAAAGCATTTTTTTCATATTGTTGGACAATGTCACATACATTAGGATCAATCGATGCCAAAGGTGTTTAAAATAGGCAAAATAGTGATATGGCTCATTTATTCCCATGACTCATCAGTCAATGGTCAAATATTTTGCCTATTTTAAGCAGCTCTGTCATTGATTGATTGCAAAATAGTGATATGGCTCATTGGTCCCCATGGCTCATCGGACCCCAGTCTCCCCTATTCTGTATCCCTGGTTTCAGTGCTTCACTGTAGCTACATTACACTTTTATCAAGAAAAATTTTCTAACCTAGGATGCCATATTTTTATGGTCACATCATTACATCAAACAAATAATATCTTGATGTTTTACATCATTTTATTGACATTTCTCTGTAATTCAGTGGTTAGCACTGCTGCCTTACAGCAAGAGGGTTGTGGGTTCCAATCTGGCCTAGGGCCTTTCTGTGTGGAGCTGGCATTTTTTCCCTGTGTTCGTGTGGGTTTCCTCCAGGTACTCTGGTTTCCTCTCACAGTCCAAGGACATGCGTGTCAAGCTAACTGGAGATGCTAAATTGCCCATATGTATGAGTGCGAGAGTGAATAGTGTGAGCGCCCTGCAATGGATTGGCAAGCTGTCCAGGGTAAGTCCCTGCCTTTCACCCATAGTCAGCTGGGATAGGCTCCAGCTCCCCCGCAACCCTAGTGAGGAAGAAGTGGTATAGAGAATGGATGGATGGATGGATAAAATTCCACATGTTGAATACAGAAGCTGCATTAGTTGGACCCATATGTGGTTTTATGGGGTTAATTTTGTATTTTTTATGATCCCAAATGTAAAGTTTACAACAGACAGACTTTATGACCAAAATACCATACATTTTGAGGTATGAGGTCTCGTAAGGCAACATCCTCTAGTTCCTAGAAATGGTCTCATGGAGTTTGTGGCAATAGCACATGGTACAATACATCAGCTCAAACATGAAATATTTGTTCATTTATTTTATTCCATTTATATTTATTTTCTGCCGGGTGTGCCAATACTCCGATGGGTTCCATCCATATGTAGGTATGGAAGTATTTGGACTAGCACACAATTTCTGTAATTTTGCCTATGTACATTACTACAATGGATCTGCTGTGAAACCATTAAGATGTGATTAAAGTATAGACACTTTTAGATTAACTTCAGGGCCTTTCACAAAAATCTTGCATTAACCATTTAGGAATCACAACCATTTTTATACTTAGTCCTCCATTTGCAGAGTTTCAATGGTAATTGGACAAATCAACACAGTTATACATGTAGGGTTTATTTTTAACACCTGTTTGAAAATCCTATGTAGTCAATGACTGCCTGAGTCTTGAACCTGTAGACTTTACTAAATGCTGAGTTTCGTCCACTGAGATGCTTTGCCAGACCTTTACCGCAGCCGCCTTCAGTTGCTGCTTGTTTGTGGGTCTTTCTGTCCGCAGTTTTGTCTTAAAGGGGACCTCGGATGCTATATTTCCAAGGTTATATTTTGATCTTGGACTCCCCTAGAGTACTCCTGATCGTTCAAAGCCCAAACAGGGTCCTTATTTAGCTCATACTGCCATCCTCAAAAAACCCCATTTGAAGTCCATTGTAGTCTCTGCCTGAAACGCCTCATTGGGGTGGCTCTTCGCTATGGCCCCCCCTCCCGTGTGCCCACTTTCTTCTGACTGGCCAGCTCTGTGGAGGGCGGAGTTGGGCGGGAGGAGGCTGCAGAACGAAGTTTTTCGGGTCTGGCTCGCCAGAGTGAAACGCGAGACACGTCTGCAATCTGATAAGGAAGCAGGGGAAAATTCCATAATCTAACCTGATACTTGAATATAGATCTAATGAAATGAACTTGTTCTAACAAAGCGGGCGAAAGTGGAGGACGAGTGCGAAAATCTGGCAGCTCAAGCTCAAATTTGCTATCGGCTACAGTCTGCTACAGCGACAGTGGTGAGTACAGCAGTTTTTTTTACTTTATAGCTAGGATGCAGGGAAAGCTAGAATCCACCCATATAGACACATTTGTAGAACGGGTCGACATGCCCAAGTGTAGACCGGAGACCGTAGAGATCTGGTGGGTCTGAGTTTAGAGGGATAATGGACAGTGAGGAGCAGCTAAAAGTGGACCAACAGCTTGTGGACTGCTTCGGTGTGTATTAGGACCTGCTGGTTCGTGTGCATCGCTGTGGTGTGTTGTTAGCGTGGAGAAACGAACAGCTTCCGCGCTGGTATATGACGGAGGGGCGAAAGCTCCAAGCTAAATGGTGTTTTCGGAAATTGCCCGTGGTAATGGTTTACTTATTGCTTCAGAATGACCAGCTTTTCCTCGCGGAAAATGGGCGCATTATGGATAGCGTGCGAGAGCTAGATAGAGCTCCGGTTATGTCATGAACATAATACAGGTTTTACAGACCGTAAGTTCCATCTGCGTGAACCGTTGCTTATGTGGAGCTAGCAAATCAATCACTTTTACAGGAAAGAATTTAATATTCAATCGATGGCAATGCAAAGAAATCGTTTGTTATACCGGACACGTTATAGCCTGTGCGCTTCCCTATTGCTTTCACCGGTAGCATCAGAGAGCTTGCCCAGACATTGGAAATGTATCAGGCTGACCCCGGTCACGAATAAGTAAAGCGATCGTTTCACAAGCACCCAAAAACGCACCCCAAGCTCAGCAAAATCTACGTCTGGTCTAACTGCAGCCCAACTCGGCAGACACATACAGCACCTCTCCGTTTAGCTTCAACTGTAGTGGCTACAATCAGCAACGTTATGATGAAACTGTCACATTGATGCTTACCAAAGTAACACAAGCATACCGATCATAATTGCTGCATATAAGTTAACCAGAAGCATTTTTAATTTGCAGAGCAGGGGAACTAACATGCAGTAGCTGATAAGCGGTCATGACTTTGAATGTAATCTGTCGCGTGAAAAATTTGTTTGGTGTCTGAGGTGAAAGCAGCTTTATGGATAGTACGCGACAGCTGAGAGAGCTCGGTTATGTTATGAACATAATACAGGTTTTGCAGACCGTAAGTTCCATTAGCGTGGACAAGTTGCTTATGTGGAGCTAGCAAATTGATCACTTCTACAGGAAAGAATTACCTATTTAATCTCCGCCTTTTCGGCTTTTTATTAGCCACAACAATTTCTAAAGGGGGATGAAATTATGTCAAGGTAGTGCATAGAAATCATTTGTAAACCGGTAGAGGTTCTGCGTTTCGCATTGCTTTCATCGTAGCACCAGAGAGCTTGCTCAGACATTTGTGAAGTATCCTGCTGATCCCGGTCATGGATAAGTGAAGCGATCACTAACTGTAGTGGCTACAATCGGGCAACGTTATGATGAAACTGCCACATTGATGCTTACCGAAGTAACACAAGCATACCGATCAGAATTACTGCATATAAGTTAACCAGGAGCATTATTAATTAGCACGGCACGCAAACTAACATGCAGTAGCTGGTAACCGAGCGGTCGTAACCACAGAGACAAACCCTTGCATGACAGGTTTTACAGACAGCAAGTTCTGTCACTGTGAACAGTTGTACCAAGCATCCAAATTACAAACAAGTATTAAAAGTTAGCTTCAAATGAGGTTAATGTTCACACACCTTCTGTAGAATTTCCCCTGATATCACTCTTGCATATTTAGGACATAAACATTAGCAACAGTAACTTGGCTATGTTAGCCGCTGTGCTAAAGCCACAATCAACTGGCTATCACGTCAGGTTGGCTTATGCAGTTGAAGCAACTTACAGCTTCTGTGTCTGTGAGTCACGGACAGTGCGACCGATACAGGCTTTATCTTCAGATATTTTACAAAGCCTGCGTTTGAGGCCAGTTGTTAGTGCTAACTATCGCTAGCGGTCCTGCTAGCCACCCGTAACACGTTAGCTTCACTTACATTATTTGCTGTTATATGGTTACTTACAGCTTGTGGCTCCGAGCGCTTGATCGATGCAGCTGCTTCAGGTTTGAGAAGCAGCTGAAACGCTTATCCTGTGTCGAATTATCCTTTATTGACAAAGCTGTCTTTGGTGAAATGCTGAGTACAAACAGCTAACGTTCCCTTTGGCCGTGGCTGTTTGCTGCCAGCAAACAAAAAAAGCTACCCACTGATTTCTGGTGGCATCGTCTTTTCGGAGAGAAATATTTGTTTTTCTTCGCGTCCAAAAGTAAACGGACAAGTAGCTTTGGGAGAGATACTGACAAAATTGCCCCTCAAATGATCTGCGGTTCTTCTTTTGTATTTCCAAAAGTGTCGACGCTACTAAGGCATAGTATGATCTGCCGTTGTTAGTGCCTGCTAGAATAGTTTCCGGTGTGGGCAGGTCCAGCACAGTGGTTGGCTCTGGCTAGGTCTGTACTAATCGGACGGCACAACCTGATGTCCGGTTTTGCCCAGATCTTGTGAAGATCTCGGGAGGAGCTGTTCAGAGAGGAAATCACGCTCATGAAATCACATTCTTGGATTATGGCAAAACCCTTGTATTTTATGTTTAGAAACTTTTCAGAGGTTGAGCATGGACAACCAACATTATAACATTACTAATATGTATTAAAAGAAGGATCAGCATAATAGGTCCCTTTTAAATAAGTGAAAAGCATGCTTAGTTAGGTTGAGGTCCAGTGTCTGACTTGGCCATTGAAGAATATTCAATTTCTTTGCCTTGAGAAGCTCTTGGGTTGCTGTTGCAGTATGTTTAGGGTTATTAGTCATCTTTATAGTGAAGCACCGATCCATCAGTTTTGCTGCATTTGGCTGAATCTGAGCAGACAGTATAGCCCTCTACACTTCAGAATCCATCCTGCTACTTCTATGGGCAATCACATCATCAACTAGAGGCACTCCAAGACCAAAAACCTCCACCAAGCCAGCACAGTCGAAATCTTGCTGAGTGAACATGGCTTATAAGAAATTTAAGGTATCTACAAAATACGTGATATTTAAGTGACATCACTGGGAGCGAAGTTCAGTTATACGCATGTGTGTCATAGGATTTCAAGATGGCTGCCGTGGCGGCCATATTGTGTCACCAATCGCGGTAAAAATCTATAGGGTCCATCCCTGATGTAATAGCAAGCCACCCACAAAATTTCAGAGATATCTGTTCATTAAGTTTTGCATTATCTTGTACATAAACAGATAGACAGACAGACAAACCAAAGCCGGCAAAAACATTACCTCCTTGGCGGAGGTAATAAACTCCAGAGACCCAGTTCCATAGGCAGCCATTCATGCTCATGCCAGAACACTACCTCCGCCATGTTTGAGGAAGTAGTATGTTTTTGATCATGAGCCATTCCTTTGCTTCTTCATACTCTTCTCTCCCTATCATTCTGGTACAAGTTAATCCTGTTAATCATCTGTCCAAAGAATCTTGTTCCAACACTGTTCAGGCTTTTTTTTTTTTTTTTTTACAAGTTTTCTGGCAGTCAAATCTGGCCTTTCTATTCTTGAGTGCTACCAGTGGTTTACACCTTATGCTGACTCTCTGTATTTTCATTCATGAAGATGTCCCTTGTTTGTAGACTTTACCAATGATTCACCTACCACCTCAGGAGTGCTCTTGACCTAGCAAGATGCTGTGGC
This sequence comes from Gymnothorax javanicus, assembly GCA_029692085.1. Classification (NCBI taxonomy): domain Eukaryota; kingdom Metazoa; phylum Chordata; class Actinopteri; order Anguilliformes; family Muraenidae; genus Gymnothorax; species Gymnothorax javanicus. The sequence continues at coordinate 150,524,923 of CM056193.1, read as the reverse complement.
GAGGTTTTTCTTCATCAAGGAAAAAATTCTGCAATCATCCACCAGTAATCTTCCGTGGTCTTTCAGGTTCTTTGGCGTTGCTGAGCCTTCCTGTCCATTCCTTCTTTTTTAAAATGTGTCAAGCTATTGATCTAGCCACTCCTATAGTTTCTGCTATTTGTCTGAAAATTTTGTTTTGTTTTTTTCTGCCTAATGATGGCATCATTCTCTTGCACTGACAACTCTTTGGACTGCATATTGCAGCTACAAAATGCAAGGTCAACCTTTGGAAGAAGCTCAAGACCTTATATCTGCTTCATTTGTAAGAAATAAGAAGGAAAAAGGACACACCTAATCATGAAACTGAGCAGCAGTCAATTATCCAATAACCTTTGAGCCCCTGAAAATGGACCACCATATATAATAATGCCTGTAATTTCTGAACGTTTAATGATTTTTTTACACCTCATGAATTAAAGCTAAAAGAATGCACTTTGATCATGTTTTGATGGTTTTGTTTCAAATCCATTGTGGTGGTGCACGGAGGCAAAATTACAAAGATTGTGTTATTGTCCAGATACTTCTGTACCTAACTGTACATTGTTACATCAGGTTAATACTGAAGGCAGCAGTTTTCAAACTATGTCAATTAAGCCAAGGTCAGGGTCATAATATATTGCAGTGCAAAGATAAATTCCATGGTATTCCTGTCATCTGCTGTCTGACTCATCCCATAATCTGAACCAGGAACAGAAATGCAGCTTTTAAAATGACTAGCATGACATGCAGTTATTTAACCCCTTTGTGCTGATATAGACATTGGCGTCTGTAAATTCAGTAATTTAATTCTTGAATAATTCTGTAATTGAATTTCCAAATGTCTTGCTTCACTTGAATAATTTTCCACAGTCTCTGTGACACAAATACTGAGTTATAAAGCCTAAATAGGCTCATGCAAAACAGGAAAAAATGGGCAATATTCGTATTCTGCGCAAAGGGGTTAATAATGAAACCGGTCAGTGGTCAGGTATCAGGCATACCAGTCCTTTAATTCCTGAATTCCCAAATCCCACAAAATCCGTTCTGTGGCCTTTCTTCCCAAGCAAGATAAAAACGGGTAAGCTTATACCTGAACCTCACAATAAATGCTCTGTTCAGGTAAGGGAGGACTGCTCAGACTATGTCCTTCTCATTTATCAATTCTGTAACCCAGTTACTCTTTTCTCAGTCTGGGTGCTAAATGAAAGCACAGCAAACTGTAAAATATAAACCTGTAAAGTATTATGACTTCAGCAAAAATGATTTTTTTCTTGAAACTCTTCCTTCTGGGAGGAACTGACCATGTTGCTGAGTTATCAATTAACCCGGTACCATGAAAGCTTTGCATACATAGAATTTGAGACAACAACTGAAACAATCTGAAGGATTGTTAAATGACCCGCATTCTGTTTCCTGATATGACCACCAAAAAAGCAGTAAACCAACCTCGGTATGCTGTGCAAATGCCCCTCCCCTCCACTGGTTAAATGGAAAAAATTGTGTCACAGGCATGAGAGTTTTAGTGAGAGGAAGGCACCATCCATACCAGATCAAAGTTGTGCCCAACAGAATTTAGAAATCCTGTGAAGACCTTGGCTGGAAAATGACTGGCAAGCAGATGGATAAGGAAGGGACCACTGGGGTAGATCAGATGGAAGAAAACAAGTCTGACGATGAAAGACCAAAATGGGACAATAAGATTCAGTATCTCCTCACCTGCATTGGATTTGCTGTGGGTCTCGGCAATGTATGGCGATTCCCTTACTTATGTCAAGTTTATGGAGGTGGTGAGTGGCTACCATCTTTATCTTTCAGTCATAATTCAGAGCAAGTAGTGCAAATTGTATCTCATTCTGATTTGTGTTATTTTAAATTTCACTTAATTTAGTACTCAATAACAAATGTACATAAGTAAAAAAATAATATCAGGCTAATATTTAATAATTTTTCATGTTATTAAGTGGCAATAATGCTTTTGTAAATCAGTGATTGAGTAGCTGCATCCTCTGAAGTGATGTCACCATCATCATGTTATGTTCTCCTGGATACATTCAATTGATGCTCTTGCCAAAAAATGGTTCCTTGTTGACAAATTTCACTCAGCTTATTTCACCATAACATATAACATAGTTTCAAGACCAATGTTAGTGAACAAATGCAGGGTTTATACTCTCTAGGAATCAGGATTCACTCTGTACTTTGACAGTAAATGCTATTAACTGTTATGCAGTAAAGTAAAGAATACACACTTCCTTGGCTGAAGTTTTCAATGATTTTATTTGTAAAGTTCAGCCAAAATGGTCATGCAATTAATGTGCTGAAATGAAATTCCAGTCGCATTTTCAGTGATAAAAGAGAAAACAAAATCACTCAGCATACAATCTTTGTTCTAATTCCTGCAGCAATGAACTAAGTTCAGTTTTTGCCTATTACAGTAAATCTGTCATACTACAATGCATCAATTTTCCTCTGTGAAGACAGGGATACATAGCCAATGGTTCATGTCAAAGAGTTATTAAAGTGATCAAAATAAAAATTTATTAGAAATTGGTAATAATTAAAGATAAGTGATGTCAATAACAATTGTTACGCCAATAATGATTGTTTACTGTCTGTCCCGAGCCAGGAGGCTCATCAGGCCGCTGCTTAACCCCAGTTTCCGTGGCATGATGTGACTAGGAGTATTACTACTTCCCTTGGATGGGATGCCAGTCCATCGCAGGTTACACCCTGGCACTTAGTCAGGTTTACCCAACCATTTGCTGGTACCCAATTGTATACCTGAGTGGAGTGGGGCACTGTGAGAGGAATGTGTTTTTGCCCAAGAACACACCATAGAAGTAGTGGCAAGGACTCAATCTAAGGCCCTTTCGATCCTAAGTCAAGTACACTAAACCACTGAGCTACCCCGTCCCTGTTTATGCTACAACTCAGCAAATAATGATGAATGTTCAGAATGCAATGAAAATCCATATTAGAAGTGCAAACTCGAAGGACAAACCAAAGACTGTACACTTCATGTAAAATATACCATCATTATGTTCCATCATGATACTTTGATACTTACTTCTTCCAAACATTTTGGCACATGTAATGCAGTTCTAGATGGCCAATATGTTATGTGAATGACATTGTAGCTGTATCAATGTCCACATACTTATGGACCTTTCAGTATTCTCAGTTATTAGCAACATAATTTATCTGCATCATAGGGAGTAATTACAGGGAAGACTTATGGACATGAATGAAAATGTGAGTAAAGAAAGCATGTAAATTAAAAAGAGAAAAGTAAAAGTATTATTTTGCTTTAATACTGTTTTACCAGTAACACTGCACCTCAGAAAACTGGTGGGCCTTGATTGACTCTTTGTTTGGACAAACACTGACAAGTAGTTTTCCATGAAACTGCTTGTGGATGTTCATGAATAACAATTTAATCATATTCAGAATGAGACATTGCTTTTTTAATGCAAATATTTGGTTCTTTGAGTGCCATAATTCTTAACCCCACTGAGGTCAGTGGAGACAGTGAGAGTGAGCTGACATGATTGTTGAAAAGACTCTGGAAATTTCAGTGTAAATAGCTCACTGGAAAGTGGAGTTATAGTTTTATTCCATTTTTGGGTGAATTCCCTCTGTAATTAACTAGAGGTGTATCTTGCTCCGGCGGATAATTCATATTTGCATGTTTGCTGATTGACAGCATCACGTCTTTGGGAAGATTTTCATATTTTGACTTGAATGTGAATTCATATTTTCACAATTAAATATTAAAGGTGTGGAAAAAAAATGTTCCGTACACTTTAATAGGATATATTTATAAGTGGGTGGCTTTTTACAATGCAAATTTCTTATACCTTTTTAAAAAAACAAAATATAATTTCCTCAATTAGTTTTTTTTTTTTTTGTATCAGTTATTACCTTACAAATTGTGCGTCCCATATGAAAGAAATGTATCGACATAAATCATCTCGAATATGGAAAATTTGCATATAGTCAGTGGTCGTTGCGATTTTCTGATTTTCATATTACTTAGAAGGTTGTTTCACGAAGAGGTTTTACCGCTTTCTACTGGATCGATGATCTACAGTAGGGGTCACCAACTCCGTCCCTGGAGAGCTACCATCCTGTAGGTTTCTGCTCTGCCTCCTGTTCAGCACATCTGATTCAACTAATTAGCTACTTAACAAGATCACGAGCTGGGCAATTGAGTGGCTAATTACTTGAATCAGGTGTGCTGAATTGGAGAGAGAGCAGAAACCTACAGGATGGTAGCCCTCCAGGAACAGAGTTGGTGACCCCTGATCTACAGACAATCAATCCTGCCCGCCAAACAGGCGAGGCTGTGTTTATATCATAATGGTTCCCTGTATTGTTACTCAACCACCACACCCCAGATCTAAACTTTACTGTGCATCCAGTTTGTACCCGTAATTCATTTTATATGCCGCTAATTTAGATAATTCTAACTGAACTGAATCTTTGGACTCATTTTTTTGGAAGCAGGATGCAACGACCTCGGAAAGCAGAGGATCCAAATCACATTAAAATGGATTCTGTGTCTAATGCTTAACCAGTGGACTGTAAGAGTGTTAGTGTCACTGTAGCACTCTGTGAAACTCTACGGAGGGCTTTGCTAATATTTTACGTTAGTGGAATTTACCCAGCAACTGGATTTGGAGATGAATTTTAAATGTTGGATTCATAGACATATTAGACAGGTATAGGAAGACAGAAAACTCTGTATCCACAGTAAAATGCTGCCAATATAATGTAGGTTAGATTTCACACTACAATCCCAAATCAGAAAAAAGGTTGGGATGGTATGTTAAATTAAAATTAAAACTGAAAGCAGTAATTTGTAAATCATCCTTGACCTGTAATACTTTGAAAACAATACAACAGCACAGGTAAAAAGGTGAGAAAAACTTATAACCAAAAAAACAATGGTATTGTGAGGTTTTGTTCTGGAACCAGTTGAGAGAACACAGGATTGCAGTAAAAGTGGCTTTATTAAACGAGGGGGGTAACCCCCGCAGGGCAGAAGGCAAAGGTACAGAGTCCACAAGCCAAAAATCACAATCCAGGAGGGCAAAAACAGAATCAAAAACCAGGGCAGCAAACACAGTACTCGTGGTCAGGCAAAAATAGGTTCAGTACACAGGCACGGGTTTGTCAGAGAAGCAAAGCCAAAATCCAGAGGGCGAAATCCAAACCGTTACCAGGGCAGCAAACACAAAACTCGTAGTCGGGCAAAAAAGGGTTCGAAAACAGATGCAGACAAAAGTACAAAAGAGCAGAGCCAAAAATCGTAAGTCGGGCGGTCCAGTCAGAAGATTAACACTATGAATACAAGGCAAAAGATAGCAGCACAGGTAAGCAAGAGGAAACGTTCTGACGGGGAACTGCAGTGAGAAGACAGCTTAAATACACTCAAGGGAAGTCACATGCAATGATTAGGATCAGGTGATGAGGATCAGACTAATTACAAAGGAGGGAACATGAGGGAGAACCTAATCACATGAAATTGGCAAAAGCCAAAATGCGGACAGGGAACACGAGACAACCTATGACAAAACATACAGCTCCGGTTAGGGAGTTCTAATGTGCACAGATAATGAGAGGTAGGACAGAGTGGAGCAGGTGCAGAGGATCTGCTGAATTGCAGCAAAGACTAAGTGCAGGCAAGAGGCGGAGACTAGAACAGGGCGAGTGCTGAGAGCTTGTTAATCAATTAGTAAGTGCAGCTATACAATCCCCTAGTGCTCGTTAGTAAGTTAGTATTATATACAATGTTAGTTTGGGTTAGTAACTTTAACGAAAACAAACTGTTAGTATTGGTTAGTAATATAGAAAAGAGAGGCGAAGGAAGCAAACGAGATTGGAAGGAATGTTTGAAACCCAGAAACCATGAAATCACCAAAGCATGTGACACGCAGGACTGGGGAGAAGCTGTAACTTAACAAGAGACCAGACAGGGGAGACAAAGTGCAATGCAGGGCATGAATAAAGACATGGACCGGAATCTAACAGAATAGTGGATTGGGAATGGCAAAAACGAAAACATGGCAAAGTACAAAAACGAAACCGAACATGGCAAAACCTAACAGACATAATCATAAACATAACAGGGAATGGCAGAATCATAACAAACATGGCAGAATCATGACAGAACAGATCTGAATCATAACAGGTATAAATAATTCAAGTCCAGGCACTCAAGATGGTTTGAAAAAAATGTAAATCGCCTTTAATCCATATGGCTATGAACACATTAAAAATACACCAACGCGTATCAGCTTACGCTTTCTTCAGGGTGTAATTAAAGTTCATTGGAGGTGCCTGCAAGCTCAGAGAAGTTGAAGGTGTTTCCGGCTGTTTTTTAACATACAGCTTTCCTTTTTTGTGCTCGGTAAAGTTTTACTTTCTATTTGTGGATGTGAATACATATTTACTACTTCAGAAATAGGTATTCCTGAGCCCATGTGGTTACGTGTATCACTTATAGATAATGGGTAATTAACCTTAGGCTTGTGCCCTTGCCGTTTCGGCACAGAAAATCTTCCAGACTCCTGGAAACGTTTTATTATGCAATGCACCATAAAATAAAATTTCCGTATCCCTTCATTTCATTTTTTTGAGGAATGCCGTTTTTAAACCTTTTCTCAAGCATTTGTCACCAAGTTGGTGATCCTCAGCCCATTTCTGCTCCTGAAGGACTAGGCCTTTACTGTACCCTTTTTATTGTACAAAATAATGATTACAGACACCAACTAATGACATTATTTGTCAAATTTTTTACCTTATTATGTAAGCGTTGTGCTTCGCACACTGATGATGTGCACGGAGGACATGAATTTGAGGACTGGACTCAGGATGCAAGGATGGACTTAGTTGTATTTATTATGACAGTGCACAAAGCAATACAAAACAAAAAGGAAACGGGGTTCCTTAATAATGCTATTAGTAATACAAAACTGGGCTTTAGCTACAGTAACAATGTATTACTAAAATAGAAAAAGGAATTTGGAAACAAGGTTCCTTAACAATAAAGTTAAAATGCTGATATCAACAACAAACACTCAGTTAGCAAATTAGAACATACACACAATACTCAGAGGATAAGTCTATACAAGACTAGCAATACAACACAGGCATGTGGTTTACGAGACTTCGCGAAGACTAAGTGCAAGGCTCAGTCTTAAAGGTGCACTATGCAAGTTTGTTTATTTTCTGCGTGATTATATTTTTGCCTCAATTCGCTGACATCTCCCCACGATCCGCAAGCTGCCTGCCCCTGAATTCACTGTAAAAAAAAAAAAAAACCGGGCTCTGGAGACCGCACAGGCGTCACAAACTGCAAATAAACACAAGGGGCACAGGCTGTGCCCCATAACATAACAAACCATTCTGGCCAATCACTGACCAGAGTTGACAGTTACGGAACCATGGGAGGGAGGGGCGAGCTACCTCTGTTTTGTTTGAATTCGAATGTCAACACAAGTGATGTCAGCAAACTTGCATAGTGCACCTTTAAATAGCACAATACTACCGCACAGTGGAAATGAATAACAGGTGCGATGACAAGGAGCTGAGAAATGTGGTCCGGGTCTGAATAGACCGGTGAGTCTGAAGGCTGGAGGCGTGACTTTACACATTACTCATTTTAAATTTCCCTGTCCCAGCTTTTTTGGAATGCACTGCAGGCCTGAATGGCAGCATTACATATACAAATATTTAAAAATGAAATGAAGTTGACCTGACATCTTCTAAATAAATAAATAAATAAATAAATATCTTGTTAAATATCTTGTCTTCATACTCTCTGCAATGAAATACAAGTTGAAGTAAATTTAGAAATAAATGCTATCTGTTTTCATGTGCATTCTCCAACCCATCCCAACTTTTTCCGAGCTGGGGTTGAACTTACATTGTAGATTTCATTAGATTCTCCACTTTCCACAAACGAGTGCTAATTAAGTTTGTTTTTATAAGGTTACATATTATGCAGCTTGAAAATTTTTTCGAGAGTTTTTTTATGCCTCCCCCACGTTGTTATGTCAGCCGACGGCCACATCTTCCTCAAATCACCAGTTTCCTCCCCATCACTGGCACCTCATCTCCTTCATCTCATGCCTCTCATTCAAAATCAATCACCAGTTCATTTTTAAACCCCTCACTTCTATCGCTTATTGGGTGAAATGTGATGGAAGTTTCTTTTGGATTCTGTGCTGTTCTGCACTCATTTATTTATTTCATGTTTTTACATTAGACATTAGTCCCGCCTCACCGGTTTTTGATTTGCTTGTCAAGATAAAGCATAATCTGTGCTTGCGCTACAAACTGATATGGAGGAATTGTGACCATTTTTTAAATAGTCCAGCACTATTAATTTTAAAGTTTTTCCATCACTGTCTATCTCAACAATAAAACACATAATGAATAATTTTTTTAGTGATTCTGAAAGTGTGGATAATCCTGACCGTGACCATGGTGGCTTGCCCAGACAGTGTCTTCAATTGTTCAGGCTTGAGAGTCCTAATCATATATGGTGCATTGTACATGAAGGGCAAACCGTGGAATTTGAAATGAAAACAAGGTCATTAACTTCATGATACCATATCTCAACATTTGTCGATACTGGTGCTACTGTCAGCTAGAACATCACATGGCACATGGCAATCTGATAATTCTTTTCTTGATTCATAACAAGACATAACATAAGAAAACAAAAGCAGGTACTTTGCCTGACCATGTGTTCACTGAGTATGTCATTTATATAAGATATATTTATTGACTTGCAATATCTTTTTGTTGAGATTTGCTTTTTCAAAACAAATAAATTCAGATTTTGTTGATGAAAAAAATTATCATGAAAAGATTATGAGTTATATGTCTAGTATTCACAATTAATTTCAATAACATGGTTTGTTCATGTTTCCAATTTTATGTGCTGTAACCATCTGGCCCAATTTACTGGTTATCTGGGCTTTAGGAAATACCAGAAAGTGGCTGGCAAGCAGGTGGTAAAGAACAGCTATCAAAGTATCTTTTTGTCCCAAAAAACAGTATTTAACAAAATTTATAGTGTATGCTTAATATGACATGAACAAAGGCAATGTAATCAGAGCCTGGATTCAGTGTTTTTACTGTATCTCCACTTGTCTTCCCTTGGAATGGTCATAAAACCTGCGGCGTATAAATGTCACATTGATAACATTACAAGATTTATTGCAGCTTATCTTCACATAATACAGTACTGAACAAAATAATATTGTATAAAAAGTAAATTTTTGTGTTTAATTATCATGATTATGAACGTCTGCCAGCTGTTGTTTATGTACTTTGGAATATTGCCTTCAGTTATAGGAAGGATAAATCTCCAAACAAAAAAAAAAAAAAACACAAGGAAATCAGCTGTTTCCTAGTTACTCGAGTAAGTGTAAACATTTAAAAGGTTAAGCTTGACTGTTTCAATGAACAGGAGATAGCACAGATACAACAAATGCTGTTGATTTCATGGGGGAATATTAAACCAACAGCTTTTATAAAGTATGTATTGCATTTAAAAATTAAATATGTTTTGCAGTTCCCTCTGCCTTTGCTTTGAGCGAGCTAGGACAGCGGCCGTGAGTGACAAGAAGTGGAAGTTGATGAGTGCTGTTTTGGAGGTGAACTGTGCACTGTCTGCTCTCTCCCTAGATGGTGTATGAGCAGTGTGTTCGTAGTTTCCTGATTGGACATTCCAGAATCGAGTGGGATTAGGGATGCAAATGTAAAATAAAAAATGAAATAAAATCACTGGAACCAGATAAAAGATCCAGCATTATTTTAAAGCGTGCCATTTGGATTTGGAGCCAGTTATTTTTTACTCTCAATATGACCTCTGAAGAGTAGTCAACCTCTGTGAAATAAGTCATCATCATCAAGAGTTTAGCTGAGCAGGTGAAGGTACCTGCGTGTGTGTCCTCTTGTGCTGCTGGGGAAGAGATCTTATTAATTCTCCAAAGTAAAGACATCTTTTGATGCTGTTTCATTCATCTGATTCCAAATTAATAATTTAAATACAAGTTTCATTGGTTGATTATTGTCTAGAATTTAGACTTGATTGTTATAAGAATACTGTACTTTGGAGCCTACTCTCTGTACTTTCTATGCCAGTATCACAGTGTCACACTGGCCAAAATGCGCACGTCTCACGAGCTGAGTAGATGTTTGCGCTAACTCAGTGGATGCTTAAGATGTCACTTCTTAAGGTATATCCAATAGTGGCTGAGGGACCCAAGAAGTCGACCAGTGGCTATCCCCGTTCTCATCATGGAAAACCGCCACATGGAGGAGGTTGACAGGTTAGCAGCTGTCCATGGGTGCAATTCTCAGGGATACAATGAGCCTAAATGTGCACCCACCCTGGATCAGGTTGAGAGGGTATCCTCACATTATATAATAACAGCCAATTTTCAGAGAGACACGACAGATTTAAAAAAAAAGTTTAACTATTTATTTGACAGGTAGCTTCCTTGTCTCAAATTAGGTTACAAATATATGTAAAATTGCTGAAATATATATTACAAAAACAGAAAAACATTAGTACAAATCACAGAGTCAACATAGAATATTTTCAAACTTGGCAGCAAGATAAGTTACACACAACGGGTCATGCGGGAGTCTGGCAGCAGTACTCAAAAAGGCTTTGTTTCCCTACTTTCAGTGCACAAACCAGGCATTTTATCATTTAACCAAAAAGTCATAAATTAGCCATCTATAATTTCAAGCCACTGTTCCCGTGGCCACAGGAGGTGGGTGTTGGTCAAGGTGTCAAGACAGGTGGCCTCACTAAGGGCAGATCTTCACCCTGGTCCAGTTTTCTCCAAGGTTCTTAGATGCGCTGTTGAGACCTAGTAAAACTGGTGTGGAAATCATACCATTGCACCAGTCATATTGAAACAATTAAAATAACACCACACATCACTATGCTCAGAACTTCAATTTTCATGAAACATCCCATGCTGTATGTGACATTATTGTGACCCAAACCTGAAAGAGAAGAAAGAGGGAGAAAGGAGCTCAGATGGTCAGGAAGACAGATGTTTGGAGATATTGTGAAAGCTGTTATCTCACACACTGTCAAACTGAAAGGGTGTCAAAAAGGAAAGTTGTGGGCCAGAAAATGAAGTTGTGGGCTATTGTAAAAAGATAAATAGGTTTTAGAACAACGTCATTGAAGGAATTGTCTCAGGCCACCTGGTGCCTCATAAGTCATGTTTCCATTTAATATCAAGCAGGGGCGGATCTACAGGGGGGCAGAGGGGGCAACTGCCCCCCCCACTGTCGAGCCTTGCCCCCCCAGCTGCCCCCCTAACTTTAAAGTTCTTAAAACTATACTTGTAAAACACATCACCACTATGTCTAAAAGCCCCTCAAAGCATCGAAATAAAAGATGAATTCACAAAAAAAAAAAAAAAAATTACAAATGTAAATATAATATTCGGCCTCTCATACTGAGCTACGGTCCTGCATCAACGCGCGGAGTCTGCGTGACGAGCCTCCTGCTCCACGCTGGCGTGTGTCAGTTGGCATGGACATATGTTGGAGTCTGAGTGCAGTGCAGCAGAGTGGAGCCGCTCAGCCACGCAACTTTCTCCAAGTAAAGTCAGTTTCCCCCGCTGAATTAAGTTCAGTTAAATTTGTAATAGATGGAATGTACGCTAAAGGCGATGGTTCAATGCGGTCATTAATTGCTGGTCAAAAGTGACTCACTCCCGTGTGATTTGTTGGAGCATTTTTCTCTTCGGTTAGTTTTGATTATAGTAAAAACGAGAACGGTTTATGATGCATTTAGCTAGATATCAAAAACAGGAATGTTTGAATCCAGAGGGTCGCTGTTAAGTTTCAGTGTTGTGTGATCCATATCACTGCAATGAGGCTGCATGATAAAACCAGGTCCTTACTGCCAAGGCAGTGGCTACGGGCACGGACCCGTATCTCTAGCCTGTATGCTAAAGGTAAGGCAGCGGTAGCTATTATTAGCCTCTCGTCTCATTCTATCACAGGTAAAAGTACGGGCGGGTCCGTACCGACTACCGTTAGCCCTTTTTGCAAACATACGGATGGTATGTCCTAATGAATTCGGCATGTGTCAGCCGAACCAGGCAAAATTTCTTAAATTCCATTGAAACTTGAAATATAATCGTTATTATTTTACCGTATATATGTTTGTATAGATCTAGCAATTCCGTTTCTTGACGTAGCTCATAAGTACGCACGGCAGGAGCAATATCCGACTTGGCGGAAATTCCACCACACGACTAGAGGTCTATGTAGCCTGACAATCATCAGACGATCGTCTTAGAAATCTAGCTGTTCTCAGTATTGAAACAGCGTGCAAAACAGCTAGATTTGGATATGTTTGTGAGACGTTTTGCAGCACAGCACAACAATCGTCGTCTGAAGCTCTCTTAAAAGAGATGGCCAATATCAGTCCTGGACTGTGACTTAAGTATTTTTGCTGTATTTATTTTGAGGTACATTTATTTCATTGGGCTTAAATATTCACTCTGCTACATCTTGGAAGGCATAATAATACAGTGCATCCAGAAAAAAGGAAACTGGGAATAAAATTGGAAGTATTCTGTTGAAACTTAGTATCTATAAAACTAATTAGGACTATTAATTACACAACTATGTACTTCTTCACATCATACAAAGAACACAAAATTAGTGAGGCATCGCTGTCAGAACTCATTGTTTTGTTGTCAGCTGCATGATTTGTGCACATGTCATGCAGCTAGTAGGGTTTACATTTAAAGCAGTACACATTATACAACCTAAAGCACTAATGGCCCCGACAAGGAAAAGTTGAAACTGAACATCCAGGTTCATCTGTGTTTCGGCCTGTCATCATTTTATGTAATCTGGCGCAAAGTGGTTACTGAATTACTCCAGAAGTGTCATTGTTGTTCAGTTGAGTGTGCACAACCTCCACTTACTTCACATCATTAGATACAAGACATAGTTATATAACACCAAACGTTTATTTTTAATCAAAGAATATTAAGCAATTTTTATTGAATTAACCATTTATTCTTGGTTTCCTTTTTTTGGGACACACTGTACAATAAATACATTGAAGAATATTTTTCTGAAATTGTTCCCCAATTTTTAGACGCAGTTTTTCACAGATTGGTGAACCTCTGCCTATCTTTACTTACAACATCTGATACGTTGTCTATGCTCTACTGTGAATAAAATATGGGTTTATGAGATTTGCAAATCATTGTATTCTGTTTTTATGCATGTTTTACACAATGTCCTAACTTCATTGGAATTGGGGATTTCCTAATACCGCACTGAGGACGTCCCATGCCACCCCTCCCAGACCTCTTGCCACCCCTTTGCCACCCCATGTAAAATTTTCTAGATCCGCCACTGATATCAAGCAAATTTTTACGAATTTGAGAAAATTTGCTTTAAAGAAATCTCAAAATACCAGCTTTCCCATTAACTGGCTTGGAGCGAATAAACTCCAATAAACTAGGCCAGTTTCTCCAAAAGATAGCAGTGGAGGAATATCGTAACATGTATAGAGCAGCAGAAGAAGAGGTCACAAACCAGAAAAGAAACAAACTGTCTCAATGAAGAAAATAAAGCATGAACTTATGCACACCTTAAAATGCACTGCAATATCAAAAATCAAAATAAAAAATAAAGTGTGGCCAGCAACAATCCTTGCGAAAATAATATAAGGCACAAGTGGTGATTAAATGTTTTTTAGTTAGTTGTACTTGGGCATGAACAATTTTTTGAGGTAGTCTTATAAAACTAAACGGTGTAATCAAATGACTGATCAGTGATGTGAAGTATACTTCACAAGTATACAAGTTCACAAGTTCTATGTCAGAACTTAGTTGGCTGAGGCCGCTAAGCTGTTCCCATCCCATATTTTGCGCATTAACTTATTGCATGAGGCCAAAACCACCTCAAGTGAGCGTATAAACTTCTGTGCGACTTAGAGGAAGTTTGTTTGCATTTTGCCATTTCCATCTGCTTTTTCCAGTGAGAATTTTCAAAATGCGCACAAGAATAATGAGATGGAAACTCGACTATAGGCTCACTGGTGCAAAGTGGTAATGGCAATACAGTTCTTTGATAAATTCAGTCTGCCTTGCATGTGGGAAAACCATGACAAACCCATCTGAAAAACACCACGCCAAGTAATTTGGCACATTCTTAAAATGCTTGTTCATCCAAAAATAAGATTTGGACCAAAGAATCTTTAATATAAATACATCCTTTACATACATAAATACAGCCTTTACAAATTAATTTGCATTTTAATCACTGCAAATTGCGATCGTCTCAGAAAGAATTTATCTTCGGTTATTGTCAGCGATGATGTCACGGGAGGTATCTAGCCAGCAGCCAAGAACACATATTCAATGCACAGTTGTTGAATATTCACAAGGAAACCATGCTGGAACACCCTTTAGAATATGGACGCGTTAAGTCCCATCCCTGTTCCCCAGGAATTGTATGAATTAAACTCCACAGCCAAGCCTGATGTGCAAACTTATGGAAGCATATAGCCAACAATATTAAAATGAAAATACATTCTCAGAAATGTGTTTTCATTTTCAAGATTCCAGCACCGCCATATGGCCAACAAAATGAAACCAATAACACTAATCTTATAATGCAAATACATTCTCAGAAATGCTTTTTCTTTTTCATGAAGCAAATGTGATATGGGTCTCATAATTAAAACGATAATACAATTAGCCTCTTTTCTTTTTTTATCTTCATGTGAAAATGCCATGCCTCGCTTTGCATTTGTGTTGATTTGGTCCCACCGAAAGGTCACAGCCAACGAGGGAATATATTTTCATTTGAATTTTCTTAGGAAAAATGCGTGGGACCAAGTCAACGATAATGCAAAGAGAGGCATGGCATTTTCACATGAAGATAAAAAAAAGAGGCGAACTTTGTGCAGCTGAAAATTATGCAATTTGCATTGAAAAAAAAAGACTTCCAAAACCGGCCTGAAGTGCTCAGATTACATTTAAGAGATTGAAATGTGGTACAGACCTAGTCAATGGGAATTATTCCAAATGAAACAGGACTGGAGGGTTCCTTCTCGCAGAAAGATCTGTGTATTTGTAGGAGGATTTCAATGAAGAAAAGTTTTTCTTAATTTTTTGTGTGATTATTGTATTTTTTTTACTTATGGCTAGCTGTTTTTTATTCTCGGTTTACCATAGCCATGATGATCACAGAGCTTGTTTGCCACATTGGGTAGAAAGAGTAACCATTCGTCTTTGCTAATAATACTGCTTGTGAGGCATTTTGCTTGATGTGGCTTTTTGTGTTAGAATTTATACCTTATTCAACAAAATAGAATGCCGAGGTTTTGGCTCTTTTAAAATGCAAACAGCTCAAGCACTTCGGTAGACCCCCAGCTACGTTCGTTGGCATCGATTCTGTTCAATCTAGGGTAGCACATTGCCTGCTTTTTTCCTGATAGTGGAATGTCTGTTTTATTAAAATAAGGTATATTTTAGATATTGCTGTGTTACTAAGTTATACTTGTGCCTTATAAGGTGTGGCAAGCATTTATACTAGCTTGCGAGCTCGGATGTGGGAACTGCTAGCTTTTCATTACAAGATGAATGTTCTGACCATTAAATCCGCAATGTGCTGGCTATTGGACTGAAGAAAAATGGACAAAATTCTAAACTTTATTATGGAGAAAAAGCATGTTTTGGTGTTGGATAGGTTACTGGTGACCATTGATAAACTCATGCTAAATTCCACCAGAAAATCATTAATTCATATTGAATTTCATGTGTCAAAAGTTGATTTGTGTTAAAACTACAATTATTTTATGATTTGACAGTGTGCCGTTTGAGGGCTCTGAGAGTATGACGAACCACTTGGAGACCTGTCTTATTTGGCTCATAAAGAGTAGATAATTTTGTATTTCAGACTCAGATGAAGTACACTTGTGGTCAAGGAATTTATGATCTAAGAAATGTATTGTTTTAACTCCCTGCCATTTTCAATTCTCAGTATTTTTCTACAATTTCAATGCTGAATTTTCATGAAGATTTTTTATGTTTGCTGCTCTTTCTCTCTACCAAAATCATGAAAATAAACTGAAATATCTCAGAAAAGTCAATTAATAAGCACAGGGTGCCACAAATGACTCAAAATGAAACTAAATCCATTCTCCACCACAAGACCTTGAGTGGAATCGAAATGATAGCGAAGCCGGAACGAGACAAGGAGTTTAATTTGGAGAAGTAAAAAAGCTTAAGCCTCTAGTCTGTTCAAGTCAATGGGATCAATAATTCACTAGCTAGCATGCTAATGCTTTTTGCCATTAAATTAATAAATTCGAGCTTCTATGACTGTTACACATTTAACTTGATAATTTAATAGCGAAAAACTTAAGCTGTTAGCCAGTCAGGGGTGCGTTTCCCAAAATCATGGCTGCTAACGAAGTTAGTAACTTACATAGTTCATCCAATAACAGTCAATTGTTCTATGTATGGTAATGTATGTATGTATGGGAGCTAATATTTTTCATGAATTGGTAAAATTTCTCACTTTCAACATCTGATATGTTGTCTTTGTTCTATTGTGAATAAATTGTGGGTTTTTGAGATTTGCAAATCATTGCATTCAGGTTTTTTTTTTTTGTACATTTTACACATCATCCCAAGTTTTTTGGAATTGGGGTTGTAAATGCACTAGTGAGCTCTGGAACACCAATTGGCCAGGAAAGTCACAGAAATAGATATGGTGGATAACAAATTATTTCCCTGATGAAGAAAAACCCCATTCACAACAGTTGGCTACATCAGGAACACTCTGGGAGTGACTCATAGGTATCCCGCTGTTTGTAAACCACTGTTGCTGCACCTGCGGAACTTAGGCATAATGCCAGATTTTCCTGACGAAAGGAATGTCACTGAATAACTTTAGGAGTACTGAAAACTGAATGCTGTGGTGTGCGGAACTAATTAGACAAGCATAATTACAGTTTAATTACAGGCTGGGCCTTCATGAGTAGAATATGCCCAGCCTTGAGCTGCAAGCTTTGGGATCAAAAAATTTACTGCAGTAACAGGTTAAATGTGGAACTTTAAAATACCATGTTCAGTGGTAAAGTGCCACATCCAAACCAAGAATCAAAACTGCAGCCTCGTGGCTCAGTCCCATAGTGTGACCATATTGATTGTCAGCTTGAATTGGACTATGTCTGTTCTGTAATAGTACATAATTGCAACTTTCTGTTGTGCTCAGGTGCTTTCCTGATCCCTTATCTGATTGCACTGGCATTTGAGGGACTGCCTTTGTTATATCTGGAGCTTGCTATTGGACAGCGATTGCGAATGGGAAGTGTTGGTGTCTGGAATTCCATATCACCTTACCTTGGGGGTGTAGGTAAGTAATTCATGAGTAATAAGTAATATATTGCATGAAGAGTACGTGTTCTGCTGTTATTTAGTCATCATTGGTTATGGAATATACAGCATTAGATTACATTTGGCTTTGACATTAATTTTACATGACTCTTGAGCCTAGAAGTAATTTCAAGCACAATGTTTTTCATTGAAATTTGGGCAACAAATCACACATCGACAAAGCAACCTAGCTAGCACATGGTAAATTTGCTTTAAAATCTATCGTGAGCACACATCAGAGAAATCATACACACCACTTAAATGGAATCTGTGCCCCACTGGTCCAGGTACAGAGAGTAGCTCCCTTGACAATCGTATTCTGTCCACATTCACATTATTATTTCTTGTTCTCAGGTATTGCATCCATGATAGTTTCCTTCCTCGTGGGCCTTTTTTACAACACCATTCTTGCCTGGGTACTGTGGTACTTTTTCCATTCATTTCAAGACCCTCTTCCCTGGAGAGACTGTCCTATCAACGAAAACCGAACTGGTAAATCATGAAATGAGAAAAGTTAGAGCAGTAAAAACAGTATACTGCTTATGTGCACTGTAGTGCCTATACTTGATTTGTTTTAAATTATTTGGAATTTTTTTTAGATATTGTTATCCAAACATGGCCAAATAATGATGTTGGTTTCAAAATTAGTGCATGCTATGTAATGTCAGGATTATTTTCGTTTGCCTAAAATTACATTCAATGTTTCATATAAACATCAAGCTGACACGTCTGACCATACACCTCCTTCATGCCACATGCACTGTGTTGCAGGATATGACCCAGTCTGTGTGAAAAGCACGCCTGTGAACTACTTCTGGTACCATGAGACTCTGAACATTACACCCAACATCGAAACTAGTGGATCTCTGCAGTGGTGGCTTGTACTGTGTCTGGCCTCAGCCTGGTGCCTCGTCTATATCTGCTTCATCCGCGGTATTGAGACCATCGGCAAGGTGGGCACTGGGGCTAGGGATACCTGGGGATCGCATTTTATACCCTGGTATGAATTACAGAATAATATTTTGGAAAATTTCTGTAATCATTGGCATCAAATACATCATTAGAAGTATAATTTTTAGGAACCATTCAGAAACTATTTAGAAACCATATATATGCACTGTACTAATATGGACTGAAAAAAACTAAATTTGATGTCAAGGCTTCCCTAAAGTTTTAAGTTGACTGAACTTGAGAAGACAAGTCAAACTTCAGATTTCCCAATAACATGGACCCTGCAATGAAAGACTGAGTCTAACAATATACTTGTGGAACAAATTCTGCCATTTTCTGAAGGCTCTTTTTAAGTATGTTATAAAGATAAAGTTAACTAAGACTTTGCAAAGTATATCACATTATTGCTTGATCACTTTATTTTCTCCATTAGCTCTACAGGTTTACATCATGGTCCAAATTCTTTGTGATAACATTTGGAGCTTGGATTGTCACTAGTGTTTTCAGCAGGTTTGGCCCTGCAAAATGTACCTTGTGTAGTACTACTCACTATTATTCCAAATCATTCCATTTCAATTTTATCTTTAGGGGTAAATATTTGAAACAAGCCATTTATTCTTGAAAATACCTTCAAATTAATGCTAACATGTGTGCTGTAAGCCTTTTTGGACCACTATTAGCGGGTTCGTAAGATGTTCGTAGCTGGGATTGAGTGAGGAGACCATTTGTAGCTTTAGAGTCAACTAATGAGATACTTGAACTACCAAGGGCTTTGGGAGAGTGACGTTATCCAAAGACTGTTTGTAATAGCTATTTGAAGCCCACTCTTGCTCTTCTTAAGTTCACTTTAGATTTTAATGGAGCCTAAACACTAATTTTTTAAATTAGAAGTAAGTTGACGTTTGAGGTTTAAGCTGGTATTTTTTTCAATGTGCTGAAATCTGTGCATTGAATGTCTCTTCAGGCAGTGTACATCACAGCCACATTCCCCTACCTTGTGCTCACCATTTTCCTGATCAGGGCTCTCACCTTACCAGGTGCTACAACAGGCTTGGTCTACCTCTTCTCACCTGAGGTGAGTACAGTTTGCTTGTGTTTAAAAGTGCCCTTTGGCTTGAAAACACATTTCTTCAGGAACCACATATTTCAATTATTGGTTATATCCCCCTCAGCATCCTCTGGCCATTTGTTCTGCTTTTTAAGGCACATTATAAAACGGGTGCTTCCCATCCTTAAATGAGATTGGCTGAGCCGCGTTCCATGCCAGTATAAAATCAGTGTAACCCACTGCATTCTGAGGCAGACTGCAGCACAAAATATCCCTGCGCGCGTAGCCTAGCAACCAACTACTCTGCACTCAACTGACTCGTTAGGTTACGTTTGTTTCAAGACTTTTGTAGTAGCGAGCTAGTTAGCAACCTAGCTATCAAGCTAAAGTGATATCAAACTCTATAGCTAGGTTGCTAACTAGCTCGCTATTTCAGTGTTAGCAAAGTTTAGCCTTTTAGCCTGCTAACCAATTGGCTATCTACCTAGCTAGCTATAGCATAATAGAGTTCGATATCACTTTAGCTTGCTAACTACATTGCTAACTAGCTTGCTATTTCAGTATTAATAATAAATTGTTGATTTTTTTTCTTGTGTGTTTATTTTATGGGTTATATGTAGGGTAACCATTTTATAAAAGCAATAAGCCCCTTGAAGCAGTGGGTTACAGTGATTTTACAACGGTGGAGGGGCACTAAGGCACTCCGCTGCGCATCATGCCTTAGAACGCCCCTCCGCCGTTGTAGAATCACTGTAACCCACTGCTTCTCGAGGCTTATTCCTTTAATATAGGCCATTGTTTCTAATTACTCCATAGTGTATGGCACCATGCAGGGCTGCTGGCCACGGTCACTTATGGATTCAATAATTGTCCATGGGAGCTAGAATGACAATAGTGGCTTTTGAAGACAATGCATCAAAAAGGGCATTGCTTTTTAAATGCATTACATGATCAATTCTTACGCAGTATTTTGCCAAAAATCATATTGCAAAAATACTTGTAATAATGCATGTTTAAATGAAGCTTGTGATTATTGATCTCATGGCAGTGGGAGACTCTCAAAAATCCGAAGGTGTGGCTGGATGCTGCGACTCAGATCTTCTTCTCCCTGTCCCTGGCTTTTGGGGGCCTCATTGCTTTTTCAAGCTACAATGAACAGAAGTAAGCAGCATCTTCCTTTCTTTACACAGGCAAGAACAGTTGCAGACCTGTGTGCAAAAAGTACCTAAGTCACAAAATCACAGTTTTGAGACTTTGGGGTGAAAGTGCACTGATTAAGTTGCTTTTCACTTCTTATGCTTGTATTCATGAAGTTTATTAAATAAGGTTTTAATGTGTCACTGTTAATAAAACTCTTGAGTTTTCTCATGCTGGCTATTTCTGCAGTACCCTTTATGAGAAACGCTCTGTTGAAGTCCTGGCCACACCCTGCCGAAATCCCTACAGTGTGCTGTGATTGGTCAACTTGAACACTCACTTGTGATTTGTCAACTGCTTTGCGTGTGTGCTGGAAATTTCATGCCCCTTGCCAAAAATGGATTTCTGCACCAGAGTGTAAATGAGCTTTAGAAACAAATACCGGTGTAGCCTTGTGAGCATAACCCGCTTGATACATCTGCTTGGCGCAAAAATTCAATTGTGACATTACCAATCGATTATAAAATGGCCAAAAGCTATCAGTGCCTTTTAGTCAGTTCTGGAGCAGTGTGTTTTGCGGCAGAGAGAACTTCTTCTGGAGGCGATTGTGAGTTGTATTCTGATTCAGACCTTTTAAATGCGCATAAAAACAATATGATTCACACAGCAACATTAAAATAATGAAAAACCATAATAGCCGCACAAAAGTTTTAAAAACATGTTGCAGATAATTTTTTTAATGGAAGCATACTATGGAGCCCATTGCACTTTTCATGGGCTATTGAGAGCTGACAAATCCTTTTTTTCATGGAAAAATACTCAAATATTACAAAGCTAAAAAGAAAATCAGTTTTGGACTTAGTACAACAGTCCTTTTTCCTGCTAAATACCTGGACTAGATTTTAAATGGCTGGACTTGAGTATGTATCACAGATGAAGCCAAATTTCCAGCCTCCATGGTTTCTATTTTCACGGCTAGTCACGTGACACATCCTAGGATTTTGATTGAGCAGACTTGAACTTTTATGTACTTGGGTATGTCTTGCACTAAAGTTTAGCAAATATGACAATGGAAACACACCAATACACATGAGTTAATTTCTTCTTCAGAGAAATCTTTGGTATCAGATGATGCTCTGGCCATTGTGGCTTTTAATACTATTGTCAGCTCATTTTTTGCAAAATGTGACTTGAGTGCTTTTTGCATGCAGGTCTTCAGTTGCTCTCCTGTCATAAAACAGCTTGAAAGTAACCTTTGACAGCAAGTTTGATAAACCAGAGAAAAAGTGTGAGACTATATGTACCTGTATGGTTCGAATCACACTGAGGAATCAAGCGCAGATCAGCAGAAAATGCCACAAGGACATTTAATAAAAGTTCAGAGAACAGGGTAAGTTGTAACAAAGGCTTAGTCAGACAAGATGGTCTTCAACAGGCGGGCAGCAACAGAGTCAGAAAGGGGCGAATCCAAGCCCTGGCCAATAAAAGCCCAAGGTCAGAAGCCGGGTGGTCAAGTTGTGGTGGTTGACAGGGCGCCGACAGGAGCACCTGGGCTGTGCAGAATGGGAATCTGTCACTGCTCCGGAGACCACAAGGGTGCTAATAAAGTGCACAAGTTGAGCTTAAGGTTTTCAATGATTCTGAAGATAGTGAGCTTACTGCTTGGGCTAGAGAGCTGGTTAAAGAAAACATCTGGCAGATCGAACAACCCAGCGAGGAATGACAAAAACACAGAAACTTATGTATACACAGCTCCACTTAACAAGGGGAACACAAGAGAAAACCTGGGTGGGGAGTGAAACGAGATGCAAATTAATCAAATAAAGGAAATCATCCCAAATTACTGACAAAGGAAAGCAGGAAGGAGGGAAACAATGAGAGTAACAATGAAGATGTGACACCTCTCCCTTTGGAGCTGTTGAAATACAACTGTCTTCACCAGTTCTATTATTTTTCATCTTTCTTGGAAATATTTAGAACATTTCAAGTGTAAATGAACTAAATTAAATTGTGTAATATTATACATTTTAGTATATTGTTATCAAGTATATACCTGTATATATTCAAGTATATTTTCATTTTCATTCCAGCTTTGAGGCATGTTTTTTCTTATGTAGGGTTATGGTATTTATTGTGCTGTCCTTGCACACTGCCTTGTTTTCTTTCAGAAACGATTGTGAAAGAGATGCCCTGATCGTTGGATGCGTAAATAGTGCTACTTCCATCTATGCTTCCATTCCTGTATTTGCTATTCTAGGATTCAAGGCAAATTCTAACTACAATGACTGCATAAATGAGTGAGTGTAATCATTTTAATGGTCCATAAAATGTAACATTGTGGGTGTTTGTGTGTATCTGCATATTTGAGAGTCTACTTGCATGCATTAATATCCCTCAATGTTCCAGAGTTTTTTCAATTTGATCAATGTGTGCCTTCTTTTAAAATACAGGCATTAATGTGAACAATAATTATAATAGAATAATGGCTGTTATTTTGTTCTAAGCCCCATTTTCAGTTATTTCTGTTTTTGATGATCTTGCAGAAATATCCTGTCCCTGACTAATGAATTTAGTATTGGGGATAGGAACATAACATTAGAAAACTATGACTCTTGGGTGAAAGATCTTAATACAACATTCCCTGAAGATGTTGCAAAACTTAACCTGAGGACCTGTAATCTTCACGCTTTCCTGAGTCAGGTATGTACTCTCATCGTAGTCTTTTAAAAATGCAGTCTCAATACCATTATAATCAATGGAATGTCATTTCAATACTATTGAAGAGGTTGTGCATCACAATTATTGGTTCCTCTTCATTTATTACTATGTGCAGTCTCCCTTTGCCAAGATAACAGCTTTGAGTCTTCTCCAATGGTGTGCAGTAAGGTTTGGACAGAACCCAGTTCAAATGCACTGTTTTGAAAACTGTAGATGGATGCGTTTGTGTTTTGATGACAACGGAGTCTGTTTTTGGCAACCTGTCCCACCATCTTGTTGTCATGTCGATGCCATCACATAGCAGTGTTGGAGACTTACTTCTCTGAAGAAAAAATTTATGTCTGAAATTCTCCAACTCTGATCCGTTTACTACTTGAACAGACCTTCTCACAGTGTATGCATTCAAAATAGGCACACATGCTCCTCCAGAAAGATTTTTAACATTACCACATACATTAACCCTTGTGTTCTGTTCGGGTCAAGTTGACCTGTTTCAAGTTTTTACTAAAAGAAAAATGATACGTGGATAATTTTTTTTAACCTGAAATTCATTGTCTTTGGCTCATTTTCTTTGCAGAACATATAAAAGAAAAAAATTCACTGAGTATACATGCTAAAATGTCCCCACACATATCCTTCATACAATTTTTGGGTCAGATTGACCCGGAGACACACAGAGACACAGACACGGAGAGAGCGCACACACACACACACACAAGCGCGCTCGCGCTCACTCCTTCTCTCCCTCTCTCTCTCTCTCACACACACACACACACACACACACACACACACACACACACACACACATATACGTACAGGAGCTCCAAAAATCAAGCAGGTCTTGATGCCCGGTCATCAAACCTGATGACCATTGACAATATGTGAAAGCTTCTTATTATGTTAGCAGCTGAGCGGGGAGGCTCTCTCATTGGGGATGAGAGATAATCAGGTATGACCTCTCAACCCAGCCACGGATCCCTCCATCCCTTTGCACAAATAGGTAAAGAGATAGACGTACACACTCACACACCTGCAAATTGTGACAATCCCAACATCATGAGGCTGTCTGCACCTAGTTTCCCATATTCTTTACCTTCTGTAGTGAGGGAACCTACACTATGTTACAACATTTAAAAATTTCTCACACTGTAACCCTCATGCCTGCACATTGGGGGAGGGGCAAAACATTATTATTGTGGATTTTTTTAGGTAAATAATAAATTCACTATCATAAAAACGCCTGATACGTCCATTGTTAAATGTGATAAATCAGAGATTAATAGCAAATATTCATTATATATGTTATCTATATTTTTTGGAATTGAGATAAAGACAATACATGTTAAAGAGCATGAAAACCCTTCCTTCACTTTCGCTCTGCTTTCGTGTTCTGTTTGAGTACACACCCAAAACCATTTTGGAGACTCCTGTTCCACCCGGTGGTCCTTTGTTGCCGTGTCACCAAGGTTTGAAAGTCACCATTTTGCACTGTCTGGCTGCCTGGCTAAAAATAGGACGGCGCTCATGTTAGAGGCATCTGACATCTGCTCTAGAACACAAATCAACATGCAGGCGGTGCCAGGTGCACATGAACAGCCATAATTTGCATTCAGCCATTGACTCACGTTGTTTTGATTGTTTATCTAGCTTTTTGAATGATGGTTCAATGTTGTGTTGTCAAATTCTGTAGAAATTCTGATAAAACCAGACATAGTATTCACAAATTTCCAACCTACCCCTCTTGCAGTTTACCTCTCCCGATTAGCAACAGTTGCTCAGACTAATTGACAGAACTGACAAGGGTTTTGAAAAGCCTCGTTATACATTGCACTACGAAATTATACAGCATTTTCTTCCGCACATCAATGGTAACGAAAAATATCAATAAGTCGTTATAATTTCTGCACTCGTGTAGCTGGTGAAACAACACATATTTGCCTTAATTAGTTTGCGAGGCTCATTGAGCAATTAGTCATGAGAATCTGTTCTACAGACTGAATAAAGTGTCAGCTAAATGGCGTTGTTAGGCACGATGCACAGCTGAGTGATGGCAAATATAATTGCTGCGAAGTCAGCCAAAGTTTCGGATTTTTTTTCAGATTGTCATCCGTATGGAGTCACATCAATTATATCAACATAGCCAACAGGCAATCGCTTTGTCATTAGCATTTCTTAATCATTATGTGTCATGCATTAGCGGTGGTTGTTCAGGTAATACATTTTTTGATTGTTAATCAGGCAAACTTGATCGCAAACAGTTTAAAACAATTTATGCGGGAAAGGGTGATGTTACTGAAGGCCTTCCTGACATCTGACGGTACGCCACTGCAGCTAGCTAATAGTCCAATATATTTGCGGAGATCGGGGATGTTAAACTGTGTCAAGTCATTCCTTATACATTTGATTAATTTACTATTGTTTTCAAATAAACGTTACCGTAATTCAAACTATAGGAAAATAACATACCAAGTGGTATTGCCAACGCGATCTTGTAACAATAAGGCATCGTCAGGAACGGCATCAGCTGCATGTCCTGCTTGGTCCTCCATCTCTTGCCTTGCTGGTGGCCCATACAGGTAGGGTTGAGGACCGTTGTATTCCTCCGTATCTGCCAAAGTAAGAACTAATTCTCGGTCTCCTGATTCCTCATCGCTCCAGTCGTGAAAACTCTCACCGGAATTCCCACTAGATTCACTGAAACTGTATGACGCAATGTTGACCTTGCCTGTTTGTGTTCTAGCGCTGATGTCATGCATACTTCGGGTGCGCTCGCGCCGTGGTCGGCATACTCCGCCGGAGGTGATCAATACATTTAATTTTCAGCAATCTGCGATCGTTTTTTATAAAAAATAAATAAGTTTTGCGATCTTTGAGTAATTCTCTATCATATAATGATTGCCTATCCCCAAGGGTTTTCATGCTCTTTAAGTATTTTTATAAACATTTTTATTTCTGTATTGCTTTTAAAATCCCAAAAAATGTCCGGGGTCAGATTGCCCCGAACAGTACATGAAGTTCGTAAAAATGAACCTAACACAAGGGTTAAAACTATTATCACCCTGATAGTCACAATAGGATTTTAAAACCTATTGTGACTATTTAGCTAAAGCCACTTTTCCATTTATGAAGCTCAACCACCTTCTGTCACACATTAATGCTGTATCCTTTTTCCTTAACCGTTGTGATGGGTGACTGAAGGAAACGGTCAGTGGCGTAAATTAAGCTTTGTATTTTTATTAGCTTACCGGCCCTATGGGCCGATAAGCTATTGTCATGGTGTGGTGTCCTGTCGTCCGCGTCCAGACCATTTTTAATCTTTTTTTTGGCCGGATGAATTTTTGTGTAAATTTGCAATAACATACTACTAAATCATGCCTCCAGAAAGTTTTCTCGGATTTTTGATTGAATCATTTTTGTCCGTTTTATGGGCCCTTGAAATTTGGCTCCAATGTTAAAGATAGGAAATTTAAAAAAAATTATTTCTCAAAAACTGCTTGATAAATTTTTTTCTACATCAGGTAATCAACTTACCTTGGTACCTTCAATGTACAGTGGGAGCGCCATTTTGATTGAATCGACAGAAGTGGGTCTATTGGGGGCGCTGTACTTTATGAATATGCAAGATGGCCTGTGGAGGCCAAATGGTTGCAGATAGAGATTAAGTTCGTATTATCGACATATAGGAAGTCTTATATGACCTATAATTTGGCAATATTAAATTTGGCCACAGATGACTTTGAAAGGTCAAACTCGAGGTCAGGGAATATATTTACAATATTAAAAGATATGACTTGAAAATTAAAAAAATTATTTCTCAAAAACTGTCTGATATCTTTTTTTCTAAATCTGGCAATCAACTCACCTTGATACACTTTATGTTCAGTGTGAGTGCCATTTTGATTGAATTGACTGAAGTGGGTCTAGTGGGGGCGCTGTTCTTCAACATTGGGTCTTATGGAGAATGGGCCAAATTGCCTATGGAAGCTAAATGGTTGCAGATAGAGATTAAGTTTGTATTACAGACATATAGGAAGTTATATATGACCTATATTTTGGCTGTGTTAAAGTTGACCTCAGATGACCTTGAAAGGTCAAACTTGAGGTCAAGCAAAACGTTACAATTATCAAAGTCTTCTAGGCTTGAAAATATTGAAGATTGGGAACATATGTGCATTGAACACTTATATGAAGTCATGTATGAACTTTCATTTGGTGGCCTTGAACTTGACCTTCAGCGACCTTCGAAGGTCAAACTTCACATAGTGAAATTTCAATGACTTCTATCACCAAAACTATTACAGATAGAACTTAGGTTTGGATTGTGGGCATATAGGAAGTCATGTATGAAGTTTCATTTGGTGACATAGAACTTGACCTTCTGTGACCTTGAATGCCCAAATTTCACAATGAAATTTCAATGACTTATATCAACAAAATGGTTACAGAGAGTTTCGGTTTGTATTGGAGATTTATAGGAAGTCAAGTCAAGAGATCTTTATTGTCCCCAGGGGGCAATTTGTAGTGCAGCCAACAGCATAAAACAACAATAAAAACAACAATAAAAGTACAACAGTGACACAACAATGACGATGATAGTAATAAAAAGTAGCAGTAAAATACACGACAAGACATGAATAACATGGAACAGCGACACAGGACAACAACAATCATCAATAAAACAACCAACAGAGTGCAACAGTGCCATACTATAAAAGCAGGATAAAACAGGAGTCCAAATGACCACAGTGCAGTCAATTGTTAAGAAGGCCAATGGCCACTGGAACCCAGGATTTTTTAAATCTATCTGTCCTGCATCTCGGCACATGAAATCTGCGTCTGGATGGGAGCAGTTTAAATTCAGGTGCTAAGGGATGGCTCGGGTCAGCCAGGACGAGTTTTGCTTTGTTCAGGGCCCTAGTTTTGTACAGTAGAAAAATGTCTTTTAGTGGAGTACCAACAATTTTACTGCACACTCTGACTATGCCCTGGAGTCTGTTGCGGACTTCAGGTTAATTGACCCAAACCAGCAGATAAAAGCAAATGTCAGGACAGATTCGATAAAACAAGAGTAAAACATTTCCATGAACTTGGAGTCAATGTTTATGTTCCTGAGCTTACGAAGGAAGTACATGCGCTGGTTGGCTTTTTTGCACACGGCATCAACTTGGTACTCAAAGGACAGCCTGTCATCAATTACTGTCCCCAGACATTTGTACTGCTGGACAGACTCTACAACTTGGTCGTTGATCGACAGGGGAACGGTGGCTGGGCGGGTCTTCCTGAAATCAATGGTCATTTCCTTCGTTTTTGAAACATTGATGGTGAGGAAGGACGATTTGCACCACTGAATAAAATCCTCCACAACGGGGCCAGGCACCGGGTCATCGCGGGCTGAGGAGAGACACGATCACTGAATCATCAGCGAACTTTACAATGTGGCGTTTCTCGTGTAAGCTCCGGCATGCATTAGTGTATAGAACAAATAAGAGAGGGGAGAGAACGCATCCCTGGGGAGAGCCGGTGGAGGAGAAGAGAACATCAGACAGAACGCCATTGGCCCTGACCCGTTGAGATGTGACAGTTAAAAAATCCAACAGCCAGTAAATCAGACCCCTGTCGATATTATAATTTAAGAGACGCTCGGCTAAAATATGGGGCTGGATACAGTTAAAAGCAGATGTAAAATCAATAAAAAGCAGACGGACAAAGCTTTTGGCGCCTTCTAAGTGCGACACAATCATATTAACAAGAGTGATTATTGCATCGTCATAAATGAACTTTCATTTGGTGACCTTGAACTTGATCTTCGGTGCCCTTGAAGGTCAAACTTCAACATAGGGAAATTTCTATTACTTCTATCACCAAAACTATTAGAGATAGAGGTTAGGTTTGTATTGTGGGCATATAGGAAGTCATGTATGACGTTTCATTGGGTGGCCTTGAACTTGACCTTCAGTGACCTTCAATGGCCAAACTATACAGTGAAATTTCAATGACTTATATCCGCAAAATCGTTACAGATTGAGTGTAGGTTTGTATTGGAGATGTATAGGAGGTCATATATGAACTTTCATTTGGTGACCTTCATATTGACCTTCGAAGGTCAAACTTGACCAAGAGAATGTTGGCGGGGATGATTAACACACAAAATCAACAAATGCATTAAATGGGTTTATCTGATAGATCCAAAAGGATTTTGATAATAATACAAAAAAGGCACAGTAGAGGGCGCTCGGCCATATTCCCAATCGTTTTACAAAAGAAAAATAAAATATAATAAAACTTGCCCGAATCTATGTACAGTGTTTTCACAAAACAACCTATTTAATTGTTTTGGCTAACAAATGCGCTTGGCAGTAATGGGTAACAGTCCTAACTTTGAACGAAACAGGCTTTGACAAAAGCACACCATTACTTTAGGACTAAAAGAAAAAAACAATTAAAAACAAAAAGGTAGTGGTGATACTGGCGAAACAGAAGTACACACACAGTTAATACACCACGTTCATTTTCTTTCATTACATATGTCGGTCTTCTCAAACTCCGAATTACATTTCATTAAAATAAAATCAACTTACATCCGTTTCAAGCGTTAATACTCTGGCACGTGTCTTCGAATCAGGCATAGCATCCAAGGCTACAAGTAACATAAAGACTCAGTTTAATGCACCGATTTTTATAGCACTCGTGGATATTATGGATCTCATTAACTAAAACCGTAAAAACCGAATACACGGATATTACTCTCAACCAAATAAAACAAGATATTTTCTATTCATCTATTTTAGGTAGACTACAAGTACCGCGGTAGTTAGCCACATGGCGTTCGTACATGTCGAAATCCAAAAACTACTAAACTACTAAACTTACACTAATAAACTCATCCACTATAATATTATCAGGAGAGGACTCTATAACCCATTATACTTTGAGTTACATGAAGGTTCATCGACTTATAAAGCATATACTCGAGGATGATACTGATTTCGCCAGACATTGGCTTCATCGAGTCCATGACCGCTCCATTCTAAAATTCACATAGCCAAAGTGCACCAACAAAATGGTTGACCAAGAAACGTCACTATAGCGCTGAGTGAATACTAAAAAAAATGTGCAAATAAATGCACACATCCAGTTTAAGCAGTCAAAACATGACCCGGTCACAAGAAAATTCAAAGACTTCTGTCACTGAAAAGGTCATAGATGGAGCCTAGGTTTGTGTTACTGACATGGGAAGTCACATATGAACTTTCATTTAGTGACATTCAACTTGTCTGTTGGTGACATTTGAAGGTCAAACTTGACATAATACAATTACAATGACTTGTATTGCCGAACGGTCACAGATGGAGTCTAGGTTTGCATTAGAGACATATAAGAAGTCATGTATGAACATTCATTTGGTGACCTTCGTATTGACCTTCAAAGGTCAAATGTGACCTAGTGAAAATTCAATGACTTGTATCACTAAAATAGTCACAGATGGAGCCTAAGTTTGTGTTACTGACTTCTCGGAAGTCACATATGAACTTTCATTTGGTGACATTCAACTTGACTGTCAGTGACCTTTGAGGATCAAACTCGACAGTGAAATTACAATGACTTATATCACCAAAATGGTCACAGATTGACCCAAGGTTTGGATAGAGAGATTTACATTGTAAAAAGTCATATATGAAGTCCATTTGCTGACCACAACTTGACATTCTGTGACCTTTAAAGTTCACAATTGACATATTGAGTACATATTGACATATTTCAATGACTTGTATCACCAAAACTGCTTCAGAGCTTAGGATTGTATTACAGAAGATCTTATAAATGTATATGAACTTTTATTTGTTAACCTTGACATTGATTTTCATGAATTCAAATGTCAAACTTCACATGAAATTTCCATAACTTGTATCATCGCTGTAAGACTGCTTGCTGGTAAGCTACAGGTCCCTTGGGCCTATTTTTTTATTTATCATGTTTTCAGTTGTATTTTTGTTTGTAGTCTTTCAGTCCCATGATTATCTCTTTCCCATGTCTCCATGTGTTCTTTGGGTCATGTCTTTCCCGCTCTTGTGCTCTGTTAAATGTATTGTCCGGTTTGTAACCTGCCTCCTTGTTCACTGCATTTTCCTTCTCTCCCAATTGTTCTTCGTGTCCTTAATTATTTTCTGGTCTATTTAAACCCTTCCGACTTAGATACCCTTTCTGAGTTCGTCCTGGTTACTTTGCTTAGTGTCCTACAAGCTTTTTTCTTCTGAGTTCTGATTTCCCATGTTTCACTTCGTTTGTTTTTCTGTTTTCTGATTTTTGGTTTTCCCTGTGTGTATGATTGACTACTGTTTCAAGTTTTGTCTGGCTTTTTAAATTTCGCTCTCTCTTGTGATCCGGTGCAGAATTCTGCCCATCCGATCTTCAACCCACGGCCAGTTTTTGGATTATGCCTCAGCTCACAGACTTCGTACTGTAATCCTATTGTTTGGAAATTGACTTGGACTGTTTGACCACCCTTTCAGTAAACCTTGTGCTCATTTGATCAGCTGTTTGTGATTGAATCCTTTGCCATTTCTCAAAGTGTGGGCCTATGTTGGCTGCATTTCAAGGCTACTACGTTATCACAGGCCATTTCATTGTGAAGGCGCTTTTGCATGCAGCCAAGGAATGCAGCCTTCATCTTGCTCGATATGAGATGGAATTGTCAACATAGAAATGGATTGTAAACGAGTTGACCGTTTCGCCTGATATCCAACAAGATGAAGGCTGCATTTTGTGGCTGTATTTGAAAGTGCCTTCACAATGAAACAGCCTGCGACAATATAGCAGTCTAGAGATGCAGCCTGTGTTTTGAGAAACAGCCCTTGATTTCTGCCCGGACACTGGCCTGTGTATCAGGTCATATTTATTGCCCAGGGAACACGGAGTCATGAGTGGGCATTTAAGTTTTCCAAATCATTATGGTGAACTTAACATAAAGTATATGGGTCAAATCACAGTACTGGTGCAAAATATCAAACACCAGACCTAAAAATTCAAATCCATTTTTTTCTGTTAAAAGCAAGCATTATCTGTGGCAGGAGGACCTTGCTCACAACTGCTGTCTAGGGCAGGATAGTATTCCCCGACGTATGGATATGCCCGATTCTTCATATTCTGCAAAAGGCAGTAGGCAACAAGGACATAATGAAAGTACTAATCAAGAGGGCAATCACAAGCTACATTTAATATTAGGATCCACTGGTTTAGTGTTTTAATATCTGTGGGAGAACTCTTCCAAAACATGAAAGTCTGAAGTTCACTGAAGCAGCTAAACAGAATTTAGCATGGCCTTCAAGGGCAGTATGTAAGGAGGACACAAATGTACAGCAATTTTAATTTGAGGCTTAGTCAATGCCAGAGGTATGTCGTTATCAAATAATATTTACTGCGCTTGGAGAAGAATATACCAAGGCAAATTTTCTGGATTGGTGAATTTCTGCTGAAAGAGAAATTTTAGCTTCACTGTTCCATAAAGCCGTATGTAACATGGACATTCCAGGAGTATTTTTTCTAAAGAAGCTACATTTTGGTGCAGACCAAAATTAATCCAATAAATGGGCTGCAAAATAGACCAAATGAAAAGCTAGATTAAAAACAGCAAAAAAAAAAAAACCACACCAGATGACATTTTCTTCTAAGCTGGATGTATGTAACATGAACATGGACAGCCAGCCAACTTTGAAGTTGTCCATTATAATGGGTATAACGGAAGAAAGGGACAAAGCTATGACCTTCTATATTAACATGAATGTTTATAACAAATGCAGTAAATATAAGGGCGAATAACATCGGCCAATAAGTGTGGCCAATGCTGAATTTTTTTCTTGGCCACTATTATAAGTGCGCCAGTTGATGACCATTCCAGGGCTGCTTAGAAAGTACCGCTTAAAATAAGTTTGGCCAAGAAAAAAATTTTACTTTGGACACACTTAAAACAAGTGCGGGCAATGGAGCAATATGCATCTTGGCCACACTTATAAGTGCGTCTAACGCGAATTTCGTTCAATTTTTGTGCTTGGACGCACTTAAATAAGTGCGAATAGTCACTTTGATAATTTATTTGGGTACTGGCCATTTTTAGTAACTCAGACAGATTTTGTTCGGTGATTCTGCATTGAATTTGAATTTGGTCTAAGTTTCGTACTTCCCAAGCCAGTGTGCCAACTTATTGTCAAAATGCGTCAATAATACCTTGTTGGGACTACCTCACAGATGTTGGATAACTTAACTGAAGAAGTGCAGCTCATTAATAAACACAGCCTACTGATCAAATAATTTTTGATCGATCGGCCTGCATCGTAAGAAAGTTTGAGAGGGAAAAAATTCTTTTGTGTCCAAATACGTACACCCAGCGTTTTATGGCAGGTGCACAATACAAGCACTCCGGGCAGAGTTATACCTGTTAATTTCCATATTTTACAAAGGTGTAATTCCAAAACAACTGCTAGATTAAAAGTATGGCATCTTTAAGCCATCGGGGGATGTTAGTAATAAGACGATATTGCCATGGAAGTAGGCCTACGTAATATTCGCAAAATAATGGACATAAAACTTCGATACATGCCCGAATTCTCTTGTTCTGCCACAATGGGTCTGCGATTGCCATGCCGCTGTAATCCAGTCATCTCTACATCCTTGGACCCGGATGTCCTGAAATAGGAGCAATGAATTTTTTTAATCGAAAAATAACAAAGCTGTACGTAACCTAGAAATTGGACACAGAACGAAGTAACCTTACCTTTGCTTGATTTAATTTTTTTACATGAACAATTTTAAATCGCAAATTACTCTGATTAAGTTGCCGCATTAGGACATCGTTTCACGGCATACCGGCGCCTCCCTCACTCCTCCAATTTTTCTGCATGTTTGGTAAAGATGTACGTAACGAAGTTGGACACGAATGATTACGTACGTTTTGCAGCTGTCTGCTTACAGCTACTGGCACGAAACTGATGCTTCCGGACAGTAAAATGGAAGTGTTCTGAGACATACTCATACTAAAATAAATGTTCTACAAGGCAAAATAAATGACCTGGGCTGGCACGTATTCTCCATGTATTCTCCGTGTTAGATTTTTGTCATGAAAATCTGTACAAATTTGGGTTGGACATAGCTCCTAATTCAAAGTGTTTTCGGCAAGGGGGTATTTTTCACTGGAAGTCATCTCTCTGGGAGGTGTAAATTTATACTAAAGACAAAATTTTTTTTTTTTTATTTCATAAATTCTTTATTCAACTTTTAATTGGGGTAGATAAATGTAGTACCAGTACTGTGTTTTGACCCATATGTTATTATTCTTCAAGTGGATTTTTCTCACAAGATTTTTCAGGGTTTCTAATGACTGTGGCACACGTTTTTGTTAAGAAAAAGAGAATTATACTCTTCAAATTCAGGGGTTAATTTTTTTTTAAGTCTTTGAAAAGAAGATGTGGGGGATTGACCACAACCAAACTTTTTCATAGCCTTTTGGACGTATACTTACCAAGGGTTCCAATATTGTGTGTACAGTATATATGTCTTTGCAATGTGGTTTTTCTCTGAATAGAAAGTGTGAGTGTGTATGCATGCGTGCATGTGTGTGTTCACTTGAATGTATACTGTCCGCATGTCTGAACGTATGCTTTTATATTGGAATCTACACCCACATCATTGCATTCATTCCTATCAGTCTGATGGAAACCAGGAAGCACACTGAGACGCAGAAATAGCAAAGAATGAGAACCTTTTATCAAAGCTGACAGGCAGGGTCGCTGCACAGGCAGACAGGGTAATACAGGTGAGGCTGATCAGGTCAATGTACAGGCAGAGGTTGATGCACGGTAGCTGAGAATATGATGGGCAGGCAAAGCAAAGTCAAACAAATACACTTCCAGTCAAAGGTTTTTCCACACCCTAAGATCTTGTCAAGTCTTTATCTTACATGTATGTTTACAAGAAAGAAATCGCTGGAACCCAATACTTGTTTATTACAGATGACAAATTTACAAGAAAAATACACTAGGAATCCAGCACAGGTGATTGAAATGATCAGCTCGATATTAACCCCCTGAAGCTGCTTGATAATGAGTAGATCATTTGAATCACCTGTGCTGGAGCAGGGAGAGATCTAAAACATGCAGGACAGGTGGTACTCCAGGAGAGGTTTGAGAAGCACTGGATTAGACCATCGTTACTGATCTGCTTTAATATTGACAAAATGACTGTTTTGTTATTTACATGGTTTATACATTGGGCTTCAGTTTTCCTACCTTTCTGTTTTACAACCAATATGAGACTATTACACAAGAGCAAAATATACAAAATTGTAACAATTACAGAAACTATTGGGGTGTGCAAAAACCTTTGGCTGGTAGTGCAAGCATGAGTCCAAATCCAGGAGATCAGTCCAAATGAGGGACAGGGAGGATGCAGGCATGCATATGCAGAAGTTGGTGCTTCCCTTTGCCCCCTGTCAGTGAGGATCTCAACTGTGCGTCTGTTCCACCCAGAGTGCGTCGGGGACAGGCCTGGCCTTCATCGTGTTCACAGAGGCTGTGATCAACATGCCAGGCTCACAGGTGTGGGCTGTACTCTTCTTTGTCATGCTCTTCAGTCTGGGCCTGTCTTCAATGTTTGGAAACTTAGAGGGGGTCCTCACCCCCCTGCTGGACTTACATTTGGTGCCCAGCTGGATTCCTAAGGAGATTTTCACAGGTAATTTTTTTTTTTTTTTTGAGATTTCTCATCTGTACAGCTGATTTATTTGACATGTAACCTACTAGTTTGACGTATGCTCTGGGCAAATAAATGCACTCAGTCTTAAATTGGAAGAACTGAACTTACAATACCAGATAGGCTGAATCTTTTAAGAATTATTTGCCAGTGCAATTAAAACCACTAGGAGTAGCATAGGGGCATAAAGTTGGTTCAGTAACTTCCATAAAGTACTCATTGTGGCATAGAGCATGCCTAGAGTAAAGCCTTGCTGTTTCTATGGCCTTTCAAAATCAGGGCGGAGTAACCATCTCAAAAGCTATATGAAGTAAAAAATGTGCTAACAAACAAAAATGGCTACTTTTCTTTGCTTAAGGCCTGTGTGCTACCTTGCAGGCCTGATATGCCTGATCTGCTTCACTGTGGCCTTGATCTTCACACTGGGCTCAGGGAACTACTGGCTGGAGATTTTCAACAACTACGTTGGCTCAGTGCCTCTGCTGATCATAGCCTTTTTTGAGATCATCGCTGTGGTGTACGTCTACGGGATTGGAAGGTGCTGTGATACCACTTTAAGAGTTACTAAAGCTATGGCAAAGCCTTTAAAATTAAAATCTCACTCCATAACTGGCTTTATAATTGACTTTCACCACCAGGATGCATCTAGAAAACATTATGCTCATCACCCAACGTTGGAATTTGTAGTTATATTTTTGCATTGTTGTTACGTGATACACTGTGGTAGCATTTCATTTTTTTTTTGCATTAACATTCTATCAAATTGATATTATTGTAGTAAAGTATGACACAATAACCAATCCTTAGATTCAGTGACGACATTGAGTGGATGACAGGAAGGAGGCCCAACCTTTACTGGCAGGCCACGTGGAGAGTAATCAGCCCACTGATGTTGCTGGTGGTCTTCTTGGCATACATAGCTGTCCAAGCTAGCGTGCTCCCCACATATCCTGCGTGGAACCCAGACTATGTAAGTACCTTTGATTTAATGAAGTCTCTCTGAGGTTACCAGAAGGCAATTTGCTGAGAACGAAAGGCATAAATAAGCCTTCAGCCGAATGCCTTTTATTGGGATTGGATGGTCATGCTTAATTCAATATGTGAAGAATATGTGAAGGTTCCTTTCAAGTCACGGGATAGGTTTTAAAAACATGAGGTAAACCATTTGAATGGGTGTAAACCAGGGGTCACCAACCCTGTTCCTGTAAAGCAACGATCCTGTTGTAATGGCCGGTAGTATACGGAGGCCAATCGCAACGACTGAGAGAAAGAGAGTAGCACGAACACAGTACAAACACAGAGAATAATATAGACCAAACGCAAGTACTCGCGCTTCCAAAGGACGTATAATAGTCCGAACCACGGAAGCAAAGCGAGATAGAAAAAGGGAGAAGAAACTCCAACAATAAGAAGATAGAAAGTCATACAAAACCTGACTACAGAAATCTTCGACTATAGTGCGAAGCTAAACACAGACACTCTAGCGAAGGAGGCGTGCCGGACATCCTGCTTATATAGATTCTGGAGAAGCGCCGCCCCAGCTCAATCAACCAGCTGGGTAAAGAATTCGATGGCCCAGGAATTCGATATCGTGTCGGGACGAGAGCCACAAAGAAAGGTTCAAACAACACGTACTCCTCACAAACCATGACACCTGTAGGTTTCTGCTCTATCTCCAATTCGGCACGCCTTATTCAGCTAATTAGCTACTTAATTGCCCAGCTCGTGAGCTTGTTAAGTAGCTAATTGGTTGAATCAGGTGTGCTGAACAGGAGGTAGAGCAGAAACCTACAGGATGGTAACTCTCCAGGAACAGGGTTGGTGACCCCTGCTGTAAACTTTGCTTTCATGTTTTGACAGTATGTTTGGTGTGTTTCAGCCGGAGTTTCCAGATTATGACGTTCAGCCCTATCCAGACTGGGTGTTTGCGATCTGTGTGCTGCTGTCTGCCATCTCCTGCATCTTCATCCCCATTGTGGCTATCTACAGGTTCATCTTATTCCTGATGAGACGCCTGAGGGGGTCTCAGGAGCCAAAGTCCTATGATAATAATGGCTATGTGACGGATTTATAGAACAAAATATATTTATTTTCAATTCCTTCATTGTGTGAGGACACTGAGCTTAATTGTATGCATCAGCCCAAAATATGAAAGTCACATAGAAACACAGTAGTAAGGTTGCTAAGGAACAAGACTCAAGCCTGAGGGCTCTAGTTAAAATTCTAGGCAGCACTACACTGTGTGGCAGGGCTCAGTGATGCACTTAAACTACATTGATCCACTTGCTCTTCATTCATTGATGATTTAAGAAATGCATCAAGCTATGTATACTGCCCTCAACTGGAAAGATATTGATTATATAACATTTTTTTACATGAAAACTAATATGTTATACAACAAGATAAAAAGCGGTTATTAATTAATTGGAGTAAAGTAATCATCTGGTTGAGTTGGCACCTCGGCCAATGTGTAGTTAGCGGACTCATACAAAATGTCTATTTTGATGTGTGAACAGTTAACAGGCTGGGCTACAATGTGAGGGGATTTCAGAACTTGCTGTGGAAAGTATTATGTTTTTATTCTTTTTGTAGTTCCAAAATATGCAAAGGTAATATTACCATTAAATTTAGTCTTTTAATCAGTTGATATTCACATCTCAGTGAGACCTATTATCACTGACAAAGATCAATAATTCAAAAAGCAAGTGAACACCAAAGGCAAGATTTTAATTTTATTTTTTTGCATGTGTTATATATGACTATACAAGTCTAGCACAGAGAGGCTGTATCACCTCATCTGTTTCTACTGGACTCCAGCCACTCTCATTACTAGCCGGTAACCTCCCTCAAGCTACCGAGTTTGGAGATTAATATTGACTGCATAGTTCTATTGTATTTCAGGAGGTGTACAGCGATTTGGTATTTTATTGAACCAGTTGGTCAGCCATTAATGACTTGCAAGACCCAAGTCTAAACGGAATTGCAACCTATTTCTTATATCACCAGAAAGTACTGAAAAACAGGATAATGCTTCACGTAATTAAGGGCATTGATTTAAGTAAGTGTCACGATTGTATTGTGTTATCTTGTATCATCAATGTTAAATTAGGGTTTTCATTTGCTGGCATACTTTCAATATAAAATAAGGCAACTCAACTGTAGAGCCCGTGTGATATTTCTCACAGCCAGCTTCACTCGACTGCAGGTGTATACAATGGCCTGGAAAAAATACTTAAACAAATTTGTTGCAGTTTGAAATGAAACTCAGAAGTTCACTGGATTTTATTTGACACCACTCAATATGGAACTGTAATATACAGAATAAGTACTGTAGCCTACATTTCCATCACTTGACGCACTATA
The DNA here is from genome assembly GCA_029692085.1 of Gymnothorax javanicus. Lineage (NCBI taxonomy): Eukaryota > Metazoa > Chordata > Actinopteri > Anguilliformes > Muraenidae > Gymnothorax > Gymnothorax javanicus. The sequence continues at coordinate 150,485,482 of CM056193.1, read as the reverse complement.
GAATGCATCAGAGCTGCATGGAGAGATGCAATTTGTCAGGGACTTTCATTTAGAAATTTAATAGACGAGTAAAGCTGTAGACAAGAGTGACCCAAGCATTCCACATTCCCTCCACATTGCAGTGAAAATAATAATAGTCCTGGCCTCATATGCTAATTTTGTATTTAATCAGTCATTTCAGTCATCAGTCAAGTGGTATTATTTAATTCACAGTGTTCTGTATTCCACATGGTAATCAATAGTAACAACACTGAATAATAATAATAATAATAATAATTTGGTGGTTCTGTGACTATGTTGCACAGGACATGGTTCTAGTCCTGTACTGGCTAATACACTGCGTACGACTGAGTAGACTAGCATGAGGTATGCCGTTCCACTGTTGCAGCTTGTAGTGAATATAGGAAAGAGATTTTGAACACAGCCATTGCCCCCTTAGTTCAGTGATTCTCAAGGTCGGTCCGGGGGGCCTAATGCGATGGTGGTTCTTGTTTCAACCACAATCTTAGGCTGGCTTTACACTGCGAAACTTCCATGCAACTAATTACAGGTTGCAAGTAGTGTGCAACTGAATTTCTATGCAACTTCAGTTGCACAAAGCAGTTCAAAAACAAAGTATCATGCAACAAACTTCATTTAATAGTCTTTTTCACTAAGATTAGTCAGCTAGGTTAGTGATTATTCATTGGTCACATTGTTTTCCCTTTAGATTATAGTATTAAGTGGTAAGTGTAATTTCACTTGCATCTTGTTTCTTATTTTGTTCTGTTTTTCCCTTGATAATATCAATTCACAGGAGTTTGACTTCTCTTGTTTAATCATGGCTGTCCCAGTGATTAGAAAGAGCTATCAGTGCATTAATGCTTTTTGATATGCTAGTGGAAAAAACATGACCTAAAAAAAGATAAACACCTACAGGTGAAAGACTAGCTACTCGACAGTGAGACCTGTAGATCATTTTGTATGCAATTCAGTGAGCTTGATCCAATGAGCCTTCATTAAGTGAATTCTCCTCTTGATTCAAGGAAAATAAATTAATGTTCAAACAGTCGCCATGTTAACGTTAACTAAGCTAAAGATTAGCTCTGTACAAAGTGCAATATGAACAAACGTTGCCAAGCAAACGCTTGTTTGTTGACATGGCTCATCTGTTTGATAAAAAATTTAGCATTACCCACCTTAGCCGCCCCCATTAAGAAAGTAGAAATTAAATACTGCACCAGCTTCTATTATACGATTCCTAGCTTGTTAGCTGTTGCTATCAAAGTGACTCAGCAAACTTTAATTTTCTTTATTTTAGTATAAAAACTTCTGCGATGTGAAAAGGTTGTAGTGGTCATTTGGAGTAAAAACAGTGTATATTAACAATATATTGAATTGATATTTAAATTATATAGCAGTTAGGTAATGGGTAGGCATTCACAGAAGATAAAGTCAGTATGGAGGACAGCATGCTTATGCACTGCTTATATCTCGCTCACGTCTCAGTCCCCATGTGGATTCCCAGTTAGCAGGTAAATAACTGTTCTAAGCATGAATGCACCTAATTAAGATAAATTGACAGCTTGTTAAAATCCCACAAGTTCAATTTTGGTTGGAACAAAAACTAGCATACATGGGGTTCCAGGACCAACGGTGAGAACCACTGGCTTAATGAACACCCAGCATGCATTTAATACATATTTCTAAACAACACAAATACACTAGATAACTTTCATTACAATAATAAATGATGCAACAAATGAAATGCTTTATTACTGTCCAGAAATATAAAGGTGAGCGCCCTAACAAATAAAAGCTAATTCCATTATGTGTACACCTTCCTCTTACACTAAAACCCCAACATAGGGTGGCAGTATTGGTATTTTAGTTGACTCAGCCTTTTTTGACAGATTGCTACTGTTTTTATTACCCCTACTTGCGATTATTGCATAATACATGCATATGTTAAAATATATACAGCAGAACCACTCCCACTGATGCATCACTGAAGAGACTGCAAAATTCTTTGTATGTATCAGGTAATGGAAAATTGGGCCCAAAATCATTTGTATAGGACTTTGGAGAACTGTGTGTATTAAACAATTAATAAGGTTCTGTGTTTTTTAATATAAAAACTTGTAAGTCAATTGTGTAAAATACTCAAGTTATCACGCCACTTATCATTTGTTTGTGCTCTGATTTTGTTTAGTTTGTATTTGCGGCTGTTGAGTCAAAAGTAAGCTGATTTAAAATGTTTGTGCCTCTTATGGTTCCTCACAACCGGATTATTATTATAATTTCTTTGCGTATCTGACATAATGTTTTGTAAACCGTGCCTTTAAAAATGTCTTTCATTGTTTTGTAATCTGTCATATCTCCATGTATCAATTTTTCAACGACTGTTGTTAGAATACAGTGATTAATTGTTTTCATCGCCAAATTGCAAGCTTTGTTTGGCGGACGCCAAGGTGATGCACCATAAATACAAACTGTACTGCTGTGATAATATGACACAGATAGAGGATACAGATTATGGTATGATATGAGTCAATGAGTAATGATGTTTTTCATACGTATGTAAGAGTATGACCATTAATGGAACTTATTTTTCCAAAAATAAAAAGCCACACTTATACTGTTGCATTTTTCTTGTATTCAGAAGTACAAGCAGAACTTGTGAAAGTGCCATTTGCGTCGATTTGTAAAAAATATCTTCTTATCATTGTACTGTACATGCAGTACATGGTCAGAGAATTCAACACCCGGCAACATGATGGCGGACTCTTTACCTGCCCGTTCTTATGCAATGGCGGCAGCTGGGCTGAAGTAAAAGTTGCTTATCCTGTTTAAGTGTTCTTTGTGAATAAATTGGCTACTTTTCCAAAGAAAATTCATTTTTGAATCGCCCTGATATTGCATTCAGAAAGAACATGACAATTCACCCCAAATTCTAACCACTGGAAAACTTATGAATAAAGCAGTATGACTGGAAAGTGCACAAGCGTTATTGTCAGTTTAACAGTTTGTTTATAGACACTCAGCTATATTGTGATTAAAATTCTTCATGATGATCATAAATCTCTATGATTTTATGTTGTGACGTTTAAATCGTAGTGTAAATGGACACTCTGCTCTGTTGTGATTTATAAATCTTTATGATATCTTAACCATAATCAAACTGTTTTTCTGGGAGTTGGGGGCGGGACTTTGACAAGCGATTTCGCTTCTCCCGCGACCCTTTCGGTCATGATACATGTTGTGTTGAAATTGTCATGGAACGACTGTACAATCATGCCGAAATGAAAAAACAAATAAAAATAAATAAAAAAAATAACCCTATAATGTTCTGCTCAACCGTTTGGTTGAGCAAACCAAAGCTTCTCCACTTTTTTGTGAGAGGAAGCTCAAGAGATTTTTGTGCCTCCTCTATTTTCAGCTCAGAGGCCACCACTGGTGTGATATGCTGGTAAGATACCTCTCTAAATATAAATGCAGAGATAGGAATATATAGCCAAGTTTTGTCTATGCATTGTCTCAACAATTAAATGTATAGATTGTTGTTGGGAACAACTATAGGCTTACAATTGGCGGACCTCAACTGTTTAACATTAGAAAAAATATAATGCAGACAATTGTCGGCCACAGTGATTATACATTTATAAATGTAAAAATATAAATCATGTGGAGGATTTTGAGCAATTTTCATCAGATTAGTGCCGTCTGTGGAGCAAATATGTGAATGAGCAATCCAGCATGTAATAAGGTCTTCGATATTACTGAATGCAATTGGCAAACACAAAACAATCGCTGGAAATTCATAATGCATGTAAATACACGATTAGCTCCACATGCATATCTTCACATAAAAAAGTACTTTCAATTGGTTCTCAACGTCAGTGTGCGTTCATACATATATTAACAAATTAAAGGATACAGACACGCAATGAATATACATGCATCAAAAATGCCAATGTCTGTCAAAGTATTTTATTAAGAGCCTATCCACCGTGTTTATTGGTGTTTTCGTATTTGTTTGTGTGTATACAGTGTGTATACAGAATGTGTCATGCATGTGTCTGCATGCGCGCATGTGTAGCTCTCACAAGCGACAGAGGTGCCTCTCTCTGTGTGGACAGAGACATTGTCCCAACTGCAGTCACGTGTTCGTAGAATATGCTGGTTGCTATTGTCTTCTGCTTCCCATTCTGCTATTCTGGCACTTTCACACAATGGTGGGTGCACTTTTACTCAATGATGTTATCGGGCCTTTCAAACTACTATAGCATGAATTCCTGCCGAGGGAACAGGCAGCACCTCAAGTTGGATATATGGAAAACGACAGAGCATTGCTGCACTTCAAGTAGGAATCCTTTTCAAATAATATTGCAGGTGAGTGTGCTTTTAAAATATAGGGTTTGTCGCATCAGTGTAAAATATCGTCGTTATTGTGCTGAGATGCTCTGTAGCAGGGTGTCTCAGTCTTGTCCAGACAGGGCCTCTGTGGGTTCAGAGTTTGATTCCAACCATGCAGTTACACACCTGATTCTGTCAAGGTCTTCAATGGAGACTCAAGAAGTTGACCGGTTGAAACAGTTGTGTAACTGCATGGCTGAAATGATAGCCTGCACCCATACTGGCCTATTCTGGATAAGGTTGAGACCCCCCGCTGTATGGACTTGTCTGTCCTGTGTTCCACGAAGCCCATATCTGCAAATTATATTTTTGTATTTTGTTAATACTTTTCTGTTTGCATTTGTTCACAACTGAAGACTTGTGTGCAAGAAATACAACTACTTTAGTCACATTTTGCAAAAAATGAGCTGACACCAGTATTAAAAGCCACAATGGCCAGTGCATCATCTGATACCAAAGATTTCTGCAAAGAAGCACTCAAATCTTGTGTACTGGTGTGTTTCCACTGTCCATTGTCATGATCTACTACATGTTTTGAAAACTTCGACCCCCAAAATCTCAAAAGTATTATTTTGTGACTTAGGTACTTCTTGCACATAGGTCTTCCAATTGACTTCCATCAGAGGAAAATGTTTTGATTTTGAGTACACTGGGTTATGATGGGCCTAACAGCTATAAGACAGCTTGAAATAGTTCCCCCTCTTCTTGTCCTGGTCTGGTTAGAAGGCTTTAAAATGTTAACTGCAACAACCCTATGATAAAAACTATTTTTCGCATTTAGACAGCTCTTCCTCTTTTGTCAGTATTGAATCTGTTAAAGCATATATGTAATTGCATATCATGATTTATTTATTTATTTTATGTTATTTTATTTATTTATTTATTTATTTTAAGAAACTTATCTACACAACATTTTACAAATGTCCTCTACCATTTCTCTTTCACGGTTGATGAAATACATGTATATGTTACAGTCAGATTGTGAAACCAGTCATTTCATGAAATGGCTCATGCTAAAATTCAGTCATTTCACAAGCGGACAAAAAATTTTTAGTCATTTAATGATAATAAATACTCTTCTGTGGATAGTGCCTTGACTATGCATTTAGTTCCTTGTCTGGATCATAGCAAACTTATATTATGTCCAAACACACTAATGAAGGCTAATGACTAATGAAAAGACCCAGTACATCCCTTTGATTCATGTACCCTACTTTGCGCTCAGATTTTCTGTCATTAAACTAGCAAAAGTGAATTTAGATATCCCCTAAAAGCACTTGGGTCATACAATTAGACCATGCACTTAGATCACTAAAATACAGCCCAAAGACTGGGACCACTTCTTCTGCTTAATTATTTGTTTTTTAAGTATAAGTTTGAAGTGACACAACTTACCCATTCATGGGTTAGCTTATTATGCAAATGTGCTTCTTAAGATGCAACCCAATATTAACCTTGCAATATGCTGCAAAAACAAGCAATATCAGCAAAAAGTATCAATATACCTGTAAGCGGAGCGACTGCGGGGGCCAAGGGGGCGGCCGGCTCAGGGCCCACAGCCTGTAGCCTCACTGAGCTACTTTCTCATCACTGCCTAATAGGGGACTCGTATAAAATCAGTTCTCTGCCAGGCCGCGGAGTGGCAGAACGAGCATAGGCCTACAGTGTCTATAGAAAAGTGTAAGTTAACAAAGCAGGGAGAGTGCGACCTTGGTTAACACCACTCAATTTTTAACACTGAGAGGCCTAGATTTTCCCGCCCAAAACAGATTCAATATCCACAAGCTGTATTAAATACCATCCTAAAAACATTTACAAAAACTAAGGCTATTTGTCAGTTTGTTTACTTATTTCATCTTATCATATCGTCGGCCTGCTGATAAAACCTCGTATTTCCAAATTTGATGAGAAACAAAAACTTGTATGTCCACGATAATAACATAAACATTGCAAAATACAAAAAACATTCTTGGAAGAAAAGTAGTCATCCTACTCAAACACAGCTTAACTGCATTCTTACATGCAAAATTAAACATTTTTTATGGTCTCCCGTAAAGTTTATCATTTTGAGGATACGAGGTTTTATCAGCAGGCCGACGATATTAACTTTCAACAGTTAACAGTCATGGCAAATGCATGCAAAAATTTCCAGTGTTTCTTCAGGATAGTAAACAATGCCATACAGTTTAAGCCCACAAAAGGGCTGAGGCTAATGTATTGCCTTGCAAGCTGCATGTATTCACACAAGCACAAACACATACAGATTGGGAGAAAAAGTGGCAATCCTAAGTATTGTTAGCCTGACAAAAGCAAAATAATTGGCTAAATACAACTGTTCAGAACTTCAACTTTAACCTCATATGGCCTGATGCCACGCCTTCGAAGGGAAGAAACCGCAATTAAAAGCAAACCAGCCAATTAACTGCTCTCTGCTGAAATACGGCACCAGAACGGATTTACTAATAGTGTGCACTTGGTTCTGTAGCTGCATATTAAATGCTCCTGTTTCATTGCTAGCTGGCTTGCTGGCCATATCCGATGATAAATCATCAACAGCATTTACTGACACATGAAATGCAAGGTAAGTTAGGTGGCTCTGCGGAGTTCCCTACTTTCTGCTGGTTATCGGCAGTGTCATTTGTTCGGTCTCTGGGACAGCGTCTTTACAATGAGTGAGCAAGATCCGAGGTCAGCGTTTTTTTTTATACCAGTATAGGGTTTGTAAAGTTGGCTAGCTAATGTAAGTCCCCCAGATTTTTGCAATGGGTTCTACACACGGCCGCTTTGTCAGAGTGCCCATGCCTGAAGATCAATGTCATTTTCTCACTCTTTACAGTAGCGTGACTTTTATTGCCCATGTGTATGATTACAAAAATAGAATACGCTAATGGCTTTGTCTTGGCCGGGTAGTGAGCTTCGATATCTACAGTTCTTCGCCCAATTTAAATTTATAGCTTTTAACTGCAGTTCTTGACCAAATTTCAGTAGTTTCAACGATCTCCTCAGTTGTTTTCTTTGCCTGATGCAGGCCAATAATTTGACCCTTTTGAAACAGAATATAACAACACCTTTTCCACGACCTCAGGATATGATCTGACATTGCTGCTTAAAAATGAGAAGCTACTAACTGTATCAGTTAGGGTTAAATAACTTGTTACCAGCTGAAACATATTAATCACTGCAGTAATTGTCCAATGGAAGGCTCTTATCTTTTTAGTAAGTTAAATCCAAGAGGTGACTTTTTTAGCCAAGCATTGTACGAACTCAAGACATTTAAAATGATCTATTTATAAATAATCTCCCCCTTCCCTCAGAGCAAGCTTGACTGATGAGTGGCTTCACTGTTTGTTTTCTTAAACATAAATTTGCTTGGCTCATTATGTGATGATTTGTGTTGGATAGGATAGAATAAGATATTGGCCTATCCGTTATTTTACAGTTGACTGCAATGACTATCTGAGGGGCCCCTCAATAATGCTTCGCTCCCTCTGGGCTGAAAGCCTAGCTCCGCCCCTGAATATACCCACTTGTTTTGGGACTGGGATGACAACTACACATGTGGGGGGTGAGCAAAAAGTTGATTTATATAATATGGGACCTGCTGTTTAACAGGTTAGTTACACAACACTTTTTGTGAGTCAACTGCTACAAAAATTGAATTAGTATGATTGCAAGACTTGGTATGGAAAACATACAGTGAATAATTTTCTGAAGTTGCATACCTCTCAGTACTGCTCGTGGACATTCAAGCATTCTTGCCCGTGCAGGCACAGTTAGCACAGAAAGATAATTGATGCGGTCTCAGTGCTATAAACTTTCAATCCAGGGCATTGTACAACGCCTGAGGCCACTCAAAATGATAAGCTTCAATCTTGCAAAGTCATTTTCTCTAGGCTATCACTAGTTGCTGCAAGCCATAATCTCAATGGAGCACTGAATACATAAAAGAATATTCTGTGGGCATATTCATGATATTAATCATTGCAGTTCCTTGCTTTTTTCCAAAATTATTATTCATTCATATGGTGCACTGTATCACCCTGGGGTAACTTACAGTTGAAATGTTCATACATTGAAAATACATGACATCAAATGTACATTGTAAAACAAAATAGTCGTTTTAACTTTAAAAAGTTAGTGTCAGGGCTGCCTTAAAATTTTGAGTTAAGTGAATTTAAGACAATAAGTTCAGAATTACCTGAACTTATTGTCTTAAATTCAATAAATTCATATTTTTATGCTAGCCCAGTATCATGCCCTGGCACCCACAGATGTTAAAAGGGCGCCAGGGCGAGGAGTGCATGAGGACCCAAGTGCAGGGATGTGGATTTTATGCAAATACAAGACTTCAGGATAACTGAAAGGGAAGTGCACGTAACAAAAAGGGGAAGCAGACTGTGGTTTAAATCAATAATTTAAATTAAATTTACATTAGTTAAATAAACAGAAGCAGGAGACAACCATTAACTGAAAGGAACTGAGGATAATTGATTAATTAACTAAGGGCAGGTAGCCAGGCATAGGAATGCGTGAGGGGAGGGGCATTACACCTGGACACTAACTTTTTTAAGACAGTTTTTTTTTTTACAGTGAATAACATCAGCTTCCAATGTCGGGCCTTTGTTACCTTTTCAAATATCAGTCATGTTGTCCTATTTGTAACAGTAGCGATGATGAAAAGTTCTCTAAAATGTGAATAAATTATATTAAACATATGCGTGCTTCTCTTCACTGTCGTCATTTAAAAGTGAACGTCATGATGTACTGTATATACAAACGCCCCAATTGTGACAATTCCTGCTCCGCAAGCTTTTAATTTAAAACCAAAATTAATTTCTGAGTGCAAATGAAATGAAGCAAAATTATCCACTTCAGTGCCTAGAAAGTATATGCAGTAAACCACATCAGAATTATATCTTTGATAAATGCGGGAAAAATATTTCTTTAAAAATAAATTAAGCAGTCGCGATTCATAATCTAAATGCCCCAAATAATATAGATAATACAGTGATAATGGTAAATAATGTTTCATGTGAAATAACTGGCCTTTGGCACATAATATGCACAAGAATTTTTCCAACAAATGGCGATTTCCCTGTTAATTACAAATAACTTCTTTCACAAAATGGCTCGCCAGTGATGTCCCTGAGAGCAGAGGCAGCACAGTGCAGAGGGGTTGTCGTGAAGTTTGAGAATGATGACATCAGGGATAAGCAGACCAGGAAGACCGGGAGTATAACAGGTGAGCTTGTTCAGCACTACTCCTGCCTGTGTCACCAGTTACTCCATGACTTTATCTGAACTTGTTCTGGTGCATTTATATTGCCTGAACATATTTGTATAGTAACAAATAAAAATCATATGTTGTAAATGAAATCAGCAAAATTACTTTATTTGAATATTCTCTTTTTTAAGGGTCTGCACTCATCTACCTCAGGGGGCCAAAGTTTCTTATCTATGTCAGTGGAGCACTATCAATGTGGGTAAGAAGTATGCAATGCCAAAAAAGTATTTTCTACCACACAAAAGGAGGGACAGGGGTGCTGTAAGGGGGGGGGTCTGTAACCATGGACGATTCTAGGGGCCCAGCATTCACAGGGGCCCCACAGAGAATGCTGTTGCTATTATAAACATTTGTAAATAAAATGTATTGACACTTTAATTTTATTTTTTAATCTTTGTAGTAACTTTATCAATTTAAAATGAATTTGTTGTTTGTTTCTCAATTTTCAACTATTTAAGAATAATCTCAGCACATTGGCCCCCCCACTTATTATTCATCATTTTTACGGCCCAAGTTACGCTACTGCCTGAACTGGCTGCGTGCAAAAAAAAGTTTCTGCATGTCGGTTGGTACCATTACGTACATCAGCCAATCACAGATCGGCTTGAGTACCATTGTACGTGCCATCAGCCAATCACAGCTCATCATGCATCGATGAGAATGGCAACGTATTCGACCTTGTCACTGTCAGCTGAGTTGGGCACGCGGCAAATTTGTAAATGCTCGTCTGACAATAACGATGTAAGTGCTGCACAATACGCGAAATTACAAGTACACTAGCTGGTCTGCTGCAGAAGTCCAATGGTCTACTTATGAGGCCTTAGCTTCAGTGACTAATACTGCCAATCGGAGAGCAAATTTCGTGATATCAGACTGTTTTCATTACCAGTTTTTTGTTTTGCTATTTAGATTTTGCGCATTTCTAAGCGTAATGGAAACGCGCCTAGAAGGACATTGTCCGACTTTATTAGCCCAAAAAACACAGTCTGCTTTGTGACCGTAGACTGCTCGTGACACAGCAGTCTTGTTGATTTTGAGTCTTGTTGATACCAGCTATGGATGCATGCGTCCAGTGGCAAATGGTTTTATTTCGCGAGCTCGTTTCAACGTCAATCGCTAAATCTTGATAGATTAGATTGGATGCGCACTTGCACTCTGATCTGAAGTCTCTCATATACATGATTATTCATGCAGTATGCATGTAATTGGTGACTGGTTGGTCCGAGTGCAAGATGAGTTATTTTCATTGGAGTACGGTAAAGATGAGAAAAGTTGTGCTTCTTATAGATTTATAGTCTGTTTTCTTTGGGGTTCCAATAATTGGCCAGCAGTCAGTAGAACAGTATTTTGTCGATTGCAGCAAATGTTCAAATCTGATTCAGAAACTAACTGGTAATGCCTCCCCAATGTACTCCAGCGACGACCATATGCTTATCAGCGCAATGCCTCAAATATGAGTCTGTGTCATGAACAGTATACGGTCACGAAGCAGACTGCGTTTTTTAGGGCTAACGTCGGACATCGTCCTCGCTCTCCCTTTGCAATTTGATGTTGAGGAACATTGTTTTTAAAGTATTCCACATTTTTTTTACGCAAGCCTTCACAGGTTGGAGAGCCTCTGGCCATCTTTACTTCTGAGAGACTCAGGCTCTCTAAGACATCCCTTTTATAGCCAATCATGTTACACACCTGATGCCAGTTAATTTAATTACTTGCTAAATGTTCTTTCAGCTGATTCTCTTATATATGCTTTTTCAGCCCTTGTTTGCCTGTGTCCCAACTTTTTTGAGACCTGTTGCAGCCAGAAAATTTGAAATAAGCTCATTTTGTGGATAAAAATGTAAAATGTCTCAGTTTCAACATTTGAAATGTTATCTGTGTTCTATTGTAAATAACATATTGGCTCATGATCTGAAAGTCATTGCATTTTGATTTTATTCACAATTTACACTTCGTCCCAACTATTTCGTAATCGGGGTTGTATATACACACACACACACGTGTATATATATATATATATATATATACACGTGTGTGTGTGTGCTATATATGAGGGGGGGGGTCAATTTCCAGTCATAGGGCCCACAATTGCTAGTGTCACCCCTGAAGAGGGAGTAATTCTAGGGACTGAAATGGCTGCCATACAGTTAAACTAGGTTGCCACCTCCTACAGTCCAATACGGCTGTGATTGAGCAAAGCTTCAACCCAGAAGTGCAGCTAATTTATTTTCAGAACTGTAAGGGTTGGATTGAAGTCAGTCTGGGATGACTTCACACAAGGATGACTTCAATTCTTTCTGCTTATACAGTGCGGTGAGAATGTATTTGACCCTTCTCAATTTCTTCTACTTTTGGATATTTGGCACACCTGGTAAATGTTTCCTATCATCAAACTAGTTTCTAAATGATGATTTTATTTCTGAAAGAAAAGAGCTTATTTAGTAAAAGTTACTAGATCAACCAATTTAACAAACTGAATTGATAATAGGGTTCAAAATTCAGAAGACATTCCCAGACATGAGTACTGCCAGCCCTTTTGAATCCAAACATCTCTTAAATAGAACCAATCTAGCAATGTGAAGTAGGCAAAAAGCTGTACAGGATGCCACAATCTATATAAATTTAAGAACATATGAGAAATATAGTCCTTGACACAAATCAGTCCGAAAAGGCCATTACAAAGCCACTTCTAAGGCTCTGGGACCCCAGAAAAACAGAATGAGAGCCATTATCTACAAATGAGGAAACCTAGAACAGTAGTCAACCTTCCCAGGAGTGGCTGCTGACTGAAATTCCTCCACGAACGCATCGACAACTCATCTAGGAGGTCAGAAAACAATCCAGACAAAAATCTAAAGAACTGCAAGCCTCACTTGCCTCAGTTAAGGTCAGTGTTCATGATTCCGCAGTAATAAAAAGACTGGGGGAAAATGGCATCGATGGGAGAGCTGCAAAGCAAAAACTTTTGCCGACCAAAAAGAACGAAAAGGCTCATCTAACGTTTGTCAAACAATAACTTGATGACCCTTTTGGAATAATATTTTGTGGAATTTTTTTTTTTGGAAGACATGGCTCCCATTACATCAGGCATTAAAGGGATAGTTCACCCAAAAATGAAAATTCACTCATCATCTACTCACCCCAAGGCTAATCGAAGCGTCCATGAATTTCCTCCGTACTGCTCATGCGGTGTAATGTAAGTGTCCGTCAGCCCCAACATTTAAATTTGACTCGAAAAGACATCTTTTCACCATGTTTTTAGCCTAAATGTCCAATATAGCCACTTAGCAAGGAGCCCTGTTTATTTTCACAGAAGAACTCGACCTCACTATGGTGGCCAATGAGGGTAAAATAGTTGTTCAGTCCGTGAAAGAATTCAGTCAGTGAATACTAACATTCAAAACTGCAGCGCGTTTCTCCAAATGGAGATGTTTAGGGCCGTTGCAGCGTCATTTACCCTCGTTGGCCACTATAGTGAGGTCAACTTCTTCCGTGAAAATAAACAGGGCTCCTAGCTAAGTGGCTATATTGGACATTTAGGCTAAAAACATGGTGAAAAGACATCTTTTCGAGTTAAATTTGAATGTCAGGTCTTATGGACTCTTGGATTACGCCGCACGAGCAGTATGGAGGCATTTTGTGCTTTTTAAGTGTTGTCTTTTACGCTTGAAAGAGTGGTCAGCAATGACTTCAGTTGATTTGAATTTGTCTTCAATGCTGTTTTTCTTTGAAACTCTGAAAGAGTTTTGAGGACGAACGAAATTCACGGACCCTTCGATTAGCCTTGGGGTGAGTACGTTGTAGATGATGAGTGAATTTTCATTTTTGGGGGAACTATCCCTTTAAGCTAGCAAAGCATTCCACAACTAGAGCTCCACCAATGTACTCAGTGTTATTTTTGCCAGTATTAGCTAGCAACCCCGGTGTTTATGCAGTCCTGTAGTCTTCGCGCAAATATGTTTTTAATGTGTTTTTGACCTTTTGCATGCCCTTGACCTTGACCTTTGATCTTGAGCTCCCAAAATCGAATCACCTATTCCTTGAACAATACTTAATCATTCCACCAAATTTGAGGAAAATCCATCCATAACTTTTTGCGTAATCCTGCTTACAAACAAACAAACCAACAAACCAACCAACAGACAAACGGTAATGATCACATCACCTCCTCCAACTTCGTTGGGTAGAGGTAATAAGAACATCATAGCAACAACCAAACACAGTGATGGTAGCGTGATGGTCTGAGGCTGCTTTGCTGCTTCAGGACCTGGCTGACATTCCATAATTGATGGAACCAGGAATTCTGCTCTCTCCCAGAAAATCCTGAAGGAGAATATCTGGCCATCAGTTTGTGACCGAAAGCTCAAGCACATTTGGACTATGCAGCAGGGCAATGATTGAAAACACACTCAGAAGAAACAAAATGAAGGATTTGGAGTGGCCTAGTCAAAGTCTTGCATTGAATCCTATTCAGATGCTGTGGCCATAAACAGCCAGTTCATGCCCGAAAACCCTCTAATGTGGCTGAATTAAAACAATTCTGCAAAGGGGAGGGGGATAGAATTCTTCCACTGTCATGTAAAAGACTCAATGCCAGTTATTGCAAACATCTGACAACAGTTGTTGCCACTAGGGGTGACAGAACCAGTTATTAGGTTTGGGGGGGGGCAATTATTTTTTCATTTTGGTGGTATAAGTTTTGAATAACTCTGCCTTCAATAAATGATCATTTAAAAGCTGCATTTTGTGTTTACTGACGTTGTCTTTGTCTTACATTAAAATAAGTCTGATGTTGTGAAACAAATACAACCAAGAAGCCAAAACAGAAGAAATCGAGTTCAGCATAAATAAATTTCACTGCACTGTAAGAGATGAAAGATGGAGCATTGATAATCACTGATAGTATAATGATACCATAACCATACAGAAATTCCATGAAAAATGGACAAGCACCGTGAGGATAAGTAGGAAGGGAGGATGCACTCCCACATTCTCATTTGCCATTTTGTCAAAGCTTGCAGACTCCCAGTCAGATATTGGTGTGCATCAAGTAAGCCTTTATCGTAAAAGTGCCAAAGTCCTTCTATTCAAAGCCTTGACTTCTGTTAAATAAATCCAGTCCTTCACTCAATTGAGGGTGAAAAATGTATTTCCATTTACAGTGGTAGATTCATTGTAGACTTCTTAGTCAACTCTGCAACTCAACCAATTAAATTATCATCTTCACAAGTTCTTCCAAATCTGCCATCTCAAAGACAGAATAGACATCTAGGTCAAATATGGAAAGCCAGAGTATTTGACATTTACTGATAGAGTGATCCAGCCCCACACTGATTGAATATTGGTATGCAGCTAATGTGACTGAAAGTCTCGGCGATGATATAACGACCACAGTTTCATTTGAATCAGCATCTCTTCTATCTATAGGGTGACCGTATGTGGCACTTTGCCATCTCTGTCTTCCTGATCGAACTGTATGGCCGGAACCTGCTGCTGACTGCTGTGTTTGGCCTTGTGGTGGCAGGATCTGTGCTGCTTCTTGGAGCTCTAATTGGAGACTGGGTTGACCGTAACCCGAGAAACAGAGGTACCCTGTGTCTGCGTTACTCGCAAAACTGACATGAAGCCAGACAGACCAAGTTTAATGTCCATGTGATAATGCCCTTCAACTAACATTATTGAGATAAAAATTTAAGTTTTTACCAGTAAGTTGAACTTCAAATACTCTTTTGATGATTGAATTCTTCATTTTTGCTTTCAACTGCTTAATTGTGTCACTCTTCAACACCTTTTTGGCATCAAAAGCGGTAACATTTTAGAAGTCATAGTAATCTTCACATACAATTGCAAATATTGTTTATTAGGATGGTGTTATTTTTCTTACAATGACAAATCATAGCAAATTCCAAGGACATTTAAGTTGGCATCCATGCCATACAAGAGCTTTTTAGCACATACATTTAATGTGCATGAACACGCATGGATTTTATGTCCCAGCTTCGAATGTACTGGAAACTGAATGAATGTCAACTTATAGTAGTACCTGTGGCACTGTGCTCCAGGCCCTGGCAAGAAGTTAGCAGGTGAATACAATCGCCCTGGTTTGGCTTTTTTTCTTTCCTAATCAAGGAAAAAATATTTCTTTTTCTTGGTTCTAGTGGCCCATGCATCCTTGTTCATCCAGAACATTTCAGTGACGGTGTGTAGCATCGTGCTGATGCTTGTGTTTTTATACAAAGAGAGGATTGAGCAGACTTGGGATGGTTGGCTGACTGTAAGTACCCCTCTTCCTATGAACATGAATCGTAATCATCTATTTTGACAGGTGATTTGACGGTGCTATGTGCAACTTTCAGAAATTTCTCATTATTACTGACATCACTGAGTCATTGAGTAAACTGCAGCCAGCATTTTGTGGTCCGCACTTCAGCTGTCAGAACAAGCACCCTGCGCATTGGCTTATGAATTGACAAGGGGACTAAACATGATTAGCAGGCAGCATCATGATGATAGATGAAGTTAGTGAAGTTACACTGTGACTATACTTTAATTAACATTATGTTTTTATTTTCTAACTGCATTTATAAAGTGTGATATTGTTATCAGCTTGCTGCGTCGCACAATATAGGCTAGTGACGTTGAAATAATTAATTCTCGTTGCCTGATAGATTGAGTGAATTTAAATCATACATCAAATTATTCTGCTAACATAGCCAGCTTTAAAAATTGCAGTTTTTCTAGCTTCCACTGAAAGGCTTAGCAAAATCAACATATAGCATAACGCAGCTAAATTCTCTGGATGATAATGCTGATGGTTAATCAGCTAGATGGAATATAAATAAGATGAAATATTTTCTATCACAGCTCTCGCTGAGGCAATGCACCAATGTTTCAGCAGTATAAAACAGCAAAAACTTAGGGTTCAATAAACTCAATTCAACTCAAATGTTTCAAATGGTTGCCTAGTTAGTCAAATGTAGCTAGTTTTAACCAAAATATGATCAGTTTTAGCCAGTAAAGAACTGTGTGCTCCTCAAGCCTTCAATTCCTTTGTTCTATGTTGAGGTCAAAGGTTAATGGCCGCCATTTTAATTACAAGGCCAACTCACAGCTCAACAAAATGAAGGTCCAGAGGAAAAAAAAAAAAAAGATCCAAAATAACTAATGATATATTTGCGCTCCTGTAGCAACAGTAATCTTATTCTAATCTTAACTGAAAAAAAAAAAAAAAAAAAAAAAGGCTCCAACATACCTAATATGTAGTTACTGCACTTGGGCTTTGTAGGGCAGTATAAATGATCATATGTTAAAAAGGACAAAGTAGTGGTATCAACCCATAGCTAGCTATGATTGATTCTTTAATGACCCTTTCAGCTACCTTATGTTAACATCCAAACTCATGCATACCAATGGGCAATGTAATTAGGCCTTGTTCACATGGCAGCGAAATGCGACCCAAATCCGATCTTTTTGCCTACATGCGACCCAGGTCTGATTTTTTCCAGCTCAAGTCACATGAAATCTGATTTTTTAAAATCCAACCTGGGTTGCTTTCAGAGGTGGTACTATATCGGATATGTGTCTGATATTTTGCAACGCGCCCGCCGTCTGAACAGTCATGTCGCGTTTAATGCGACTTTTACGTCACTCTGTTCGAAATCTACTATCACAGCCAAACGAATTGGGAAAAATCTTAACATTTTAGCATAATTATTTCTGAAGGGAATGGAAAAGAAGAACATTGGCTATTTACACTGTTTAAAATACTGTAAATATCCATTTTCTTAGCAACAAAAAATTGTTAAAAACACGTGATTCGTAGCGTGAATAAAGAACGCAAACCAATCAAGATCGCCAAGATTTTTTCTGATTAGGCTACTCCAGTAAAATGTGCTAGCTAGGGCGAGTGCACATTATTTTAATTTTTTTTTTCTTTTTTTTTTAAGAAAAAAATTGGCATCTCCAGTCCCACCCGATTCTGGAATGTCCAATTGGGGAACTATGTACAAGGCTCTTTGCATATGCGGCCCCCTATTGCCAACTCAGGAGAGTGAGACAGCTTGTGGCTCTCCTCCGAAGCACGCACCCTTCGCCACCGCTTTTCATGCACTCATTGGTCGAAACCTCACAAGCTCAGAACGAGGGCGGAGGATACCCGAACTTGAACGAGCTTAGAATCTTCCTAACGAGCGCCCGTCTGGCCAACAGGAGGCGCCTGAGAACTTTATTATTTACAATACCCTATCCCGGCAGACCCTTCCCAATTTGCATCCCTGTGGCCAATTGCGCGCTGCTCTGAGAAGAGCTGCTGACCACTGCCAGCTGGTACGAGGCGGGGATCGAACCCGCGCCGTGATAGTCACTTCTGCTTCGCAACGCGATGCTTTACCGAGTGAGCTATCCAGCAGCTCCAGGCAAGTGCATATTATGCAGGAATGTCAAAAAGCAATATAACCCGGCGAAAATAGCAATACAAAATCTCAAAGACAAATAAAATGCTTGTGAAAACAAAGATAGCAAGGATTAGACAAGGATTTAGACAATAAAGCAAGGATTTCAAAGAGCATCATAGGCTACATCGTTTATTAGAAGTGATCATTTTTAGGAGGCTGTATCATGCAACTAAAATTCTTTAATGGGAGACCACTTTATATTTTCAGGACAGCTGATATTCTGGATCGATTGTTTTCGATCTCTAAAATCATTAAAAGCACATGCTTTTAAACCAATATAAACTGGTAAGAAAAGCTATGATTTTTTTAGCCGTGCGAAACGCCACATGAAATACTTTGAACTTGCGCAAAAATCAAATTTACTTTGGATTGTATAGCCTAGCTGTTGTGTATTTCCAGACTGCGGTTTCGCGGAATATCTGCTATGAATCACGTTGAAGGATTTTTTCTTGCTAAGAAAATGGATATTTACAGTATATTAAATAGTGTAAATAGCCGATGTTCTTCTTTTACATTCCCTTCAGAAAAAATTGCGCTAAAATGTTAAGAGTTTTCCCAATTCGTTTGGCTGCGATAGTATATTTCGAACAGAGTGACGTATGGGGGTGCATTTCAAGGCAGGGGTGCATTTCTTGGCACAACACCGTAAACAGTGGGCTGTGCGTGACATAATGACGTCTTTGTTATTGTTCTTCTGCGCATGCGGGTCTGTTCAGGGCCATGGACTGTTCACAGGGAATCAATGTAGGTCAAATATAGGTCACATTTAAAAAGTAATGTGAACCGCCAAACAAAAAAATCGGATCTGTGTAAAAAATCGGAATTGAGCATTAAGACCTGCTGTGTGAACTAAGCCTTATAGTCTCCAACTAGCCCAGCATGCACGTCTTTGGGCTGAGGGAGGAAACCCACACTAACGGGGGGAGAACACGCACACAAGCCCCCAAGCTGGATTCAAATCCACGTCCTTCTTGATGTGAGGCGGCCGTGCTGCCCACTGTGCCACGGTGCCACCCCGCAAGCTATGTATAAAAAATGCAACTGATGTCTTTGTGTCACTTTTTTTTTGTAGATTTGTGTCTTTTTCCTGACCTTGTGGGGTTGATGCTCTGTGTTTCTGACGACCGTTGAGAGGACGCGGGAGTTCATTCTTAATCCTTTCCTGGAAGTTAGCCTGCACTCAAGTCGTTAGAGGTTTAGCTTTTCAAAAATAGGTCAATGACCCCATCTACAGGCGAATTTATTTTGTTTCACTACATTTTCAATTGCAATTGCAGAGATGTCTAAAATTGACAGTGCAGTACCACAAATAAATTGTGCAAATCTGCTTTACAGTGCCCAGCTCTGTTTCTTCTCATTAACCTTAATTAAATTGATTGAATGAAAAATAGGCGCATCAATGATACTGATCGTCATAGATATAGTCATGGCAATACGCATCTTGAATGTTACATTCCATAATGTTCATTTAGTGTAACTGAATTGCTTTACGTTTTGACTGGTATCCGTTACCAAACCGTTAGCTGTTAAAAGGTAGCAAGCGTTTGCAAAATTTTCTCCCCCACTGAAGGTAGGCCAAGTAATGTTAGTCTATCTACAGCATTAACTATATTCAGGTAAAGGTGCCTGTTCAATTATTATCAGCTTGATCTACTTGTATTATTGCATTGAGACTAGCAGAAGAAATTCATTGTACTGATAATGTCACACTGAAACCATGGACATATTTAAATGGTTTTATTTTTTTTCATTTCTGTCTGGACTGTGCAGTATATCAGCTGTCAGGGTGGACTCAGAACCAGAGAACAGGGCTGAAGTAGAAATCTAAATAATTGTTTATTTACAGGACAGAACAAGACTACACAACAGAGGATATACATATATATTATGATTGCTAGTGATTAATATGCAGTTGAGTGGGACCAAAATCATGGAGTGGACTCTCAGTCCAGAGGGGGCATTTCAGATGGAGAGCCCGGTGCGGGCGTGACATTACCCCCCTGCAGGAGCCTTTCCAGGGCCATGGATCCCAGAGCCACTGCCGGCCCCAACCACAAGGTGTAGGACAGTTAGGGTGTTCCTCGTGAAAGATGGAGAGCAGAGCCAGGTCGCGGATGTTGTCCCAAGGTACTCAGGAAAAGGCATCCTTAGCTTCTTAAACCCAGGAAAGGGACTTAGGTCTACCTCTGAGTAAAGAGGTGAGTGCAGTGGTTAAGGAACTGTAATTCTTAATGAATCATCTATAAAATTTTGCAAACCCCAGGAAATTTTGTAGCTCTTTGATGGTGGATAGTGTGGGCCAAAAGTGAAGGGCTTGGACCTTCCCGTCATCCATACAGAGACCATTAAGTCCAATGAAGTGTCAGAGGAAGTGGACTTTGGGTTGATTAATTTTTTGGCCTTCACATCAAGCTAATGTTCATAAAGTTTGTTCAGAATGAGGGAGACACGTTGGTGGTGATCTTCTTCCTCCCGAGATAACATGAAAATATTGTCAGTGAACTGTAGATGAGGATGAACTTGTGGAGGTTCTCCTGCAACACCTCGTTCATGAACCCTTGTAATAGGGAGGGGGCATTAACCAGACCATAAGGCATGACCAGGTATTCATGGGAGCCTGTGGCTGTGACAAAGGTGGTCTTCCATTTGTTCCCTGCACATATTTGGATCAGGTTATAGGCACTTTGGAGCTTCGTGAACACCTTGGCCCCCTGGAGGAGTTGCAGTTAGGCTAGGACGAGGGGAAGCAGATACCGGTACTTGATCATTATTTTGTTCAGGGAGCAGTAGTCAATAAAAGACCTGTAAACCCCCATCCTTCTTAGCCACACAGAAAAAACTGGTAGCAACAGGGGATGTGGCCAGATGCATGGAATATTGATCGAGAGCCTTCTCGATATACTCCTCCATGGCCTTCTGTTCAAGTCAAGAAAGTGGATAAATTTTGGGCACAGGTTCACTAAGCAGCAGGTCCAGGGCACAGTCCCACGGTCAGTGAGGAGGCAACCGTGAGCCTCATTTTGGGCAGAATACGTCCTTGAAGTGGGAATGCTGAGGTGGGATTTGGGTGCTCCGCTGTTCCTTGGGATTCTCAACTAAAGTGGCATTAACTTCGACAGGGATGGTTTGTGCCTCTTCCACACCACAGGGAGAGCTGGGAAGCACTATGGGAAGTAGTCACCACCTTACCGCACAATGTCTTCAGTTATCCGGCAGATGGTTGGTGAATAATAAATAAGCCAGACACAACTGAGGATGATATCTGGTGTAGAGTCCTCCAGCATCAGGAATGAGAGAACCCCACTGTGTAGGAGCCCCATACGAAGCTCATCTGCTCCTGCTAGGTGCTGTACCAGCCCCCGGCTCAGAGGTCTTCCCACTATGGATCAGATGGAGTAGCAGGACAAGCAGCAGGACTTCTAGAGGCAGAGATGGTGGGAGAGTGACCCAGATATGAAGTCACTTGCTGAACCAGAATTGATGAGGGCCTGGACTGAAAGATATTAAAAAGCAGTAGTGAGAGCAACACCAGTACACAACAGAGTAAAGTTAGGGAGAGTGATGCGCATGACACTCACCCAGGGTCGGGCGGTTGTATGGGGCACGTCTCCAAGACCCCCACAATACAAAAAGAGATTCTGGGCTAGTCTCTGCCGCTGCTTTGCAGGTGTGAGCCTGGTCGAGTTGAGCTGTATTGCCTCCTCAACTGCCTCAGATGCTGATCTGGGTCCAGAGGTGAGGAGTGCTCTGAGCAGCTCATCGGTATATTCTATAGTTTGGGTAGGTCGGGCCCTCTGTCTGGGTGGACTCTGAACCACAGAACAGGGCAGGAGTAGAAATCTAAACAATAGTTTATTTACAGGACAGAACCAGATTACACAACCAAGGATATACATACAGGGGCAGGAATAACAAGAGAATCTGTGGAATGAACACCAGAATAAACCAACACACAAATGATCCAAGCATTAGAAAACAGACAATATAAATATGCAAAACCAAGCTGTTAGTTTACACACCAAAGATCAAAAGGGGCTTAACTAGTAACAAATGGAGGTCCAACCACAACTTAGCTATTAGAAGGAGGGAAACCAGGGTCTAAGCATGGTCTGCTTGACGAGGCCAGACAATAAATGGGCAGAGAGTGACTGTTTAAGTAAGGGAGTTCATGGTGCACGTGTGCTGGTGATTAATATTCAGGTGAGTGGGACCAAAATCATAGAGTGGAATCTGAGTCTGGAGGGGGCATGTCAGGATGGAGAGCCCGGTGCGGATGAGACGTCAGCACTGTTCTCAAGCAATTATGAAACACTTTACAGCCTCACTGGCCACTCGAGTTGTCACCTTAGTGAAAAACCATCAAACTCCTGAATCACCATTCCATGATGCACTAGCCAAATTTCCAAGGTAAATAGTACAAGGATTGCTATAATGAACTATGGTCCATTAAACTCAATTAATCGTCTGGACCGGACATGATACCGAATAGAATATTAAAAGAGTTTGCGTATGAACTGGCTTCTGTGATATGCAACATATACAACTCGTCTGTGCTAGATGGTATTTTTCCATCGTCACTAAAACGATCATTTATCATTCCTATACCAATAGTCGAAAACGACGTTCATCCAATTGCGTAAACATCGCTGCTCTCAAAGATAATGGAAGGATTCACACTTAAGCATATCATCTGTCAGCTAGATGAGTCACTTGATTGATTTCAGTTCACCTCTAAAGGTCATTCTACAACTCAGGCCCTGGTGTATTTCCTTCACAAAATCTTAGAATCACTAGACAGAGGGAATTGCTCTGTGCGTGCCTTTTTCTCTGATTTCAAGAAAGGCTTCGACCTAGTTGACCATAACGTCCTGTGTTCAGAAATGGTTCGCCTGGATATCCACCCAGCTTTGGTCAGATGGGTTAGATCTTACCTGACGAACCGCACGCAGTGTGTTTGCATTAACAATACCATGTCTGGATTTAAGATAGTTAATGGCGGTATACCTCAAGCAACCAAACTCGGGCCCTCATTATTCTCGATACTAGTCAACTCTTTAGCTGATGACTGTAACTTTAGGATAAAATACGTCGATAACCTATCAGTTGCTAAGGTAATCCATAGATGTTTACCTAGCATCATGCCTGTTATCATCAACAGCATTCAAGAGTTTGTCAGTACAAGAGGCATTTGCCCAAATCCAAAGAAATGTAAAGAGATGCTTTTCAACCCCCTTCAATATTTATTTTTATTTATTTAAGGACAGCTTGTGCTTGCGTTAATCATTTACAAGAAAGGAAGAGCACACCAGATTTAGCAGAAAGCTCATTTTCATCTGTAGACCAACATAAAACATAAAAACAAACTATACAATAAGTCATACAAAACATCCAGCATGACACCACATTCCCTACAGTAGCCTAACGAGCTGCTCCTGATGTGTTGACCATATAGTGTATCTGAGGTCTCCTTTCTAATATACAGTAATTAAAAATGTAAGAATTAGAGGATATAAATATAGTTAACGAAATGTAGCAATACAGAGAACACAATTATAAATCACTAAAGTGCTTATAGATGTGCAAATGAGCTCCATAAAAAGAGCAATAATGACACTGTTGAATACCAACAAAGTAAAGAAATTACCAGAAAATAAAGTTACATGAATAATGGCAATGGTAATACAGAGTTCTGCAAAGCAGCAGTAAAATGGCAGTGCATGTTCGGCTGTAACAACCTTAAAATGTAAACTAAATGCATGTAAAATACTCAGAATAACAACAGGAGTTTATTTACGCCATCCCATATATACCCAGGACAGAAATCCCAGACAGCACCTCTTAATAGTAACTCAGTGCTGGCAGCGCTGATTACTTAGAAGCCATCTTGCAGTTGCAAAACGGAAATTATTATAGTTAGATTATTTTTTATGATGCCGGGGAGCCTGTTCCATTCTTTGATGGCCTTATAGGAAAAGGCTGATTGAGCAAAGGCAGAACTTCATAATGGGATTTTGCAGTCCCCTCTCAATGCAGATCTTAAAGCCCTCGTTCTCACCTCAGAGCAAGGTTGTACATAATTTTTCAATGAGGGGGGAGCAGCATTGTGAATTATTTTGTGAACAAGACTAAGGTATGAAAATTTAATTAAATTATCAAAACTTAGTAGATTGTATTTTGAAAGGATATTACAATGGTGGTACTGTCTTGACTTCCTGTCCAGTATTTTCAAGGCTTGTCCATACAATGATCTGATCTGATTTAGAGTGGATTGACTTGTCTGAGTCCAACATGGCATACAGTATCTCAAATAGGAAAGAATCATGGCATTCAAATACATATTAGCAGCCTCCGTTGTTAACGAAATCCTAATATGACGAAAGTTAAATAAGTTGAACAGTACGCAAGACATTTTTTATGTGTTTTTTAAAACTCAAGTTAGTATCTAAAATAACACCAAGGTATTTGATCTCCTCAACAATTTTTATGCTTTGTCCTTTAACAAGAATGTTCGGGTACACCCTTTTCTTACTTTGTTTGTTAAAATACATAGCCACTGTTTTATCAGTGTTCAACGTTAGGCAAGCTTGATTGAGCCACTCCGCAACTCTGTCCATTGTCTCTGATAATTTGGCTGCAAATATGGCTGCAATCTCGTCGGGACTTTGGCCATGAAAGAATAAAACTGTGTCGTCTGCATACATTATTGTTTCCACATCTTTGCATGCCGTGGGAAGATCTTTAATGTAGGTGGAAAACAAAAGAGGGCTGTGGACCGATCCTTGGGGCACCCCAATACTACAGGTCTGGAAAGGAGATAATTTGTTCTTGATCCTAACACACTGGGGGCGATCAACCAAATAGGAATGCAGCCATTTAAGTATGTTATCAGAGAGTTTAAAATTGGCTAGTTTAGACAGGAGAACAGAGTGGTTTACAGTGTCAAATGCCTTACGTAGATCTAAAAACACAGCCCCTACCACCCCCACCCCCCCTTTGTCAAGCCTATCCTTTATGACCTCGAGAAAGTATCAGCAGGCCGTTTCCGTAGAGTGATTTGAGCGGAAACCAAATTGCATGGGATGTAATAATTTTTCTTTAGCAAAATGACACTTTAACTGTTCAACGACCACTTTTTCGAGTACTTTAGAAATGGCAGGGAGTATACTGATAGGCCTATAATTGGTTACTTCCTGTTGGTCACCTGACTTAAAAATAGGAGTCACGATGGCCGATTTCAGGGTTGATGGAAACAAACATTCGTCTAATGATGTATTTATGATATGCATTACAGGCAAGGCTAATTTGTCACGATGCTTTTTAAGGAAGACTGGGTCGAGTCCCCAGGTGTCTTTTGCTTTTGAATTGGATAAAGAAGCAAGGATTTTGATGACACTTTATTCACTTATATGAGAAAAGTGTAATACAGAGTCACCAAGTGTTTGAACTGTCGGGGCCGTGCAAGGCTGAGAGTCTAAAAACAATCTACCTAGTTCAGAAACAGAGTTGATAAAATAAGCATTAAAATTTTTTACCACCTCAAGGCTATCACTTACTGTTCTCCCAGCAGAATTCACTCTGAGCTGTTGGTGGCCGCTTTCATTTTGCCCCCTGCCAGATAACTTGTCAATGCAGTTCCATATTATCTTGTTGTTGCCCTTGGCTTGTTGTATTATATCTACGAAAAAATTTGTTTTGGATTTTCTGAGTTGTCTCGTTACTTTGTTTCGGAGACCTTGAAATACCAATCTGTCAGTTTCTAATCCTGATTTCAGAGATTTTTTTAGAGCTGCATCTCTACTTTTTATCAAATGCAGCAATTCCACCGTGAACCAGGGTAGCGGCTGTCTGCGTTTACGTCTAAAAGATTTATTTTTAGTAAATTTGTGCTGGAGCTCAGTATTATCTGTAACCCTGCTCACAGCTTGCCGTTTTAGTTACTCTATCCTAGTCTAACCCTAGAACACTATCGCCGGGAGATTTTCACCCGAGCAAACGTGTTTACGTGATTTTCATTATGTTGCGTTTGTCTGAGTGTCATGGCTCCCTGGGTAGCTTCAGCATCGTCTTTGACATCTTTGAAGGCATGGGTGTTTTGTTTACCTCATGGTACTTTTTTCATTTTGTTAGCCATGGCACAGTTGAAAATAAAAGAACACTACTCTAATTTGTCATGTATTGTCATATTTTGATGACAAGTACTTTTTATTGGGTATATTATATCGGGTAAAAATCACCCTGCGTTA
The DNA here is from genome assembly GCA_029692085.1 of Gymnothorax javanicus. Classification (NCBI taxonomy): domain Eukaryota; kingdom Metazoa; phylum Chordata; class Actinopteri; order Anguilliformes; family Muraenidae; genus Gymnothorax; species Gymnothorax javanicus. The sequence goes on along the minus strand of CM056193.1, from coordinate 150,459,107 downwards.
GTGATAGTGTTACTAATTTTAGCGATAGTGTTCTAGGGTTAATAATTTAAGATCATTTTCCAGATGTTCCAGATCTTTCTTTGGGATAAAAGATGTCAAAGTGTCATCTTTTGTACCATTCTGTGCTGTATATCTTAGCTTATTTAACTGTTGTGACACTAGAGTCAGATTGTGATCAGAAATACCCGTAATGAGATTATAGCTTTTAGAAATATGATCAGGTCTATTTGTAAAAATTAAGTCCAGCAGAGTTTTAGAAGATTTAGTTATTCTTATGGGATTTTTAATTATCTGAGTCAGTTGGAACTGGTTGGCCAGGTCCTTTAGTTTTTCACGCCGGGATTTGTCAAGCCAGTTATAATTTAAATATCCCATTAAAACAAGTTCTTTACTGTTGCAATTTTTCAAAATGACCAACAGGTTATCAAAAAATGTATTTTCTTTGGGTGGTCTATACAGAACAATAACATTTAATACATTTCTGTGGACAGCATAATTGTTACCCCAACACACTCTAAAGCAGTTTTTGGGAGATCAAGCTGTTTACATGGCAAATTGTTTTTTACATATAGCAACACCCCACCACCCTTACCATGGGTAGGATCTCTCCTAAAAGTGTTATAACCTGCAATATTAACAATACCTGGAGGAATAGCCGGTGTTGACCAAGTCTCAGATAGACCTAAAAAATCAAGATTTGAATCAATCGCCATACAGTCGCCGTTATTTATTGAGGGCTGCCCATTAGGAGTGATTCAACTGTTTAAGCTTTTGGGTTTTTATTATGCCTCGGTGTGCGCATGCGCACAGCGAGCATACGGTACTCAGTCTGTGTATTTGTTTGTCTGTCTGTTACCATCATAACTGCGACAGCGTGTGCATCCAAGCTAAAGTAGCAATGCCAACGAGTGACAAACACTGTTCTCTTGATTTTAAATGTGCCAGAATTTTGATTTTTAGTAGCACTTCATGTTTCAGTATCCACGTTTTGTGTACATAATGTTAAGCCACACCCACATGATTTTGGCACAAGGACTGCACTCTATTGACTGTTTATGTATTCAAGCTTGCTTTTATGTTACTGTACAACTATTGTACATCAGTAGTGGCTAAGCAATACACACCGAGGCATCAGCACCTCTGGTGCTTTCATTTTAGCAGTGATCTTAAGTGGTCAACGCATTGTGAGTACATTACTAAGAGAGCCTCTAAACAGCTATACATTCTACGTCAACAGCGCAAGGCCGGCTATGGTACTAAAGATCTAATTGATGTGTAATGCAGCCTGATTAGACCAGTCTTGGAGTATGCTGTCCCCGTCTGGGCATCATTACCATTGTATCTTAGTGATGAAAGTGAATCTGTTCAGTGAAGGGCACTAAGAATAATATTTAGATCCCAGTACAATGGCTACGCTAGCTGCCTTGAAGAAGTTGGACTCCTTCCTCTGTATCAGAGGAGAGAGAACAATTGCACTGAATTCATTAGGAACTGTAAGAATATCAGTCCAATTAAGGCCATATTGAATCTTCCCCGTAATATTAAACACCATGGATATAACTTGCAATCCGGAAGTATAAATTGCAATTCATTTACTACGTACACTAGATTGAACTAATTTGTTTCAATGAAATATTCTGTTGTATGAACTTACTATGTGGACAATTAGAGATTGTATATAAAGAATTTATATTCTATGTTTTTATAACGGTTGTATTTAATAACGTTTACATGTGTTTTTTGTTATGCATATCCCATAATTCTGCAATGGGATCTTAACAATGTCTCTCAAAGTCTCTTAATGGCAGTGGAGGATGTTGTACCACTGTCTGGTTCAAAATTGGTTTAGCTGACTTCACTGACGGTCATCAGCAAAGGAGAGGGCGTGGGAGCCGCCATTAACTTGCTGGCGCGCTGTCTTAACAGTGAAGCCCTTATTGTAACTACAAGCTGTCACTCCGACAAACTCCGTGGTGACTCGTACCCTAATGGGAGTCCGCCATTTGAAGAAACTGGGGCTGCGTTTGAATAGTCTTTTTTGCTTGGGAAAGTTCCTAAGTCCTTGAAAATGACCCAGAGGTATTTACCTGGCAGCCATGATATGTGTGTTTGAATTCTCTGAATGTTAAGGAAAGGTGCCTCAGCGCTTCCAAACTTAACTCCTTCAGCATACGGTACACTGCACCATCCTTTTTGAAATGAAAGGGGATAGCAACATCCCTCAGTTCCATTCGGCAACAATATTTAAAGCGATGGCCCTGCATTCCAGCCAATTACAAAAACAAATGTACATGACGGGTGAGAGACGCATGATCACATCACCTAATATAAGTGCATTCAGATTCTTTTAACAGTGCAGTTGTCTTCCAAGGCTGCGAAGAATTCCCCTTTACCCCTTTCCTTTACCTCATGACATTTTCCATCAAGGTTAAAAAAAATTGGTTAGGAAATAGATGATAGGATGTGATTTTTTAACAATGCAGACACAGCTTGCGTCTCTTATAAGACACAGCAGTGGGCTTGGAAAGGCCTGTCAAGCAGTGGCGTAGCCAGCGGGTGTGCCAAGACACGTCCCTTTATGATAGCAATTAGTCCTGGCTAGTTCTCAATCATTTTCCTTTATTGACGCGTTTTCCAATTATCGTAATTTGCGACTGAAGACACGGTTTCTCTCCATATGCGATCTAACAGCGATTAAATCATGGGCAAAATTCAGTACAGTTGCAGAACAAGAACAGAGAATTGGGGTGCACAAAACATCCGTTTAAAACAATTATTGGTCCTGACCTGTTCTCAGTCATTTTCATAACAGAAGGTTCACTCTGATAGCCCTCCACACTTAACAGGTGCTGCTTATTCTACCCGATTAGGTAAGACGACAATAATTCATCTGGACGTGTATTTGCTGTATTTAAATCAGTTATTCAAAATTGCATACCTGTCGACTCTCACGCAAATAGCTGGAGCCGCATGCTTTTTATAGCCTATTGAACTGCCGAGTGACACTTTTTTTTTTATCAACCCACTCAATACCGAGAGTGAAAGTCTGCGTTTCATTGGAACATGGACCAGTTCAATCAACGCGAAGCATTGGCCTATAAATAAGTAAATTATTTTGCTGTACTGAATTTAGCCCATGATTTCATCGTTGTTAGATCGCATATGGAGAGAAACCGTGTTTTCAGTTGCCAATTACGATAATTGGAAAACGCGTCAATAAAGGAAAATGATTGAGAACTAGCCAGGACTGATTGCTGTCATAAAGGGACGTGTCTTGGCACACCCGCTGGCTACGCCACTGCTGTCAAGTGCTGACTAATCACAGCAGACTGAGCTTTTTTGGGAGGGGGTGGCCTCCCTGGCTTCATTTTTACAGGAAATAAAATAAACGAGTACATATGCAGAATCAAGTAGCTTGCTGCTAGCCGTTTCATAGAGACTTTAAATTAATGTTAGTTTTAAACAGATGATGGGAGTAGGACGAGTCACAGTAGACCACAGATAATGTACATAAAATGCACAAAGTACCAGGATCTGTGGAACTGGCATTTTAGACATTATCTTTTGTATATAGTCAAAGTGTTCATTTCATGTATTATTGTATTTTACCTTGCAGTGTCATTTCAGCTTTCCATTGTTGCCTTCACTGATACTGTCAACCAGCATATCTCAAATATGAAATGTATCATAATGAAACCATCCATTTTATGCATTTTCACTGTTGGACTCTATATTATGATGGCTACTGCTGGTCATTTGTTCATGCTCGCAGACTGTATTTCTAAGCAAACTTTAGCTGGTGAGGCCAGCAAGTCCCTAACCTAGCTTTGTATTTTCTGGTAGATAAGGCACTCAGAAATGTGCATAAGGTCTCATCCTTTGGATTTTCTCGGAAAATCCAACCCGATAAACCCGATGCCTCCACATATAAATCAGTCTGTCGGTAATCAAGGCGATCAAGAAAGTCAGGCAAGGTCTCATTTTTGAAGTACGTAAGAGTCTGTTCACAAAATAGCAATTGAAAGCGATTAATGCATGTATCAAGTTGCACATAGCACCTTTATTGTTTTATTAAATAGGCCTGTTATACATGGGGAGTCATCAGTAATAAGATTACAAACTGAAATGGTGAAAAATTATCAAAATTCTTAGCAGAAAATGTAATCTGTTGTATCTCAAGATATGTCTTTTAAATTGTACCAAACTCCTTGTTTAACTTTATTTGATAGAAATATTTCAAATAGATAAATTACAATATTACGCAATGATAATGTGGCCAATAGTGAGTATGGTCCAATTCATCAGAAGCTAACATTCTGCTTACCAGCACATCTTAACCAGAAGGACAATAGATTTTGTGAACTAAAAATTCTGTTCTTTTTATTTTGTTTAATTCAGTCAAAATAAAAAATACCCTCTGACTGTTGAAGTTTTTATAATAGTAAACTGCTCCAATGCTGTTGTGCTACACCCCAGCTGCTCTGTGGTGCCTTGTTTAACATGTTAATGACTTACACAAGGTGGTTTGTTATACGGTGGTGATCATCCTGGCAGATGTGGCTAACCTCGCAAGCACAGCTCTGACTATTGCCATCCAGAGGGATTGGATTGTCGTCATAACTGGCTACAACCGTGGCCACCTGGCTGGTGAGGCTGCCAACTTCTCACCTTTGCACAAAAGACCCATATAACAAAAACACATGCACTGAACACATATGGCTATGTTCATATGGTCCACAGTACAGAGAAGATTTTTGATTTTTTTAAAGGGGTCATATTGCGCCCATTTCACAGTTCAAAATTTTTATTTTTGTCTTCTATTTGCAAGCATTTTCATGTCAAAAAACACCAACAGTACTGTGAAAAAGCATTTTCCCCCTTCCTGATTTCTTCTATTTTTGTCACACTTAAATATTTCAGATCATCAAAGTGATTTTAATATAAGACAAAGATAACCCGAGTATATGCAAAATGCAGTTTTAGAATGATGATTCCATTGAAGGAAAAAACCTACCCAAACCCACCCGGGCTGAATTTGAAAAAGTAGTTGCCCCCTTAATTTCTAAATCAACCAATTAAACAAATTGAATTCAAAATTGGGTTCAATTATACAATGTACTATACACACCCAGGTGTGATTACTGCCAGCCTTGTTGAATTGAAACATCACATACGCAGAACCTGTCTGGCAATGTGAAATAGGCAAAAAGCAATTGACTTCATGATCAAAACAAATTCAATAACAGATGAGAAAACGAATGAGAAATGAGAAACAAATGAGAGACGAAGTTGTTGATGACTGCCAGTCTGGAACGGTTTGCAAAGCCATGCCATTTTAAAGGTTGTGGGACCCCAGTAACTATGGTGAGAGCCATTATTTACAAATGAAAACAACTCAGAACAGTGGCAAGCCTTCCCAGGAGTGGTCAGCCAACCAAAAATCCTCCATGAGCGAATCAACCACTCATTGAGGAGGTCTCAAAAAAACCCAGACCAACATCTAATGAACTGCAGGCCTCACTTGCCTCAGTTAAGGTTAGGATTCACAATTAAAGAGAAAGAGAAAGACTTGGAGAAACGACATCAATGGGAAAGCTGCAAGGCAGAAACCACTGCTGACCAAAAATAACACATAAGCTCATCTCACACAAGTCAAAAACATTGAAATGACACCCAAGACTTTTGGGGTGATGTTCTGTAGACCATTGAGTCAAAAGTAGAACTTTCTGGAAGACATGGATCACACTACATCTGGTGCAAACAAACACAGCATTCCATGATAATAACATCATACCAAGAGTCAACTACGATACTGGTAATGTGATGGTCTGGGAATGCTTTGCTGCTTCAGAAACTAGGAAAGTTGCCATAACTAATGGAACCATGAATTATGCTCCCTATCAGGAAATCCTGAAGGAGTATGTACTGTCATAAGTGACCTAAGGCTCAAACACAGTTGGTCTATGCAGCAAGACAATGTTCTGGAGCACGCAAGCAAGTCCACCTCTGCATGTCTCAAAGAAACAAAATATAGACTTTGGAATAGCCTAATCAAAGTCCTGACTTGAATCTGATTGCGATCCTATGGCATGACCTTACACAGGCAGTACATACTCTGTCCAATGCTGCTGAATTAAAACAATTCTGCAAGAAAAGTGGGCCAAAATTCCTCCACAGCGATGTTAAAGACTCATTGACAGTTATCGCAAACATTTGATTGCAGTTGTTGCTGCCTTGGGTGGCACAGTCAGTAATTAGGTTTAAGGGGACAATTATTTTGACTCCTGTGTCCAAGGGTCCCTCCTTCAAAGCCCATGCTACCATTCAGTAGTTGGCTAACTGCAATTCAGGAAGCATTTGTTGGGGAAATCAAGGGAATGTAATACAACGTGAAAGGTTGGGGTTGTACAGCTGAGGAATAGTGGTAAAAAATCATTTTAACCACTAACTCTTCATTTCCTCTTCCTTTCAAAGCCCATACTGTCAGGGTGATGGGTACGGAGGCCCAGACGCGACAGAAGTGTTGGACTCTAAAAGCTTCCCACATAGTGAGAAGCCACTGATAAGGGGATAGAACACAGAAAGGGAACATACTCCCTGGCAACCGTGCCAACAGAAAACAACCCAGATGAGCGGGCAAAAATTCCTCTGAAAATAGAACCAACCGGACAAAGAAAAGAACAGATACACAGCCTCCAACTCCTAGCAAGGAGGGGGAACTTACAGAGGCTCAGAGTAAAGGGAATAGACTGTAATTACTTGGTGAGGGGGACAGAAGCACCTCCGCTCTAGAAGCAACAAGCTCGAAAAGAGGTGAGACTGCTCACTAAACCCAGCAATAGCCCACAACTCAGGCTGTGCCAGGGCAGAGAGACAACAGATAACCGAAAGAAGGTCCAGATAAGGAATAGAGGTCTTATCGGAGGCAAAACTTCCTATGCAAAGAAGGATTCTAAACTAGCCTCAAATTTGCAGCTAAACCCTGTTCTAAGGCTGACTGCTGGCTTGGTGGTGCACAAGCAGACTGACACAAAAGTGCAGAGCACTGCTTAGGCAAGTCTTAAATACTGCCAAAAACAGCAGGAATCAATTAAGCCCCTAATTACCTGAGTCAGAGCTCTGACAGGAGCCTGCCCTACTGAATCAGTGCTTTGATGAGAGAATGATATTGAGCAGGTAAAAACCATGACACATACAAGGGAATTTGCCTTCACTCTTAAGAAAACAGCATCTTCAAGCCGTGGGCAATATGTACAAAACAAACTTTTCCCAGCCTCCTCTCCATTTACTTTTCCTCAATATCATGCCAAACTGGCCACTAGTCAGGAATTATGCAAATTTGTCACATCATGACATAGGCATGTTACAGAAGAAAAAGCAGGACCACAAGGCATTTCAGGTAGTTCAGGAGCTGTTTGATCTGAAGGAGAAAATGACTCTCTTTGGTGTGGATTTTGAGCTTTGTATCTTGGCAGACATTTTACATGCACAAAAGGCTATGTAATACACAAAACAAAAGGAAAAAACCAAAAAAGCAAAATATGACCCCTTTAAACGTGACCGTAGATGTACTGATGTGAATCCTATGCTATTCAAGTCTTAGGGGGCATAATTCCTGTTAAGTTTCATACGTTGCTCTATGGAAGCATCACTTGCCCCTGCTTTCGGCAGACTTGTGACAGTTATGTGAATGAAAGCATAAACAGAGTACTTTTGTGTATTTTTGATGGCATAATTTGTCTCTTAAATGTCCCTTTGCAATGTGTTATTTTGCTGAAATTCCCATGGTGGTGACAGTACCAGTGACTATGTTACTTAGCAGGTCTAAATTAGTGCATTTTTTGGGATCCTGTGATTCATACACAGTAGTCAACTCAAGAGGTCCTCAAAAGCCCCCGACCCCCAGTAATATCCCTTCTTACTTTTGCAGGGATGAATGCTACTATGCGGCGGATCGATCAGGTAACCAATATCCTGGCACCTCTGGCAGTTGGACAGGTCATGACCCTGGCCTCCAATGTTGTTGGCTGTGGCTTCATCCTGGGTTGGAATCTTGTTTCCCTCATCGTGGAGTTTATATTCCTGTCACGAGTTTATCGCATTGTCCCAGCACTGTCAGTGAAACCACCGGCAGATGAAGATGAAGACCAGGACTCGCTTGAGAGTCAGGAAGATGGGTTTGGCCCACAAGGTGAGGAAGGTGTAGCTTGTTAGGTGAAACAATAAGCCTGAATTTTTAGGAGATGTTTGGCTTCATAAACACTAAGTAATGATGGAATCACAGATGGGTATAGGCATCAGTGATGTGCAAAATCCAAAAAGATAACATATCTAATTCGTGTTTGAACTCAAGATAAGATGGATGGAATTAGATGGACAGAAGTACAAAGCCTCCTGAAATACGAAGAAATTTTACCATGTTAAGAGGCACAGTCTTTGTTCTGAAACGGCTGCTGTACTTTAATCAGTCATTGGATGGTTGCATTATCTTGTCCTTGTGACAGGTGACTGTGCTTTGAGGGCAGCGCCTGAGCTTACAGGGGAGAACTGCAGCATCAGCCTGAACCTGGAGAAGATCAGCAACCTACCTCTGTGCTTTCAGAGGCTCCAGTGGCTCCTGAGCACCTGCAAGGAAGGCTGGAAGGCTTACTACCGACAGCCTGTCTTTTTGGCAGGCATGGGCCTGGCTTTCCTCTACACCACAGTGCTGGGCTTCGACTGCATCACCACTGGCTACGCCTATACTCAGGGCATTAGCGGCTCCCTCCTCAGTGTGCTCATGGGCGTGTCAGCCATTACAGGCCTGATGGGAACGGTAATGTTCACCAAGCTGAGGAAAACGTACGGCCTGGTCAACACAGGGGTCATTTCCAGCTGCCTGCACCTGGGATGCCTCCTATTGTGCGTGTGCTCTGTTTTTACGCCCGGGAGCCCGATGGACCTCAGCCTGCTGATGCCGCTCGCTGAGCCCAACGCTACAGCCGCCAGACCAGGAAGCAAAGGGATGGCAGGGCAAAGCCAAGAGCTCCCCAACTGGATCTTAGGCGGGAGCAACCAGCCGCTCCTCCCTGACCGCTCTTCCATACACTGGACCAACAACACGGTTCTGTTTGACACCATTCCAGTTGGGAGCACTCCTGACTCCTACATCTCCATTACTCTGCTCTTTTTGGGAGTTATCACAGCAAGAGTCGGTGAGTACAGCACGTTCATAATTCGAACTGTTCATGTGCTTTGGAGACTTCTGGGATATGGTCTAAAAGAAACCTCTGGTTGGAACTCTGTGACTTAAGAGCTCTGCAATTATTAGACCAATGTGCTCTTTGGAATAAATCTATTCTGGGAACATTTCTTGTTATATTAAAAGCTTCCATAAATTGCTTATAGAATGATTTGACTTATGTTGTTGAAAAACCTGCAAGACAGTGTACTGTGTAATATTTTGGCAAGATTATACCACAAAATCAATATTCATTAGTTTAACCTGTTAATCAACAGCTAATTCGTTATGACAATTTTGATTTCTCACTGATAAATGGATTGTAGTACTCCCAGATAGCAAGCACCTCCGCTCCGGATCTGCCCCGGCTCTGTGCCGACTCCAGCTGATCCGGCTCAGAGCCGGGGCAGATCCAGAGCGGAGGTGCTTGCTGTCTGGGCTGGCTGCCTTCCAACCCTCAATGGGGGAGGGGGTGCAGTTTATCATATAGTATAGATTTTAATTTTTTGAATATTATGACTTGAACAGTTTATACCATCTCTGTCTCTTACCCATCTGCAGGCCTTTGGTCCTTTGACTTGACAGTTACCCAGCTCCTGCAGGAGAATATCTGCGAGTCAGAGCGGGGAGTGGTCAATGGCGTCCAGAGCTCCATGAACTATCTTATGGACCTGCTGCACTTCATCATGGTCATCTCAGCACCCCAGCCACAGCACTTTGGAATTCTGGTCATCATCTCAGTTGTGTTCATCACAACTGGGCACACCATGTACTTCCTGTATGCTCGTAAGGCCAAGAGGAAACAACAGCTCGATACGTAAAGAACTTTACCCGACGTGCAAATACACGAAAAAATATATGTATATGAACCCAACCCGCTCATGTAGCGAACCGCCATTACACATATGGATTCCTATGCTCCCTCTGTGCCAGAGAAATTAAGGTGCAAGAAGATAAGGAAAATGCAGACTTTTTCGCCCATATTGCTTTGGGGGAATCAACAACTGGAATGTAACATGCTGCATTGTCCTCTGATGGAAATTAATGTATGAGAATTGCTCGACAGAAACTGTCAACTTTATAGACAATAAGAATCATAATAATTTGTTTTCAATCTTTTAGAAATGAATGGCAAGCATGTTGCTGATCCGTCCACTTGGAAATAATCCAGGTACAGTAGTTTAAAAGGAAAATAAAGGGAACTCGGTGAGTAGTGTCCCAAGAGGGGCTAGTTGAGGGGATGAAGGAAGGAAGATAATTAGAGAAGGTATAGGATGAGCTGGTCATTTTCTCAGTGGATGAATCAGGAAGACGTGCCTTGTTACTCAGTAAAACACTCTATATGCTTTTGAATGTAAACCATATCAGCGTATTATAATCAGACTTGCCTTATCATAGCAAAAAAAAACCCAAAAAAACAGGTGAGGATTAAAATAGTGTTTTCTGATGATTTGAAATTAAACTAAATTAGTGTGATTAGCTGATGTAGTTTTTGACTGAAATAGCTTTCAAACAATGCTTTCTTTCATGGAGTGATCTGACTGCAGTTAAAAATTTTACATCAACGACCTTGATTTATTTTGTGGAATACATTAGAAATGTACTTTTTAAGTTATGGTCTGGTTGAATGCACTCCATTCAAATTACATCACTATCCACAGCATATTCATGTTCTTCTGAAGTAATATGCACTTTTACCTCAGTATCGCATGTGTCAGTTCATGATTTATTTGTATGAAACTTGGACATAAGGTAGTTTATTTTTGTACTGCAGCTGAGACAGTCATCGGTATTTAGTGTACACAATTCAAGTTTTGTCTCTTCCAAATTGTAAGCATCATGCCAGTAATGCCCTGCATTCTCAATTCACTGTTAATATTTGTTATAAAGGTGCATTTCCTGTGGAATATCTTGTTAAATCAAATTTACATAAACTTAGCTGGTCTATTAATGTTACTGTTTTTTAAGAAGTGAAAATAAATATACGTTCAGCAAACAATGCTGATAATGTTGTAAAAACAGATTTCTTCTGCCTTGTAATTACCATGCACTCCAAAGATTGTCTGTATGGAAATGTCCCTATTACTCACAGCTTATTGAGTCCAAATTTGGGCATCATTTTTTGGTGTATAAATCACAAGTTTGTTGCTGCTGGTCATCAAAAGAAGTTGCGGCAGAGTTCCTGCGCAACTGCTATAGGCAAACCCCAACACCAGGGGAGGTCATATGGAAGTACATTCCAATCTTTATTCAAGAGTGTGGTATTTCGACTTCAGGGCAGAAAAATAGATTTTGTGTGCAGATTATGCACAGTATTTCTCCAGTATTTTGCTCTCGCACTCAAATAGCCCCTGCTTGCGCTTGGATCTGCTGCTGCTTGGATGGATTTTTTGCGCGCAAACTTCTGCCTTTTCTCCTCGCACTCAGAACTGCCTCTGTGTGCTTGGAACATTTCTACATGCACTTGGGACATTTCTGCTCGCGCTTGAATTTTTCTGTGATACGTTCCTGTTAGAAATCGCCAACCAATAGCATGCCAGGTTTTGTGTTGACCAATGAAATTGTCCCTGCCTAGTTGCAGCCTCATCCATTTCACAGTTTACTCGGTTATTAGGTTCTTACGCTCCTGCACTCCTGGGCTATGTATGTACTTTGATTGCTTTCTTCACGAATTTGGAATAAAAGGACAGTTTATACGTTTATACACTAGTGCCCATACTTTTCCTTTACCATAACAGTTACGTACAATAGTAGCTGTATAACACATCAGCCTCCAGTCCATTATGTGTTGTTTTGTGGATGAGTCACAGCTGTGCACTGAAAAGGGAAAGATGCATCCTTTTCCTGTTATCGTGCTGTTAGATAAAAAAGACTTGCAAAATTCATAGCTCAATGATTTCCGTTTTTATTGCACTGTAATGTCAGTTGTAATCATATGTTCTTCCCAGCAACAGCCAGATGTCTACACAGTGATATCTCTGAGCTATCAAAGTGTGTTTTTCATGTGCACGGTTAAATCATTAGACTAACGTTACGTTAATTAGCTAGGTACTCTACTGCAAGCTGCCACGCACTATGAACAACCACTGCATAAAACTTGCTTCCAGTTTAGTAAACTTGACTAGATTGCGATCGGTCACCTGAAACTACCAGTCAACTATTTTTTAAATGCTCATTTCTGAAACAGTTTTATTAACTTTGCGATATATCAGAGTCGATTGTAATTACTTGAATATTTCGCAGTTTTCTGCATAAAAAAGTGTGAGGAACAAATAGGCTATTCAAGAAACAATTAGCTATCAAGTTGATTCGCCAAGTTGAATGCTCGAAGTTTCAGTTCAATAAATACGAAAATCATTGAGCAATGGATTATGCATGTCTTTTTATTGAAGCAGCGCAATGCAAGCAGTGGGATGTGCCTTTCTCAGTACACTGCCGTGATTCCTCCACAAAATCGCATTGTGGCTCACCAACTGCAGGCCAATGTGTTATGTGGCAAGCAGGGGCTATTTGACTGCGAGAGCAGAATTTTTGGGCAAAAATTTGCAAAATCTACGCATGAAATTGATTTGCCTGTTCTCAAGTGGAAATATAATGCTCTTGAATAAAGATAAGGTCACAGCTACACGATAGGATTTAAACAAGCCCAATAAGTGGTAACTATAATCGTGGGGCCACAAGCAATATTTTGCTGCCCTACCAGCACAGATGGCATTGATACAGATCTGAATGGGGCCCTGGAAATCAATGAAAGCCAATGCAGCATCTTTTTTGTTGCAAATAAGCCTGTTACATATCTACAAAATGAATGAACAGGCAAAATGGAAACCACCTTGACTGGAGCAAGCGGTTTGCTTACATAGTCCATGCAGGTAGACCAACGACTGTAGGTCCAGCCTGAGACTAAGCTTATTTCCTCTGCATGGGGAAGCATATAAAGGTAAATTATACAGTGCCTGACAAAAGTCTTATCGCATAAGGACATAGTAACTAAAAATAGCATATAACTTTATTTCTAACCAATCAATTGTTACAATAAATGGTCCATTTTAATGTCAAGGGCTTTCACATTAATAATTTGGTGCAAAATGAAACCATCTGCTCTGATGTTCACAGCTTGGCTAAGCCCATAACATCTGTTTTTGCTGAGACAAAAGTCTTGTCGTCTCTTCAGATGATGCAACAAATCGCAGATTAGAGTTTAACCTATGACAAATACTGTAATTAACACATTCCCAGATGTGTATAGAAATAAACCCAGCACACCAGCCTTTCATATGAGGTGCGACTAGACCTCTGACAACATACCAAAGATTCAACCACAGACCAAAGTGCTGATCATCAAGAGCCTGAAGACTGAGTCTGCTGCTGAGGTGGCAGACATCTTTAATGTATCCAAATGTCAAGTGGAGGGGATGAGAAAAAGATTTGAAGAAACTGGTGAAGTTCATGGCGAGCGCAGGTCAGACAGACCCCAGTATGACAACTGTTTGAAAGGACCGTTTGTTGCTTCAACTGTACAAGGCTAGCCCTTCTTCAACTACAGCGATGCTACATGAGGAAATGTCACCAAAAATCCCGGTATCTACAAGAAGAGTTTGTCAAATTCTCTCTCAAAGTGATTTTCATAGCCGAATTAGTACACAGAAGCCTGCATTAAACAGAAAACAAAAAACCTGCATTGCATTTGCCAAGGCCCACAGCTCGCAGAAAGGATTGATACTGGAAAAGTGGCTGAAAGTTTATTTTTCTGGTGAATCATCCATTGAACTGCATCCCAGTCGCCGTACAAGACCTGTTGGAACCCTCATGGACCCAAGATTCTCCCAGAAAACAATCATGTTTGATGGAGGAAAAATTATGGTTTGTTGTTACATCCAGTACGGGGGTGTGAGAAAGATCTGCAGAGTGGATGGCAACATCAACAGCCTGAAATATCAAGAAGTTCTTGCTGCCCTACTTATACTGCTGCTCCTTCTCATACTTCTGCCTCCATGTCACAGTTCCTGAAAGCGAAGAAGGTGAAGGTACTCCAGGATTGGCCAACCCAGTCACCTGACATGAACATTATTGAGCATTTCAGGGGTAAGATGAAGGAGGAGGCTTGGAAGATGAAACCATAGAATCTTGATGAACTCTGGGAGTCCTGCAAGACTGCTTTCTTTGCCATTCCAGATGATTTCATCATCAAGTTATTTCAGTCATTGCCAAGACGTATGGATGCAGTCCTCCAAGCTCATGGCAGTCATACGCAATATTAATTCTTTTTTCCAGGCACCATAACTTTATGTTCTGATATTATAGTGGCATATTTGTGTATTCAAAATAAAGTGTATGTATAATTTCCACATTTTTTTTCAATGCGACAAGACTTTTGTCCAAGAAAAATCTGACCGTTCTGTACAAATTAAATGATAAAACTCAGTGAATGACACAAAACTCTATTTTGGTATATTTCGCATAATCTAGAGGGCTTTGCCTTTCATATAAGCCATTTTTGATTCCAATTGATCAACTACAAGTCAGGTCATTATTTGTTGTTCCTACAACTTGGATAAGTGGCAAGACTTTTGTCAGGCACTGTACTTCCATTTGACCATGTACTGTATGTATTATAAGAACGCTCAACCATGGCAGTCTTGATTTTGATGTGCAAGAAAATGAGGAACAGCCCTTCCATTGTTGTGAAAGACATGGCCAAAAAAAATGCACAAAGTGACTGATGGAATGGAAAAATAATAAGGGTTTTATTTACACAATAAATTAGGTCAATAAGCACTGAACACAAAGCTTAACATAACAAAACTGACCTGCCCAAATGAAACTTGGGAAAACATATATAGAGGGTGGCCGAACTAAAATACACATAAGAGGAAAAAGGGATCAACACAACCACAAATTAACAAATTAAATTAACTAGACCAGTCCTTCAACGACAAATTTAACAAGGTTTCACACACAACTCAGCACTATAAACATAATTTCACAGTTTATTGTCATTTTAAATAAAAATAACAAGCACACCCCTTAAAAAAACAGAATGGTGTATTCCAATCTGTGCACAAATTACCATCAGCTGCTCTCAGGCTTGACTGAAGACAATCCTAACTACGAGCCGTCACTCCAAAAATTTCCGTACCCCAATGGGAGGTTGCCATTTGCAAAAACTGGGTTTTGTCTCGTTATTTTTAGCTGTATGGTCTGGTTGCGAATGTACACGACTGGCACTACTCACAAAGTACGTACTAGTAACTGCAACATTTTCTGGTGATTTCACGCTATATTTTCCTTACTTAGCTCTTGTTTACACATTTTGTAAATTGCATATTTCTGTCAGAATTAACACTCAGATAATTAAGTATTGATATGTTTTGCTAGTACATGCCCAAACACGCATAATTTATATGGTACTATCAGGAATAAAACAGTACGGATGTTGGAACTATTTTCCTCTCACTTTGGCTTGCCTGCATGTAGTACGGCTTCTCTGTATGTTTGTAACAAACGATTTGATTGGTAGGGGAGAATTCTTCTCATGGCGGCCTAGCATTGAGGTCTGAGTCTATGGCTGTATTTCAAAAGCTAGGGTTGTTCACTTTGAAGTGAGCATAAAGAGGGCCACGCCCGCTGAAGCCATATTGAAGGGCATTCCAATTCAAAGTGTGTAAAACTCATCCCTTCGAAGAGCCCCACAAAACGGTTATTTCTAAAGTGAGCGAGCGATGGTCACTTTGCTCCCATAATGCCGTGTGATGACCCAAGCCTAGTGACGTGTGTGACTCAACGACATTCAAGAAAATAACAACAATGCACAGAAAGCTAACAAACCTAGCTAGATTGCTTACTTGCATCGATTGCCTAACACTAGCTACATACAGACATTTTTGTTTTTTATCCGAGGCAATTTGTTCCATTTTGAAAGCTATGTGGTTGGTTATAAAGCTACTGTGAAACTGATAAATGGCCAATGAAAGCAGTTCTCCAGCGAACAGAATGTCTTTGCTTCCACTTGCTTTCACAGAATGCGGCAGTCCCAAAGTATGTTGAAGGGCATTCCTGTTACTTGGAACCCCTACTCTCAGCTGCCCTTCAGAGTTTTCACTACAAAGAGAAGTGACTTCACAGGGTGTAAGGCGTAGGGATTAGCCCTATGGAATGAAATGGAGCCTATGTTGACAGAAAGTGACAGACACGCGCAAGGATGTTCTGATTGGACTAAAGAGTGGCTGCTGCACGGCTCCACCCTTTGGCAAATCTGATGTGCAAAAAGGAACTGAAGAAAAAGTGTTCAGAAAAGGTAAAAACAACTCAACAATTTCATACAATATTAACTAAAATGTGTGCACTTCATATACGTATCAAAGTAAATGTCTACAAATAAAATTAATATGAATATATGAAATTAATATGTGTTATTATTGCACTGTAAATGTGATGTGGAAAACTAAACATGACTAGTGTGGAGTAGTGTAGGCAACTTATCCAAGCTAAGGGGCAGCCACCAAAGTGCTCAGCATTTGTATATATGTTCCTTGCACTGACTATTTAACTGGCTGTAGAAGCAGGTCAAGCTCCTCAAAGTGGGTAAATTTGCACGGGCGAGTCAACAGTGCAATCAATCTCACTGCTTACAGGAAATGACTACTCCTACCAATGCCGTGGACTCGGGAGGAGAACAATCTTTTGAGAATGTAACAGGAAACAATAATCAGGTGTGGTGAAAGCCACCTGGAGGTTGTGAGTCTGACCCCCTCCAAGAGGACTGACTGCCTAAGGACATGGCTGCTGAGTTTGAGGAGTGGCCTGTGTACCTAGTAGAGTGCAATAACAAAATAGTGAATGATTGATGTCTATTAGATGAATCACTGAGCAATAAAAGAACCTTTCATTTCAGTTTAAATGAGTCAGAGTACACCACTAAAAGGCTCACTATCTCAACACAGGGTCTGGTCCATTTTCTGATAATTGATCTGCATAGGGACACTGCCAGTCAAACTCAGCTTTTGTGTCTTTGTTTATCCTGTCTAGGAAAATGCGCTAAAAATAAACTGCAGTGAAGTTTACATGACTGGTTTCAATTAGTCCCTTGTACATTTTAAGGGGATCTGAATCCATTATGAATGAGCCTCTGCATATGGGTGTGAAATTTATTTTGCTGTGCATTCGGAAAAAAGAGAATCTGTGGATTCAAAATGCAGACACCATCACTCATGCATGCGCACGAGTACACACACTGTTGCTAAGTGTAAGTTATTCATTTTCTCTCAGTATTGCAACATCAGCTCATCACTCCTGCACTGAACCAGCAGCAGTTTAATCCTTAGGGTTCAATTGAACTATCAAACCTCCTAACCCTCAGCCTAATCTCTACTGATAATTTTGCGTGCAAGTAAAACACCGATGGAGCTTGTCATCTGTGGCGACAGATCTCATATGAACCCATGTACTTCCATGCGCAACAGGCTTTTATTTTGCAAAATTCAAATTAGCCGTGTTCACTGAAACGTGAAAACGGAGCCACGACACTGGTGTCAATCAAAGGAGAATTACATGGTCTATCAACACGAATGACCAGATTTTCTAAACGTCTTCGCATTTTAGTTTCATGGTGTTTTTTTTCTGAGTCTACTTTTTTCTGATACTCCCTGTATAGGTCTCTCCTTAATGATGGTGCAAAGAAGTTCCCGCAGAGTAAACGCAGTTGAGCAATAGTTTCATGTTAACAGCTCTACTTCTTGCCACCAGGGTGCGGCAGGAAGCCTTTCAATGTACAGTATCACAAAAGTCAAAATCACTATAAATATATGTACATTTGTGTGTCTCGCAACTCTTCAGTATGTCTTCTGTCATAATCAGGGGACGGTCTTTAAGAATTGGAAGGACAAATTTGGGATAAAATCTGTGATGGTTTATGCTTGCCATATGGCACTATGTCCCAAGATCCACACAGCATGCTTTGAAAAGTTCATACGGCTACAGGGTGGACACCATCACCAGTGTTGTAAGGGTTTGTTCTGAGCACCAGTTGAGAGTGCACAGAGAACGGCAACAGTGGGAACTGGACTCCGGTGCGAAGATGGATCGGGTTTATTATGCCTTCTCGGCAATGCAGGAAGGCAAAGTAGAACAAAGTACAAAGGAACAAGGAAACAAGGTTTCTGGATAGGAATATTAGTAAGATAGAGAATTGTGACGCAGGATACAGTGCTTAAGTATTACAAATATAAATAAACAAGGGATCAAGGTTCCTGGATAAGAATATTAGTAAGACAGAGAACTGTGCCTACGAATATAGTGCTTAAGTATTACAAATATAAATAAACAAGGAAACGAGGTTCCTGGCT
The DNA here is from genome assembly GCA_029692085.1 of Gymnothorax javanicus. Classification (NCBI taxonomy): domain Eukaryota; kingdom Metazoa; phylum Chordata; class Actinopteri; order Anguilliformes; family Muraenidae; genus Gymnothorax; species Gymnothorax javanicus. The sequence continues at coordinate 150,440,543 of CM056193.1, read as the reverse complement.
ACAAAAAGAGAAGCACTTAACATTAAACACAAAGAACAGCGCTTAATTAGAGAGTTTTACAAATACATGCAAATATGCGGGATCTAAGTCTAAACAAGACTATAGTGAAACAACAGGCTTGTAAGGCTTACGAGACTTTGCACCGAAAGAGTGTGAAGCTCTACTTTATATAGAGAAACCCTATTGCAGGTAGGCAGTAGGGAACAGATGCAGACAATGATTGAGAGTGTGGAATGCGGTCCGGGTCTTTATAGGCCGGTTAGTTAGAGGGCTGGAGGCGTGCCATTACAATTGTACAAAAAGGACTCACTTTAAAATCAGGAGTTTAGGGACTACTTCATAATATATGAACGCAGCTGGGTACATCAAATTTATGATTGTTATTGTGGCTGTAATACTATATGCTGCAGTATTATCGCAGAATGCAGTGTTAGTCATGGAGGGTCTGTCTGAGACAGAAATCAAACCAAGCTTTGCTGTAATGCAGGACAAAGTCATTGAAATTGAATGAAAATACCCTTATGTGAAATTCATGCAATTTGAATTCAGAAATAGTTTCATGGACATGTAATTAAATAATGAGAAGAGAACTGGATAAAAGACGGGTCCAGGCTACAGTGAATGGACATAGAACATTCAATACAGTAGGCCATAATGGCCAGACACATGACCAGTCCAACCTCTGTACATTTGAACTCAGAGTTAGACACAATGTCATGAACAAGATATATCCTGGGTCATATTTCCATTTCAGTACTGCAGTATTACCACTATAAGAGAATATACAAATCTGTTTGTGCTTCTGCCACTCCATAAACTATTTTGAGTAGTGAGAGTAAAATTAATTGTGCAATTTACGTTTATCAACGTTTATCTTATTGTTTCTAAGTGTGACCATGCATCATTTGACTCCAGTAGGGGACAAGCACATCATAATATGAGTGAACCTCTGGAAACAGTAATGTACTGTATGTACAGTACGTCGAGTCGACATGGTGTTGGCCTGGGACTGCATTTCTGCAACAGTTTTCATTTTTCAAAGGAGCTCATCAATATTTCATGTGCAAAGTTTTTGAGGTAGGATAGTGTTTTCAGCAGCTGACAGGCACCATTACTGGCCTGAATGAAAGGCTCAGTGAAACAGAGCGAGAGAGGCTCAGTCTCCCAGATGCTCCCATGAATGCAAACATCTCTTATCAAACAATAATGAGTCAATTTTCACACAGAGACACTCCAGCTTTACATTATTTATCCACTTAGCAGACACCAGTATCCTGGGAAATGTTCAGAGATTGCTGCATCTCATGTCTGCCTATTTGCATAGGTGGATATTTACAGTAGAAATTAAGGTTATCACCACTTACCAGGTCACAGTACAAGGGCTATGATAATTAGATTTTCAAAAATACGAGTTTAGGGGACTTCGGTGCAAATATTTGTGCTATATCACGTGGCACGATGCCTTTACCTTCTTGTTATTCGGCCGCTAAGTAGCTCATAATGGCATATGATTACATACATGCGTAAATCTCTTTGTGGTAACTGTGTAGCACTCTGGTTAGCATCCTCTGACCTCCCTAGCCAGCTCTCGGACATCTACAGAATTATTTTCAAGAGCATTGTCCATTAATAAGCATAGTGAAATAAACTAACAATAAATAAAAAACGCACCAGGAAGGCATGCAATCAGATCGACCGCTGCACAAGCAAAAGAAATTGCACCAGTACTTATTTCCCGACCAATCTGTGCAGAATACTTTTTATCCATAAGATGGCAGCAAAACCTAGATATGTATAGTCTCAACATTATTGCCTTCACTCGGCCGAGCAATTAAAGTTCAACTGCTATTTGGAGTCCCAAGACCTAGACCTCTATGTTTAATTTTTCTACCGTCATAACATCGCACAAACACCTTCCTAAAATCTCACTGATAACGTTAAATATTTCATCACAGTGAGAGTATGCTTTTAGCAAGGTCTTTAAGGTTTTTTTTTTTTAAGTCTGGATTCTCAGGCACACAGCTTCGGGGATACATCTGCCCAGTCCTTTGGAAGCTTCAGTCAATCTCCAGTCAAACTCAGAATTTCTTATAAAGTCCTGCTCCTGATTTACAAAGCTCTGATTGGGCTGACCTCGCTGCAAATGCTGTGCTAGCATGCTCCCGCTTCGGGATCAGGACAGCTGAGGCCAGCTGTCATATGAGTACACATATTTCTCTTGGGGAAGCAGAATTTTTGCTAGTGCCACATATCCTTTCAAAATCTCACTTGCAAGGCATGCGGGTAAAACTAAAATTCAAACATGTTTCATCGTAATTTTGATGTAAGACAATACTTTCTGCTCTCTCGCTATATGTTTACCTTACATATGTATACATATAAACACAGTTACATTAAACTTGTTTTATTTCTTAATTCCAGCCTTTTGTTTACGTATGTTTTACTTTAAAAGTTTGCCTCTCTGTTTTCCTGACAGGACTGACAACATAATATCCCTGAGACCGGCACGTGTCCAATGTTTTATTTCTCATTCCTTCACGCTTCAGTCATCACAGTAGTTTCCTCAGTCTTTTTTATCAACTCTCTCCTTTGTTTCATGCCAGCATAAATCACAGGAACATGATAACAACAAAAAATAATGTCATATCACACTGTCACCCCCTGGCACCCAGAGATGTTAAAAGGGCATCAGAGCAAGAAATGGATGAGGACCCAAGTGCAGGGATGTGGATTTTATGAAATAATAAAGGTGCACAAAACAAATACAAAAGTTCAGTATAACTGGAAGGCGAGAACATGTCAAAGAAAAAAGGGGGAAACAGACTGCAGCTACCTGCTCGTGAAGGGGGAAGCTAAGCTTTAAATAGAGAAGGGATCATAATTAACTAAACAGAAGCAGGTGACAACTAACTGAAAGGGACTGAGGATAATTGATTAGCTAACTAAGGGTAGGTAGCCAGGCAAAGGAATGCCTGAGGGGAGGGGCATTACAAGATCAAAAATAAAATGATCAATGGAAACAGTCTTTTCAGTAATAATTACAATGACCTTTTTTTGCGGCTATGACTTGCAAAAACTATGTTACACTGAATAAGTTATATTCATATTTCACACACAGTAGAACTGATACAGGATAAAAGTAGCCAACATCTCGCTGCAGGTGGGAAATTTGGGTTTTCAGTGCATTTTATTCAGCAGCACAAAAAGGGAGCTAACTGATTGCCATCGAAGTGCAATTATTGTGATTCTGAGATCTAATGTGAACAGTTTGCCCGGAGGGCTAGGTACATGTTGACAATAAGCACAATACAAACATTTAATTATGCCGATTAGGGACAGAAAACTCATTCCAATGTAGTAGAAGGACTCAAATTTTTCTGCAAAGTTGGGTCAAAGGAAGAGGTTTTCCAATGCAGACCTGCCAAGCGAAAAGTCACCCTACTGATACATTTTATCAGATCTGAGATGGGAGGCTTTTGCAATGACCTGAAGACACAAGGTTTTGGAGCAGACTACACAATAGTCACTGATACTGCAGACAATTACAGTGACAGACTAGAGACAGATAGAAACAGATAATGATGCAAACTAATTCCAGAGATATGTACGTGTCAGTTATGCCATTTATGATTTGTATCATAAACAAACTATATCCAAACTTCAGGTTCTGTAAATACTTATAAACTCAACTCAGGAGCCAGTAATTGTTTGAGAGAGCAGAGAGAGAGAGAGAGCAAAAGAGAGAGAGAGAGAGAGAGAGAAAGAGAGAGAGAGAGAAAGAGAGCAAATACTTAGAGGGAAAGACAGAGTGAGCAAGGAGGAGATAGATCTATTGACAAAGAAACACAAGACAGCCCGAGACAAGGATACACTAGACAGAGAGAGAGAGATGTAGAATAAGATATTACCTGTGGTGTAGACACAGATGTGCTGTGAATTTGGGGAGCAGTGGTGACTCTGCTCTCAGCCTGCTACCTTGCCTGGGGCAAGGAGGTCAGCCTTTTGTTTAGCCCATAAGCCTGCTGGCAATGCAGGAACAATGAGCTGCTTTGGGCCAACACAACAGCTGCTGGGTATTTAATGGGAAATAGTTCTACAGGGTGAATGTGGCGCAGTCAAGTTTAACAGCTTTTACGGTTGTGATCTATGTGACTGTTCATTGGAGAGAAAGAAAAGGGGCGAATATGCATGCGGAGGAATCGGAGAGACTCAGGTTGTGTTGAGGGTGTATCACGATTCAGCTGTGCCCGAATTCACTGATTTTGCGTGGGTGCGCTGACGCAGTGCCTTGTTAAATGAGATGAGCCATCTGGATGAAATAAAGAACAGAAATTCTGTACAAAATGATGCCCGCAGTCCTTCCAAGGTATCTGTTTCCTCCTCTGCATACTCCCAAGTGTTAAAATATCCATGTGACATCAGTAATGTGGAATCAGGAGCCAATAATTGTTTGAATTGAACAGGTGTTTTGGAGTGCGTACGGCATTATTGTGCAACTGAAATCCTGCTATACGTAGGTCATTAACTCTCAAAAGCCTAACATCATCCTAGCGGTAATGCTGGCATTACCGGATTTTCAATGTTGTGCAATGAGCCTCTGACCCTTAAAAGCGTAATAACACAGTTTAAGCCTGTAATTATTAAGAAATTATAAAGAAGTGGCAGTTCACAGATGGGCTACATTGACAACGTACTTAATAGTTATATTGCAGGGATGGAAAACATAATGATAATAGCTAATCCAGTACTTTCTCAAATTCCATCTCCCGTTTTAGCAATTTTTTTCAGCAGTGCAACCTAATTTATTTTAAGATTGCAATTAATCATAATGTTTTCAGCGTGCAAAAGAATAGGTTACGTTTGCTATGCTATAGCTATGCAATTGGTCCTCTCGCTCTCCACCTGAAGTTGATGTGTGGTGAATGTTCTGGCGCAGAATGACTGCTGTCGCATCATTCAGGTGGGTGCTGCACATTAGTGGTGGTGAGGTGAGATTACCCTATATGAAGGTAGAGTGCTTTGAGTGTCTATGAGGAGGTGCTATATAAATGCAATTCATTCATACTGACTAGGTTTAAGCACACAGGGCAAATTGCAATTTAACAACTAGCAAGTCAAAGGAGAGGGTTTAAATACACGTCACAGGCACAAGGGGTGAGACCAAGGAAACAGCCAGGAATAAGGTAACACGCAAGACGCAAACCAATCAAAAGGAGACATGTCAAATGATAAACACGCAAGTTGCTGGGAGGAGACACAGACAACAATCACGCGAGGGTTGTGACACTCACCTTTTACCGCATGATTGCTCTTAAGGTGTTCTCGTTTAAGTTTGCCTGATTAACAATCAAAAAAATTATTGACTGAACAACCAAGACTAATTCATGACCTGTAATGATTAAGAAATGATAATGACACAGTGATTGCCTTTTGATAACATTCATATCGTGGATGTGACATTTTAAAGATGGCAATAATCTGAATAAATGCAAAAAAATCCAAAATGTTCACTGACTTACATCTCTCTCGGATTTTTTTTTTTGTTGCATAAATCAGATTATCGCCATCCTAATAATGTCACAATGTAACAATGTCTGTTGTGTGTTGTGCCTAACAATGTCCTTTAACCATGACTGTATTCAGAATATAGAACAAATCCTCATGCTTTATTGCTTAATGAGTCTTGCAAACTAATTTATGGAAATCTATGCCATTTCATGGGCCACATGAGCTCAGAATTTGTAAAGACATATTGACATTTTGCATCGTTATTTATGTGCAGAAGAAAACAACTCATAACTTTGTGATGCAACGTACAACAATTCTATCGAAAATAAATTTCACAGCCATTCGTCCAATTAGTCTAAGCAACTGATCCTTATCAGGCAAAATAAATTGCATGAAGATTAGGTAATTAAGTATTGAGAGGTGAGGTTACTGAAGGCCTTTGTTACTGCCAATGGATCACTTCTATGCTAGTGAGTTAGAAAAGTGCGACAAACAATTTCACTGGTACAGGGAACAAATATAAGGATCACAACCTTGCCAATTAAGCAATGGGTCAATGTATGAGTGAATAAGTGTCTGTAGGTATTTTATTTTGAATAGACATATTGTCAAATAGCTAAGTGAATTAAAAAAAATATAAAGTACATTCACACTTTCATTGGAACCCAGCGAAAAAGCTGTTTGGTTGAACAGACAAATGAGTAGTCAACTCAAGTTTCACTATTTTCCTCGCAACTTCTCATGCACACGGCAACAAAAGAGGTGAAAAGGGACGTATCTCAAAGCACAAAGGTGAGGTCATGAACGCTGCACTGCACTTGTTCGGTGGAAATAAACTTTGCATTTTCCTCATTTATGCAATGCAAATGTGCTTATTCAAATTTTGTGGAAAGTCTGAATTACACGACCTACATACCAAATAACAATGAGAAATTCCAAGGAAATAGCTGAACTACATCACTTAATGACAGCATTTGTTGGCGTGTGGCATTTCAGAGCTACACAGCTTTGCACAGTGTGATTCCTGTTGCTTTCCCTCCCTTACTGAGTCCCTGATCAATTTTTCTTATTGGTCAGTATGATTTGATTTTAATGACTTGCAATTTCTCATTTCACTGAACAATGGTACAGAGCATTCTGCAGAATGTTTCTTGGAATCTGTTCTACAAAGAACAAAACATGACACCACAGATGCCATTTAACTGCTGGCTTAGGATTTATGTTACACTGAAATATGGTCTTGTTATTGAGCCTGAGATTTATTATATGGGGATATCAGCAGAACAACCAATACCAAATATTTGTGATAACTGATATAACAGTCACACGAGGAAAAACAAAAACAGTGTAGAATGGAAGAGGACCATCATTTTAATGAGAGATTACAAAACAAAATCTCTCTAGCAAATGCAAGACCAATTCCGAAATAGTTGGGACAAAGTGTAAATTGTGAATAAAATCAAAACGCAATGACTTTCAAATCACACCAGCCAGTATTTTATTCACAATAGAACAGAGATAACATAGCAAATGTTGAAACTGAGAAATTTTAAAATTTTATCCACAAAATGAGCTCATTTCAAATTTGATGGCCTCTACTGGTCTCAAAAAAGTTGGGACAGGGGCTTGTTTACCATGGTGTAGCATCCCCTCTTCATTTTAACACAGAGTGGAGGTGTCTGGGCATTGAGGAGACAAGTTTCTTGAGTTTAGCCATTGGAATTTGATCCCACTCTTGTTTAATACAGGCTTCCAGCTGCTGGAGAGTTTTGGGTCTCCTTTGATGGACTTTTCTTTTAATTATGCACCAAATGTTCTAAACCGGTGAAAGATCAGGACTGCAGGCAGGCCAGTTCAGCCCATGGACTCTTCTGCTACGAAGCCATGCTGTTGTTATAGCTGCAGTATGTGGTTTTGCATTGTCCTGCTGAAATACACAACGCCTTCCCTGGAATAGATGTCGTCTGGAGGGGAGCATATGTTACTCTAAAACCTTAATATACCTTTCAGCATTCATGGTGCTTTTTAAAACATGCAAGTGTCCCACACCATATGCACTAATGCATCCCCATACCATCAGAGATGCTGGCTTTTGAACTGAATGCTGATAACAGGAGGGGTGTTCTTTCTCCTCTTTAGCCCAGAGGACACGAAGCCCATGATTTCCAACAAGAAGGTCAAATTTGGACTTGTCTGACCACAGGACACTTTGCCACTTCGCTACAGTCCATTTTAAATGAGTCTTGGCCCACAGAACACAGCGGCGCTTCTGGATCATGCTCAACAAATGCTTCCTTTTTGCATGATAGAGTTTTAAGTGGCATCTGTGGATGGCACGGCAAACTGTGTTTACAGACAGTGGTTTATTGAAGTATTCCTGGGCCCATTTAGTAATGTCAATGACAGAATCATGCCGGTGAATGATGCAGTGGTGTCTGAGGGCCCAAAGATCATGGGCATCCAGTAAAGGTCTTCAGCCTTGTCCCTAATGCACAGAGATTTTTCCAGTTTCTCTGAATCTTTTGATGATGTTATGCGCTGTCGATGATGAGATCTTCAAAGCCTTTGCAATTTGCCGTTGAGGAACATTGTTTTTAAAGTATTCCACAATTATTTTTACGCAAGCCTTCACAGGTTGGAGAGCCTCTGGCTATCTTTACTTCTGAGAGACTCAGCCTCTCTAAGACATCCCTTTTATAGCCAATCATGTTACACACCTGATGCCAGTTAACTTAATTACTTGCTAAATGTTCTTTCAGCTGATTCTCTTATATATTAATTTTTCAGCCCTTTTTTGCCTGTGTCCCAACTTTTTTGAGACCTGTTGCAGGCAGAAAATTTGAAATAAGCTCATTTTCTGGACAACAATGTAAAATGTCTCAGTTTGAACATTTGAAATGTTATTTATGTTCCATTGTAAAGAAGATATTGGCTCATGTGATCTGAAAGTCATTGAATTTTGATTTTATTCACAAGTTACACTTTGTCCCAACTATTTCAGAATTGGGGTTGTATTTAAGTGCTGGATACATACAGCACTTCTCTGAATCATGAGAATAACCAATTGCTATTCCAGTCCTTCCAGACATATAAATCAAAAGTTTGTATTCAAATATTCTAATACGGATTAAATTGCATCGCTGGCAAGTCGATGCCCAATGATCTCAAAATGCTTTGTAAACAGCATTGTGGCTTGTGGATTTTTTATTTTTTTGTGGTTAGCCCCAACCAATATGATGGATTTGCAAGGTAAGCGGGCAGTGTCTTGGTGATTTTATATGGCATTTAAAATGTTCTGAAATAGAGAGAGAACGTATTTGTTATGGCTGGTAGTGTACGGAGGCCAAGCGCAATGACAGAGAGAAAGAGAGTAGCACGAACACAGTACGAACACAGAGAATAATATAGACCAACGCAAGTACTCGGCTTCCAAAGGACGTATAATAGTCTGAACCACGGAAGCAAAGCGAGATAGAAAAAGGAAGAAGAAACTCCAACAATAAGAAAATATAAAGTCATACAAAACCTGACTACAGAAATCTTCAGCTATAGTGCGAAGCTAAACACAGACACTCTAGCGAAGGAGGCGTGCCGGACATCCTGCTTATATAGATTCTGGGGTAGCGCCGCCCCTGCTCAATCAACCAGCTGGGTAAAGAATTCGATGGCCCAGGAATTCGATATCGTCCCGGGACGAGAGCCGCAAAGAAAAGTCCAAACAACACACACACCTCACAAACCATGATAGTATTCTGAATATTTGCAGTGGGTTGTTTATGTTGAACTGTCAAATAAATAAATAAATAAATAAATTGAGCAAAAGGATATTAGACTCAAGATGATTATTACAGTAAATGGCACAGTTTGAATAGGTCCATCAGCATAACAGTCCACCAATGTCACAGAATTAACCCTGAAGTCGTTGCTAACTATAGCCTACATATGATGCTCACAGCTTTGTTATTTATGTACAATGGTTTTGCCTGTGAATACAAATCTGTCACTTCATGTTTATTCAAAGTTACGCTGAGCAACATTTGTTTAAGCCATAGGAGAAGAGACTTACGCTCTGCTCCGTGCACAAATGTGTTGACATTTGGTGCGTCACTATCCCTGCACAAACTCAATCGGCCTAATTGTAGAAGCTGTGATGATCACATAGTCTTGTTTTGCTTACTGATTAACAAACCACAAGCAAATGCAGAACTGTAAATCTTTCCGTATTCTATTGTGCACAACATTGACATTTGATCTTTTTGACCGAAAAGCACTGAGATAAACTTAAACTTAACTGCAGAATATTGTCAAAACCTCAGTTGCTATATCTTAGTTTCCTTAGAAATCAGAAGGACTTTAATAATGCACACTAAAAAAATGATTTTGTTTAGTCAATTTGACTTAGTCAAGCCATTTTGAAGCTTTGACTGAGTTAAATTCCAAGATAAACTTGTGATACGTGAAATGTGACTCTTTACATTCACAGACCTTAACTCAGTCAAGGCAACAAGAGGAATTGACTTAGTTAAGCTGAGTGAACAAATCATTTTCAGAATATTTAATCAGCTACCGGGCAATTCTTTGATATTTTCATACTTCTAAGAAATTAGGTATAGGTTGGTGATCCTCAGTAAACTGAGCAAAACACCTTTTACAAAAAAAGTCACCTGAACCTTAATATTTTTGTTCTGTCTATTTCGCATAAACTGTGATATTAGTCTGTTATAGCTTCATTTATTCTCAACTCCTGAAAACCTGGGCTCAATCTTGAATTGTTTCACTGAAAGAACTACATCACGTTATGCAGCTGCACTTACTCTTGGAACAAGATTCAAAATAGCCTTGAGTGCAATGTCTTCAATGCACTAAAGGAATACTGAAAATTCCCCCTTTGCTATGTGTGGCAAGAAGCACTTAAGGCTACAAAATATTTAAACCTGACATACATTTTTTATGCCTGAGTAGAATAGTTGAAGATCTGAATGGGGAACCCCATGACCTGTGCTATGCTGAAGACTGTCATTCTCTAACGTCCCAGCAACCCTCATTCAACCCTAATTCAACCTCCATCCTTAAGACTGTCATTCTCTAATGTCCCAGCAACCCTAATTCAACCCTCAGCCCTGAAGACTGTCATTCTATAACGTTCCAGCAACCCTCATTTAACCCTCATCCAACCCCCATCCTGTACCCCTAGCTCTTCAGCAGTAAGCCTTTCCTGGACAAAGAGATTGTTCTGTTGGGGGGAAAAAAATCTGACTTCGTATCATCCCTGAAAATTTTATCCAAGGATGCATCCCATTTCTTAAATAAACATATTCATATCCTCCAATCACCTTGCTCAACCTGGTTTAATGGGATGAGCAGATAGTTTGAGTAAAGGGAGTTGAATTTTGCAAGCATGGGGATGCATCCCAGAGTCACAAGAGATGACGAACCATGTAAGTGGTTAGGATGCTTCAACTGAGGGTCAGTACAGGATGTGCGATCGGTGTTAGGAAATGCTATTAGTGCCATACTGGTCCATCTCACTTGTAAGTTTGAATGAGAATATTCACCCGAGATACATATTAGTGTGATAGATAACACCATACTGATTACGATAAACCAGCACTGAATGCTCTCAACACTGAAACTGCTGACAGCTGCATAAGGCCCGCTAAATACGTTGTAGTACGAATGTTTATGAAGGTTTTTTTTTTTAGATTAAAAAAAAAAACTTGGTCAATACCAACCCACCTTGGCGACCTCTTCACTCATCATTCGTATAATTGAAATTAAGGCCACTGTAGGTGCAGATTTTTGTTTTAGCTGAGTACAAGCACGATGAGCCTGATCTTCCCTGGTCCTTTAGGGTCCCTTGACCGATGGGCCCTGGTGCCTGACAAGCCTGTTTGTAATCCATGCTTAGTTCGTTTGCATTTTCTTATTAAATGTGAATAACATATCTTCCGTTTTGTATTGCCATTCATTTTAATTATTCAAAGTTAATTTTTTCAAGGATATGACAGGGATTACCAGTATTTTCGTCAATTTCGCTGAAACCCACTCAGCAAAAATAAACATAGAACCGCCTTTTTCAGGTCCTGGTCCGCTTTGTATTGTGGGCTTAGCTAATTTCATAAGCATGCAGAATAGCAGGTTCCAGAGGGACCACATTCTCTTCTCGCCATGGCCCCTTTTCTGCGTGTGCTAAAAAAGCCCTACAGGCATGCATGCATACAGTAGATCCGTGTACCTACCGTAATAGCACTGCAAATAAAATAGGTACTTAAGGCAAAGCAGACAAGCAGTTGGTTCTGGGAAACCTGGCCCACTCACATAGTCAATATTTTCTGAGTAATAGCGCTTAACAGTAATTTCACGATTAAATAAGGGAATTTTGTTATTAAATAAAAAAAGGGAAAACTCATTGACAAAACAACTTAAGGATGCATTTAAATGAGATAATTAACCAATATCCCACATGTCTCAGGTTAAGTCGAGACTGCAATAAACTAGCATCTTTTAAAATTAAAATGGTTTAATGCCGAGAGACCAATTACAGGAGCGCGCGAGGAAACCAGTCCGCTAGGAACAATGTTGATTCTGTTGGTTTCAAACAGGAAGTATCAACTCGACTCGTACGTTCACCTGACTACCTAAGCTAGGCACAGATCTCCTGCTCATCGCCATGACCGAGAGCAACACGCTGTCATGTCCCAATTCATTTATCATTTCCGACAAGTTGTGAATTATTCATAACATTGTTGTTGTCCAGGAACCTGTCGCCGATGACGAAAAAAAGGACAGTCTGTGTGCCTGCATTCACACTTGTCCTCGTTCTATTTTTTCGCTCTTTATTCCGACGAATGAGGGAAACGCACCAAGACACGGAAGACACCTTTTTTTCGTTTTCCACGGATCAGGTCGCCGTGTGTTCAGCGTGATTTTGCACCTGTAGATGAGCTCACCGCACATTATATAGACTCTCTTATGACAGAAAATGCAGAAAAGCGCTGGGTGGAGCAGCATCGCGTGATGCAGGAACCCGGTCATCAGAAAGCCCGTTGCAGATGGATAAAATGCTAAGAAGGAGAATGCAGTTCCGAAGCGGATCACCGTGAATGTAGTAAGGGAGATGGGGGAAGCAGAAGGCATGCCGAGTGCATCGGAAGACGGACTCATGACAGTCTGGCGGTGGAACAAAAACGCAAAGGAACAAGTCCAGCTGAAGCAGAAGATCAGAGATCTGCCAGGATTATTGAAACATGGATTGCATTTGAGGAAAAAAAGTGTGGAGGCTGTGAGTAACGGAATATGATCTACCTCGTTCTAATTGAGCCTTTACCTTTATTAGCCTACTGTATGACCACCCTCGTCTAGCTGTAAGACAACATTTGTCCAAATGCGTTGATATAAACGAGTATAGAGGACACGGTAGGTTTTGTATGTTAAATGCCTATATGCTACTGTTGTCAGTTGTATATTATAATCAATATGAATAAGTTTTAAATGGCTGACATTGTCTAATGTAGGCTAATGGGTCAAGCTTCATGTAAGGAAATTTTTATTTTTGGTTTTTATTTTTATGTATCCATATGATGGGAAAAAAAACAGACCGTGGCCCACGCATCTTTAACGCTACCTGAGCTGTTTTCCTTTTATTCAACTTGCGTGATCGGTGTCGGTTGCTTAGTCTCCTCCACCGACGTGCCGCATATTAGCGTTAAAAAATGATACAATGCACATAGCAATGGAAGATTTAATTGGCTACAAATAAGTCAGCATGGGCGTGACAGCTGCGCGGGATAGTGTAGATGGGCGGTAAAATGAAAGTGGCCGTAATGAATGATAATGCTGAGTAGATTTAATGAAGGCTGGATGTTTGGTTTTGTGAATCAAGTGGATTTTGTTTACATTTTCATTTTAACCAGCTCCGTCCTTGCGGTCACTTGAGGCGATCATACCAAAAAACATTATTAATAGGACCAAAAAGAAATCCCAGACTGGTGCAGTATTTGGGGGGCAACCTGCTTATATGACAAGAAGCAGTGATCGCTGGGATTCCCCCTTCCTGTCCATGGAGGAATGGATCAAACTGTGTTCGGTTGCTCAATCGATTGAAAAGGAACACACGTAGCCTGCAGGATACAACTACGCACCTCATTTCCCATGTCACTGATGATGAAATGGAACGCATTCACTGCTTTTACCCAGCTGTAAAATAAGTGTTTGATCGCACATTTCTGGCCGTAAACTATTTGCGGACAGCTTTTCCTGGATTTGTTCACGATCAATTCTAATACATATATATAATATGTGTGTGTGTGTTTGTGTGTACATATACACACACACACACACACACACACACACACACACACACACGTATATGTTGCTTTTGCCTCCTGCTATTTTGCTGGTTACGTTCCTGAAGAGGCTGACACCATAGTACTACAGCATGCTTGTCCATGCAAGGCCAAATGAGATGAAAGTTGCCTGTTTAATATACTTTTCATTACAATGGGTTTCAGTGTGTATTACGTTATTACCGGTGGGTCTCCCAAAGTAATTTCTGCTAAGCATATAATCTATTAAGTTTAGAAAGGTAATGCCTTTGAATGAAATGACTGACCTGTGCACACAGATGGTCTCGTGGATACCTATTTGATATTGCTGTGTTTACCCATTTGAGTGTTTTTTTTTTCCTCTGCTGCCTGTCAGCGTTTCATCATCCCAAGGGTGTTTCATTAAAAGACTTCTTGCATTGATATTCTGTGAATCAAATGGGAATATGCCTGAAACAAGAGGCTCGTAGATATTTCTTGGTGTAAGATCATGTAAGGGACTGCTAAACTCATTATTTTGCTGTGAGGTGATTATTTAAGCAATATTACAACCTCTGGCTGTGTGCTTTGTGCCATAATGGAATTAACCTCACAGCACTGGTACTCTTTTAAAGTGTTCTAGTTCAGGTCCAAGCTTATATCTCTGAAATTCATCAGATCCTACCTTACTTTTATTAGAATTCCTATGAGTTGAATTAAATAAGCATATGTTTTATTTGCAAAAATATTAACAGTTGTTGGGGAATATACTAAATGCCAAACAAACAGTTTTTCTGTGTGATAAATAAACAGCCTGCAAATACCACCCCAGTTACAAAAAGTTGGTGCATTGTGGAAATTGCTTATAAAATCAAAGAGGAGTGATTTGAAAAGTCCTTTGATATATTGGAAAAACTACAACAGATTATTAGATGCTTTTACTTGTGAATGTTTTAGTTTTTTGGAAATATAGTTATTTCAAATGTGATGACTGCAGTCAACTCCAAAAAAAAAAAATGTTAGCACTAGGGCAATAGAAGATTAATAATGGTTTGTCAAGTCCCAATGATAAGGTAATGGGAAAAGGGCCGTCATATACTGACAAGCGAATGGTGTTATGGAATTAAAGAACCTGTCAAAAAGGCCCAGTCCCTCAACAGCAAAGATGAGTTGAGACTCACCCATTTGACAACAGATGTGCAAGCTTACAATCCATCTTCTTGAGAACAATGTTCTCCGATAACTAATTTGTGGGATTTTGGGCATTTCTTCAGCACGTAGTCTAATTAAAAGATACATGGAATCCAGTCGAGTCTCGTTGTGTGAAAGGCGCACAATCCAAAAGTCAAATCCAAAAGTCGGTTGGTGCATTCAGCTGATGTGGTCGATTTCACATGGCTTAATATTTTTGTTGGGTTATGGGTAAATTAAGGTGCATCAAGGGAAATGGCTGTAAGCTGAATTGTCCGACCATCTCAGATGTCTGGTCACATGATGTTCATGTGATGATCACATGGTACCTCCGAGCTTGTTCGAGATCAAGTGGGATGCGCAGTCGAGCGCAGCTCCACAGAGGCAACTTCAGTAGTCTGGCTTACCATGTGGACTCACCCTCATTGGTTTTCAGGGTTCAAGCGCTAAAGCAAATTTAGAAAAATAGCTTTTCAATTTTCCAAAGATGTTCAGCATTGTTAAGATGTTCAGAGTTATTTACACAAATTTTTTATCCCCGACACGAAGTGGAGTGGGGGATATTGCAGTGGAGCTCGTCTGTGCGTGGGTACAAGTTTTTTTAAGAGTTGGCTTTACCTCCATTGAAATTTTGTGTGTTTATGCTACTAGTCTTGCCCTTGATCGGGTTTGAAAACAGGATTCTATTGTGGCGGAGGATATTGATGACAATGTCGTCTTGTTAAATGTGCAGTATGTTTCATGCACAGTTTACTGAAGCGTTCTGTTAAGTTGGTTGCACTGTGTGAATTACACCAAAGGCGGTGAATGCTGCTTGACTCGCTATGGTGGATGTCATATGACTACTGAAGCAGCATGCAATGTGGCAATTGTCCATTTTGATGACTTGACGGTTGAACTCCACCCGAGATGCCCGTGTCAAGTTTTGTACAGACATCTGTACAGCCAGTCGCACCTAATGTATCTCATGGCGTGGGGGTGTGTCAGTGCACACAATATGTTACTTGCAAATTTGGGAGGACACCATTAACGCAGAAAGATGTGTTTTCCAGCAAGACAATGCTATGACCACACTTAGCATGGAATACAAGTCATTGGCTGCGTTAGCAGAGACTGCGGGTGCAAAGCTATCCTGCTTGTAGTCTTGATATGTCTCCAATTGAGAATTTGTTATGAATGATGACAAAGGCCCGGGACCATTGGACAGCTGAAGATCTGCATGATGGGGCAATGGGGGAAAATTCTACTTGCTAGACTTGATCAACTGATGCCTTCACAGTGCCCAAATGCTTAGTGAGCACGATTAAAAGACATGATGTCAGACAGTGGGGAACAGCTGAGTGTGCTGAATTTTTTGGTTCTGTTGCTGTCATAAAATGTATATTTCAAAAAAGCAATTACTTCACATAGTTGGACATCAAATCATGGGTTGTCATGCTGTTTTCAGTAGAGGGTAAATTAACTTTTTTAAATCAGTCCTTTTTGATTTTTTTTTGCATTTTCTATTATATGCCAACTTTTCTTTGAATTTGGGTTGTAGATGTAAATTCAAACACCCTCAGTAAATAAGCCTACTTTGCAGCATGTGAAGGCCTTCATCAAAATATTTCAAAATATCTTGTCTATTTAAGGCTAGAATAATAATCAAAGTGATTGATCAGTTGATTTTGTATTGGAATGGTCTATAATTGGCTTGAATGCACATAGTTTCATATCACAGTGTGTTTGCCTTTTTTAATATGAGAAAAAGTGTAATACCATGCTATATTTTGAAACATTGATAAAACTGCTTGCTGAAACACAAGCTGTGGTTAACTTCAGCTGATGGGGTCTACAGAGGTAAGCTTAGTTCGTTAAAGGGCTCGGTCAAGCAGGAGTTAACATCTGGGGGAAAAAACGTAATATCTTTTCAGGCTTTATATTTCTGAAAAGCTCTTCTTTTCTAGTTTCTGGAACATATCTTGTTTTTACTCTGCAGTTCAAAATTTATCTCAGATTGAATTTGGGCAGAATTTTAGTCTCAGACAAGTCATATTTGCAATTTATCAAACCTTCATTTCAGGTACTTCATTTTTAACAAAATAAGCATGAGAATATGTTTCTTTGTAGTTATAAAATCCATATGTGATGATTTTATAACCTGAATTGTGATATAGTCGTTGAATTGATAAAATGGTGGTTTTTATGGAAGAAGAAAATCTATGATGACGAAATTTTGTTACCCAATATTCCGTTACCAAAATTACTTTTTTTTTTTTTTTTTTTTTTTTTCTCACAGAATAGCACTTTGGGCAAGAAAGCTGATACTATCCAAAAGAAAGCATATTGATACCTACTTACACTAGGTATATTCAGCTTAAGAAATTTTTATATTTTTCTTCATATAATATGGTAGTTTTTTAATGAAATTTTGTTACCGTATGACTGAGCTCTAAAGAGTTTTGAAATAAAAAATATGTGAACATATGAACCTGTCAAACAACAACAGTAACCAGATGAGCCAGCTACTTTCATGTTTTTTGAAAACAATGGCCATCCCCTTCGCGGCTTTTATCTTGGATGATGTCATTTTCTCCTGCTTTCCCGTTCCCAGCGGTATTTTCATAATCAACAGCAGATCTTCTGAGGGCACAATTGACCATCTGTCCATACAGTTGTAATCATAGGCTTCTCTATCAGTTTTCATAAACCAGTTTGGTGAGACATGACTTCACTGAAGGACGGGTATGTTTGAAGACCCGTTGTTTCCTGAAGCCCTCTGCTCTATCCATATTTGGTTCACGTTTTACTCATTAACAATGTTCTCTCATGGAGTGGTGTCTTGACCAGACATGAATATGAGGTATCCTGCTTGGTTCTAAGTGCCTGAAGTGAGATTTAAAACCATCCCACGTGCTAATAAGACAGCACTGTTATTCTCTGTTCCGGCTCTGCATGGCACTTCAGTTCCTGCATTTCGAGAAACCTGTGGCTGATTCAGTAATAGTCAAACTCTGTTTAATTGACTTAAACTATTAGAAATCTGCAGTATTATCAACTTACAATACAATACTGTATTTTTCCTGTTGTTTTGGTATTGCTAGTTCATGCATCGCTCTTACTAGGTGGCTGATGTCTTAATTATAGTAGCTGTATGGTTATTTAATCAGTTTTCATTATAAATACATGTTACTGAAAGTGCTTTTTCCTCTTTTGAAGTAATCAGTACGATGTAAAATAATACATGATTCTCTTGTGGTATGCGATGCTTATAAATGTAGGAAGTGCCATTTCCCTCTGTCGTCCAAATTCTTCGTTGTTCGAAGTTCAGTTGTGCAGTGCTGTGAAAAAATAATTGCTCTCTTCCTGATCTATTTTTGCTTATTTTTCATATTTGAATGTTTCAGATCATCCAACTTAATTTAATATGATGAAGACAATGTGAGTTAGCAAAAAATGCAGCTTTTAAATGATTAGTTCATTTATTTACGGTAAAGAGTTATTCAAAGCCAATATAACCCTTTTGAAAAAATAATTACCCCCTAAACCCTTGGCAGCAACTACTGCAGTCAAACGGTTGCTATAACTGGCAGTGAGTCTTTTACAAAACATTGCTGTGGAGGAAATTTGGCCCGGTCTTCTTAGCAGAATAGACCCTCTCGGTTTAAGGGCGTGAAAAAGCGAGATTTGGAGTGCACATGCTCTTTGCAGACTATGTGGGGCAGAAGATGCAGAAATCACATTGAAAAGGGGAGGGATTATAAGTTATTTCGCTTTCCCCGTGGTAAAAGACAGCTTACATCGTGGATTCGGACTATGAGCAGGAGTATTTTTTGTTGAGGAGCATTCTAGGGTGTGCAGCATACATTTTGTGTCCTGATGGCGAGATTAAGAATTATGTATTCAACCTACACCAGTATCGACTGATGTTTGGGTACCGAGAGAAACATTAGGAAATGTAAACATGTCAAGCACACGTCCAATCAAGGAAGTTTAGAGTTTAGTTTCTGATTCAAATATTTTATTAGAAGCATTTGTGCCAGAGTTAAGGCATTCATAAGAATTAATACCTTGCTTCATATTTAGCAGTAGTTTGTATGGAGTTTAGTTTCAAGTGCTGCTATTCGTGGTAGTTGCATATAACGGCGGCTGCCAAGTTACTGATGACACACCGGGTTGCTAGGAAAGGCGCAGCGTATGCGTTCATGATATTAAATATTAATATTAAATTCTAGACCCACTTCTCACTGATAAAAACCTCCTAAAATATCTTGATGCCCCCCTTTTAAAATCATTCTGACAAATGAAAAGCCGGAAAAAGAGGAGGTTGGATACAAAATTCTTTTCCCCCTGACAAAATAGTTAGACTACGCTCCATTAGTTTTCTCATACAAACTAAAAGCATTGACTCCTGCAGCGCAACGTAGACTTGAAAGACTATATCGGCAAGATACTGTCAAGGTAAGTTCTCAACATTATTTTTGGCACAAATGAAAATCCAAAATCAAATGTGTAGCGTTCAGTCAAACAGTAATGATATAGCCTTGTACCTGTGCACTTATCCATGTTGAGAGGAGATTAAGATCATGGGCTCTAAATTCGTAGACCAGGCGCAGGCGCGGCGAATGGGGGGAGCGCCGCGCCAACGGGGTGTATCCAGGCGTATTTTGCAATTTCGTGCCCAGTGCAGCACGGCGCAAGTACTCCTCTGTCCCGCCTCTGTCCCTCTTGCCGGCGCAAGTGGCAAAGAGGGAGGAGAGAAGGCGTGAGTGGATTTAACACAGCCGAGTCAAATCTTCACCAATCAAATGAGCTCCTCTCCTCACCTTTAAAATTGGAATAAAGGAGCCTCTGTCCTATATCTGCATGATGCGTTAATGTTGCATTTTACTTTGCTGCTTCAGGCATGTTTTCTGCTCCGCTTACGTCTATATTAAGCATTACGAATATGAGTTAGCTGGCTAGCTAGGGCATTCGTGAATTATTACCATTAGCTTAACTTGAATGGAATTTCAAAACGAAACTATGTCAGATCATTCAAACTTATGAAGTTGGAATGAAATACGACGGTTGCTCATTTATTTCTTCTGCCTGCATCATTGGGAAGAGAAACGATGGATGGCGTGTTCCTTTTATTACACCCTGTTGCTGCTTAAAATTTTGGGATTAACATGCATGGACAACAATGCAAGATACGTTACACATTTATTTTCAATATGTGATCTTAACTCAGTACGAGATCATAGCAATCAGGCTGTATTCCTTTCCCCCACTAAAAACGATAAAACCTTAGTGACAATAATAGTATTAAGCCGCTTGCACACTGGACGCGAAATGAATTTTTTGCACGACAGATTACATTCAAAGTCAATGCAAAGATGCATTGACTTTGAATGTATTCAGTCATGCGAAAAATTCGTTTCGCGTCCGGTGTGAAAGCAGCTGAAGGACACATACCCACATAGCCTACACACGCACTCACGCGCCCACATGCACACATCTCTCTCTCTCTCTCTTTGATCTGATATCAGGACAATCGATACAGATACTATAACTTATGTGCTGATTCAGATAGTTACATTAAATAGTGGTTGCTGTAATTATTTATTGCATTGAAATGTGCCTGACATTCTGGAAACCTGCCTGTGAGGTTTCGGTGACGTGTGCGCACTGTGCGCCGGTCAGCCAAATTACCACTGCACGGAAAGTAAACCAGGTTGGAGCTGGCGAGCTCTCTGCACACTTTCCGTGGAGCCTTTATCCACGAAATTGTCACTGCGTCATGATGAATATGTGACACCTCCCCTACTACGCCGCCACATCCATCTCAAGACGTCCATCTACCAAATTGCCAAAGTGGCTGCGCATTTATGTTGCAATCAAGACTAAATTACCACTGCGCGGGCTGCACCGGGCAAAATTACCACTGTGTGGGCTACGCCACGCTGCGCCACCCTACACTGCGCCAAGAAATTAGAGCCCCATGTGTGCTTGCCTGTTATTTTGAGCAATGTGAATTTGCTGCAAGAACGCTGTAGCTATTAGCTGACTTATGGGGTGGGACCCAATCATAGTGGTGTTAATGACATTATTTCACGTCCACAAAAATAACTGGCAAGCAAATTCAACTTTGTTGGCTATAAATAGCAAGTAATTATGAAATCGAAATCACAAGGAAACCAAATGATTATTGCAAGCAGCAAAATGAAAACCACACCTACAGTTAGCTCCGAGGGGCTAAGTTCTATAATGTAAGCCCCTCAGAGCTGACCTAGACTGTAAACATCGTATGGCACTAACATTCCCCCTTTGGCTTGATATTTGTTTGCGTTGAGTTTAACATCTACTTAACATGGTATATAGCCTATAGGATCAAACAAAACCAATCCCTTTTCAAAATGTGGATACAAAAACTGGACACTGCAACAACAATAACAGCTTGAAACAACTACAGATGAAATAATTCTTAGTCAATTAGTTGGCCAACTTAAATAATTTAATATCAATCAGTACCTTAACTACATTTCTCCAATCAGATCACTCTTTCCTTTTAGCTTGTGTGGGTGTGAACTCTTTTCGTTTGTAGGGAAACACAGACGGAGCAAAGTCAACATCATTTGGGTCACCGAAGTCGGGCCAGCCGCTGACAAAATGAGTACTGCAGACTCTAGTGTGATCATTCGTGACAAAGTCCTTCTGATTCATAGCTCGAATCCACGCCTGTCGTTGTCTCTTCCCACGGGGAACACGAAGAAACCCAGTCTTTTCCATACCGGTTTGTGCACCCCACTACGCATCAAGTAGCCACCAGATTTCCTTTTGCCCCACATCAGCTCTACTGCGCATGCATGCGCGGACTTCCGGCCTTAAACAGAATTCGTCTATTGTTTTAATTCTGCAACACTGGAGTGTTTTCGAACATGAGCTGCCTGTTTAAGTTCATGCCACAGCATCTCGATCAGATTCAAGTCAGGACTTAGACTAGATCACTCCAAAAACCTTACTTTTGTTTCTTTTGAGCAATTCTGAGGTGGACTGTGGTTTGGTTCACTTTCCTGGTACATAACCCAACTGCGCTTGAGCTTTAGGTCATGAATTGATGGCCAGACATTCTCCTTCCAGATTTTCTGGTTGAGAGTGGAATTCCTCGCTCCATCAGTTATGGCAAGTCACCCATGTTGAAGCAGCAAAGCAGCCCCATTATTTTGAAGATGCGATTGAACACATAATTAAATATGAGCATATTTAAATGCTCAGAAAATTGTATTGGATTGACAAAGTTCAGTCATGTTGTTGATTTGTACCCAAGGTGTGGTAAGATAATTCAATGAGAACCTGTCATATTTTTGGGCTGAATTAAACGTCTCATTATGACCAGTCTGCTAACTTCTCTTTGTGGCTAAAGTCATCTAGTCTCCTTATTGTTTACTGTAAATTGATATGTACAGTGTTTGAATTCTCTTGATGACCCACTTTAGCTTTCTGATTTGTTTGTTTAAAAGAAGTCTTTAGTCTGGTTGTATTTCACATTCTCAGTGGAGTGATGCCCATTTGATGTTTCATTTTGTATGGTACAGTATTATGTCTTAATTCATCATGCCATAAATTACACTTTAGCAGCTAGTAATCTGCTCTGTGATACTTTACAAATGAGCATGAAAGGGAAGCATTTAATCACTCTGTAATCAGTGTCAAGATGGAAAGTGTCTCAGCCAATCAAATAAGCAGATCTGAGACTTTGAAGGTTCATAGATAATATCCTACTTGCTCCTGCTATGTGGATTCTCCCCGCTCATGAAACATCCTTTGCAACAGGGCTGATTTCTTCTGCCAGTCTTGTCAGGGTCTTAGCTCCGTGGCTGGGCTGAATCTTGTTTCTTCAGGACTTGTGGAGTGCAACAGGCGTGCCTAGATATGCAAAGGTTGGAGCAAATCAGGGAGTGTTCCGAAAAAATAAGAACTAATTTGGATCGAGGCCACTTGAGGTTATCGAAGCCGGGAAACATGTCTGAGCTCGTCTGTCTTGTCACTTGGTTGCTCATCAAAGCTTTCTTTTTTTTTCTATTTGGTTTGTCATAAAGCTTGCATCAAGTACTCAAGCCTCAAAAATAATCAATGGTAATTTCTTTCAATTTTGAATTAGATTTTGCACCTAACATATTGTTTTGGGACTGTATGTTACATACTGGCAGTTGTAAATACTTTCAGTTACCACTGAGGTTTGCGTAAACATTCTCGTAACAGTGAACTCATTGTTATTGACATTGAATTAATGGTCAAGGTCACGCAAGATAAGGGATTTCTTTTTTTTTTTTTTTTTGCTTTTACTTTGGAAATGGTTTGCTCAATTTGTGTTTTACCCATACTTTTATCCTAATATAATGGCTGCATGAAGAGGTCATGGTATGCTTTATATATTAAACCTAAAGGAGAGGCTGCATTCCTTGTGGGATTTCCCTTCCCTAATGGTGGCAATGCCCAGTACTTAATAAAAAAAGCTTGTTCGCAGTTTGCATAAACATTACCCAGGGAGGGAGGGTTTCATTACATTTGTTTTTCTCACGGCTCATCCATTGAATTTGGCGCCCAAACTGTGCCAGCTTTGCCAGTCACTCTGGCTGTTGTTATAACTGTTGAGATTGTGGAACAAAGGAACAGCCTCATTTGACTGCATGTGCTGTATATACACAGTGCTCATGCTAGCACGTGCCTTCCTGAATATGAGAGGGTGATGCGGCACTCGTCTCAGGTTTGCAGCTGGTTTTAAATCCACATGGGGGTGGGGGGTGTGCAACTTCCCTAAAATTAGCTGCATGTTTGCGTAGTGTGCAGAGTCTCAAAACACTAAACAACTCTACTCAAATTCCCTTAATCCGTTTTATTCTGTCAGTGATTATGGTTGTTTGGACGAAATTGCGAAAATTGGTTAACTTCAAGTTGGGATAAAATGTTAATTATTCATCATCATCGTCAGGATAACTTAAAGCTTTGCAACCTTGGTGTCTCCCTTGACCTGTTTGATCTCTTTTTATGAGCTGATTGGCTCTGTGCCTTATTTTTCCTTATCATTTCTATGTGTGCCTAAGAAACACTATAAGTAAATACAGCTCTTGAGTCATATTGCATAAATGGGTGAACTGAAAGCTTCATCTCTGCTTTTGGTGTTTAACTGAGAGGATCTATAATATCCCAGAGGCATTCCTGAGCAGACTCACATCTACAGATGCTTCATTCCTTTTACATACAGAATTTAGCTGATTTCTTTTCAACAATGGTTTTAGTCACTTTCAAACAAATGATCCCATGATTTTATTTGATGATTGCAGACAATGTGCCAGCAGAAAAAATAGGTTAATTTTTTTATGCTGGGTAATTTCGACGCTGGTTACTTTTCTGCCATGAGTGTATTGGGAATAATTTTGATTATTGCTGACATTTGCCTGATTGCTTCCTCTGGGCATGGGGAGCATATGTTTATGAGGGTCTTAATAGCCTCACCAAAATTACTGACTGCGGGTAGTTTAATATCAAACGCAAACCCCAGTGATCGCATTGTCTAATGATGTTTTCTTTCCTCCTCACTCCCTTTCTCCCAAGTTGGAAAAACCAAGTTGTGTTGCCTTTGTTTTGCAACATTATGCCACATATTCCTATGGAGGGAGCAGGACACTACCCTGATGTACCAAATGCAGAGCACCTTCCACACTGTGGGCCACACAGCGCTTTGCTTTTGGCATCTATATGCAAATGCCGACTAATGCCAGTCCTTGCCTGTTGTACAATACCCCAATTTAAGGCTTAGAACTCAGGATTTGTGTCACTGAGAGGACAAAAATTAATTCAATGAAGCAAGACGCTTGTTATTTGGAAATTCAATTACGGAATTATTTAGCAATTACATTTCGGAATTTTGTAGACGCCGGCGTCTACTATGCGCATAGGGGTTAAAAGACGAGTACGAGTTACACTCGCTGACTAGTGCAGATGGTAGTGAGAGGAGGCCAGTCATTGGTGGGGCCAAGGCCATTCTCTGTGGGCTCCTGGTAATGGGTCATAACTGGCCAAGTACTCAGCCTTGTGCTATGATGCGTTATAGTGTTTTAACCTTGGTACCCTTTAAACTGTTCACTCCTCAGTCTTATTGGTGAACTTGCATGGTGGAAAAATTCACTGAATAATTCCATAAATGTTCTGGCTCTTTTTAACATTAAAGTTGCCCTTAAATGCGCATTGAAAGGACCTTCAATGGATTTCTTTTACTCGCTGATGTTTAAATGAATAGTAATTATATAAGGATTTGTACCAAAAGTCAGTATGAGTTCAAGGTTACGGGTGAAAGCTGTAAAGTGAATTTCTGCGAACAGTTGTGAAAATATTTAGCCGTTTTACTGTGTGGACTTTAATGTGGCAGAGACGAGAGCCAAATTCCCTGCTGCAGCCATATGGTCTTTTTATAAGCAGGTACTGTGTCTTCGTTTCCTTGAACTGTCCAAGGGCATCACATAGGATGATCATATATATGTTACACACATCAATGGATTAAAGATGTGTGATAAATTTATCATGATAAGCCTTAGTGCAATAATAATGACTACCGCCGAACAGACATGCTTGCTCCTTTTGTTTTCAAGGAATCATACGTGACGCGTCTTGAATTAACGGCTACCAAAAATCAAAGGTCATATGAAATGCTTCCGGAAAAGAACTTCAAAAGTTTTTCTCAGCAATTTGCTTAACAGAGCAACATGAAGGTCTGCAGAATCATCACCTTTTAACCCATTTAAACCGGGACAGCATAAAGCATTTAAGAACGCGGTCGCTGTTGCCGACACAGATATCTTGCGTAATTTTGAAATTACCGTGATTACTGTAAGTTTTGCGCAATAGAAAAAAATTCGAACTGTTCCTGAAAGCTGAGAAGCTGTGCTTCAGCCCAAATACAGGTTACTATGGTAAACATGGCAGCATGATTCTCTGCTGGGATTTTTGCATTAGGCCTTAAAGGGTTAAACAGGAATTGCCTCACTTTGTTCCCATTTACTTTGCTCAGTAAGCAATCATATTTGCTCAATTACTAATTAGAATCGATAGACAGTCCAATTTATTTTGTTAGCATTTTTGGTCGTCACAATTTGAAATTTGGTTTAAGACTGCATCAAGTATGATTCATGGAAAATAAGAGGAGCAAACTTGTCTGTTTATCCCATGGTGATAGCCATTATTATTTCGCTTATGATGATTGTGATAAATTTATCGCCCATCTCTACAATGGGTAATCTAGCACAGTTCTTCACTGAAAGTGTCTTTTTGTACGCTTACAATATATTAATGCCCCATTGAGGAGTCCCGCTCATATTGGGTTTATGCACCATTGAGATACATGGAGCATTAAGGAGGATGGTCTGCAGTGTATTAACAGAACTTTTTGTTAGAGAGATCTTGCACCTCTGAGTACGAATGCATGGCTTTTTTTGAACAGTCCATAAAAGCAATCTGCATAACTATGGATCTTCACCCCATGATAGTTTATTTGCCAAGTATTCCTTATTCGCCCAAAAAAAAAATATTAATAAAATAAATAAATATTTACTCGGTACCAGCAAACTAAAAAATATGGGCCACTTATTTCTATGGGAAGGTGGCTCTGCACCAATTTTAGCATGCCTTGAGCATTATGACAAGTTTTTTTTATTACAGCTGAACAAACTGTGCCCTAGTCGTTTGTCAACGAAATTCAGCATAAACCGGCATGTGCCTTCAGCTACGTCCAGCATCAGATATTATTACCCATTTGCCCTTTCGTTAATGCATTGAAGTATTTTGAGTTCATGTTTTCGGTCCCGCTGCTTTTTAAAACATCACCGCTGACATGTGGCCATATTCATTTCCTTAGCCAAAAATGTATCCGGTTATTTAAATGTTGTATAACTAACATTTGAAGCGCTGAGGGCTGATAGTTTTGATTGATTTTTAATGTGAAGGCTTGTGTTGCTGACATTGTATGATTAGTCTCAGCATACTGTGTTTACTCTAAGTTCAGTTAATCATAAAGTGAGCATTGAATCACAGCAAAACAGTGTCTGTTGTTGTTGGTCTGAATAATTGATACATGAATCGTGCAAGGTCAGCCATGCTCTAGCTTTGTTCGTTTGTAGGTTGTTGCCGGTAATGATGCTCAAGTGATTTTTGTATTGACTTGTCTTGTCTGCAGTTACCTGACACTACTCCTGGTCCCAGTTCAGGCTTCTCCAAACACAAGGTAAATGCGGTGTTTCTGTGTTATACCATTTCTTCCATCATGATCATCAGTACATGGATATTAACGCTCAAGCTGAAACTGCAGCTGCTCTTGGACTCTAAAAAAAGGCTCAGCAGTGCATTTGCATTTTCAACCTGAGCACCTGCTTTGCCTTTTACAGCCAAAAAAATGTATAGTTTTGGGTTTCTTATCGTATCCATGCACTAATGATTTTATTCGATAACTTTCTGTGATACAGATGTTCATTTTTTTGCAGAGTTTGGATATCTAACTTTGCGTTCTTCGATGCCAAATTGGCTCGGTCAACATTTTATATACAACATTATTAGTTTATACAGGCATTTATTTACTGAAGCACTACCACTCCTTATGGAAAAAATAGTATTCCTCCTACAGTTCGTCGCATGAGCAGATGTAGTGTTGTACAATAGACCAAATTCCTTAACGAAAAAGCCGTCAGTTCAGCCCTTAATGAGGACTGTACCGGGACTGGTGTGATGGTAGGTTTGATTTTTTTCTTACTAGCTGTGTCCCTTTTTTGCTTTAATCTTTGTCTAAATCCCACATTAGCCCTTTTTAATGCCTGTATTTGATCTTTACCCCAGAAGATAAAGTCGATTGACTATACTGGCTTTACAAAAACTTTTGTATGTCTTCTTGTTGGTGCAACTTTGTTGAACATCAAGGTACATGCCAATCAAGACCTTTGTTCATTGTTTGTTATGTAAGTGACTATGCCGTTTTATTGACATGGCAACAATGACATTCAATATTCTGGCAATGCAAAGGTATTATATAGTTACATGTAGCAACCTGTTGTGTGTATACATGTCTTATGACCTAATTTTGCTGTGGCCCAATTGAATTGTTCACTGCCGTCAGGATTAACTGCAACAATAGATCACGTACACTCTATACCTGTTCTATTAGTGCAATGTGTTTGACGGCATCGCCTAAACTGATAAAAAAAATAAAAAATTAAAAATGCTTTCCTTGTGCCTTTGAAGTCATTTTTGGATAGAAAACCCCGACAAGCTTAATTTGTGAGATACAGACTGGTGACAAATTCATGGAAAAGTCAACACAAACTATCTTTGTGAGGTGTTGGGCCCCCACAAGTTGCCATAATTGCTTCGACAAGCCTCTGGATGGAGTCTGCAAGTTTAAAACTTTAATGGAGGGGTAGAGTACCTTTCTTTCAAGAAGTATTCCCTCATTTGATGTTTTGATGATAGTGATGGAGAGCCCCATCTAACACAAAAGGTCTCCCATCTGAGTTCAGTTGGTTTGAGATGTGGTGACTGTGAAGGTGGTGGTTTCTGCTTAGGATCATTTTCATATTCATAAAACCATTTAGTGACCCCTTGTACCCTATGGGGCTTAGGTAAGAGCACTAAGGATAAGACCACTCCTACCATGGTAGGAATGCTTCATCATGGGATATAAGGGTGATCACACAGAATAATTTCATTGATTTACAGAGAACCTTTTTCCATTAAGGGGACGAGTGCATGCAAACCATGGCAGGAATGCGAATAGCAGCATCTGCATTTGTTTTGTTTGTTCACACAATGGCTTATTTCTGTAATTTGTCACCTGTCTGTATGTGGTGCTGCAGGCATTGTTTATATAACTTTCATTGTATTATGGTAATGATGTAATGTTGTTTTAAAAATCAACTCAGTGATATATGGTAAGTCAAAAAAAACTTAGCCCTGGTTGTTTTTTTTTTTTTTTTTTTTTTTTTTTAGCCGCTTTGTAGTGGTTTGCAATTGAGCCAGTTCAGAGGGATATTTCCTCATTTGTTTGAATGTTTACTGTGGACACACAGGGTGTATGAGGTGTACTGTTTGCAATGTACACTACAACCTATAAATCTGAGGACTCATTCATTGTGGTTTTCAGGCCTGCTTGGAAAACTTTCCTTGTGCTGGACGAGCCTTAAGGAACGCTTTCCTATCACATGGGCCGTATCCTGCCAAAGACCGAATCCACCTCGCCAGAATCATCAGGTATCCTGTCCCTCTGTGTTGGAGAATTCAACAGTTCCCATCCGAAACCATGATCTTGCTGCTTTCCTGAGTTTACTGGATGGCTGTTTTGAGTCACTTTGTCATAATGTGGTGAAGAAGTATTTGCCTCTATTTTCAATTTTTCTATTTTGCTTATTTGCCAATGAAAATGTTTCAAATCATCCAACTAATTTTAATTTAAGACAAAGACAACAAGAGTAAAAGTAAAATACTGCTTTTAAATGATCATTTCATTTATTGAAGGTAAGGAGTTATTCAAAACCTGTATCACCCATGTAAATTAAATTGTCCCCCGAAACCTAATAAGTGGTTGTGCCATCCTTAGCAGCAGCAACTGCAATCGAACATTTAAGATAACAGGCAGTTAGTCTTTTACATCCCTGTGGAGGAATTTTGGCCCGCTCTCCTTTACAGAGTTGTTTTAATTCAGCCACATCGGAGGGTTTTCAAGCATGAACTGCCTGTTTAAGGTCTGATTCAAGTCAGGACTTTGACTAGCTTCCCCATTTTTTTTTTTTTTTTTTTTTGAGCCATTCAGAGGTGGACTTACTTGTATATTTTGAATCATTTTCTCGTTGCGTAACCCAATCGGCTTCTGCTTTAGATCAAGAACTGATGGCCTGACATCCGCCTTACGCATTTTTTGGTAGAGAACGGGCTTCATATTTCCATAAAATATGGCAAGTTGCCCTAACTCAGAAGCAGCAGAGCAGCACCAGACCATCACTCGACCAGCACTATAGTTGACTGTTGGCATAATGATCTTATTGTGGAGTGCTGTGTTAGATTTATGCCAGATGTATAGGGACTCATGTCTTGTGAAAAGTTCCATTTTGACTCCTTTAAGTCCACAGAATATCATCCCAAAAATCTCGAGGGTCATCAGGTTGCTATTTGGCAAATGTGAGATGAGCCTTTGTGTGCTTTTTGGGCTGCAGTGGTTTTTGCCTTGCTGCTCTCCCATCGATGCCATTTTTTTTCCCGGTTTCTTTCTTATTGCGGAATCGTGAACACAGACCATAACTGAGCAAGTGAGGCGTGCAGTACTTTAGATGGTTGTCTGGGTTCATTTGTCACCTCCTGGATGAATCTTTGATGCAATGTTGGAGGAATTTTAGTGGGCTAGCCACTCCTGGGAAGGTTCACCTCTGCCCCAAGTTTTCTCCATTTGTGGATAATGGCTCTCACTGTGGCTTGCTGGAGTCCCAGAGCTTTAGAAATAGCTTTGTAACCCTTTCCAGACTGATAGGTGTCAACGACATTGTTTCTCATTTGTTCTTGAATTTCTTTAGAACACTGCATCTTGTGCTTCATTTTGCCTACGTTACATTGCCAGACAGGTTCTATTTAAGTGATGTCTAGATTCAACAGGCCTAGCAGCAATCATACCTGGGTGTGTATAGTGAAATTGATTGCAATTCTTAGTTACTAAATCAACAAATTTAATTAAGGGGGCAGTTACTTTCTCACATATGGCCAGGTAGGGCTGGATAACTTTTTTCTTCAATTAATGAAATCATCATTCAAAAACTGCCTTTTGTGTTTTTATATCGAATTAAAATTTGTTTGACCTGAACCATTTAAATATGACATACATGTCAAAGTCGAAGAAATCGAGAAGGGAGCAAATAATTTTTCACAGCATTGTATGTCAGTTGTCATAATTTATTGTTTTGTGATTGAAGATGGTTACACCATCGTAAAGTGCATTTTTCACCACAAATTGCATCTTGAGAGCTAATATTTTTTGATTAAACCAATCATTTCAGCTTGAATTAGGTGGTTTTATGGTTCAGGGTCAGTTAAAAATATGAAGTTTTATTAAAAATGAATGCTCAAACAGCATATGTGAAGCATTGGCTGTAGTCAGGATTAAACGATGCTTAATTTGATGCAAGTTAAATTATTTATTTCCTAAGACTAGACTCCATAAAAGGCACATTTATTCTGTCTCTGAGTATCCCATGTCTATATGAAACGGCAGTGGGTTTGAATAAGAACTGAACCATTCCCAGGAAACGATAAGAAAAAAATAAACAAATTGAAGTAATGTAAATCCGTTAGTGTGGTACAGTTCCTGATAATACAGTTGAGGTTAATCCTGATTAAGAGGGTGTCTGATGCTCTTTATTTTGTGTTTATTGTACCTTTCATTCCATTGTGTGGTTTGTCATGTTGCTGTGACTCATTCGTTGCCACTGGTCGAGGAATTGGTGGTGCTCCTACCTACCTGTGACCGTAGAGTGAAGTGGATCAGGGTGCATGTCAATGGAGAATTATGCCTCCTTTTGGGGGCCATTTGAGAGCAGTTTTAATGTGATTGAGAAGAATGGTGCCCCAGGGCGAACTGGCTGGGAGGAGCCCCTAAATGTTCAATACAATACAAAAACTTCTCCTTTCTATTCAGCAAGTAGACTGTAATCTCAGCTAGGTTACCATTGATGAGTACTGTCACCTTTGAACGACTTTTAGGAGGAGCCAATTGTGTTGATGCATGAATTTAATTGCTTGTGTAATCATTAATCATGATGCGTTAATTGAGTAATTGCCCAAGTTTATCGGAGTTGATTTGAAGTGGCATGTTTCTCGGGAAGCATAGCTAACCCTGTTCCTCTAGCCAGAAGGCTGGTACCAGCTGTTTTTCTCAAGTCAGAGAAGTCGTCCTATTACTCGTAAAGTCACTGTTGCATTGTTTGAGTGGAGATGAGACCAAAGCAAATCAATTAAGAAGTACTTGAGAAATTTAGACGGACATGAACTTCAATAACATCGGCTATTACAAGGGCGTGCTAATAGATTTCATGATTATTTATTGCTATGGGGTTGACATTGAAATTTCATATCACTTTGATGTTTATGTCAATTCTGCCCTTTGATGCTTGGATAGAATTCTGCCCTCTGTCCGCTGCTTAGGTCGGGACAATGTACAAAGCTGAGAATACAGCGTCCGTGGGCTCTCGTTTTTTGTGTGTCCTGGGGTGTTATTCTTTCATTACTCTGATGGAGGAGATCCTGCGCTTTTGGGAGGGGACCGAGAGCTTCCCTTGAGCAGAGAGAGGAGCAGGGAAGTGAGGCTAAGGTTTCTGTTGTTAATGTTTAGAGGAAGGATCATATTGACGCCGGTGCCCTGCAAGAACAAAAGCGTAGGTTTTCGAATGGACATAGCCGGGGTATTGTTGGGTCGTGCTCTGCAGATGGGTGACTGGCGCACGTGTGTGCGCTTGTGTGTGTGCGTCGGTTGTTTGTGCATGTGTTTGGGATGGCGTTCCTTCCCGTAGAGCAGGCTCTTTGCGTCAGGTCCACCCGGCAATGTGAGTCGCTATGAGTAACGCGCCGTCTCGCTGTGGGCTGGGCGTGATTCGCTCCAGTGGAATGTGATTAAACGTATAGTGACTGCTTTCAGGGTGTGTGCTGCACTTGATATGCACGTTATACGGTTAGTCTGTTAGAAAATCTTATTAACTTGAAATGGGGCCAGCGTTTACATGTAGATGCGCAATAATTGCGCTGCATGCAGACTGTGATTAACTCTGTTTATCTCTGTTGAAGGACTCCTGTCGACTGAATCGCTTGCACAAACCACTGTGTTCACAGATCTACAGTGCTGTGCAAAAGTATTAGGCACCCTACATTGTTTTATTTAAATCTGGCTTTAAAATGTTTTCTTTTTGTTACCCTCATTAGTGAAGATTAAAAAGTACATTTTAAATTCCTATTGCTAATTTAAAAATAGTTTTATAAATACATGTTTGTATTTCATTAAAAACAGCTGAAACAGGTGATATTGCCTTGACAGAGCCCTGATGTCAGCATCATCATAGCTGTCAGCACTTACTTGGAGGGATAGATGCAACTGAGACAGACTGCAGAAGAACGGTGGCAGGTTCTCCACTGTGCTTGGAGCAAGCAAAAAGCCAATCATCTTACAAAAGTGTAGTACAACAGGACAGTGTACCTAATTTTTAGGTAAAGCGTAGACACACCAAATATATACAGTACCAGTCAAAAGTTTGGAGACACTTTGCTGATGTCACAGCACTCTGTTTTTAGAAAAATTTAACAAACTGAACTTTTCTGTATAATCTCAAATGGAATCTGGTAAGAGGTAAACAGTCAGAAGTTAAAAGAGAATAATTTATTTGTTTGAATAATGTCCAAAATGTTAGAATTCTCAAAGAAGCCACATTTTGCAAAGTAAGCAGACAAACAAGCTCTTTCCATTTTCCAACAGCCAAATTTAAAGACAAGCTGTTTTGGAATTTATTGGGCAAAAAAGTCAATGAAATGCAAACCACAAGTGCAGCACGTCTTTGGGAACTTAGACGGCCGCTCAGCAGCTAACTCATTATAGCCACATTACTGCTCTAGTTAAAAAAAAAAAAAAAAAAAAAAAGAAATGTGAGTATGCTCTGTAAATAAGATAGCAAATGCTGGTTAGTTTGATGGATTTAAGAATTAGATCTTTTTTTTTTTTGCAAAATAAACAGTGCCTATTTCTTTATTTAGCGGGTCTTGTTAGAAAAAATGTGGGTATGTCCAAACTTTTGACTGGTACTGTATTTGATTTAGTTTTTAACAGCTCCGTATTGTACATTTCTCAGTTATTAGAAAGCTTTAATTTAATTATTTTGCGAGCATAATTACCCAACAAAATTGCTTTAAATGTGCCTAAGACTTTTGCACAGTACTGCAGGTCTGTAATGTACTGTTAGCGGTGGCTTAGCGGAGAGTGCACATTTTCTCTGTTCTCTTATGAACATCCCCTCCCCCTCTTCTCCTGCTCACTTACTCTTTCTCTCTGTCTTGGAGGTGCTGCATTCATTTGTTACGAGCTGGAGCAGAATTTGCTGTATGCGTGATGAATGTGTTGTGGGATGTAGGACAATGCGTGTTCTCTGTGCCTCTCTCCTCTCCTTGCAGGAGGAGCTATGTGGGCCTGGAGTTGGTTCAGTGGCTCCTGGAACAGTGTCTCTTCATACAGTGCAGGTCAATGGCCACAAAGGTCTGGCAGGTCCTGCTGGAGCTGGGCATCCTAATGTCAGGTGAGTTAACCTCTCTCTGCTGTATCTGTTTCTAAAGTGCAGGGTGTCATTTTACCAGTTTCTGTACTGGTTACTGCAACCCATGGTTCTCGAATGTACTGGTGAGTCATCTTGCCATTCTCTGCACAGGGCAGTGTGCCCTACCTGTCTCTAATGTACAGGTGAGTCATCTTACCAGTCTCTGTTCAGGTGAGTGTGCCCTGCATGTGTCTAATGTACAGGTGAGTCATCCTACTAGTTTCCCTATGGGTTAGTGTGCCCTAGTACTCTGTCATGTGTGCGTTAGTCATCTTACCCCGGTCTGTACAGATTAGTGTGCCTTTTCTGTCTCTAATCTACAGCAGTGGCCAAAAGTTTTGAGAATGACACACATATTAATTTTCACAAAGTCTGCTGCTTCAGTGTTTTTAGATCTTTTTGTCAGATGTTACTATGGTATACTGAAGTATAACTACAAACATTTCATAAGTGTCAAAGGCTTTTATTGACAATTACATTGAGTTTATGCAAAGAGTGAATATTTGCAGTGTTCACCCTTCTTCTTCAAGACCTCTGCAGTTCGCCCTGGCATCCTGTCAATCAACTTCTGGGCCACATCCTGACTGATGGCAGCTCATTCTTGCATAATCAATGCATGGAGTTTGTCAGAATTTGTGGGCTTTTGTTTGTCCACCTGCCTCTTGAGGATTGACCACAAGTTCTCAATGGGATTAAGGTCTGGGGAGTGTCCTGGCCATGGACCCAAAATTTTGATGTTTTGTTCCCCCGAGCCACTTAGTTATCACTTTTGCCTTATGGCAAGGTGCTCCATCATGCTGGAAAAGGCATTATTCCTCACCAAACTGTTTTTGGATGGTTGGGAGAAGTTGCTGTCGGAGGATGTTTTGGTACCATTCTTTATTCATGGCTGTCTTCTTAGGCAAAATTGAGAGTGAGCCCACTCCCTTGGCTGAGAAACAACTCCGCACATGAATGCTCTCAGGATGCTTTACTGTTGGCATGACACAGGACTGATAGTAGCGCTCGCCTTTTCTTCTCCGGACAAGCTTTTTCCCGGATGCCCCAATCAATCGGAAAGGGGATTCATCAGAGAAAATGACTTTACCCCAGCCCTCAGCTGTCCAATCCCTGTACCTTTTATAGAACATCAGTCTGTCTCTGATGTTTTTTCTGGAGAGAAGTGACTTCTTTGCTGCCCTCCTTGACACCAGGCCATCCTCCAAAAGTCTTCTCCTCACTGTGCGTGCAGATGCACTCACACCTGCCTGCTGCCATTTCTGAGCAAGCTCTGCACTGGTGGTGCCCCGATCCCGCAGCGGAATCAACTTTAGGAGACGGTCCTGGCGCTTGCTGGACTTTCTTGGGCGCCCTGAAGCCTTCTTCACAACAATTGAACCTCTCCCAATTGAACAATTGGGAGACAATTGAAGTTCTCGATGATCCGATAAATGGTTGCTTTCGGTGCAGTCTTACTAGCAGCAATATCCTTGCCTGTGAAGCCCTTTTTGTGCGAAGCAATGATGAATGCAAACGTTTCCTTGCAGTTAACGGAGGAAGAACAATGATTTCAAGCACTACCCTTCTTTTAAAGCTTCCAGTCTGTTATTCTAACTCAATCAGCATGACAGAGTGATCTCTAGCCTTGTCCTCGTCAACAGTCTCACCTGTGTTAATGAGCGAGTGTCTGACATGATGTCAGCTGGTCCTTTTGTCGCAGGGGTGAAATGCAGTGGAAATGTTTTTTTGTGGGATTAAGTTCATTTTCATGGCAAAGAGGGACTTTGCAATTAATTGCAATTCATGTGATCACTCTTCATAACATTCTGGAGTATATGCAAATTGCCATCATAAAAACTGAGGCAGCAGACTTTGTGAGAATTAATATTTGTGTCATTCTCAAAACTTTTAGCAAAGGCTGTACATGTAAGTCCTCTTCACTGGTCTCTGTACCTTTTAGTGCATCCTATCTGTTTCTGATATTGTATGGGTGAGTGTGCCCTGCCTGTCTCACATCCAGATCTCAGAAGAGGGATGTTGTGAGCAGTAAACATGATATGAGATCTCCATTTCTGGAAATATATGGAAGATGATGATGACTGCTCTGGCCTTGTATTGTAAGGGCAGTATTGTACATTTTGCTGGACTGGGTCCTATTTACTGTTTGCCACCTACGTTAGTTCGTCACATTTCCACTCAAACTTAATCACAATTTGAGTGCAACATTAGAGCACCAATGTTGACTCAGTCCTTAGAGAGTCAGTGTGCCTGTTTGCTTTTGTTCCAACCAATTACTGTGCTATAATTAGTCTGTGGCTTACGCATTACACAATAGGGTTTGTCCTCAAGAATACTGTTGAGTAGCAGTGCTTTGTGCCTTTAGCAGTTATTTTAATGTTTTACAGAATCATTTATTTGAAAAGAACTCAGCAAATGATTTGGTAAATGAAGATACAAAAAGCAGAGATTGGAGCAGGGAGCTGATGTATGCACTGGCTCATCCAAACAGTTGAAAAACAAAACAAAACTGAGTCGGGGGAATAAAGGTTTGCTTCTGGTTTCTGCCCTGGGCAACTGCCAGGCTTTGTCGGAGCATATTTTTCTGTGTCATCCTGAGTCTCTGCAATCGCCGACCTGAGAATATTCAATACTAAAAATTGCAACTTTGTTGCCTTTTAGTGGACCAGCACATCGTTTTTGAGGACTCCAACACATACTATCAGTTCTCCTTCGAGGAGTGCGAGACTCAGTGCTGCGAGTTCCGAAATGAGGCGCAGTGGCAGAATGGGGTGCGACTTCTCCTGCAGCTGGTGCCTTACGTCCAGTTCCGCGTAGGGATGGTCACTCCGTAAGTATTTTGCTCTTATTCTGATTTATTTACTTGCTCTCGTTCTGATGAAGGTACCCACTCTTATTGTGATAGAAGTGCCTGCTCTTATTGTGATAAAAGTACTTGCTCTTATTGTGATAGAAGTACTCCATCTAATTGTGATAGAAGTACTCACTCTTATTGGGATAGAAGTACATGCTCTTATTGTGATAGAAGTACTCGCTCTCATTGTGATAGAAGTACTCGCTTTTATTGGGATAGAAGTACCTGCTCTTATTGTGGTAGAAGTACTCGCTCTTATTGTGATAAAGTACTTGCTCTCATTGGGATAGAACTGCCCGCTCTTATTGTGACAGAAGTGCCCATTCTTATTGGGATACAAGTACACGCTCTTCTTGTGATAGAAGTACTCGTTGTTATTGTGAGGGAGCTGCCCGCTATTATTGTGATAGAAGTACTCGCTCTTATTGTGATAGAAGTGCCCGCTCTTATTGTGATAGAAGTACCCGCTCTTATTGTGATAGAAGTGCCCGCTCTTATTGTGAAAGAAGTACTCGCTCTTATTGCAATAGAAGTGCCCGCTCTTATTGTGATAGAAGTGCCCGCTCTTATTGGGATACAAGCACACGCTCTTCTGGTGATAAAAGTACTCGCTTTTATTGTGATAGAGCTGCCCGCTCTTATTGTGATAGAAGTGCCCACTCTTATTGTGATAGAAGTACCCGCTCTTATTGTGATGGAACTGCCTGCTCTTATTGGGATAGAAGTACCCGCTCTTATTGTGATGGAACTGGCCGCTCTTATTGGGATAGAAGTACCCGCTCTTATTGTGATATAACTGCCCGCTCTTATTGTGATAGAAGTACTCGCTCTTATTGCGATAGAAGTGCCCGCTCTTATTGTGATAGAAGTGCCCGCTCTTATTGGGTTACAAGTACACGCTCTTCTGGTGATAAAAGTACTTGCTTTTATTGTGATAGAGCTGCCCACTCTTATTGTGATAGAAGTACTCGTTCTTATTGTGATAGAAGTGCCCACTCTTATTGGGATACAAGTACTCGCTCTTATTGTGATAGAAGTATTTGCTCTTATTGTAATAGAACTGCCCGCTCTTATTGTGACAGAAGTACTCGCCCTTATTGTGATTTAAGTACTTGCTCTTATTGTGATAGAACTGCCCGCTCTTATTGTGAAAGAAGTACCAGCTCTTATTGTGATAGACGTACTTGCTTGTATTGTGATAGAAGTACTTGCTCTGATTGTCATAAAAGTACTCTCTCTTTTTGTGATAGAAGTACTCGCTCTTATTGTGATAGAACTGCCCGCTCTTATTGTGAAAGAAGTACCAGCTTTTATTGTGATAGAAGTACTTGCTTGTATTGTGATAGAAGTACTTGCTCTGATTGTCATAGAAGTACTCTCTCTTTTTGTGATAGAAGTACTCGCTCTTATTGTGATCGAAGTACTCGCTCTTATTCTGATATACCCAAGTACTTGCTCGTATTCTGATATGCCTTAGTACGCACTCTTATTCTGATGCCATGGGTAGTTGCTCTTATTCTGATACCATTGGCACGCACTACAGATCTGCACACTCCCTTAAGGTGCTCTCTCCTACAACTCTGTTACGCATGAAATTTGTGACTTTATTTACGGTTGAACAAAGTCAGGATGGGCAATCTTGGATATACTTGAGTGTGCATTAGAACATCTCCTGAAAGTCGTCCACAGACTGTTCACGCACTTGGCTTCACAGGGCAGCATACGAATGTTCCTATTTACGCACGTATTCATATGTTCACATTCATGAAAGGAGTTAAAATGGTTGAAAATTCTGGACTACTCTACAGGTGTTGACACAGTATGTTGCAGAATGAAGCCCCTGTTATGTTTCTGACTTCAACCCATAACCCCCTTCCTCCCCTCCGCCTCCCTTAATAACAGCGCCTCAGGACTGCGGGGGCTGCTGCAGATCCTAAAGATCAGTGTAAATGAGCAGGAAGTGGGCTCTTCCCTGCCATTATTTTTATTGCATCTATATTCAAGCACTAGCACTGCGCACATTTAAGGCCAAGATCAAAGAAGATGCACATTTATATTTTCTTTATTTAACCCGTATTTTACCTGGTAGTCCCATTTAGATCAATGATCTCTTTTTCAACGGAGACCTGGCCAGAATTGCAGCATGAGGTGTTACAAGCAACATGACAGTAACAAGAAAACATACAATGTAAACACTAAGACGTAGACAACTTAATACACTGATGGTCATAAAAATATTCATTAAACTGTGGACTTGCATTAAAATAAACATGGGCATAAACAAGTACCAAGTGATTTATTCATCATTGTACTAATAAGGAATTTAAAATCAGACAAAGTGACTAATTTCCTTAGTTTCAAATCTTTTTGAAGGTTATTCCCGGTGAAGGGAGCAGAGCACTTAAAAGCTACACATACACATATCAGTATAAGATTGATTGCAGTGGTCCTTAAATTCGCTAAATCCAGAACTTTGTGCTAAGTGCTGTAGTAAAGTATACGCAAGCATTGAGAATTTTGTCCTTTCAGTTGCAAATATGCTGGAGGGTGTAATGTTAGTCGTAACATGGATAG
Organism: Gymnothorax javanicus; assembly: GCA_029692085.1. NCBI lineage: Eukaryota > Metazoa > Chordata > Actinopteri > Anguilliformes > Muraenidae > Gymnothorax > Gymnothorax javanicus. The sequence continues at coordinate 150,400,785 of CM056193.1, read as the reverse complement.
CTTTGGTAAAGCTCTGATAAATGCTTAGTCCTTGGGCATTATACCAATGTAGTGTAAATGAAGAAATAGAAGCTAAAATGGCTTTACTGTGCTGACTGCACAGCGTAATTAATAAACCTTGTGCAGGCCGTCCCGCGATTATTGATCTGATGAAAACATCTGCATAAATGTGAAGATGCTTGGTAGTAGGAAAATAAAGCAGGTACACTGTGTAGTGTGCACTTTTCATGAATTTGCGCAAAACCTGCTTACGGTTGTGTTCAAAAGACTGGAAGCTTGATTATTACAGCTCGTACTAACAGGAACTCCGGCTTTTCATTCTATCCCAGTCTGTAATTTTAGCGTCTGGCTGGATTTGTTAGCAAATTGATGACAGGTGTTTAGCATGGGTTTCCCGGGGCTTTATTACAAAATTAAACTTTACTGTCATTATTGGGCCACATCTGAAGATAGTAGGTGTGGGTTATGTTGGGTCTTTTAAAAAAAATGCCATTTCGAACTCAATTGCTGTCCACCATGGATATTTTTCAAAGAGGGTAAGAAAAACCCCATTTATGATAAGCCAGAGCCTTCAAATGAACATGGCGAGCCCATATTAAACTGCTATAGATGCGATGCACAAAAGAATAATGCAATAAATGCATAATTCATGAGCCAAACAGAGCAACGCTTTAATGCTGACAAGAGATTCAGATGCCGTGACAGCCAGCTCTGCTGCACATGTCATTTGCAAAAGTAGCATGTATTTATTAAGAGTTGAGGAAATGCTGTCTGTTTGAGGGATTTGAAGTCCCTGAGCTGAGAGTACAGTTAGAAAGTCCTTCCTCAGCAGCCTTTGTGCAGATGTGGGTGGGGGAGGGGGAGGGGGGAGGTCTCTCCCCTTACGATTCCCCCAGGACTATGTAACAGTAGGACAGCCACAGAAACGTGTAGAGAGAGGATCTAAATATATGCCGTCTTTACTAATTTATCAGTCTTGAATGTTTTTTTTGTGGTAAATGGAACAAACAAAATCTTTCCCCCCTGTGCCTTCGACTCATTTTAAAATGAAAGTGTTTTCATGTTTTATGTTTTTCTTTCAAACGCAATGAGGTGAAGTTGGGTATATGTGCTTCCTTTTCTTTTTTCTCTGCGACCATCTCAGCCCCATGTTAGTACTGCCAAAGTGCCTTTTTTCGCCTCCACTGGGATTATCTTTGATTGAACTGAAGCCCTAGAGATGGAGATTATGTGTTTAGTGTGATTGTGTTTTCCAGAGTCTGCCGACAAAGCTTGATTAAACTGTGGGTTTGTACATTTGGGGCCATATCGTGAATGTGAGAGTGAATGTGTTAAATATTGGAGTGTCCTGCGAGAGGAGAACTGCCCTGTCCAGAACATATTTCCACATCTTCACTGAAGAAGGATCCAATTACCTTCAACTATAAACTAATAATCATAGATAGCAGGGCTTTGAGTTTCTGGTACTTCATCACAATGCCTATTTAGTTGAATTTATGTCTCCTGTGTAATCTTTTTAGCTTTGCTTTTATTGAGGCACATTTACCACTTTATATATGAAAGCGAATGCAATTCTTCTGGCCTTGTTGAGAGAGCTACAGCTGCTTTGTTTACACATCTTTCTTTTTAAGAGCCAGTTTTTCTAAGAATCAGGCAGTCTGAGGTGATATACGATGGTCTCAGATTTGCCTAAAATTTTTGTTGGTGAAAAAAGGTTGGTTCAATAGAAGAACTGCAAGTTTTTAGGCACCAATACCCTTCGGTTTCTTTTTTAGGGGTACCAGAAGGGCCAAGGATTCTGAGATAAGAAATGAGCGCTGAAAAAAATTAAGTTTTCAAATGCAATTATATCATTGCACTGACAACAGCCCACATTCATTTTCCCATATGTCAATCTACTGTGTGTAGGGCTCGCAGGTATCGGAAAATTTTTGTGGGCTGTCGGGGGCGCATCCTATTGGGGGCGCTGCAAGATGCTACTTTCGGCCATTTGAGCAGTAATATCAGGGCCATTTCCAGACTGTGCCCTGAACAGCCCAAGATAGTTTATTCATGATATGATACCATGGGAAGTCCTTTACAAAATCAACACAAATTAAGCATGGGATGTTGAGGGTGCAAGAGTATAGGTGGCGCTTCAGTCAGGGAAAAAGTGACATTTGGCATTTCGGGAGGTCAAAGTTCTCCATGCACCCTCATCCAATTGATGATCGATTGGCTTAGCTTTTTCCCCTCATAACTATTCAACTGTGCCATACTAGAGAGTTGGGGATTGGGTTGTTTGAAATTTTAGCATAATTCTAATGATAACAGTTTAGCTTTGTCACGCCAGCTTAATGTTTGTTCACAAACATTGCATGCTATTTCATTTTGATGAGATTGAGCTCCAGGTGATTGTCTTTCCCCTTCTGAGTAAAAATAATCGCTAAATGAAGACAGCATTTTTCTTAATGGAAATTATTTTCTAGAATCATGCATGACATTATAGTAATAACTTCCATTTTGCCAAAAAAATCCACTTGATAACTTTTATTAAACTTTGTCAAAGTCTTCAACTCTGTCTTCATATATTATGAGTCTGCACAGACATGGATGTAAACTTGACTGCTTGGTGGAGGCATACTACCGTGAGACATTTGTTATAGTTTATTTTGATTTTCATCGCCATAAAAATAATTGTATCTATTGACTGCTTTACTTTGAACTTGCTCTTCATATTTGCATTTGCTACTGTTAAAACCATAAAAATATATGTATCTGCTGGAATAATGTTGATGGGTTGCATTACGTAAGACCGTCTTTAAGTTGAGAAAGCTATTCCCATCGGTCCATGTTGCCAAAAGCTATGCAGTGTCCTTTCTGGAAAGGACTGTTTGGTTTTCCCTCTCTGACTCACTTTTCAATCCCAGAGCCATCCAGGAATTTGTGTTTAGTTTGAATTATATTTACATACCTGAGGATGCATGTCAGAGGATGAGAGCTTCTGGCTGCTTGTCAATAGTTTACCGGAACACAATCGGACTTTGGGCTTCGGTCTTTCGAAAATAACAATCTTTAGAAATGATCAATTAATATCCAAGAACGGAATATCTTCAAGCCGCATGCACCAATGAGCCAAAACATTACAGTGCACCTATTATGTGACTTTTCACTGATCATTCTTGTATTCTTGAACTGTACGAAAAAAAGGTTTAAATGCTTCACTGTTAAAAAAAGACTTGAGTTTTCTCATGCTTGCCAATTCTGCAGTACCTGACTGTGAAACGCTCCCTTGAAAGTCCTGCCCCCACCCTCCCGAAAACCCCAGTATGCTGTGATTGGTCAACTTGATCACTCACTTGTGATTGGTCCACCCTTCGTGTCCCTTGTCATGCCCCTGACCACAAATGGATTTCCGCTTTGGAAACAAATACTGGTTAAGCCTTGTTGGCGAAACCCACTTGATTCAAGGGCATGCCAAACTATTTGCTCGGCGCGAAAAATGGTGACATCACCAATTGATGAAAAAAATGGCCAGAAGCGATTGGGGCATTTCAGTCAGCTCTGGACCAGTGAGTTTTGCGGCAGAGAGCGCTTCTTCTGGAGGTGACCTAGTTGTTTTCGGACACAGACCTTCTAAATGTGCATTAAAATGATATGATTCATGCTACGACATTAAAATAATGAAAAACCATAATAGGTGCACTTTATCCAAGTGTGTTTTAGCCTTGAGACGTAAAAATCATTATTATACCAAATATACAGTGCTCATTTCCTTTTTTATAAACAAACAAACATTAAATGTCAGCATAAAAACAAAATTTGGTAGAACAGAAGAAAGCAGGACCCCCTACCTCAGCATCATCATCACCCCGCCCCACCCCCCATGTACCCTTCCCCCCAGGCACACTCTCTCCATACATTGCAGTAGCAGTCAGGGATTAGACTTCTATGTGTTCTCTTTCTTAAGCCATGAGATGAATGGCTGCCATATTGTGTCAAACTTGTGTAGGTTGTCTTTTAAGACATACCTGATCCTCTCCAAGTGCAATGTATCAGTTAACTGGTGTAACCATAATTTGGTAGAGGGAACCGAAGTTCCTTTCCATAGTGTAAGGAGTAGCTTTTTGGCGGTAACCAGGCAATAGGAGACAAATTCTTGCTGAGCTGATGTAAATTTTTTGGGTGTTGTGGACACGCCGAGGATGACCAGCCAAGGGTCTGGTTCCAGTGGATTATTAATAATTTCAGATATGATTTTAAACACATCTTTCCAGAAGGAGGCAACCCTCGGGCATGAAACAAAGCATAATAGGTGCACTTTAAAACTACCCTCATATGATGCGGATAATGTTGATTGTCTCATAACAATGGCACTAATTGAGGTCTGCAGACAGACCTTAGAAAGGAAACCGTGGGTTGTCATCGTCAACTAGTTGGATGTGGGAGAAATGAGACCTGATAGTTATGGCCAGACTAGTGGGTCAGACCATATCCAAAATGGTAAGGCTTCATGGGTGCTCCCAGTCAGGAGTGGTGAGTGCCAGCGACAGTTGTTTAAGAAGGGACAAAGCACGAACCGGAGACAAGTTGTTAGGTGCCCAAGGCTCAACAATCCACTGGGGCAACGAAGGATATCCTGTGTGGTCCAAACCAAAAGACTGGGTTCAGTGGCACAAATCATAGAGAATCTTAATGATACTTACATAAGGAATGTGTCACAACACACAGTGGATTGGACCCGGTAGCATTTAATACTTTGTAGCTGCACTCCTCTGGGAGTGCCCATTCCAACCCTGGTCCACCGTGCCTGCAATAGGCACGCGAGCCTCAAAACTGTTGCCTGGTCCAGTGAGTCCCGCTTTCTGTGCATCATGTGCATCAACCTGGTACCTGTTCACCATTTACCTGGGAAAGAGATGGTACCAGGATGCACTGTGAAAAGAAGACAACTTGGCGGAGGTAGTGTGATTCTCTGGGGAATGTTCTACAGGGAAAGTCTGGATCTTACCATTCAAGTGGACATCAATTTGACCGAGCTGTTTTTAATGTTATGGCTAATAGCTGTATTTATGCAATTTTATACAGTGAATTTCAGTGCTGTAGCCCCATATGAGACAGGGAAGCCATTCCTGGCGACTGTGTTGGTCTCCTTTCTTCTTCAGAGCAGGAATGCAGAGCACAACAAAGACTCTTGGAAAATGAAATGTGTAAAATGCAATTTGGCCTGGCAACTCAAATATATTTCCTCAGTGGCCAACATTGCAGGAATAGCGCAGAAAAAGGTTCACGCGGGAGCATTTTAACGCGAGTAGACGCAGTCTCTCCTCGGCACTCATCTCGCTGCTGCGTTGATTTAACACGCGGGGTCGGCTGGAGGATCTCGCCCACGCTTCCCCTGTCGTAGGCTGCTGTTCATATTGTAGTGCATCTCACCCTCTCCTCTAGCACAGCCTATTATCACTCTGTGTGCTCATCCTTTGTAATATAACACGACCAGGAATTCTCAATGATACCAGTGTAAGGCGAGAAGCTCCCAGATTAGAGTAGGTCAGTGGTTACCAACCCTGCTCCTGGAGGTCTGCCATCTTGTTGGTTTTCAGGCAAAACACGACTAAGAAATTCGTACTCAACAGCTATGGATCTCATTCAGTGTCTGATAAGTAGAGTCAGCTGTTCAAAAGAGGGGTTAGATTGGAATCTTACTGGATGGTAGATCTCTGGGAACTGAATTTTGTACTGAAAAAAGGTAAAAAGAAGGGTTTGTTTGGCTCTTTGGATTTTGTATAAGGTTACATCTGCGTTTGAAATCCTGTTTTGACAGTGCTTCGGTAAATGTATCCACGTTGTATTCCTTCATGACGTTTTGCTAGTGTTCATACCTCAGGTTCTGTGCTTCATTTTCTCTCCTGATTGGTCTCTGCAGATCCTTGTGTGTAATGGTTTACAAATGCCCGTGGTCCCCAGTTTCCATAGCACCGATTCAGTTTCCGCTGACTGGCATCAGACACTTACAGCGCTTTAATTTCCCAAACCGGAGACGATAAATGGAGTTTTTTACAGAAACGCCAATGAAGAGCAATCCAATTCATCAGACTGTGGCGGTGGGTGGGGGAGGCTTATGAAGCTGGGATTTCGCCGCTGATTTTCGTGTTTGTTAGAGTCGATTCGGCAGTTATGACAGTCTGGAGACCCGAACGCACAACATCTGCCTTTTCTGCTCAGAGCCAGCAGGTGTCAGTGTCACACAGAGCTGTCATGGAGTGGAGAGGCACAGCACTGCTGATGCTGGCCTTTGCTTCCTGTCTATGTATATTTATGCCATTCTGTTGTTGAAATTTACCACCACAGATGGAGGTGTCTGGTGTTTTTTGTATTCAGTGATAGTGCATTTTCAGAAATGTAGTGTTGGATACTTGCACAGATATTTGAACATTTTAATCAGCCTGGAGAAAGGCCTTTTTAATAGTTTCAGTCTGCCATTGAGCTCTTTTTTTTCTTTGATATTGCAGTGAAAACTAGCTTTTGCAGGGTGTAAGAATGGTTTTCTTTGAGCTCCATCTGCCATAATAAAATACAACTGCATAAACAAGATGATAACCTGTATAAAAAAAAAACATTCTTGCATAACCCTGTAACATTCCTCTCTTCAAAAATATTTGAACAGCAAACAAAAGCATCATTTTGCTGAGTTATTTTGTTTTAATGATTAGCTGATCTGTTTTGTCAGATAGTCATTGATATTTTGCTACCTGATATTCCACTGGTGCACATAAAGAGGGGCCTGAGAGAAGCTGTGTGAATTAAGTTTTAAAATACCAGTTAATCCTGGAGTAGAGGAGGGAATGTTATTGACCCATCTTTATTATTGTTGTGAGACAAAACCACACAGACGTGGGACTTATGTTTCATTTTGTATCAATCACTGTGAATCAAAAAACAACGGTATTGGCCTACTGTAGAAATTACCGCAAACTATTAGTGCATGTAAGTGAGTGGTTAAAAAGAACGTTTCAACATTTTGTGAAAAATCTGCTTTTTAAAATTTGCCCAGATTGACACTTAATCTTCTAATCCAGGGGTCCCCAATCTTTCTCAGAAAGGGCCGGTGTCGGTGCAGGCTTTCATTGCAACCAACAGCTACACACCTGATACTACTAATCAACCCCTGGACTCTTTGCTAATAAGCTTGATCAGTAGCATCAGGTGTGTAATTGCTTGGTTGCAATGAAAGCCTGCACCCACACCGGCCCTTTCTGGGAAAGATTGGAGACCCCTGCTCTAATCTATGCCATTGTCACCTATACGTCCAAAGGTTCGGTTGCTATGAGTAACATGGCGCTCACGTTAGCTGAAGCATGAGGACTTGAAGTCTATCGGAGTTATAAGCCTAGCTCCATCAAAGTGGAAAAAAATAAATCTAGCACAACTCCAAAGCTTTCACATTTGCACAGTGTATTGTACATTTGAAATGCAGCGTTAAGATTTTTTCTTTTTATGTTCAGCGGTCATAGTTCCAACCACTTCTCTTGAATGGACTCTCGGTTTTTTTAAATTAAATTATTATTATTTCCAATTTTTTAAGAATTATTTTTCAAATACACAGCTCGATAGACTTCGATAAAATTCATTGTGTAAATAAGACTGCTTCAGACTCGGTGTAAGATTTATTTTTCACTTTGAAAGAGCTAGGCTTATGACTCCTGTAGACTTCAAGTCTTTATGGTAAGCAAACACGAAATGCTACCTTCAGGAACCAGACCCGTGGACGTACAGAAGTAAAAATGGTATGGAAAATCTTGCCTTATTCTGGGGAAGTCAGAAAAAGGGTATTTTTCCTGATATGTTGGGAGTACTCCTTCAAGTATTGCGTTTTTGTAAAATGGGCTTGAAGCGACATATGAAGAGATTATTTATAATTATAGGCTACAGGAAGGCATACAGACCATGATCATGATTAGTTTGTTTTTTCAGCAGTATTTATAAAGAACGGCAACATATATACAAGTGTCTCTTGAATGTAATTGAAGATGTGAAATTGCTTAACTTATCAAGACTGTGAGCTCAGACTACTGTACTGATTTGAAAGGAATTCATTTTGGTAAATAGGACAATTATTCTCTCCTGTTCATTCTTGGGTGGGCCTGCCTTACGATAGGGTGGGCCTGGTTTGTGCCCCCCGAAGCCGGGCCTGCACCATCCACGCCCTCCTGGGAAAAACGAGCCAAAAATAATGTCCCTTTGGCTTTGATTCAGAAAGGGAGCCTTAAGATTTGGAGGGATATGCCCAGGAATGTGGCTGTGACTGAAGGAATGGCCATTTCTTGCCATTTCTGTTGAGAGGAGGAAATCTGACATTCCTGTTGGTCTATTCTAAAGCCCATTGGACTGAAAAAATTGTCTCTCTGCCCCTTATATGGATCTGAATGAACTGATGGATCCATTTTGATTTGGCTGGATTACAGTATATTATTTGCTCTCAGCCATGGTTAGGGTGTCGCGAGTACCAGAAGTTTGATGTGGGTGTTATCAATCGATGATGTGATCAATTTTGGGTGACGTTCCTTGGTCAGGTCAGCGTGCCTACCCATTATTCCTGCACTACAGCTCAGTTTCCTAACCGTATTTTTACTGCCACCACACAAACAAAACAACAATGTAATGATGTGTGCATCCATGAGTGGAAAGTTTCAAATGACTGAAGTGTATGGAGTGCCCTTTCTGTTTGTAAGCCATGAAAAACTAGACAGTCTGATCACACACAACCACATGGGTGTAGCCCCCGAAAGCCCACTTCTCCCCTTTTTTGTGCATTGTTCGGCCAATACTATGGCCACAGAAACCAAAATCGATAGGTGTCATAACTGAAGTATTAGACATCCATACCAAATATGAAAGTAATCAGTCAAAAATTACAGCCTGTATAGCGTCCACAAGGAAGTGTCTACGTACGCGGTGGCGGTGGGGACGAAGACGACAAGCATGAATCCATTGTAGCCGTCCGACTTTGACCAGGAGCTACAATTACTCTCATTCTCGCTTTTGTTTTCAATTATTCTGGTGAAATGGCCGAAAAAGCACTACATGGCGCCGTAGCCCAATTTGTTGTATGAAAATTTGCACAGCTTATGTAATTTGGGGGAAAAAATAAATGGAATCCCTTCCCTCAGAAGTTTTTTTTGTGGATACTGATTAAGGCAGGCTCTGGATGTCTTCTGCTGCAGTGATTCCAGGTTTATGGAGACCATTATCTCTCGACAACATGGCTCCCCAACCTAGTGCAGTTACGACGAAATGACTCAACATTTCTTTGCAATTCTTTCCAGGCTATAATTTTTTTACTGTTGGTAATTAGGGGAGAACCCAGTGAGTTGGAACAAAAACTGATTAATGCGTTTCTACAGCGTTTTGGCTGAAATTGTGGATCATTAATGTTATAGAATAAAGCCAGCTAATCTGTCAGGTAAAAGGGTGAAAGCTGTCTGACAATAGTGAGGGCAATGTGAATACATACACCTCCATTTTCTGCTAGTAGGGAATTTTGCATCTTGGAGGTTTTCGTTTGATAACTGCAGACTGGAGATTGTTTTTCTGGATTATTCCGTTGGTCCTGGTTTTAATTGCAATGGTGTAACTAAACTGAGTAATTGCATTGTGAATTAATCTGTTTATGACTGACGTGGTGTGTAATTGGTGTGTGCGGCTGTCTGCAGGCCCCAGGACGAGACGCCAGGTCGGGGGGAGATCAGCACAGAAATCCTCCAGATGAAGGCTCTCGAAAGGCTGACTTCGACGGTAAGGGCGAGAACCCTTCATAAGCCGTGCTGAGTGTCTCACTGGAGCCAGAGAGAGGAAGGATTTTTCTGTTCTCCTTGGTTTATTTCACTGCAAAAAGCATCATAGTATATTGAAAAATATTTGATTGCATTTATATTCATAATTGGGTTGAGCTGGCCTCTTCACCTGCTGAGTTATTGTTTTGTCTGTAGCATGACTTCCTTTTGTCCATGGTACGTTATGTATATATTAAGCGTTCCATTTCGGAATGATACTCTGTGTGCTTGTTTTAAGTGTAATGAATGTAAAGCATGTGATATTCCTGGAGCAATGTGCTCTGTTCTTCACCTAGTGGCAAAGAATCCCTAGTGTTAACCATTTGTATCCTGCATTAGGCAATTTGTGATTTTTTTTTTTTTTTTTTTTTTTTAATGCCTCCACGCCGGCAGTAGTCATGACAGGAGGCATTATGTTTACGGGTTGTCCATCCGGCTGTGCATCCGTCCATCCATACATCAATCTGTTCATCCAGTTGTTTATATGTTTGTCCCAGTCTCATAAATATTTCTCCAGAACACATATCTGAATTTGGGACAAATACATTTTCTTGATGATCCCCCACTTCCATCCCTCCTTTTTTCTCTTCTTAGTAGGGGTGCCAGGGCCCCAAGATGGGGAGAAGGTGTGTCACATCATGACATACTTTTATCTTTGGCGTTTTTTGGTAGATTGGTCCATCCTGCATAAGAATCCAGAGGCCTGCTCAGGCAAATCCCCCGGGAAAAGTACGTTCCCGTCCACTTTTTCATTTTCCGAGAGGATGAAAATCGACCCAAAAATTAGGGGTAGAGGAAATGTAAATGTGTTTTTCAAAGGGTTACATTAGAATTTTACCAACAAATTTAGTATCATTGTAAAGCTTATAAGGTCTTATAAGGTCTAGATGTTGCAATTTTGCCACTGTGGGTCTCTGAGGGTTAATCAACAGTACTGTTGGTTTAACTTATTTATGCCTCGCTTCAAATTCTATGAATAGCCTGCATTGATATGTGCTCAGCATGTATGAAGGATGCTGGCAATTGTTTTGTTTACAACAAGAAAGTTATATTCTTACCTTGTATTCTGAGTGCTTAGTAGTAATCCCATTCACATAATTGGCTACTAAAGTTTGAACATTTTGATGATTTCTGATGACATGTTGATTTTTTATCTAGTTCTTGAACATGTGGAATCTCGCAAATCAGATGGTGGAGGTTGGAAATTAATTACTACTTCAATTGAAGCAGAGCTCCTTTATTTTAAATGTATGGTGGCCTGTAAGGTCCACTTCCACTCAAGCTGAGTTCAGGTCGATTTTGGACTAACCTACTGTCATTACCAGTCACAATTCAATGTTAAGGCTGATTCCTTGCTGAAAAGAAATCAAAAATTGACCAAATCTAGCAACGCATGGTGTATTGGGCTCAAGGCCGACCCCCCCCCACCACCACTAGGCGAACCAAACTACTGGACTACAAGTGCTAACGTGGCTCATTGAAACATGCCCACGGGTGTTAGAGACATAAATTGACAAGAAACAATTGTTAAATTTCCAATCATTGAGGAAGTCAGAAAATGGAAAAAGCGGGAATATGTGCGTATTTCAATATTTCATGATCAGATGACAGGGGGTTAATTCCAAAGGCCTGATTCCTTCCTGCTTAGCTATGGATTAAAAAACTGCCCACTCCAGTACTCTAAAAATTTGCATTAGTCTCCTTCCATTTGACAAACTCACTTGGGCACAGTGGGGTATAGAGTTTTCAGAGCCCCTGGATTTACACTTACCCCTCCCGTCCTTGACCTTTTGACCTCTAGCTATGCACTGAATGAGCCAATTAAAAAACCAATGGTGTGGGATTGTAGTAGACCTTATAAGCTTTACAATGATACTAAATATGTGAGTAAAAGTCTAAAGAAACCCTTTGAAAAACACATTTACATTTTCTCTACCCCTAATTTTTGGGTCGATTTTCATACACCCAGAATATCAAAAAGTGGACAGGAACACACCTTTCGCGGGGGATTTGCCAGAGCAGGCCTCTGGATTCCTATGCAGGATGGACCAATCTACCAAAAAACGCCAAAGATAAAAGTATGTCATGATGTGACTCAGTTGCTCCTGTTTTAGGCACATTTCTGAGGTCTGGCACCCCTACTATCTGTTTCAGCTTGATTGATGTCCATTTGCTTTCAAAAACCCCCATACTCCCACAATTTGCTGACTATAGCCATCCGTACAGCTTCAGACTGTCCAAAAGGATCGATGCTGATGTTTCTGTAGCCCTGCCCCCCCTTTCTTTTCTCTTTCCATCACTCCATCCTCCATTGAACTCCATTCATTTACCAAGTCTGGTAACTTTTTAGCAAGAGCCTTCAAACCTGTTTCACTCCGAAGACTTTTCTAAAGGATGGATTTTAAGGTCTCTGTCTCCCTCCCCACTGTACACATTTACAAAGAGGCTCAGAGCATTCCTCTCTTATCCATCACTCCATGTCACGTATTACTGATATGGAGGACCTTAGATCTTTTTTAACCTTTGAAGCGTTTATCCCAGAGAGTAAGGGACTGGAGTGTTGCTCCCAGGAAAACTCACATGTTAAATGGTGAAGCCCTGCCCCTGTCCTGATTGGTCAGAATTTTTATACTTCATGGCTAGTGAACCGTTTTACATGGACAATTGGGGGCCGGGTTGTTGGGGCCAGGAAAGAGTAAAATGTTAATTGCCAAAGCCCTGCCCCCTTTTCTGATCGGCCAATATTTGATTTTCCTTAACTGCAGCGCTGTTTGCCTGAGAGAGTTTTTTTTGGTGTGACTTTTGTTAAGTGTTTATTCAGCTCATATATGAAAGATGCTTTCCTTTTTATAAGCCATCCCATGAAATGAATTACACTTAATTCTGTTGATTATTCTCGGGCCTTAGCAAAGAAGTGTACTATACAACTACATGGAAACATACTATGAAGAGAGTTCTTTGTGTTCCCATTAAATAGAAGAGTTCTTTTTAATGGGAACACAGCTGTTGCTTCACAAACAGACTTTCTTCTTTGGCATGCATTCGTTTTCATTGCAGACTGAATTCACATTACTGGAAAGTTCTGTTTCGTTGTCTCACTGTACTGTACATTCAGTGCATAGTGTTATCCCCATATTGCACCTTGGGGCCAACAGCAGTTCTCACAGCTGAGCTCTGCTGCGTACATCAAATGCACAGGATCAGAGCAGGGAGCTGCTGGGCTGTATACTTTCAGATGCTGTTTGCCTGAAATCTCTGAGTAGCAACTATGTAAGGTGCACCTTTCAGCTGTGAAAATATTCAAACATACTCCATTTTAAATTGGGTGAATCTCAATGGAAATCTTGGCAGTTTAGTTACTATCACTTGAGTGTTGTTAAAGCAATAATTTAACGATAATTAAGCCATACACTGTTTCAAAGTGTAGGCTCCAACTAAAAAAGTCGCGCACAAACCATGCACATTTTCTCATAGCTGCTTGAGATATTTGTGTATTTATCGCAACCATGGCTTCTCTATGCATTTGCTCTAAAGAAAACAATTACCACAATGTATTGTGTAAGCTCACCACTCCAGACAAGCCCTCAGCCTCGTAAGGTCTGTGACATATTAGCTGTCATAGATGGCATTGCAATGGAGCACTGTTCACTTCACTGCAAAGAGGACTGGTTTTGATGATGATGTTAGCAGTTTGTTCTATGCCCGGCTGCATGGGCTATGAAAAGGCCAAAACTAAAGGCATAATTTTTCACTTTTTACATGCAAATACAGTATGGGCGAAAGAATAGCAATGGGCTATTGCAAACACAAGATACATTGTGGACTTGCTAGCAAATAACCATTTAAATGTTAGAGTTTATAGGGAGCATTTTCTTCCTGAGGACAATGAGAGAGATCTCCGAGTTAAATGAATTCGGAATGTTGCGACCAATCCATCCATTTTCTGACACAAGCAATTAACGTCAGTCAAGACTTACTTTAGCTCTTGTAACCTGTGCTGGAGGAGCGAGGACGACTGACTGAGTCACAGGTCCTTAAGCAAGCCAAGTCGCTGATTTCTTCCTTTAAGGCAACGATCTGGTGAAAATTTAATGACTGGCAAAGTTTTCCACTTGCCAGCTGGCTCCAGTCAACTCGCGTTACAACCGTAAGATGACTTTAACTTTACTCAGCAGAAAATAAGCTGACCCTGCCAATACAGTAAGGTTATATTGCCAAATTGTCTTGCTAGCTTGCTCCAGTCCGTTACAACTGCAAGTGAGCGAAAACCTTCGCTAGCTGATCGAAAGGTAACATTATAGAAGGCGCATTATCTAACTAGCTTTCTGTAAGATGTATTGTCATACATAACATCCTCTTCACTCATATTTTGGGGTGCTTTTTCTGCTAGCTAGTTTGCACGTAAAGAGAACAAGGAAGTTTGGTTTCTGAGTGGCTTCTAGTATGCACCATGGCTACCCAGAGGTGAAGACGAGAATTCCAAACTGAAATGGTTTCTAGTTCTTCCTTACTTCCGGCTATGTCACTATACATGCCAAATGATGGTGCTGGAGGGGAAGTAGAACAGATTTTTCCGCTGATTCCTGAGCCCAGTCTCATCCCAACTCATCATATAATGATGCTACCTGACCAAGCGTCGATATATGATGAAAAAGAAGACATCCGTATTTGACGCCAATGTTAAAACGAACCCTGCCCCCTAACCCTGACGTGAACCCTCACCCTAAACATCAAATAAGGATACCAAAAACCTCCTTTTTAATCATATATCGACGTTTGGTCAGGTAGCGTCACTATATGACAAGCTTTTTAGCAAAAACTGAGTGTGTTTTTCGCACTACATCCCTAATTCGAATAGATGGAGATAAAGTTAAAAATTGCCAAAGTCTCTCTTTAATATAATTACTATTACATTTTTATCCACAATCACTTTTTTCTGTCTCTGTCTTTGCTTTATTTATTAAACTTTGGCAGCAGTCAGGATGAGATCGCACAGGTGACAAGGCACCTATAGTGAGCAATCCTCCAATTACATTTACAGAAAATTACAAAAAGAAAAAGAGTAAAGACAATTAGAAACAAAGAAAAGAAGCCTCAGAAATACAGAATAAAAAGCTGCCAAAAAAAATATTAACTATATTAGGCGGCAGCGTGTACAATGGCATTTGCCAACCCATGTACAAGAGTTGTTGGGCGAAAAATTATCGTTGAACTTTTTTGTGTAATAATTGAATAACTTTGATTTAAAAACAGCTGTGGTATCAGAAGGTTGATAAAGTTCATTGGCATTCCATAAGTAAAATATTCTATTAAAATACACGTCGGAAAGTTTCCATCCTAAATTTTGGAATTTGCATTGAAAAAGTATCCTCAGTTTGGAATTAAATAAAATGCTCATAGGAAATTTCATATTCACCTCTCAAACATTTACACAGAAATACACAGTCCATTATGTCACACCTGTAGCCAAGCGGTAATAAGTTCAGCTTCAAATTCAAATTTTATTTAATTCAAATATCAAGCAATAAAATATATGCACATCAGTTTGCAATCTCAGGAGTTGCCAAAAAAGTTAAAAAACTTGAATACTGGCAACCCCTTTACGAGTATGACATACAAAACAATAAAGTGCAAAATACAACACATACAAAGCAAATAGGAAACATGTAAGGGTGCTACATATTCGATGGTAGGAAATAAATTACAATAGATTGAACAAAGAGAAATAACATGAATATATAAAAGTACGTAATGAAGTGGAAGCAATCAAGACAGACTCATTCCTCAATTTACCATTTAAAATCAATAAACTTTTAAATAAAAGTTGCATTAAAATTAAAAATATTACATAAATAAATTGAATAGGTAAATTTGACTTCTAAATGGACCTTAGAATCAATATGTGTCTAGGACAGATTTCTTATGTAAACTCTTAAAAATATAATGACGCGTTTCATTTTTTAGCAAATCTTTCATAGAATTCCAAAGTGCAGGACCTTGATACCGAATAGAGTTTTGCTGTAAAAATGAAGTACAAAATTTTGGCAAGTGAAAGTTATCCTTCCCTCTGGTATTTAATTTATGAACATCTGAGTTAAGAAGGAAAAAATCAGCGAAGACCCTCGGCAACAGACCACATTTAAATTTGTACATAAATAACAATGTGTTATGAGTTACTATATCTAAAAACTTTAGTAATTGCAAATACTTAAAAAGTGGAGATGTATTAGCCCTGTAATGTACATTGCAACATAATCTGACAGCACTTTTCTGAAGAATAAAAAGGGGCATGAGAAATTTATCGAAGGTTCTTCCCCAAACCAGACTACAATAGGAAAGGTGAGAATGAATTAGATCATTCTACAGTATTATCAACATTTTAGAGGGTAGAAAGGTCCTTAATTTTTGCATGATTCCAACATTAGCACTGATTTTCTTCGCAATTGTCACAATATGTTTCTCCCAAGTTAACTTATTGTCGATAATGACTCCAAGAAAATTTATAGATTCAACCTGCTCAACTAATTCATTATCATGATCTTTAAATTAAAATGTAATGAATTTTTGTTTCTTTCCTTAAAATTAAGACCATATATTTTGTTTTTGATTTATTGATTTGCAATTTGTTAGCACTAAACCAATGTGTAACATTTTCCATTTCAGATTGTGCATGGGAGATCAAATATTCTGAGTCACTGTAGGAGAAAAAAAGATTTGTGTCATCTGCATATAGTACGAATTGTAATATATCTGAGGATTTAAGGATGTCATTAATAAACAGTAAAAATAAAAGGGGTCCTAAAATACTACCTTGCGGGACTCCCCTTTCAACCACCAGCGTATCTGAGTTTATTCCATTATATTGAGTAAATTGTCTTCTGTTGTACAAATAGCTTTGAAACCAATCGAGCGCAGTACCTCTAACTCCATAGTGATGTAATTTGTGTAGCAATATCTCATGGCCTAAGCAATCAAAAGCTTTACTCAGATCAACATATATTCCAATGGCTAATTCATTCTTTTCATAGCATTTATACAGTAACTCTGAACCATAAATTAAAGCACCTTGAGTGATTTTGTCTGAATCCAAATTGCTCAGGAGTGAAGACAGAGTACTTATCTAGAAAGCTATATGTCCGATTGTACATCAGACACACCAGGATCTTTGAGAAGGTTGACAAAACGGATATTGGCCGATAATTGGAAATTTCCTTTACATTTCCTTCTTCAAATACAGGACAGTGTTTCCCACAGAATTTTTGGAGACTACGGGGGGCACATGTGCGGTGGCAGACTGATGTCTGGAGGGGGTCATTCTCATTCTATTCAGCGGGGGGGGGGTGATGATTTTCATTCTGTTGAGCAGGGGGGGAGGATTATTGTCATCTTGATGGGGGGATTGCACAACGGGAAACACTGCAGGAATAACTTTTGAACTTTTCATGGCATCAGGAAAAACTCCAGTTGAAAATGATATATTAAATATATGGGCAAGAGGATCAACTATGCTCAAAATGACCTTTTTTACAAAACAAGAAGAAAAACCATCTGTACAAATTGCATGCAAATTTTTATTGCATTTGCCTAGTTATTTTAATAATTTCATCTCTGTCTACTGGGAGAAGAAAAAGTGACTAGTAATTTTTTTTCTCAGAGGTAGTTGCGAATAGAGTTGCTTAATTGAGTGTGGTTGAGGCAACCTGAGTTAACAAAGTATAAGTTGAAAGCATTTGCAATGTCTTTTGGCTCGACAAGATTTCTAGCATTAGTGTTTAGGTGAGAAGGTATTTTAGATCGATTTTTACCAAAGAGATTATGTAATATATTCTAAGTACATTTAAGATTGGCACAACTAAGTTCAAGCTTTCTTCCATAGTATGCCTTTCTGGATTCACGGATAATATAGTTGAGTCTGTTTCTATAAATGGTGTACTTTGTCTTTGCAGACATTGACTTCGTTTTTAAGTAACGTCTATACAAACGTTGTTTTCTAGAAATAGATTTGAGAATACCTTTCGTAATCCAAGGATTTGTTTGGAGTCCTACAATTAGTTGGAAGAAAACGCTCTTTCGAATGACGTTTAGTGAGCTCCGTCAATTCAACAATGAACGCATTATAAGCATCATCAACATCGGAACGGCTGGTAACAAAAGACCAATCTTTAAGGCTTAACTCATTTAACAGAGAATTAAAATCTATTTCTACATGCTTGGATTTCACATCTTGAAAAGACCAGAAATTAGGAGACATTAAATCAGTAATTTGAAAGATAGGAAATGGTCTGAAAGATCAGAGTACAAAATTCCAGGCAAAATAGGTTTATCTAGATTATTTGTGAATATATTGTCTTTGCAGGGGCAAGATCTTGTTGTTACGCGAGTTGGTTTAGTGATTAGAGGAAAAAAGGAGAACGAGTACATTGTGCTAATGGAAGAATTGTCCTCAATTTGAAAACGATGTCATCTTTTACGTACATACAGACTCCACCTCCCACTCGCTCAGACCTGTGTTTTTGAATATTACATAGTTTGGCAAATTGAAAAACTAAGAGGGCTGCTCTCTAAACCAAGTTTCGGTAAATGCGGGCATTCAAATGAAACACGGAAAATTGTGATACATCACAGTATCTAGAGGTCTTTTGTTGGAAGATATCTGTACAATCAGATATGTGACTATAACGCAACACATCATCCAATTAAAACAAATCAAACTGCAAGTTCTCAAACTCTGAGGAATCTACAGCAGCCTCCAAGTTAAAAAAGGAGCGTAGAGTGGAATTGAATTGACAATCTTCAAGTATATGATTAAATGGGAATGTATTGGCTACACAAGTTCGACATAACCAAGAGTTTGCGGTGTAAATCTCACCAATACAAGCCGCGTGACACGGCTTTCCACAGGTACATTTGTAACTACGTTGATTCCGTTTTATAGATTTCAGACACACACAACACTGAAACATTAACTTAAAATGGCAAAACAAAAAATATCAAGAAATTCAATCATCTATCTTAAGTGTATGGAAGCATTTCGCAGTAGAAACAGTCAAAATTCTATCTGAGGCAGTCCTTTTTAATACGGCCATCTTGGCTCCAAACCCTGTTATGTGGTGTGGGAAACTTTTCCTTAACTTTTTGCATCCATACCTGTCTCTCTGCAGTGAGATTTTCATGTATGAAGATTTTAGTTCCTTTGAGTTTAACCCGTGCAGCATACACCTCCTGCCTTGGCCCATATCGACTAAATCTAGCGATGATGGGGCGGATCTGTGAGCTTCCATCGCTTGATGTGTGAGATCCAATCCTGTGGGTTCGATCCAAATCCATTTTTGTTCTTTCAACGTTAAGTTTCTCCTTTGCTAGGCTGCAGACGAGTTTATCGGTGTCTTCCTGTGGTCGCTCAGGGATTCCATGAGTGAGAAGAGTGTTCCTCCAAGAATATTGCTCTTGTTCTTCCAAGTCAGCTTTGAATCTATGAGTTCCGATTCCAAATCATGTATTCTTTTGTCCCGCTTTTCGATTTCCATCATCAGCCCATCATGGAATGCAGCTGCCAACATCGGAATCAGCCGGTCATGCATGAATTTCTCGTCGCTAAAGGCGTCGATGATTGCTTGTGCAATGCTCCCAGGAGTTTCTGATTCCCGGGCTGGCCGCGACGTCATTTCCCCGGGGCTCTCCGGCTGAGCAGTGTCGGCGCCCGATCGTTCGGCTGAACGGCTATTTCCCGTTTTGTGACGGGGCATATCCAAGTTGAAACGTTGCAGTTAAAAATAGCTTCATTAGACGGACTTTGTAATCGCTTCCTTCACAATCACTGTAACCAAGAATGTACTTAGTTGCTCTCCTCTGCACACCTTCGATGTGAAGGAGAGATTTTTTAGATGATACTGCCCAAGATTGGGTAGAATATTCCAAAAGTTGTCTTATGAGCGAAGTATACAGTTTTCTTTTCGTTTGAATTGAACATGAGTGACCGCAAGTTCTTTGAATTAATCCTAGCATGCGATTTGCTTTACTGACCAGTACATTTGCATGTGCATCCCATGATAAATTTGATGACACCACAATCCCGAGATCACGCATGCAATCAACTTTTTCAATTATATTCCCATTCATTGTGTACTGGTGAAGAATGGGGGATCGCTTCCTTGTAACACTCAAAAGTTTGCATTTGGCAGTGTTAAATCTCATATCCCATTTATGACTCCAGTCCAAGATGTTTTTAAGGTCGCACTGCAATTGTGAGCAGTCTTACATGTTTTTGATTTCTCTTATGCATTTTGAATCGTCCGCAAACAAAGCAACCTGTGTTTCAGGACTTACGCAGTCTGGCATGTCATTGATGTACAACAAAAACATTAAAGGACCTAATATTGATCCTTGTGGAACTCCTGATGTAACAGGAGACCAGGAGGATAGAGCACCATCGACAACAACTCTTTGTTTGCGATTAGATAAATATGACGTAAGCTACTTTTAGAGATTGCCATGAAATCCATAAACCTGAAGTTTATGCAGAAGTAAGTCATGGGGGACAAAATCAAAAGCAGATGAAAAGTCTAAATGTATAATGTCAATTTGTCCAGACTGATCCAGGATTTTGCCAACTTCGTGAAAAACCTGAATTAACTGAGTTGTTGTCGACCGTCCCTTTACAAAACTGTGTTGTCAGTGATGCAAAATGGACACAACGTGAGGATAAACCAAATTTAGTATACACCTTTCCAGCACCTTGCTGCATATGCACAATAACGATACTGGTCAATAATTTCTCACATTTTCTTTTTTGGATTTTTTATGCACAGGAATAACATTTGCTCTTAGCCATGCAAGTGGCAAATCTCCAGTTTGAAGAGATTTGTTAAACAGGCTACAAAGTGATGGCACCAATTCATGAGCACATTCTTTTAAATGTAACTGTGGCCAGTAACTCATCTGGCCCGCATGTTTTGTTCGTATCAAGATCAGTCAGAACAGATTTGACATCCTGGATAGTAATCGTTACATTACCCAAATAAGCATGTTTAAAAACTGTTATGTCTGGATATGAACGTAGTGAAGGCTGGGGGGTGAAAAGGGATTGAAAATACTCATTACACAGGCTAGCCTTTGTGCAAGGATCAGAGGCAGTTTTCTCACCATAAGCAACAAGGCTAGGGACACTTTTTGTTTTTGTTTTGCTCTTGAAAAACCCCCGAAAGCGCTTTGGTGTTTTGGCAAGAGAATCACTGAGAACATCTAAATACTGATTATACTTGAAAGCACATACATTTTTTAATTTGTTCCTTAATTTACGAAATTTCACCCACAATGCTGCAGTGTTGCGTTTTTTTTTAGCTTGTTTCCGTGTGGATTGTACTTTGTTGCTCAGGTGACGTACTTCACTGTCAATCCAGGCAGGAGAATTTACATCCTTTATTACAGTAGTAGGAATAAATTCATTGACAGATGAATGCACAAGATCCAACCAACTTTGCAAGTTAACGTTAAGGTCAGGATGAACCATAGCAGAGTGGAATGACACTTTGACCATGTAAGATCGAAGCCCATTAAAGTCAGCTCTCTTGAAATTGTACACTTTACGCGTGCATGTGCAAAGTCTGTTGACTCGAGTTTGTAAACTGAACTCGATCACAGCATGATCACTGTCAAACTGACCAAATGTTATATTTGGTTCGGAGCAATGTTCGGGGGTATTGGTAAATACTAAATCGAGTACATTGCCCTTAATATGAGTCGGTTGATCGATGTATCTGGGTTAGGGAAAAACCGCCAGCCAAATCACACAGTGTGTGACCAGTGTTCGCAGATTCATCCCACCAGGGTATGTCTGGGAGATTAAAATCGCCAAGTGCGAAAGTAATTTTGTACTCCATACTGCATTTAGTAAACACGTTTGACAATAAATCATGAAAAGATACTTGATCGCTATCCGGAGGTCTATAGCACAAAATAATGCACACTTTCATTGATTTACAAGGCACAAGTTGATAACTTCGCAATTACTGGGTTCTAATTCCAGCCGTCGGCGGGAGAGTATATTTTTACGAATTCCAATAAAAACTCCGCCGCCTTGTTTGCCATGTCTATCTCTGCGATACGGGATATAACCGTCAGGAAGAGTCTGATTTAGTTTCACAAAAACAACAAATCCCTTCTATTTCTTCCTCAGAGTTCTCACTTTACTGTTATTCTTGTTTCTGCTGGACCATGGTGGTTTTGAACTCTCAGGGGCGAGATCAGTGCTCTTTTGGGGCATTGTAATGGCCTTCAGCGCACATCACAGGATAAATGTGCACCAACCAATAATGTGGACACTCACCTCTGTCGCACTGCGTCCCCCCATGTCTGCCGTAAACACACTGCTGGCCCCCTGTTGATTCCTCTTGTCAAGATGATCCCTCAGTTTCATTGTGGTGAGGTGGCTCTCCCCGGCGGATGACCATTTTTCATTTAGAGGCAGCGTAGAAGTATAAATGTGGCCATTTAGCCAAGCGACTGGTGCCTGGTGCCTCAAGACCCAGGGGGCGGGGGGCAGGTTGACAGCCATGCTTTAAACCTCCATTCCCCCCTGTCACCAGGCCTCAGTCACGGCACAAACACTTCAGCGTCTATGTGCTCCTTATTTATTATTGATTGATGGAATATTGGCCACATTTATGTTCATCGTGTGTCTGTCATTGTTTTCTTTGCTTGGGGGCCGTCAAAGCTTCCCTTTCCTCTCTGGATGAAACAGATGTGGCTCGGTGCTTACAATGTTCATGTGCAGTCTGAGGTCCTGTGAAAACACTGATCAAGCGTATGTCTGTGTAAACATATCAGTTCAATACATTTGGCAAATGCCCCTTGTGAGATTACAGTGGTCTGAGCCTCTGAAGATTAGAACCCTGGGAACTCCTGATTTTCAGTACGAAACCGTATAAATGGGTTAGCTTTGGGTTATTCACTCGCTAGCACTGTGTTTGAAGTAAAATCCATACTCTATGAAAGATCATGTTCAGAATGTGTGAATAATGACCTGCTTGATTATTACTGTCTTAGGTTTTAGACACAAGGTAATTTCTTTGCATGTTGTTTGTAAAATTACCATGAAACATTGATGTTATACTAGTGATACAATTTTTCACTCTTTGTAACAAGCTAAAAGCAAAGATGGGGCAGTTTTTTAATCTTTTTTTTTTTCATTTTGATGATTTCAAGTGTCTTATTCTCGAGTCAGCTGTTTCTCTGGTTTTGCCAGTTCTGTGCTCCTGCTGAACTTGTCAAGCAATACAATTTGCTGACGGTGTAAAAAGCAAATGGCCTGCTCTTTCATATTAACTACTGAACTGATCAGACAAGAAATTAACTGCCCCTCTTCACTCACACATATAGGAATTAGTGTAGACTTACATGCTCTTTCACAGAACATTGGCCAAGCCTCATTTAAATGGCTAATTTCTTGTGTGACTTGTTTGTGCGTCTGACATGGAAATTCAGTAATGAACTTGTTTCTTTTTTTAACAGGTACAGAATGAACTTGCTGCAGCACTGGCAAGGAAAGCCAAAAAGTCAAGTGAGTTCAAACTAGATTATTCAAATACAATTATCGACTTTCTAACTGTGGTTTGACTCTTGTGCCAAATATTTTCTATTGTCTTGAAGTGAAAGTGGCTTAGAACATGCACATAGAATGTGTTGCATGTTGTATATACTGCATACATCACTTTTAGCTTCATTCCTTGAGTGTCACCTGTCTCTTGCCCTCCTGTCATTTAGCACTTCTGTGTTCACTGTCCACCAATTATTGGGAACTGTGTGTTGAAAGTATACACAAGACATTCTTTTTTTTATATATATATACACTTTATTAAACCCTGTGGGGTAATTTGTCCTCTGCATTTAACCCATCCTATAGTTAGGAGCAGTGGGCAGCCACGGAGCAGCGCCCGGGGACCAACTCCAGTTCTAAAGCCAGTGCCTTGGTCAGGGGTACTGGTAGGAGCATTCCTATAATGCATGTTTTTGTTTGTGGGGGAAACCGGAGTATCCAAAGAAAACCCACGCGAACATGGGGAGAACATGCAAACTCCACACAGAAAGGCCCTAAGCTGGAACCGAACCCACAACCTTATTGCTGTGAGGTGACAGTGCTAACCACTGCATCACCGTGCCACCCAAAACAAATTTGGTCCTTTACTCCCCAGGCTTGTCTGTTCCTTTAGTTATGATTATAGCTGGCTCTTCCTTTGAGCTTCATCCCTGGTACCTCCCCAATGGCTTGAACTCTTATGCAGTACGAAAAAAAAAACTGCGCTATGGTTATTGTTTAAAATGTTTTTTCAGCTGCATGTATGTTACTGTGGCAGCTGCTGAGCTGAAAATAGAGACGGCACAAAAAAATCCCTTTTAACTGATAATTAGTCTTGACCTGTTTTAAATCCTTTTCCTTGATTAGCAATGCGGTAACTCCAAAAACACTCAATTTTATCAGGTGTAGCCAGGTCTCCTCGCTATGGTAAGACAAGAAGCAGAACTCTTTATTTGCATGCAAAATACATTTGATGTTCAAAATTCTGGATCCATGTAACTAATAATTGTTTTAACTGAGACAATCAAGTGCAGGTGAGGTAGCCAGCATTTCAGGATTGCTATGGGCTAGCTTGGAAAATAACAGAGTTGTTAGTCTTCTTATGTGAAGCATACTTTTTGATTAAAATTTCCACTTTTTTGAATTTTATGCATTTTTGAATGGCCCTAATGACGCATTCAGAAAGAAGCTATCTTTTGACCTACTAATTTGTACTGGGAGACTTGATAATGAAATAAAATGATTGAAAATGGGTCAAAACTTGTCTTAAGTGTGAAGTGATTTTTTTTTTTTAGTTCCTCCTGTTTTCACATCTGCAACTGCTGTGTTATGACATGCTGCTGAGTTTCCTGTCTTTACTTTGTAGAACAGCCTTAGGTGAATTTTAAGCATAGTGGTAGACTTATAAACTGTACTCTGTGTCCGATGTTGTAATGGGGAGATTTATGCAACCTAATTAGCCTGTGGTAGCATTACTCAGATGTGCAGTATGATTGGTGAGATTTACTGTATCACCCTGGAAAAGGTGGTAAAACTGCATTGTACGCCGGTGTTAAATACTATGCATCTCAATTAAATAAATTTATGGAATTCATTTATTCATCTTTTTCAATTAAAACAGCTGTGCATGAATCACTTAAAACATCTTTAGTTGACCAGGTAGAAAATTAAGCACTGTCTTATTTCTTATTGTAGTGGAGTAGCTGGTTCACCATTTTAAAGATTTTAAAGATTTATGGTTGTCATCTTGTCTGTCACACAGATGTAAAGCTGTAATGATTGTTATGGTTCTTGCCTGAGCTCAGTACCGGCTCGAAGCATGAGATCCAAATTATTAAAAAATTTGTGAATATGGCACAGTTTTGCCTTGAGGGTGCTGAGTTACCTTGATGATTAATATGACAATTGCAGAATTTTAATCCGTAGTACAAAGTAGGAAGAAGACTACTTATTGCAGCCCTCCATTTTGTCTCATCCTACTCCAGAAGTTTTAAGAGGGCAGCAAATATTTGTCATACATTTTGATACATTCATGAGTTTCCTTGGCTGTAATTATTTAACCCTTAAACTGCTCAGTTTTTACTCACCCTATCCCTCCTGAAGTTAATCATTCATTATGTAGCTGAAAAAATGACCTTCAGAGACCTTCCAGGTAACTGTGAACCCTTCTGAAGGCCATTGCCAACTGAAAATTGACAAAATTGTTTACCTTTTGAAGGTTGAGATCTGAAATTTTTCTTTCTGGGTCTGTCCAAGCAAACGGGTAGGTTTGCATGCCCCCAACTTCCACCCTCATTTTTTCTGAATGGGTGGGTCAGATGCAAAATTTAAGCCAATAGGTATTTAGTACACATCCCAGAGAGATAACAGAGATAACTTTATGCCCCTCACATAAACCACTGAAAAGTTATCTCATTTAATATGTCTATTTATGGGCAATTTTTCACTTTATTTTTGTGACATTCTTGAGTACGTCGAAAGAGAAGCCTTATTAGCACCTTAAGGGCATTCCTTTCATATTAACTTTACTATCTACTTGAAAATAAGTGTTTGAAGATTTTATTCCATAGAAAGATTCAAATTTAGGCGTAAGCAGAAAAAAATTGATGTCGTTTTTTTGGGGGGTTCTGTATGTGATGCTGTTCTGTCCATCAGCTCCCCCATGTACATTCTTAACAAATATCATAAAATAAACAGTTTGAAAGTAATTTTTCTGTTTTGAGCTTCAAAAGTATTCATCTCCTCGCAACATAAGTGGTGTGATGGTTTGTTTCTAGCGGAGTTACAAAGAAAAACATGTCTTATTTCAGCCGCCTGGAATTCCATCAATCATCACATTACGTGACCGGCATTGTTGGATGCTCCTCTATTCAAAACGCCTGCCCAAAATAGAACAAATTCATTAGCATTGGATGATACCCCCCAAAATGATGACGTCACCAAATTTGTTGTTTACAGCAATGGCGTCTTCCCGCTGTCATACACGGAGGTAGGTTATCTGTCAACAAAATCACATACGTGACCATCGTATAATTAAAGTTCGGTTCGCAACTCAGTTATTTCGTGGAATATTCAAGGAGTATTCTGGATTATATATCTTCCATTTCCAACCCATCTTTTTAGCGTGGCGGGCGTTGGAATGCATGCCGATTCTTTGCACGTGATTCAAAAGTTGTTTTGACAGGGTGCCAGTTCGGTGTATGTGATTTGGACATCGAGAAACGGTGGTCAATCATCACGTCACGCCAAGTATATCATGGAAAACTGGTAATAAATGTCTTGTACACTGTGATTGGAAACCCATCTCAGTATTTTGTCTTTTTTTGATCGCCGGTACGACTGTTTTTGGTGATAGTTTTTGCGCAATTTCATCTCAAACAATCTTTTTGTATGGAGGTTACGTGTGGGATGGTTGACTTGTGCAAAAGTTGTCCAGCGTCATGTTGGTGACGATGATGTCGTATTTTAAATAAAATATATACTGTTTGTGAGGTTCTAGAAGTGCAGTTTGTGCTCAATGCTATTGCTCTTCATATATTTTCAAACTGCACCACTATCATCCCAAAAAAGGTAAAAAAAGTTGGAGCAATTAAATTTTTTGTCAAGCATCACATACGGAACCACCCATCTTGACATGCATCACATACGTGACCTGTTGACCACTCTGTGGACACTATGCCTAGTTTAAATGAAATGGTTTGCTTTTCATTACCTCATAACTTGGCAGTGTTCATAAGATATGAAGCTCTTTTGAATGCTTCTTACCCCTTTTTGAATAGAAAAATAAATCTTGTCCTGCCCTCCAGCATGGACTTTTTGACGTACTTAAAATCGATTTGAATCTTTGCATTTCAAGTGTTACCCAGCAGGTTTTGTGCTAAATGTGTGTTGGGATGGTTGGTTTCTATCGTGAAAGATACAAATCTCAAGCTAAATGCATAAGGATGTTTTCAACTTTTCATTGGAATTCCCCTTTTGCTCTAAATACAGTTATCTTCTCATGATTTTGTCATGAAATTACACAAACTAAGCTTCCATTATGTATGTTCAGTTCTTACAAACTATAATTTGAAAATAATACTGGCAATGTCACACTTCCGTGCCCTTTTGCTTGGACAGACCTTTTGTATATTTTGTGCCCTATAGCAGTGATTGGCACATAAAGGGACATTTATGCCTTCTCTTGAATAAATGTGCTTTATTAACTTCTCATGGATTGAGAGAGAAATGGATTACCTCCTGGCCATGTGATCTCAGTGATTCATCTGTGTAAAATAAATAGCTCTTTTTCTCATTTGGATGCTGGTTTGTGGAGAAAAGTTGTGCACCTGTGTAAGCAAGCAGATCATTAAACCATCTTGGAAGATTTCTCCAGCCTTTTAAAAATCTGGCACACGTACTGTATTCTGTTAGCCCAGCATTAGCAAATGCATCAGATAATGCAACAATTACAGAAACAGTTTTTGAATTTGCTGCCGGGGTCTGAATCTTTGCTCACCATGGAGAGACACTGCTGCAGGTCCAGGTCTGTTTTGAACCGTTCCAGTGTGATGCAGTTCTGAGACAGTCAACGAAAATCTGTTCTCTTTGTTGCAAAAGGATGTCCTGCTGAAGCAGTAGTGATCACTTGACTCCACGCGGAGCCATAATTCACCGGCGTGAATGGTGATTATGGTTGTTATGGCCTCAGTCCTTTTCACTGCCTCTGTGTCCCATCCATTATGTCACCTTTAACCCCCTGAATGTGACCCTGTGCAGTAAAACTCAGGCCGTCACTTCTTAGTTGCCAATAAAATGATGGAAGGTCTGTCCTCATCTGTCCTTGCCGGTTATTTTTACAGCTGCTGATTTTAAAAGAACTGATAGCATTTTATTCTTTTTACCTCTCATACCTTGTATTGCTCATGAATTCTATAGGGCACGAGGCCCCTAATGCTGGCAGTGAAATTCCACACAATTTTGTTCCCGCCCGTAGGGAAGGCAAGAATAGCTGAGAAAGCGCAGAGATGATTCATATCATTTCCACAACCCCCATATCAGAGACTCGGCTTACAATGAGAGGGGGGTGAGTGTAAATTGCTATGGGCCTCAGCTTTTGAATGTGCGTGATTGATGTGTTCGTACTGTCTCATTGCAGTGGCAGAGGAGGACAGCTCAGAGCCTGAGGAGTCTGGGGAGAAGAGAGCCCTTAGCCCTGCCACGGAGAAGGTAAACTCACAGAGCCTTGTCCCCATGTACACTACACTGCCACAGTATTCACCTCATGCACCACAGAATCTAGGACGTCTGGCAGCTGGCTGCTCTGGAAACGTATATCCGTTTCAGCCCACGACTCAGAGCGCTCCAGTGGCAATAAATGCTTATTTTTGTCTGTTTTTCACTGTTAGCTTGGTAAGTTTAACGTTGATTCTTAAAAACTAAAAATTATGGGGAGTTTAGTGTGTGCTCGAAGAGGCAGTTTAAATATTTTGCTTTCTGTTAGTTTCCTGTAGCAAGCTAGCCTCTAATGAAGATGACTTTGCCTGAGCTGGCTGTTTGTCGAACTGTCGAAATTAAGTAAAGAAATACAGAAAAATTAGATGCGGAGAAGGGAAAAATAGGCAGGGCTGCATAAGGTGAATAGGAGCATTGTGTCATTGGATATAAGAGCTTTCCCAAATCACTCCTGTTCCCTCAGAGATCTTTCTCTGGTTTTCCCTCAGTCTGAAATTGCAATTCACCGAGAGTTGTTGTTAATTGATCTCTAGTTCCAATGAGTCTTGTCAATAATCTGCCCTACGGCCACGTTTTACCAGAATCAGACTTGTGAGCTGTGAAGAATGAATGTCCGATATATACTCAAGGTGATCAATTGGATAGGTCCTTGAGATGTAATACTTCTGATTTTTCATGGCTTTTCTTTGCGGAAACAGTTTGAAAAGATCGTTACATTAAGATGTTGAATAGATTGGTGACGTCACATTGAAGTTCTGAAGATTCAAAGTATGGACACATGGCTGTTGAAGCGAAACTTCTGTGTGAAGAACATGAATATAGACGGATTGTAACGGAGCACCTCTCCTCTGATAAAATTATATTAAATGTATACTTGTTGAAGCGCATTTTTGTTAACCAGACTATGACTATTGAGGTTACTGATACGGAAACCGCTATGCAGAAGACCTAGGTCTCCATGTTGTGAAGCTAGTAGTGAAAATGTCTTCATATTTAGCATATTTGCATGATAATGCAGTACACAGTGGCAACGTGCAATGTTAAACACCCATTTTTTTTGAAAAAGTGATCTTGTGGTTTTTTTTTTTTTTTTCCGTAATTTCATCTGCAATTCTGGCAATTACAAATGACAGTAGCGCTGGGACATAATGTGATTCTGTTTTATTTTGAGCATATCTTTTCACAAGCCTGTTAATTTACTAGTAATCATGAATTGAATGTTTTGAAATGACTGACAGTCACAAACAGATTGAGAGAGGAAAACCATGGCTGCACATTTGTTCTCTAATTCAGTGGTTCTCAACGTCGGTCCTGGGGACCCCATGGGTGTGCTGGCTTTTGTTCCTACCACAATTGCAATTGTAGAACTTTAACAAGCTGTGGCTGTCTTAATTAGGTGCTTTCATGTTCAGAGTTGTTAATATATCTCTTTAGTCAAATGTTACATAGGAACATCCATACATGCAATGAAGAATAAAACACCCTTGAAGATAGTGTGTTTATTGCAATACTGCAAGTAATGTCAAGTAACATAACATGTCAAACAGATCAAATTATACACCGAGGAAATCAATAAACCCCAGATTCGGCTGCTGGACACAACTGTTTCAAGTTCTTTCGAAAAGCTTCAGGTGAACTTAATCAGATCAACATAACACAAAACTGGTTTGTTTGTGGACTACATTTGTCATGATGAGCCAAGTAGTTTTCACTAATTAGGAGCCAACTACATCATTAATTTGATTGGTTACATTGTTTTCTCTCATTTTATGCTGTTATTTCCGATATACTGCAATGTGTGAATGGTATTTTTGAAATTCTTGATGACAAATAGATAGTTCTGTTAAGTTGTGGGTTAAGAGGGCAAATAACTGCTCTAAACATTAAATGCACATAATTAAGACAAATTAGCAGCTTGTTAAAATCCTACGATTGCAACTGTGGTTGGAACAAAAGCCAGCACACACATGGGGTCCCCAGGACTGACGTTGAGAACCACTGCTATAATTTGTAATCATTCTTAGTGGTGACAGAGTTATGCCTTCATGGATCTCCGATGAGCAGATCTAGTTCAGGGTGTTATTTTCACGCAGGGAATAGTTTTTCTGCTTTAAATAAGATGTCATGTTTTCAGTCCTGTACCATTAAAGTACGAGAAAGAAGGAGACTGAATAAGATCATCTGAAGCCACATCATATCAAACTCTTTATTGTTTGTGGCAGAGTGATCACAGGCCCCACAAGAATCCCCGGCTGAGGGGAATGGCTTGTTATTGTGTTCGTGTTTCTGCTCGCTTGT
Source organism: Gymnothorax javanicus (assembly GCA_029692085.1). Classification (NCBI taxonomy): domain Eukaryota; kingdom Metazoa; phylum Chordata; class Actinopteri; order Anguilliformes; family Muraenidae; genus Gymnothorax; species Gymnothorax javanicus. Next base: position 150,369,888 of record CM056193.1, on the reverse strand, counting down.
GTTCATGTTTGCTTCAAGTAGGTTTCAAATATGATAGGCATCCTTGTTTACTAGTTACTGCTTCCATTTTGCGAAGTTGAATGTAGGGCAGATGAATTTGGGTCAATGTGCATGAATTTCATTTCAATTCCAAGTTTATTAGGTGGCCTGAGACCCGGTTTAAAAAAAAAAAAATGTCCCCATTGAAAATTCACATTTTTAGAGGGTTTTTGCGATATGAAATAAGATTGAATAGGCAGGTTTCGTGGGCTTGCAACTTATTGGCCATTTTGTTTCGCTTACAGGTGGCTAGTTGATGGAATTCCTTTTTTTTTTGCTGGTGTCATAGCAGGGAGTATTGTATTGAGCTCTTCACTCTCAAAACAGCTATTGGTTTCATGTCAATTTATCCAGCTATGCCAGCCTACTATTGCCCACTCTCATGGACTGCCTAATATATGTTGTGTCCCACACATGGTGACTGTAGGGAGGGCAGGTGTAGCCAGTGAAGGAGAGCCTGCACCCGGGCTGCAGTACTAAAGGAGCTGGTGAGATCGCCACTGTGGATTCGGAGGAAGAGCCCTGTTGGCGGTATTGGGGAGAAATAATTGAAAACGTTGTCAGAAAAGTACAAGACAGCAACTTGTACTGAAATGATGGACCACAGTTTGATAAGTAGCCACTGTCAGGAGAAAACTGTGGCTGCTTTTCGTAGTGAACTGGAATGGGGAACCTGGCAGTCATGAAAGGAAGAGGGCCCACCCCGAGAGGAAGCCTGGGATAGTAGGGTCACCGCGGGTCAGCAGGTGACTGCAAGGAAAGACTGCCACCTTGTGACACTCCATGACAACAGTACTCTTCCTCCCCTCTCCACCCTCTGCGCCGGACCTCCCCTGAATAATGACCTCACCTAACAGGTGTATTTTTGATCTACATTTAAATACTGAGACAGTGTATGAATCCCTTGTAATATTTCGAGAGGCATTCAACAATAGTGAATGGAAAAGGTCTGCCACCCATTAGTTTTGTGGAGTCTTGGGAATGGAGGGATCCTGTGAACTTATGACTTAAAATCAGGTATCGCTCATGTATGTTTTTGGAGGGGGAAGTTCATTTTTGTCAATTCTTAAGTTTTTTTTTTTTAATTGTTTTCATAGTTTTATGATAAATATAAAAATAGCTTATCAATTAATTGAATCCTAGTTCTGTTGTATTATTGTGTATTCTTGGGTTGAATTGTATCCCCGAACAACGAGTCGAGGATACTACGGATCAACGATCATCACGCCACATCGGGTGCGATCGTCGTATCTGTAGAGATTGTCTTGCGAGCACTCTACAGGCCGCAAATTCAACCGATTTGTTTCATGTTTGGCGTGGGCCTTGTGTCTGGTAAGGGCACTTAGCCCATCGATTTTGGGAGTGATTGCTTTAGGGCAGGGGTCACCAACTCCATTCCTGGAGAGCTACCATCCTGTAGGTTTCTGCTCTACCTCCTGTTCAGCACACCTGATTCAACTAATTAGTTACTTAACAAGATCTCTAGCTGGGCAATTGAGTGGCTAATTAGTTGAATCAGGTGTGCCAAATTGGAGATAGAGCAGAAACCAACAGGATGGTAGCACTCCAGGAACAGAGTTGGTGACCCCTGCTTTAGGGGGTCCAGGGATACACGTTGACCAGCGGGTGACTGACTTCCTGGTCTTTACGCTTCAGAATGGGGAGCGGAGGCTTTCAAATGAGAAACGGAGAGGGTGGGGCTGTGTGGAGCCCTCGATACCATCAGTGTTTTCACAGGAAATGTGAGGCATTTGGATTGGGGGGGTAATGAAGTGGTGGGAGAATGTTCTCTGGCCACAAGTTGCGTTAACAGTCTCCTTTCCCCAAACCATGGCTGCTAGTGTAGCTGGAGATACCTGCTGAGCTGTAGGAAAGATCCCACTTAACAGCCTGCCTTAGCACTTTTCCTCATGTGTGGTTTTTCTGTAGGACCACTCTGCTTGCCCACCAAAGTGTTTGTTTTAGTAGTAGAAATAGCTTTGTTTGTAATTTGCTGCCACTGGGAGCTGGCAGATGACCTGGCATTTTGTAGTGGGGTTGTACGTTTTTGAAGAGCTGCTTAGCTTTTGTTTAGTCTGCTAACTTAGCTGCGGTTTGAAGGGCTGATGTTGAGCTCATGAGCGTATTCAGCTGGGTTTGCATTTGGTCTAACCCGCTAGACATTATGGTCTGGCATAGTGCTGATGACAGCAGGTGATTGGCCTTCATCGTTTCTGTCATTGGGGTTGTTTTCGTTACGGACACAGAATTGTGCTAGTTTAAAAAATATCGCTACATGTCAGTGATTTGTATGTCTTTCAATACCTTGTAGAATGATATATGTCCATGTATTGGCTTGTACGTATACAACATGTATGACAGGAAACTACACCACAATAATAAAATCACTTTGATTGCTAGTCAATAGCCTGCATACAGGCACTAGTAGTTTGCTAGAGGGAGAGATTTTGTGCGTGAAGTGAGCAGATTTCCTTTCCTCGCTCACTCCAATCCCTTAGCTTTTGACTGCACACCACAGGTACTCTAATTCTTCCAAATAAACCCACAGGAGAGCTGGCTGCAGGCTAGCTGGTCAACACACTAACTAGAATTTATTAAATGTAACGTTATTTGTGGATCTCTCATTAATACAAACACACACATTCCCCCTACACACATTCTCTGCACCATTAGCGAGATTAAAGTGAGCGGTCAGCGACTGCACCCCTGGGGTACTTATGGGGCTCTTTACTGCCTTGTTGTGGCAGTGTTTTGGGCCACTATACGCCAGCCCCCTTCCCATCGCTGGATTACGACTGGAGTGCCCCCCTCTGGCCGTGCAGGGGAGCAAACCATCAAATATCTGTTCCTGTCCTTTTTGTAAATATATACGCACAAGCACACTGCCCTGTGGAAGCACTTTCGAGCCACGCTCATTGTGGAGTGCAGCAGGGACATACATGCCATAGTTTTTCATGACGGGTCTTTAAAGAACTTGTTTTTTGTTAAATTAATGAATGGATGTGATTTGATGTGGGCTGTATGACGCATAATAAGGATATGTAAAAATCAAAAGTAAACTGCCAATGAAATAAAAAAGAAAATAATGAAAAATTTAACCACAAGTCTTTCATTCGGAGTACAGTCATAAGTAGAAATTAAATTCAAACAATGATAACACCATATTAAATTATGCTCATACATGTCTACTAATATGTCCAATAGGACACATGCAGCAATTCATTGAGATATGGAATGTACAGGCCACTCATTAGTGCAAAGTAAGATCTATGTTTAACCCTAAGGGAATGTTTTAACATGGCAGGATGGCCACATGCTTCTATTTAAGCAAATACCACAATCTACATATAATTCATGTCCGTACCTTTGATTTGAAGCATTAGTTTGGTTAAATGCACAATATGACTATTCCAGGAGGAGCAATTCATGTTTTTTTTCCGTAAGAAAATGTTTTAACCGCAAGAGATCAGCTGATTGCCTCTTCCTGCTGCACCGGTGGGGTTTTCGAACGACACAGTGAGCATCTGTCGATTCAAATCAATTGAATCTGGCTAAACTTTCTTAGTTACATAAAATTCCATGTGCCTTACCTCTCTTCATGTTATTTGACCATGTTTTTACATAACTCTGACCTTTGATGCTGAGATTTTTGGTGAAAAAAGCCAAAACTAATCTACAAATACAGTCCGTTGATCAAGAGCAAGGAGGAAGTCATCTGAAGAAATCAGAGGGTAAAAGTTGTATCTGCTACAGGCGTGCAGTCTAAAACCTGATGCAATGGTGATTTCCCACCAACCCAACGGTTAAAACATGCTTATGGTTAAAATGGACAAAACGCCTTTCGGCTTATAAGTACCCAAATTTACCATTAAGCATTGATCTGATTGTTCATATTTTATAGAAAATATGTCATCTAAATGGTATATTAGCCACTTATCTATATCTCATGTAGATTTTGAGAATTGACTGTTATGGCTAAAACTTTTCTAAACCTGACTGCCATTCTTATAGTCATCCATAGCAATGAATGCACCTGCTAATGTGAAAGTGGCCTCTATTGTATGTGCGGTATTAAGTTTCCTGTCAAATCTGCCTTGCTATTGTTCTGTAGGTTTTCCCCGTGTTCTGCCCTAGGATGATTCATTCCTCTCACTCTGACCTTATGGAGGGCTGGAAAGGCCAATGAAAACATGTAATTGAGTGAAAAAAAAGAAAAGAAAAAGTAACCAATCAACAGCCAGCATCTGAAGATGGCGTAGCTGATCATCTTCTGTTCTTAGCTTATCACTATCTGCTAATTTGCTAACTGCGCCTAATAGCTGTCCACATCAGACTCGCTGGGCAACTCACAACCCCAAAACCGCACCCCCCCCCTTCCTCCCCACATAAACACACGCAATCTTCTCACCCCTCCTGGCCTTCTTGCCTCTCTTTCCTGTTCCCAGGAACTGCCCTGGTGCGGCTGAAGTTCTGTCAGGCATTTCCTGGTCCTTTCCTCTGACCCCCCACCCCTCCCCTTCGCCTGCTGATGGAGAGAGAGGGAGAGAGAGCACACAGGAGATGTACACCCCTCGTTCACTGCCCAGCAAACACACACTCCCAAAAACTCTGCAGTTTCAGATCATTCCGTTCATCTGTCGAAGAGGTGGACTCGCAGACACTGCTGTACTCAGTTTGTAGCCGAACTCGAGCACAGTTTTGAGCCACTGTGGCAGCAGAGGCTGTGCTTACATAGTGGAGAGGAGCGCTGTGATTTTTTTTGTTTCGCTGTTATCCGTGACGCCCCAAACTCTTTGGTCATGTCCTGGGACTGTGGGCTGAGGTATATGTTTTCTCTGTCGCCTGCTCTGCAGCAGGGGGGCATGTGCTCCCTACACGACAAGGAGGAGATGACCCGACTGGAGATGGTCCAGAGGCTCGCTAAGGATGGCTGCCGCTTCCTGCAGACCCAGAACAGCAAGGCCCTGGACCGGACTGCCGAGGTACGTCTGCTGTGGCTCTATCTGCCTCTCACAAGCATCATTGTGATGATTGAAACAACTCATGCCTTCTCTACGGAGAGTTTTCGTTTCTTCTGTTGGACAGCTTCTGCTCTGAGGCTGATGATGAAATTGCCATTTGAAAACCTGTGGTCTCGTGGGTACATGGTAACGCAAGAGCTGTTGAAGGAACTTCTGCAGAAGCAAGCAGAGATCCTCCAAGAATATTTAAAGCCTTATTATCCACTTCATGAAAAAGTATGTCAGTTTTGGCGGTAAATATGCATATATTTATATTTCATTACCAGAACCTTGCAATGATCTAGAGCGATGAGTCCATTTTCTTGATACATTATTAAAGTGGGTCATGATTTATTCATTGACCCATAATTCCATGGATTTTTCCGCTATGGTGGAATATTTGAGGTGAAATGTGAAGTTATTTTCATCGTACTCAAATGAGTCATTTGATTGAGGCTGATTTTCGCTCTCTTGGTCTTAAGCTTGACCATATGTGTGCATTGGAATTTACCCTGGTGGCAAGTACCCGGATCGCTGCATGAATTAATTTGTGCATATTACAGATGATTTTTATCAGCGTTGCAATGCAGCACGTGTAGTTAGCAAGGTTGTGATTCATTGCAACTTTGTTATTTTTCCCCAAATTGGAATGAAAAGATTTTGCTTTCTAGTCTCAAGTAAAAATGCATAAAATTTACACCAATGAGCCAAAACATTGTGACCACCAAGTTTAACGTTTCCCAGAGCATTACACTCCCAACACCAGCTTGTCTTCTTTGCACAGTGCACTCAGGTCCCATCTCTTCCTTTGGTAAATGGTGCTCACGCATCTTTCTGATGTAAATGAAAACAGGACTCACTGGACCAGGCAACCTTCTTCAGTTGCTCCAAGGTTTAGTTCCGACACTCGTGCTCATTGCAGGCACTTTTGACGGTGGTTAGGGTTTGGAACAATGAACCGCTGCAACAAAGCCCCTTGTACGGCAGGGTGTAATGAACTGCTTGTTGCGACACTCCTTATGTAAATGTTATTGAAATACTCAGCGATTTGTGCCGTAGTTGCCCTTCTGTCGGTTTGGACCAGACGGATAGCCTTCATTGCCTTTGTGCATTAATGATCCTTGCGGACCCAACATCCAGTTTCCTGTTCATGGTTTATCCCTCCTTGGACCACTATCAGTAAGCACTCTCCGCTGCTGAGTGAGAGCACCTTCACAAACTTTGCCCCCTTGCAGATGCTTTGTGCCAGTCGTCTGGCCATAGCGATTTGGCATTCATCAAAATGGCCCATTTTCCATGTCTCCAGCATCTCACATGTCCAAGTATTCATAGACTTTGATGTGTGCCTTTGGTAATGAACATTATTCACTTAATTTGTGAATGGTCGTAATATTTTGACTCATCGGTGTACAGCCCATGATAGAAAGTTGATTGAACTCCAAGGCCACTGTTTTGTTACATAGAGGTTGTTCATTTCTGCATAATATGATAAATTATTTATTTTCCTTATGATGCAGTTTTAAATCTTGGAGGTAACCTGGTTCATCAACCTGTCTTATTTATCGAGAAGTCATTTTTCAACTCTGAAAAGATCAGGACAAAACTTTGCTGAACCTTGTTTCCTCCATACCAGGAATTTTAAACTGCCATAAAATTGGCTCCACATTTAATTTGCACTTATCCTAATGCTATTGGTTATTCATTTGTATGACGGATGATTATGTGTTTGCAGTACGACTTTGTACTTAACACCCACAGCCATTTCATGTATCAACATGCTCACTGAACAGGACTAGGCACGTCCCTGAGTGTTCACTTTAAGATTGTTTTATCTCAGGGCACAGGCCATTTCATTTATAATAGAGTGAATGTTAATTTTGAGCATATGGCCCCATAAGAACATGTCTTTGCATGTTTAAGTAATGAGTCATGCATATTTACACTCTCATGACATCATTTAAAGAATTCTAACAATGTTCAGTTGCATTGCATTAAACTGGTACATGTCATGTTTGATCTAGCTGCAAGCTGACTAGGAATATGCCGAGCTCAGGGCATAACAATTGATGAGAACAATATATTTTGTGATTTAGATTTTTTTTTATTATGTCCATTTAAGATGTCTGACTCAGTGTTCCCTTGAGGGAACAACAATTGCCTATTCAGCTGCTTTCAATTGCCTATTGAAATTCATATTTCAATGGCTGACATTTCGGCATTTAGTCCTGACCATAAGTAATGCTGAAAATAAGTACTGAGAAATGTTTATTAAAGGCTTCTGAATTTCTAGAAAACAATGAACGGTACTATGCCAGATCTTGTTATGTAACACCTGGATACTGTGTTGATAACAAATTTCTAATGGACACAAGGCATTTCTCTATTACCCTCAAATTAAGGCAAAGCAGATTATAGCTATAGTTTGTTTCTGATGGGGTACCCTCGAATATCACATCAAAACCACATCAGATGACCCCTTGGCCAATGGGAGCTCCCCATATCCACAGTATTGAATGCATCTTGAATTTCGTTTTGAATTTGCATGTAAATGTACTGATAAATTAGGAAACAGTGCTGTTTTGTCGTTAAAAGTGAAGATTGACTACTGAAAGGTTGCAGGCTAAGAAATTAGTTGAGAAGTGGCTCAGTGTCACTGAGAAAGGAGCTATGTCCCATTTGAAGTGCCTCATACTCAGTACAATATTCAGCTACATAGTATGTGCAATAACTAGTGAATTACTTTGTATAAGGCTGTGCGCCACAAAATAAAGTTTTCTCAGTAATGCTAGCAGTTTCTAGATGTTTCATTAACTTACTGTGATAGTCTGCTTGGGGCCGATGCTGATTTATTGCTTATGAAGGTCTTCGATTTTCCTTTCCTGTAGGCCAGAATGGTACAGGACAGAGACAATGGCAGGAAGGGCTGACGAAAATGGCACCAGGCATGGCTAGCATTTTGCTTGTCGCTGTGCCAAGATGTTGACGTAGGTTCGGTTTTACTGCCTCAGGTTCTTGACCTTTGCTCTGGATGTTGGCGAACCACACTGCCACATTGAAGTTCCATTCATCGCTAACCTGACCGATCATTAATGTTATCACATGACATTGTTTCACGCGTTGTTTGAAAGGGAAATTTGAGCATGGCTTTATGCTACGGCCTGGAATTTGACTTTTAATGTTTAAATAAATTGTTTTGGCTTTTAAAATATTGCTATAATAACGATTAATCCTCTGCCAGTATATTCATTATTTCAATTCTATTCAATAAATAAGATGATTCGACAAAGCTATTACCACAAGAACAATTTTATGCTGTACCTGGGACGTCTGCAATGTTTACTACATGAATATACAGTATCTGTGTTTACTTTGCCTGTTATTTTTGATTATTGAAATGTTTACTCTATTTTTACACAACATTACACTTTTACCTCAGATCAATTTACATGTATTATGGTAAATATTGTGTTCTTTATGTCAGTTTGCTGCAACCACTGTGACATTTGCAGAAGCTTGGCTACTATTTTTAAAAGCTCTCTGGGTCATATTAATTTCTTTCATCTCTGATTGCTGATGAAATAACCCATGAAAGGGTAAGTTGGTCTCGAAGCTAGTGGAAAGAGAGGGTGCTGAGACGCAGGCAAGCCCGTGCAGGCAGGCAGAACGCGATTCGGCACAGGAACAGCACATGCTTCTCGGCCCAGTTTTCCCAATAGCCTCCTTTTTCGTCAATTTCTGAACCCTGAATTCGCACTTTTCCCAGGCCTGTGAGAGCCGAGAGCGGGGCAGTGTGGGATAAGCACTGAATGGTACAGTCAGGAAGCGCGGTGAGGTAATGAGTGTTTATGGAGCCTGAGCCATGCAGGGGAAAGCTGTTGGGAACCGTGTGCGGGAAATGAGTGCTATCGGTTTCTTTTTCCAAGAAAGGTTTTTTCCCCCAGCTTGCCTGTCTTTGTACAGCATAGAGTTGAACCACAGAGAGGGATGAGGATATGCGTATGTTTGCTACAATGCCTGGGAACATGGGGCATGATCATAAATCATGCAACTTCTTGGTATTTATAGAAAATATGATTTGCATCTCAGGAATTGATTATATATGAATGGGAACATTTTAAATATACAGGAGCACGGTTTAATGAAGAATTTAACACAAAGCCTCTCTCCAGTATGGGGAAGTTTGTGTCCTTGTAATGGACAACCAAAGACAGAGTTCTTCCCCCCTACCCTGCAAAGCCCACAGTGGTGCGAGTCACCTTCAGCAGGTATCACTTGTGTTCCTCCTAATGATTGTTAAATCACAGAAGATAAAATGCACCTATCTAATGCTCAGTATGCCTTCATCCTGTTTCCACTCTGTTTTGTGTTAACGTTATATCACTTAGTTGTAAAACCGAAAATACACGAACTTTAGTTTAATATAAAAATTGCCTCCCCTTTTTTTCGTTCTTGTTATAAAGCAGAAACCTACAGGAACCCTGTGCAGTTTAGCCCGCCTGAAAAACAACACATCCAGTAAACGCTCCAGAGCCTATTATGTAACTCTCTCCTCGTAAATCACGCTTAAGTGTCATGGACGCCTGACTTTAATCCCCGCCACCAAATCTTATCATATTTTCTCTTAAGTACGCCTTGTAAATTTACTTGTTCCCAAGGAAAATTCTCAGCTGGGGCTTGTGATCGGTGTTTACTGTCTGGATACATTCATGCTATCTTTGGCTGGCCTTTAGAAGTGTTTGTTTCACAGCCAAGACGATTTCTATCAATAATGCTGTTGAAATACTATTCCAACAACTGCCATTTCCTTTCTCTTTTCATTTATGTGTTTTCCATAAGGGGGAAAAAAAGCAAGATTACGCAACTGTAATTTGGACGCAATCAAATTTAGTTCTTATCTTTGTTGTTGTTTCATGTGGGGGCTGTGCTGGGAACTGGCAGCATGAATTTGACCTTGCTATGATTGGAATGGCAGGAAAATGTTTATACTCTAATTTATTTAGGCAAAACATTCATGCATTTATTTTATTCTTGTTTTTTAAAGCTTTTTACATCCCGACCGGGTAACTATGTCTCAGAATTAATGCAGGAACAATTTGCACGGGGGACATCTTTTGTTATTTCAGCAATTTAGTTTTGTTTTGGTGTTCCTCAGAGTATTGCTCCACCCATGTTATCCCATGGGGACGGGGAGTTCACCGGTTAAGACCTTCCTCACAGAAGAGAAGAGTGTGGGTGTGAATTGGTCTCTGGGGACATGCTCTTTATAAACACGGTAGCTCACTGAGCGAATCCTCCCAAGGAAGCTTTGAACTTTTCTCACCAGAAGGAGAAAAAGCCCTAATATGGGGATCCTTCAGAGACACAGCGGTCCTGGATAGGACTACTTCAGTTCTCAAGGGAAAGAAAAAACGTTACGCAATGCCTTAGCAACCGAGTTATGCCATGATATCCCAGTAATGCTGCTGTGTCATCCCTCAGATATACAGTTTGTCAACTCCCAGCATACTTGGTTGAGATGAGGAACTCCGTATTTACACATTAGATGTCTGTGCTGTCTCACAGCTGAGGTACTCCAGACCCGGTAGCCTGACGGAGAGCTGTGCCTGGTGTGTGTGAGCTCGTCCAGTTTCGTGCGAAGGAATGCTGAAAATGTCTAACACTAGGGCCTCGGTGCACTAAGAAGTCAGAACTTGCGTAGTTGTTTATATTTGAAGGTTGAATGAACTGGTTGCATCCACCCTGAGAGCTTGATAATATTCAGTGGTTTAGTATTTTTGTTGGGTGTTCTTCACAGTTACTTCAAATAGGACATTTTGTTAATATTTTATGAAGCGTTCTCCCTCATCAGAGCCAGGAACCTTAGGGCTCAGGCTTAAATGGTGGCTTAGGAGGGTTGAGAATCGGTTTTAAAACAGGAGCTTGGCCTATGATGAATTTGGCATAAACTGCTTTTTCCTCAGTTTTTTTAGCCCCATTCGAAGAGATGGACTGGCTGGGAATTTCCAGAGCTTGTATTCCATGTACGGACAGCTCAAAAAACTCATTGTCCAGAGAGAGTTATTTGCTTCAGGAAATTGTGTGACTGAAATGCTAGGTTATTATATGTCTCTTATTGTAAGAGACTTCTTTGTCGATTGGAATTGGGCCCGATCTTTGTGGATTGGAAAAATTGTCTCAATGGTTCCTGTAACTGGTGTCGCTTTGTGTCATTTCATCAAGCATTGAGAATATACTTAAGTGATATTTGCTGAATAAGTGGGCACACGCTCATTTATAATTTCATACTGACCATAACTTGTCCTGAAAGGAACATTAATGATCTATGCTGTTACACACAAAATCATTAATTCTCTCAGATAAGTGCTTCCAGATGTACAAAGTTTAATTCTCAAGGACAAAGTGGTTGCTGCATAGCAGTGAGAATGGACATTTTTACAGCAGCACATTTTATTTCAATCTTCAAATATTAAATGTTAGTCATACGTGTTCGCTGAACTACTGGGCCATAAATGTGTGGGATTCTTGGAGAACACAACTTGGTGTTGTGGTGCCGTGAGAACTAGGCTCGTTATCATTATGCAAGCTCAACTTTTGGGAATTTTTTTAGCCCTGTTATTCTGTGCTTTGTTAACCTGAGTTGCATAAATAAATCTCATTATATTCAGGGCTACTCACATAGCTTCATTAATAAGGCATTCTCTCAAGTAAGTCTATCATACAAAACAAATAAAAGTGCTCTTCTCTGCATGGCTGAGCACACATTTCCTGTTTATGTACAACAGGTGTATTTTAGTCAAAAGTTGTCCTGTTGGGTTTTTCCTTATCATTTGCAGGTTAATGGTAATATGTTACATAATAAAAGCACTATAAGAACAGGTGTAGCAAGAAAGGCATTGTGTGGGTTTTGGCGGGGAGTCTCCGTCTGCAATTTGCGTTACAGCATGTCTCTGAAGTGGATGAGGAGGTGGCTATGGTTTCCTGTTGTGTTGACATTTTTACACAGGACTGCCAGGCAGATCATTTGTTTGCCTCCACTCAGGAAAGCCTGACCCCAGGAATAGCTTGTTGATCATTGTAGTACCTGTCGTGTGAGCATTTTACGTAACTTTGTCTCACAGCCTTGCATGCCTTATAATGAACAACCTTATTTTAACACAGAAAATTTCTACCTCATTCATTGTAATGGATTTGAAGCTGCAGGCACAAACAGAGATTGCCTTTGTTTTCCCTTGCATGAAAAAAACTTCACTAGGCAATATAATATGATTTTCACAATTGGTTAATTAAATATTCAGACCTTCTGTTTGTCAAGCATTAATTTTGTCTATTCAGTCGCTAATCTGTGCACCTGCTTGTGAATGCAAATAGAGTGCTTCTCCAAGCTGCAAATCATGATCTCTCTCTCTCTCTCAAAAGTGTGTGATTGTAAAATTCAACAGTTTAAAAACAGTATATACAGTACCAGTCAAAAGTTTGGACATACCCACATTTTTTCTTACAATAAATGTTAAATAAAGAAATAAGCAGCCTTTATTTTGCAAAATCAAATTCTTAAATCCATCAAACTAACCATCATTTGTTGTCATATAGGCAGAGCATTCTCACTTTTTTTTTTTTTTTTTTTTTTTTTTTAAACAAGGGCAGTCATATGACTATAATGAATTTTCAGCTGTGCTCGGCTGTCTAACTTCCTAAAGACGTGCTGCACTTGAGGTGGCTTTCCTTCAACCTTTTCGCGCAATAAGTCCCAAAATTGCTTGACTTTAATTCAGCTGTTCAGCTGTTTAATTCAGCAAAATAGAAGGAGCTTATTTGTCTGTTTCCTTTGCAAAATATGGCTTCTTTGAGAATTCCAAAATTTTGGACACTATTCAAACAAGTTAATTATTCTCTTTTTCTGACTGTTTACCTTTTACAAGATTCCATTTGCGATTATATAGAGAAGTAAAGCTGTTTAAATTTCTCTCAGAACAAAGTGCTGTGACATTAGCAAAGTGTGTCCGAACTTTTTACTGGTACTGTACATCTCAGTTTGTTGTTGGGAGGATTAGGGACCTTAGGGATTTCTCCAGCTGCAGTGCATAATGTTATGAAAAGGTCTAAGGAATCTTTGTGCAAAGGATGAAGTCAAGTGCCCTTGATCTTCGATCCTTTAGGTGGCACTGTGTTGCAAACTGACGTGCTATTGTGATGTAATCAGTGGTCTGGGACTATAAAAAACCTTTTCCAGTAAACATCATTCATCATGGAATCCAAAAAGAGCGTGTGAAGGCGGTGTTATGCTCCAAGGAAGCCATATGTCAGAAAACGTCCAGAAGCGGGGCAGTCTTCTCCCTGCTCGGGCTTGTCTGAAATGGGCTGAAACATGCTATAGTGGAAACATGCTATTGTTATAGCAGTCGACCTTTCAAGCTGTTTATGGTAACCATGGATGTTGTGAAGAAAAGGACCGTCCTGTTTGTTACCTAATTATGGTCTGTCATGGCATGGGTAACTTGAACATCTGTAGCAGTGCCATTGATGCTGAAGGACATGTATGAATTTTGGAGCGACGCATGCTGTCTTCTAGATTATGTCTTTTCAGGGACGCCCCTGCTTATTTCAACAAGACAACAGCATGCCACATTCTCTACTTGTTTCAGCAGTGTGGCTTCCTAAGCATATTGTAGCCGCTGCACTGGCCAACCTGCGGTCCAGACTGTCTCCCGTTGAAATTATGCCATGCTTCAAAAAGCGACATGGTAATACAACATTGAAGACCCTGGAAATCTGAACAGCTGAAGACTTGTATCAAGGAAGAATTCAAAACGGGGACAATTGCTGTCCTGAGACCTACAAACAATTACTTATAGGGATGCTAAAAGGAAAGGTGATGTAACACAGTGGTTGCACATCCCTTCCACAACATTGTGGAGTATTTTGAAATGTTAAATATCCTGTGTTTGCACCGTTTTAAATTTAATACAGGTCAAGGATGATTTATAAATCTCATTTTTATTAGCATTTTCTATATCGTCACAACTGTTTCAGAAATGTTTTTGGTTGTAATATATTGTGCTGCCAGTCACCAGTGAAGACCAACTTCAATCCAACTTGCTTATTTCCTGCCAGTTTTTCTAACTGTGGTGCAGTGAAACCTAATGAGAATTATGCCATATTCCTTGTCGTGAAAAGTGCATCATATCTCCTGTTTTGCTGAGCTGGATCTTTCATGTGGTCGAAGGCTGTTCATTTTGTTCAAATAAACAACATAATTGGAAAAAAATCAGGTCATATCACTCTCTGTCCAGGAAGTGTATCATAACAGGAAAATGTTCTGGGACATGCAGAAAGATTCCCTGAAGCTGATTGAGCATATTTTTCAACCTCTTCTTTAGCATTCCCCTTGTGTCATAATTTATGATGCGAGGACTTGAAAAGGCTTCATTCAGGGGCAACTTCTTGGTGGTGAACTTGTTTTCAAGAGTCTGTTGTGGCATTTTGCTGGGTGAAGGGGTCATAGTGAAGAGGCCATTTTGTTTATCATTCTCATTAATATTCTTGGACACTGCCTCTAACTGAAAATATCCACAAATCTTCATTGCCTGGTTGTTACTGTGTTATTGGACTGAACTCTCCTGGTCAATGCCGTGAGTCTTTTACCGTACTTTAACAGGTTATTACCATAGGACTAAAGGCCATTTTGAAAGGTCCCTGTGAGTTGTTTGGGAGATATTCTCTGGAAACAAAACAGATTTCAAGATCATGAGTCAAAGGTCACATAAAATATCCTGGAGAGAGCCTGCAGTTAATTTTAATACTTGCATTGGATTCCTTGACTTACACTAGGTAGTTTTTGATGTCCTACATTAGAGGATTGGATTGTTTTTTTTGAAAGTTGAAAATTGCACAGAAAGGTCAAGGTCATCGGGAAAAGGTCAAAGGTCACTGGTCAACAAAACATTGAAAAGGCACAGCCAGAGGATAAGGTCAAACTACATAAGCAATTTTCAGTGGTAGAGGCAGAGATTGAGAGGTCGTTACTTAAAGGTCAAAGATCAGAGGTTAGAAAAAAGGCAACAGATACAGAGCTTTGGTAGAGTACATATAGTCAGTGTAAAATGGTAAGGCTGCTGCCTATAGTTTCAGAGTAATGGTTCCGGATGGACGCTTGGATGGACTCGGCCAAAATCAATAGTTTCCCGACCTGCCCTTTTGGTGACGGGGAACTAAATATTGAACATTAACAATGACGACTTTACGCGTTACTCCATCATCTACTGCACCCATTTGCAGTTCAGTATAATGCAGATATGCTGATTGAAGGTTGTAAAATGGCGTGCAGCCTTTATGAAATTTTACTGTGATACAGACAGCATGGCTTGTATCCAGATTCCTGCAACTGGTCACTGAGAATTACATGCAGGAGCAATAAGAACTCAGGATGGCGGTCTTTTTGCGAAATCATGAGTTTTCCAAATGATACGCAGGCCTCTTTTTAGCCCACTTGGCCTGTAGGCCAATCAGGCTTATGCTGTTGTTAGATGCCATCGTGGTGGTCTGTCGTACGTTAATGAACTTTTTTGCCTGGTCAGCGCTCTAGCGCCTTCAGTTTTCCACGGATCATTTTTGTATTTTATATGCGTTATTTGGGATGAAAATCTAGGCCAAGTTCGATTCTGGCCATGTTTGGCCAAGGAGCGCAGTGGCTTTGCCATGACTTTTGTACCTGTCACTTCAGGAGTACAGCTGGACCTGCACCTGAATCTTAATCACATTTGATTTTGTCTTTGATGCTGTTGGGGTATTTGTAATGTAAAATTGATTGTGACTCAAATGCACAGTTGCAGTACACAGTTGTGCGCAGTTACCAGGTCACTTCTGCTCACATGCAGAAATCCCGCTACTCTGTTTAATTATTCCAACCGCACTCCAGCTACATTGTTTTTGGTCCTGAGAATAATCTTTTCCAGCTGAGATCTCCTATCTCCAGTATCCTCTCCAGGAGTTTATCCTCACCAGCTCTGAAATATGTCTGTCATAATGCTCAGTTTCTCTGTTTTATTGAGCACTAGTGCAGTGCCCATTCAATTGCTGTTTGTGCAGTATAGTGCCGAGCCTATTCAAATGCTACTTTGGTTGTGTAGTGCAGCCCTTGCTCAATTGCTGCTTGCACTGTGTAGTACAGTGTCCGTTCAATTGCTGCTTGTGTGGTATAGTACAGTACCCGTTCAATTGCTGCTTGTGTGGTATAGTGCAGTGTCTGTTCAATTGCTGCTTGTGTGGTATAGTGCAGTGCCCGTTTAATTGCTGCTTGATTGGTATTAGTGGTCTCAGCTTTCTTGATTTCTTAAGAACTGCAGAGCCAAACAACTTAAAACTCAACTCTGCATTTTTGTGGGTCATCAGCATTAGACCTACGGAGTTCGATGTTGATTGAATCAATGGCTGTCAAGATACACTATATGGACAAAAGTATTGGGACACACCCCTTGATCATTGAATTCAGGTGTTTCATTCAGACCCATTGCCAGAAGTGTATGAAATCAAACATCTAGCTGTGCAGCTTGCATTTACAGGCATTTGTGACAAATGGGTAGTTCTGAAGAGCTCATTGAATTCAAGCATGGTACTGTCATAGGATGCCACCTTTGCAATAAGTCAGGTTGTGAAATTTCGTCCCTGCCAAATATTCCACGGTCAATTGTAGGTGGTACTATTTAAAAGTGGAAGCGTTTAGGAACAACAGCAACTCGGCCATGAACTGGCAGACCATGTAAAGTCACAGAGTGGAGTCGCCAAGTGCTAAGGCTTGTATTACTTAAAAATTGCAAATACTCTAATGACTCAGTAACTGCAGAGTACCAAACTTCATCTGCCATTAACACCGGTACTAAAACTGTGTGCCAGCAGCTTCATGGAATGGGTTTCCATGACGGAGCAGCTGCATGCTGGCCTTACATCACCAAGCACAATGCCAAGTGTTGAATGGAGTGGTGTGAAGCATGCCACCACTGGACTCTGGAGCAGTGGAAACGTGTTCTGTGGAGTGGCGAATCGCGCTTCTCTGTTTGGCTGTCTTATGGATGAGTCTGGGTTTGGCAGATGCAGGAGAATGTGACCTGCTGTTAAGGCTGGTGGAGGAGAGATAATGGTGCGGGGTTGTTTTTCAGGGGTTGGGCTAGACCTCTTTGTTCCAGTGAAGGGAAATCTTAATGCTTCAGCATACCAAGACAAATTTGGCCAATTCTATCCTTCCAACTTTGTAGGAACAGTTTGGGGAAGGTCCTTTTCTGGTAATGTGACTGTTCCCCAGTGCACAATGCCAGGTCCATTAAGATGTGATTTGGTGAGTTTGGTGTGGAGGAACTTGACCGGTCTGCTCAAAGCCATTACGTCAAGCCAATCCCATTGAACACATTTGGGATGAGCTGGAACTGAGATTGTAAGTCAGGTCTACTCCAGCATAAGTGCCAAACGAATGGGGAAAAAAATTTCCTGCAGACACCCTCGAAATCTTGTGGAAAGCCTTCTCAGAAGAGTGGAAGATGTCGTAACTTCATAGGGGCGACCAACTACATACAGTATTAATGCCAATGCATACAGAATGAGATGTCATAAGAGTTCCTGTCGGTGTAACAACCAGGTGTCCCAGTGCTTTTGTCCATATAGTGTATTTGAAGGACAGGCATAGATGCATGCAAAAACATACACACAACACACACATAGATTCCTTGTTTTGTAGTATGATGTCCTGCTACAGTTTTTATCAGCGCCATTGCCCCGAAAGAAGTAAACCGCTGTACTGTAATATAGCAGAATGGGTAATTTACAAGTAACTAGACAGTCCGGTCGCCTGCAACCGCATGGGTATAGCTCCCAAAAGCCCGCTACTCCCCTTTTTTGGCATGACTTGGCCAATACTGATGCCACAGCAACCAAAATCGATAGGTGTCGTAAATGAAGTATAACACATGTCCATACCAAATATGAAAGTAATCGGTCGAAAATTATAGCCTGTAGAGCGTCCACAAGGAAGTGTCTACGGACGCGGCGGCAGCGGAGACGAGCATTAATTCCTAGCAGTCGCCCGACTTCGTCTGGGGGCTACAATAATTTTTGATATGTCTGTTATACAGTAGCTGTGTACAGCTTTAAATCCCACTTTTAGCAGGAAAACATGTTCGGGGGTTTTTGTATGCTGCCTGCGCAGGAGTTTTTCAAAAACGCTGCCGAGCATGGGCGCTCGAATGCATTTTTCATTCCAGTGGCACTATTCTGTGTCACGTGATGTCAAATAGGTTTTTACATGGGCATGAAAGTTAAAGGATTGGATATTAGCATAAACCTAAGGCCATTTGCAGGATGTGTAAACTTGCCCAGTTGGCAAAATTGCCGTGGATAACTGCCAGAGAAGAATGAGCTGTTCAAGAGTCAACGTGCGATTAAGTTTACCCATCTTGTGGCCGTTTCTCTGAGAATCATCTCCGTTATGGTGAGTCATGGTCTGCTCAGGATTTGCTGTGTTTTTGTAGTCTTAAATTGCCGTTTAAACCGCAGTGACCCCAGGGGAGGCTGGGAGGAGTGGGGATTAGCAGCCGAGCGTCCGCTGTACTTTAGGTGAATAGGTGGGGATTGGCAGAGCTGGGGCCTGTGGAAGATTGATAACTTGTGGGTAATGAAGTGGCCGGGCAGCTGTGGCTGCTGGGATACGTAGTGATGTCACCAGCACTGCTTTCATCCTCATTTCCTCATGTCTGTTCCCCCCTGTAATAAGCCCTGCTGTGGAGGGTGGGTTCTGCAGTATTAGCCCGAATGCATCACTCTGTGCAGAATCACTTCCTGGGCTGACTTGCTGTTACAGTATTGCACAAATTAACCTTCTGAACGAATCATTGTTATTGTGCATTGAGCTGCTTATTCCATACTTGTGGCAGCCAAGCAATCTTGAAAATGTCAGCAAAAAATGTGCTTTGATTAAACTTGATCATCAGTGTGCAGGAGGGTTAAGGCAATTTTATTGTTTAAGATTTTTGTTCATTTTTTTGGTGCTCTCATTTTGTGTCAAGAATTATTCCTTCTCCCTGATTCTGACTGCCTTTTCTTTCTTCTTTCTCCCCTCTCCTCTATCTACCTCCCTCTCTCCTTTGCTCTCTCTGCCGGCTCCTGCTCTCTATCTTTCCTTTCCTCTCTCTTCTCTCGCTCTTTCTATCTCCTGCCTGCTCCTGTTCTCTCTCCTTCTCTCTCTCTCTTTCATTCTTTCCCTCTCTCTCATTTTCTCTTATTCCCCCTCTCTCTTTCTCTCTCATTCTCTCTCATTCCCTCTCTCCCTCCCTCTCTCTCTCATTCTCTCTCTCTCTTGTTTTCTGTCATTCTCTCTCTCTCCCTCCCTCTCTCTCTCATTCTCTCTCTATCATTTTCTGTCATTTCTCTCTCTCTCTCTCTCTCTCTCTCTCTCTCTCTTTCTATCCCTCTCTCTTTCTCTCCCCCCCCCAACCCCTCCCTCTGCAGCCGCACAGTGTGGAGACGGTGCGGGTGTGTCTGAAGGAGAGGGGGCAGAACGTGCTGGTTCTCCAGAGGGTGTCGTCGGAGCGGCCGGCCCCTCCTGCCTCTGCGGGGGGAGGAGGAGGAGGAGGAGGAGGAGGAGGGAGGCAGGAGGAGAAAGACAGGAGGTAAGCCCGCTCGCTCTCTCTCCCCTCCGTCATTCTGACGTTCTCTCTCTCTCACGAAGGCACTCAGGCACGCAGGCTCCCCGGCGCACACGCACACACACACACACACACCGAGGCACACACCCTCTGCCTGCAGCTCGGACGGTTCTGAGCTGAGAGCCGGCGCTCTAAGAGGCTGCGGGAAGGAAGGCGAAAGGGCAGGCGGGCGGCGGCTGGGCAGCCCAGGGGAGGGGTGGAGAGCTCTCGGTGGGGCGGCGGAAGAGAGGAGGACGGGATCTCCCGGAGCATGCAGCGGCGGCGGCGGTAGCAGCGGCGGGGACGGCGAGAATGAGCGGTGCGGCGCGGCTCCGCTCTCTGGACCTGCGGCCGCCCGCCACCCTGGTGGAGGAGGAAGAGGATGAGGAGGAAGAGGAAGGCTCGTATGACAGCAGCTGCAGCAGCAGCGGGGAGGCCGTGTCCGTGCCCACCTTCGACGTCCCTTACTTCCGCTACATCGACGAGGAGGGCGAGGAGGCGGAGGACTGGAGCAGCAGTCGCTCGCTCTCCTCCGTCGAGGACGACTCCACCGACTCTTCCTCTTTGCTGTCCGACAGGTACGTGGTGGTGTCGGGCACGCCCGAGAAGATTCTGGAACACCTGCTCAGCGACCTGCGGCTGGACGACGGACAGGTGACGCCGCAGGGAAAGGAGGCGGGTGAGTGAATTTAAACTGTCCTCCTCGTCAATCACAGGTGCCTCACAGTGATTCTGTCTCACCTCTGACCCTTGCCCTCTGAACTGCGCTTGTGTGACAGTGTGGCTGTACATGAGTTGTGTTCACATTCTGCTCTATATGCACCTGGAGATGACAGTTAAGCGACAGCTCCGCTTTTGAGGTGTGACTATAACGATGGAAACTGGGTTAATAAACGCTTGCTATTGGTCAGCTTGAATTGTTCAGCCGGCGCCACATTCAGAAGTTGTTTTGGTGCATTTTTATGGCCAAACCGTTGTTAGCATTGATATGCAACATGTAGAAAGGCAGATCAGATTGCTGAGGTCACGGTATCTTCATTATATTTCACATTGGACATGCAGGCTGATCGTGAGAACAGTAGGGGTGACCGGTGACATATGGTCTGCAGTGTGAGGCTCAGGTATATGCTGCATGTTACCCAGGGCCACTGGATCACTGTAACTCTCTGTTACATATAACAGCAGTGCATTTTGTTGCTTTTGCTCTTACAAGATGGAGGGAGCATGTTTTACATATCTGTACCAATTACCATTCCTGTCTGGTGGTTTTTGCGGATAGGGATGGTAGATGGGGGGGAATTCCGACTGCAATTCCTCTCGCTGTGGGATGCTGTTTTTGATAACGCGAGATGGGAAAATTGAAGTGCGGCTAAAAGGGATGCATGAATATTTCCACTGCAGCGGTGGTGCTGTAGAGAGGGGGAATGTCCCTGTGCTGAGAGTGGCAGTGGTGGCTGACCTGAGATCAGTGATTTCCCTTCTCCTGCTCTACCTGTGTGAGCCCCTTCTGCCTTCTTTCCCTTCCTCATTACGCATTTAAATGCAGACCGTGCGGCATAATTCACCACAGTGACAGTTGGTCCTCAGGTAATCACACACACACACACACAAACACACGCACACACACACACACACACACACACACACACACACACGCGCGCTCTCACTCACTCTCCCTCTCTTTCTATCCCCCCTCATTTTATTTCCTCTAAACACAAGAAAGAATATTTGAAACGGTGGAAAATTTCAGACATGATGTATTGTGTAATTGCTCACCAGATCTTCAGTGAGAATTAAGGAGGCACTATTCCCTCTCTGGTACAAAGATGTCATTAAAGAGAATGTCTTGGGGCAACACATATATTATATATACATTATTTGTCTTATAATTTTGTTCAGGACTAATCGCCATTTATTTGAATTCATGGCATGAGTGTGTGTCTGCACATGTGTGTGTGCCTGTGTGTGTACGTGTGTGTTTACGCGTGTGTATTAGTATCTTATATGACCTGAATAGGGTCTGTTTTAACTTTAGGAAGATGAAGACATGAATTTGAAGTATGATCGTACAATATAGTACTGGTTTTTTTGTTGACGATGATTTGGCATTATTAAATGATTATTGTCTTCACCTGTACTGTGTAATTCTGCTTTAATTGCTCACTGGGGATTCATGAACTGTCCCCTGGAGCGTAATACATTAAACGTCACAGGTCCAGGGCGGTAATGAATGTGTTGTGCATAGCTCAGTGCCTCATTCATCAGAGCAGGCTCATCTTTATTGTCACTCTCTGATTGGGTACTATTCTGTTGAGGCCCACATCATTACCTGAGCTGTTGATCATTGCCTGAAAATTAGTGCATCAATATATATTGCTAGCCGTAGCAAGTGGAGTCAAGTAATGGGGACAGGTTAGCTAGGTTATATTGGATAATATGTCAGTGACCTCGTGCGATGAATTGGCTTTTGTGATTGATTGTTGTTTGACTCGGGATGGGATTGAAGCATTGCGAAAGTGTCATTCCTCAGCATGCTTCACGTGAACCCTGTATTGAGCTCATTGAAGATGAAGGAAAACTTAAGTACCAGCGCAGAAGCATCAGAGGATGAATCAGGTTCAACTTGCGCTGTATTCGACAAGGTTACTCCACGGGGATTCGGCGGGGAGAACAGAGATGTTCTGGTTGCGTACTTCCTCAACCAAAGCCTTTGATAGCTGGCATTTATTCAGTGGGGGATGACAGCTCTTGTGTCGCCTTAGAAGGCTACTGCGTAGTAAGAATGTATGTGGAATATCCTCTCAGGGAAGTGCAGTGAAGCAAACTTACGTGGCTTCGCTTCACTTGTATGTAAATGTTCATAACTGATAGGAATAAATTGTATACTGACTTTAGCTGCCCCGACCTGATTAAATCCAGAAGCTTCTTTACAGATTCATACCAACACCCGCTGCAAAAAAAGTCCCCCATTTTGGTTAAAGGAAGCAATCCAGAATGTTTTAAAGGTAGCCGATTACAATAGCGCATACCTTAGTTTACGTCAGTCTCTCAAGATGATTGACTGATTGGCTGTCATCTCGGCATCTGCTGACGTTATTTATGGGTTGGGCGTGTAAAAAAACGTAATAAATCAATGAAATATACGTCGGTTTTAAGTTCCCTGGTTCGGGGTCAGCCCTGTACACGCTGTGCTGCTCTCCCTCCCAGTTTTATCTCTATGTATTTTTTTAAAGTTCATTTTCAGAATACCCATTGGCGAAGAGACAGTTGGTCGCTCTGTTCCTTATATAGCTGCAGGCGCGCTTGCAGAATGAGTTTGCATTTTGAATATGCTGGAAATGAGAGAAGGAACAGGACATGTGTAGCCCTGTCCCATCTTTGGAATGAGATAATGCTGCGTTCATTTCACAATCCCACTCAAATAAAAGATGGGCAGTTCTTTTGAGGAAATGGAGCAGATGTTTACCTTTGAATCAAAGAGCAGTAGCATGAAATGAAGCCACACTGAGCCACACCTGTTAGAGGGAAAACAGGCTAGTTTTACTTTGAGGGCTGTCATGTCTGAAGATTCTTTCAAATGTCCTAAATGTTGGGACAGACAGACTTCATCGGTTTCATTTGTATTCCCTGCAGTCACAAAAAAGCATTTCAATTTTCTCTTTCTGTAGCACAATTATGGTAAATCAGACGAGCAATGCGGGATCCATCGAACAATAATCGCAATGTTCATGGCTCATTATGTGTGACTGGAATACTAAGAAAACCAGCAGGAACTATGGCAATCAGTTTTGGTCATAAGAAAATATTTATGATGCAATGATCATTGTAAAAATATTCCTGAAAATGTTTTTTCATGTTCCATGCCTCGTCGTTTGAACCTTCCGAAATATGCTGTCCTAGTTTATGGTGTTTTTTTTTTTTTTTCCTAACCCATTTGGGTCATTTAGATAAGAAAATGTATAAGTTTCATGACATGAAAATGGCTTGTTTAATGGCAATTTTGTTACCCCTGATATAATGGCTAACATTTTTCTCTTCTGATACTTCTTGCCACGCAGTGGAATAGTGTGACCAAAATTGTGGTCCTGCATATTGGCACAAAAGTCTCTGTTAAATTCTAATAGGACTTCGAGGTTGATATTACTTTTTGGTGGTATTTTGTTTATCAGCATGTCCTGCAATGTTGTATCGTGGCCTGCGATCATAACTAACTTTTTCTGTCCCCAAGTTTTTGCCCTTTTTAATCACTCTCATACTTTTCTGTCCACAAAAACAGTGAACTTGCCTTTCTTAGTCTTAATGTGTCCGCTTGTTCACTGTGAGAGAATTTCGGATCAATAATTTTAATAATCTGTTTATGAAAACATGAATTCATATATACATCTCTTTGAAACCACTCACACTTTGAAACCACTCACATGAAATTTTTTTTTTTTTCTATCTCAAAACTTTTTTGCTGGTTGTTTACCTGCTGAGTGAAGATGGTGTAAACTCTGTCGTCATTGTCTGTCATCCTTGGTTGGTAGACAGTTCAACTTGTAGCCTCAGGCGGTCACAACTACTGATTGGCTTGGTATATACCATCTTTTGGACATAAACTGCCATGGGATTGCATTTCAACCCTGCATTCCCAAAAGTGAGCGTGATCGGGTCTTCACATTGAAAAACTGAGGTTTTATACAGCAGTTCGCAACATATAAATGACAAATTTTGACCACTCCTGACAAATTTTGACCATTCCTGAAAAGTGGCCGTGTTGTGACGTTTCTTCACCCATAGACACCCATTTGAATGACCCGTAACCTCTACTGGCCACAAATATACATCTAATCTGATGAAACTTCGCAAAGAACATGTTTACGACATATACTACTTAGGTATTCTATTTCAGCCTTGTGCCCTAATCCCAAATGCAAGTGGCTGGGTGGCCAATTGAGTTTCATGCTCACTTAGACTTTTAGTTTTATTTTCACATTTTGGTCACACTTTAGACAATGACAATGACTCTTAGCTGGCAATGTCACCCTTTATAGCATTTAGCCACTAGCTAAGTGACATTGTCAGTTATATCACATCTGGCATCACATGCTGAATAAGGATGTGTTATTTCACCCTTTACAAAGCATGACATTTGCTTATGTATGATTTATGAAGACATTATGTCTCATTTATGAAGGCATTATACATGTTGTATAAAGCCTTTTTGAGCAACACTTCCTCGAAAGTGTTACCCACATTTTTGAGAAGTGCACTTCAAAATTGTGTAACAAAGATTAATATAAAATGCTAGTAAAGTATTTCATATGACGCCTGAAAGAAGTATGCAGACATGAACAATCAGTATAATAAGAGAAGGAAGGATGAAGCTAAAGCTGGATTAAGTGCCCAAGAAGTGTAGGAAGGTTCAATCCAGTAAATTAATGGATATAATTGACCTTCATCTGAAGATCTAATAGGGATTTTTACTCCTCTTTCTTGTTAATTGTCATCATCAATGTTTAGAACAGAAAGAGGCATAGATGCTGAATTAGGCCTCTCTGAAGATGTCATATTTCACTTGGAGAATGGATATGCTGAGTTATCTCTGGGCTCAAAAAGCTATTAAAAAGTAAAGGGCACAAAACATCAGTATAAAAAAAGCAAACTAAAGTGCTAGCGTATTGAAGGAATTTTGTAATTATACATGAAAATCCCTGCATCCGAAGGTGAATTAAAAAAAAAAAAAAATGATGGGAGTTAACATTCAGAATGAAGAAATAAATGGGCGTGCTCATATTTGTTTATAATTTATGTACTATTGATTGTGCGATAATGAGTTGAAATAGGCTGATTCTTTCCTCAACTCTGGGAGGAAGTGACATTTCGAGACGTTCAAAATTGTTCTGCTTGGGGCATTTGAGCACTTTGAAATTCTCGGAACAGGTTGTCATGAAGATTTATCATCTAGCCCTGTCACCTTGGGGGGAGGGAGTGGGGATTTGGGGGGGTTGGTGTTTTGGCGGGAATTTTTTTTGGGGGGGTGAGGGGGGGGGGGGTTCATAGCTGCTCTAGATTAGAAGAGACAGCTAGACTTGGCTGGACTGTCCATCAAGATGTAAGCGACTTCTCCTGAGGGGCGGTCTGACTCCTCTCCACCAACATGCTCACCCAAGTTATCAGTCTGTCAGTAACATTGCCGAAAGATATTTCAGCTATGATATGGTAGAACTGACGGTACCTTGGTAGCACCGGTTTTTATTTATTTATACATTCATTCACGCGTTCATCAATTCTCAACATGTGGTAATTCGGAACTGCATAACAATATGGAATGTTCTGTTGCTCTTCTTGGAATATAGTTACTTTTGTAATTTTGTGTAGCTGCATCTCCACAGTCCTTTCCCTTCACATAAGGTCATTTTGTTTGTGGCGCACGCAGCAGTTATCATAACACCAATTACACAGACATCTCAGCTAAAAGTTCAGTAGTGGCACAAAGGGTGCATTTAGTTGTCGAATGGAATTTGTGACTGGTTTGATGGCAGAAAGCTTTGGATTGAGAGTAAATCAAAAGAAAGGAAATGGATAGCATTACTTTTCTCTTTAGTCCTGTTTACTACAGACAAAGTAAAAGGTGAGGAATTAAACCACAGATGTATGGAAGCAATCTGCGGGAAGTCCAACTGGAATATGGAAAGGTTTCAAAAGAGGTGTTTGGAAAAATTATTGCATTCGGTTTTTCTTTTAACGAAAGGTTTGTATAAATTTCCAGTGTTTTATCTGAGTTACTTGTTACCCCGATAGTCTTTTTTATCCAGATGACTGTGTACATATTCTCTCAAAAGCCAGAAAATTTACCACAGTAACGCAAGACAGTGTTTCGTGTTCATTAACAACCCTCTACCAGAGCTGAATACAGGAAATAATGCTTCAATATTTGTCCTAAATTGCATGTGCGAGAGTTTATCTGAAATAAATGCTTCCGTATTCCGCAGTGTTGAGCAGTGGGGGACCAATGAGTTAAAATGTGTTATTGAAGCAGCTCCCTCAGTCTCTCAGCATATGATACTTATCTTCTAGTAGTGCCTTCTGGCCTCCATCAAATGAGAATGTAATTTTCTGCAGAACGTAATTAACCCTTAATGGTATGGTGTTGCCATTTGGCGGCACACCATTTCCCGTCAATGCATCGTCATTCGGAAAAAATTATTGAACAAATTGTATTTTTAGGATTTTAACGCCAGGACGTAAAGTAGTCAATGATGTTCTGTTTTTAATCCGAGTCCTGCTGGTCGCCGATCTATAGAGGACCCACGCTCGTTTCCCTGTGAGTCGGTCGTTGATATGTCATTCCCCTGTAGCTATTTCTCTGTATGGTGGCCCTCGATAAGCATCAGCCTAGAGGTGGGACTAGGGTTTAGTCAAATCAAATTTGAATTTCCTTTAGAGACTCTCTCTCCCATCCTCACCCTCGCATGGAAGTAGCATGTCAAACTGCCCCATAGAAATTACAGTATTAAACAGATTTTCAAGCAGTTCTTTCCTGTGGGGATTTTTTTTTTTTTGGAGCTCACAGGCTCCCCAGTAAGGTACATCATTATCAATAGCAAATGTATGCCTGCAAGTAATACCACTAATTTTATAGTAGTGATGATTCAATGATGCATGATACAATCATGATACATTATTTACATTAATACTTTTAATTACTTGACATTTTATTCCATTTTGCGGAGGTTGCATAGCTGCTGTCCATTTTGGGGCATGTATTTGTGGGCATCAACTGCTGGAATCAGGAAGTAGGTTGTGCGTCAGTTCACACATGATTCTAGCAAGCCATGTCATACATGGACAGCCTAATGTTTAAAGAAAATGGAAAATGCATCATTTAAATGGCACTCCCATTGGTGCCAGCCCCCCCGGAATTGAGCTACGCCCACAAGCTACAGCTGTCTGTCCAGTCTCTGTCCTTGCATCTGTGGCTGATGAAAATTTGGAATATACATAGCGATTGGTCTTCGAATGTATCGTCAGACCTGGGCAATGCAGGAAAATCTGGCCCTAAGTGTTAAAGGCATACAAAGTAGGATTTCTTTAGTTTACTTGTACTTTCATAAGAAATCACTGGAATGGGTCACTCTGTTGTTTATCATTTAATAATTATTTTATATTTTTTTGCCCTTGAATCAACATCTTGAAACACATTTCATTATTTTTATGTAATTTTCTATTTTAAAAACCCTTAAATGGAATAAACTGGATTGAAGTACCAGATTCACCAGTGATTCCAAACTTTTGAATCAAACAAACGGTTGATTTTTAAGAAAACTTACTTTTATCAGTTGTGCTCTGGAATGGTGATATGGCAATGTTTCTTTAAAAAAATCTTTTTTTTTCCAAAATCTCATAATTTTCATTATTGGAGCTATTTCATATTTTATAACTGTATGGGAAGAGATGTGCATTACATTATAACTACAGAATACCATAGCAAGTTAAAATTCAATTTATTCATGAACTCCTGTTTTAGCTCTGCCATAACTTCAGAATTGCATTAACAATTGACATCAGTGGAATATGTTCTAATGTAAGTATGTGCCGGTCGTGATTCAGGAAGTGCATGCGCATGTGTGATTGAGCGTTTGTGAGTTATAGGGTCCCTGCTGCAAACTGCATATTTTCATAATGCCCTGAACCAGCTCAGGAGGCAAACTACACACAAAGCCCTGAGAAATAAGTGCGAAATTAAAAGGGTAAATTTTACAAACCTGTCAACACGGCTCTCCTTCGGGAGAAGTCTTTGTGCTAATAGGATTTTAGGCTGTCGTTCAAGAGGCTGTTTGGTGCTGCTTCCGCTCGCATGCTGGCTAAAACGCACGTCTTCTGTTGGGTTGGCTCAGTCCTCGTCACACCAAAACAAAAAATGTCACAGTTCCCTCGGGCCAGAGTTTCCACATGTCCAAAAATGAACTTTAAGGAACAAATGTTCCATTTAACAGCAGTTTTGGGATGGTACGTCTGCTCCTTGTGCCCCAGATTCATGCTATTCTTGAACCACCCACTGTGAGAGAAGGCTGGACTTTTCGGGACAAGGACAAATCCTGGTACGTTAGGACAGTAGTGTGGAGCGCCAAATTGGAATATGAACAGAAAGGCATGTTTTGAATTGTTTTTCTCGATTCAGTGATTTAATTCCATTGAAGCTGAAGGATTCAGAATCTACAATGACTGCGATTAGGAGACTGTGCATTATGTGTGCGCACGCCACATTAGAGCCACTGACGGCATCCTGCCACAAGACAAAAGGGCGACCAATAAAAAAAAGGCAGTTATATATATCTATAACACTTCACTGAAGCTGGTCTTTTGTGTACATTACTGTACGAGCGAATTAATGATCTATGCCGTAAAAAAATACAGAGTAGCAGTTAAGCGGAAGTGTGTCGAACTGAAATGTTCTCTGCACCTCTTGAAATGGCTCCGCTAAGTTGAAGACTGCAGCTATAGTCTGTGAAGTCATTAAGTCTCTGGCTAAGCTAATATCAAAGATTAAGCTGATTGAAAATGTGGGCTTAAGTAGGGAGGGGAAGGGAGCTGGAGGGTATTCCTGCTGGGTTTAGACATCCACTAACCTCATCTAACCTCGTCATTTGTCTGGGTAGCACAGTAGAATACAGAGAAGGCATCAGAGCACACTTACAGAAAGTGTGAGGGTCGATGGGAGCCATGAAGATGCGCCATTTTTAAGCGCCGTCAGCGGAGGAGAAAATTAAAAACGGGCGAACATTATTGGGAGCCTCTAAGCATTCATTATTCTGGAGGAATGGGGAGATGATATCTCAGGCTGGGCTCTGCTTTCATTAAAGGTTCCTCTCATGAGGGTTTACTCGGGCATGCGTGTGCATATGACCTGCACATGACCCTGACAGGCCCTAGTTCCATTTATAGACATCATTAATGATTAGGTTGAAGTGTTCAATCATCAGCCAATTCCTGAATGCTTGAGTGAGGACACAAATCAAAGATGGACTCATGTTACTTCTTATCAACAATTTTGGGTGGCCACAAAGAACCTATAAATGCTCAGTTTTTGTTGCACTCTTACTGTGTGATGAATTGGGCATTGTGTTCCACTGGAACAAACCATGCACCGATCCTTCGGGGAACCACCCCTTGACATTTTTATCTCCCGCTATGAAGTGGGAGGAGGGATATTGGATTTGGGTCGGCCCGTCCGTCTGTCTGTCCATCCATGTGTCCGGGCCATGATGGGGGCAAGATTTCTCTGAAACTATTATACCTAGATGCGTGATATTTTGTATGCTTAAAATAAGCTACTCATGATCTACGTTGAGTTCGAAAATGGATGTTGAGGCATATTTTTTTTATGGAGTTATGGTCCTTGATCATGGGGGGGCGGATGGTGATGACACCGTCGTCTTGCTTAATCTGGAATCTAAAAAAAAATTGAGAAATTTTTTTTAGTGTTTGGGGAAATTGCCATTTAATTCATTCTGAGAGCTAATTACTTTTTCTCTCCATTCTGTTCTCTGTGACCACTGTCTAATTGAAATCTCTGCACTGTAATTGAATGCATGAGAATGAACACACTGTCCATGTCCCAGTGAGGGAGCTGAGACCTGGGCTTATGTAGTGAATATGCTGACTCCCTCATTCACTAACATTGGGATGATTATTCCCCTCACACTGCTTTCCCTCATGGGCCAGCCCTGGTCCCTCACCCCCTGTAGGGTTTATAGTCAGAGCATTGCTGGAAAGTTCTGTCTTTTATTAGTTGTCTGTGGATTGAAGATTTCCTGCCATATTCTCTAATGAATTCTTCTGCTTGCAAGAACATGAAGGCATCCATTGTTTAGTGTCAAAAACGATATGTGTTGTAAATTAGTGCTCCAGGTCTTGAGAAATGAGTTGAGTTGTGATGGTCAGAGTTCAATCTGTAAAGAAAAACATATTTCAAGGGACAGGAAGGTACTGTTGTTCGTGAAAAATTGGTTTCTTTTTCAAATATAGTGATGTGAATTTTGTCATTATTATTGATCACATGACGGAATAGCTGTTTTATGAAGGCGGAAGGATGATTATTTGGGTCGGTACGCCTCTGAATGTTTACTGTTGGGAGCTGATGAAATACTGCTGTAGTTGTTTGGAGATGAAGAAAGCTTGACCTGGAATGCAAGGCTGAAAGGGTTTAGCGGAGTTATGTGCGATTTCTCTGCTTCAGGCGCTGAGGTGACGTCTCTGTGCTGGAATGGCCCTGCTCAACAGGTGTCCAGATGCCTCTGTGGTTTTCTGTGTTTAAATGTGTGTGTGTGTGTGTGTGTGTGCGTGTGTGTTCTTGTACATGCTACAAAGTGAGAACCAAAAATATTTTTTCCTACGGAGTGGGGACATTACTGGTAAGTGAGGACATTTTCAGATGTTCTCACAACTACAAAAGTAAATTGTGATTTATAAGTTAAGGTTAGGGGTCAGGTTAGAATTAGGGATAGGTTTAGGTTAGGTTAGGTTAGGTTTCATTAAAATGAGCAGAACCAGATGTGAAAATATGTATGTTGTTTATCCTCATGATTTTTCATTCACAGTATTCACAAAAATCTAGCATTTCATTGAAGTAACATCATTGAAAGAGACAATACAATCATATCATGAATTTCTTTTTTTTCTCAAAGGTATGTGTGCCACAATTATTGGCACACCTTAATTTAAAATTTTCTGCAGCCTCTTTTAGCCGAGAGAACAGCTCTGAGTCTCCTATAATGCGTGCTGAGGTTGGTGGACACATGGCACAGAATCTGAGAACAATCCTCCATACAGAATCTCTCCAGATCCTGTATATTCCGAGGGCGATGCTAGTGGACTCTCCTCTCCAGCTCATCCCACAGATTTTCTTTGGGGTTTTGGTTAGATACTGCGATGACCATGACAACAGCATGATTCTGCAGTCAGTGAACCATTTTTGTGTAGATTTTCAGATGCGCTTTGGATCATTGTCCAGCTGGAACGTCCAACCATGGCTGATTTTAAGCTTCCTGGCAGAGGCTGTTTGGTTTTCATTTAATATCTGCTGGTATTTGATGAAGTTCGTGATACCACATATCCTCACAGGATGTCCAGGGGCTTTAGTAGAAAAAACAGCCCCATAACATCAAAGATCCACCACCATACTGCACAGTGGGTATGAGGTGCTTTTTTGTATCGCAGTATTTCTGTCAACGCCAAGCCCGCCTCTGATGTTTGTTGCCAAAAAGCTCTGTTTTGGCCTCACCTGACCATATAATCCAGTCCTACTGAAAGATACAGAAATCTTTGGCAAACTGTAAGTGCTTTAGTTTGTAGTTGACTGACAGCTGGGGCTTTTTTCTACCAACCCTCCCAAACAACTTGTCGTGATGTAGGGGGCATCTGATGGTAGACTTGGAGATATTCTGATCCCAGGATTTAACTCATCTGTCACTCTCCAGCTGTGTTCTTTGGAGATTCTTTTGCCTGTCAAACCATCCTCTTCACGTTTTGTGCGGCTTATATACACACGTCCTTTTCGAGGCTGATTTTTAACATCTCCTGTCACTGTAAACTTCTTTATTATTACCCTGATGGTGGAAATTGGTGTTTTCAACTGTTTAGCAATTTTCTAACTTTAATTTCCCAATTTGTGGTGCTTAAAAACATCTGGTCACACCTTTTCATTGCGTTCTCCATCCTTCCCGTTGTGATGAATGAATGAGGGAATTTGGCCTGTGTCACCTCGTTTCTATACCGCAGGGAAACAGGATGTCATGGGTAACTGCTAAAGAGGTCCTTATTAAAAAGTTGGATTTAAAAATGTAAAATATTATTGGACATATACTTCATTTAGATTTTAATCACTTGAATTTCTTGGCCTGCCAATAGTTGTACATTTGTTTGAAAGGAAAATGTTTATTTCATAACAATTGTTTTCTTTCAGCAATTATACATTAATGAACTGGTGAGATTTTTGTAAATATTTTGAGTGAAAGAGCAAGAGGACAAATGGTCAAGACATTTTTACTGCCTGTTTTGCTAATATTCACTAATTATAATATTAATATTATAATATAATATTCACAATAATTCTGGAGGCATTTTTGGATTTTGGTGCAGAAATTATTTTTGATCGACACGAGTATAGAAAAACAAGTGTATGTGCGTTTGTGTGTGTGTGTGTGTGTGTGTGTGTGTGTGTGTGTGTGTATGTTTGTGTGTTACCACTGGGCATGCTGCCCTGAATTCTTGGGTAAAATGTCTCTCTCACTGAAAAAAAGGTTTCCCATGCTTTCTAGGAGATGAAAAAACAATGTTGCGTAATTGCTTAGAAACTAATGTCGCAATGTGGTGCCACTTCACATATCTGACTAAAATACATTTCCATGTAAACCTTAGTCTCCCGTTTGCTTCTCTCGAAGCAACAAGCAGATGTATTGCTGGTAGAGGGTAGTTTAGGACATTTTAACCAAAAAGAACAACTTTTCTTCATGTTTACAGTTTTATTAATGTACAACCCAGAGGGGATCATTCAGAACTTTAAAGCCCTGGGTGCTATATCGACTCATTTGCATTGCGAAAATCAATTTTTTTCCAGTCTCGCAACATTGCATTGAGCGTTTGCAGAATGTAAAAAAATATATAATTTTTAACTGAAATGAACCCAAGGCAAAGTTTTTAATTAGTCATGCTGAGTACATGAACTCCTCACAAATCAAACAGTGGGCTATTGCTGTATTTATCAACTTTTTTGCACTCCCATTTTAATTCACAAAATATTTTTTTCTATGTTTTCCAGAGACACTACTGGATGACTTCCTGTTGACCTACCTGGTGTTCATGTCCACAACTGACCTGTGCCAGGCACTGCTGGGACAATATCCTTTTTACGGCCGGTTGCTAAGCTCGGACAGGATGACGTAGTATTCGCATAGCGCATATCAATCCATCACAACTGTAGATCACCGTAGCCTGGGCCCTGGAAGCCGCAGTAATACACTTAATGGAGAGTTTGCTCCTCACCTTGTATTATCATAGACTTGATGGCCACCAGCTTTATATAGACTTTGACCCTCTCTCACTAACTTTATCTAAACAAGATCTGCTGAAGTGGCAAAGTGTTTGTGCCCAGTTGGCAACATGCAGGGTCTATTTCTGTAGGCTGCATTCCTCCACAGTGGACCTGAGGGAGTCGACAGCAGTGCGTAAATGATTCCGGTTATTTCCTTGAAGGAGAAGAACATCGAGAGAAAGCTTAGTAAACCCGCGGAGTTTGGTAATGATGGCCTACCGTCAGGCATAGTAATGAGCCATTTAGCGCCTGCTGTTTATTCGACAGAGCTGTCCTCCCCAAGGCTCATTGCCTCACTATGGAGGCAGAGATCTAAGTAGAGCCCTGAGTGTATTCCATGGAAATGCTAATGTCATAGGCCCGTAAGCAGGAGTCAAACCCCCCTTAACTCCCTGTCCTCACCTATTGCTCGAAGAGATACCGGGGCAAAGAGGAGGGCAAGGAGGCACTCTACAGGAAGCGCAAAGTCCTGCACCTGGTGTCACAGTGGAGCGCCCTCTACAGGGACTTCCTGCGTGACGACGAGCAGGTCAAGCTCTTCATGAAGGTGAGATGGGACCTCGGGAAGGGGAAGCAGGGAAGGAGAGAGGATGGGAGGGGGAGGATGTGGGCAGATTCATACAGGGGAGAGAAGAGGAGGAGTAGGAAAGAGCTGAGTGGGGGAGGAGGAGAACGAGTGAGTGAACTGGAGGCGACAGCTAGAACGCCGCAAGGGCGCGAGAGCAAAGCGAGAGAGATCCATGGGGGGGAAGAGATGGAGGAGAGAGGGGAACAGGAGAACTGATGGCAGTGCAGGTAGAGGGAGTGCAGAGTTGGAGGAATAAAAAAATGATTCTTCGAAGAGAGGAAATGATAATAAAGAGAGCGTGAAATACCTGCCCAATGGCTATGCGATTTAGCCTTTTACCTCACAACAACGAGCTTTGCTTTGACTCCCAAAGATGGATTACATTAGCCATTTTACTGTAGTAATCAGCTTTAAAAAGGCTTAGAATTACTTTGGCGTCAAATAATTTTACAGTATTGTTATGTTTTATAATGTGATCAAGGTTTGAAAAAAGATTACAAGCTGCAGTATTACAGGATAGTGAGAAAATGAGCTTTCATTTGCTTCAAAAGGATGCACATGCAAGCTCTGGCAGATGGTAAAATGTGGTCTTTTTTTATTCTTCCCAGAGCTGAGTTTAATTTCTTTGGAAATACAAACATGGATTAAAGTTGAAACATATGGCACTGCATAAGCCTCTAAGACTGGTGGTCTCTTAAGGTGACCATGCCATCTTGTTGGCCTGGACAATCTGTTGTGTCTTTTTTCAAAATTCGGTTACAACTTCCTTATGTTTGTCTTCAGTCCAAACATTCAGCAAGCTCACCTGTTTAAGAAAACAATTGTACTTAACGTGACTGTTTACTTAGCAGATGTTTACCTGCAATCCACAGTTGTTCGGCCACGCAGAAAGTCCACACATTTGTTATTCGCATTATCTGCCTTGCAATATAACATTGAGTAAAGTGAGCTACATATCACAGCCTAAATCTTCTCTGTGTGGAATGATGAGGTATTATGTTGTGAAATCCATGAGGCGGTAGCCTAAGGCAAACCTATGCTAATGTTTACTGCAGTGGCTCAGTGTTTTCTCTGAACAACGTCTGATTACTATTACTCTGCAGGAGAGCAAATGATATAACATAACCTATAGTTTCCCACCTCTGGTTTGTAAATGAATCATAAATAGAATCAAAAATAAATTTTTGCATTTAAATCTGAATTTGACAGATTAAGGGAAGAGCAAAATTAGCTGTTTTGTGAACGTCACAATGAATTCCTAACAGCATTGCCCTTCCTTTCTCATTGGATTTATCAAAGTGTAATGTAGTCAGTGGCCACTTTATTGGGTACACTAATACACCTGCTTACTAATGCCAGTACCTGATTAGCGTGTGGTAATAATGCAAACAATGCAAAAAAAAAAAAAAAAAAAGCATGAAACCTGCAGGGTCCACTAGGGACATCTAGTGGAGCATAAAGGTGCTGCAGTGGCAACATTCATAATATATGTCCCTGGTCCTCCAATCACAGTCCCCGAGGTCTGAGAACTGCTGGTTTTCCACCCTCCCTTTACCATGGACTCAGGTGTTTAGAATGTCTGGCCAATGGGAGTCACAAAGTGTTCATTTACTTGCCTGGGATAACAGAAAACCCGGGCTGGACTTTGATTCAAGGTCCAGATTTGAGGATCCCTGAATTATATGCGATGATAATTTGAAAGGAAAAAATAACTGTCACTATTTTCAAGAATAGCAATCTGTCAAGTGTGAAGTAATTAATTTGAGAAATTCAGCGGCAGGTCTTGTCCCACCCAGTGCTATTGTATTTTATGTGGTCTCATTGTATTCATTATGGTCAAATATTGGGGCTCAGAGTATTATGAGGGGTGTTCGGTTGCTGCGTTGGATTCCTTATTCTTTAATCATTAATACTGCCAAAGCTGGTTTGAACCGGTGTCGTAATTTTAGTTATCAATAGTTGGGGGGGAAAAAAACATCTGCAGTCAAAATGACTGACTTTGCCTAAATAAATTAGCTACTATTTATGTCTGCAATAAACATTTTTACAAAAAAAAAGTTTAAAGAACTCTGCTGTTATCAATGTATTCCATCTGATGGAGTTTCAGCAACATCTGAGATAGTGGGTGAGTGAACCTTTTTTCCTCTGGTGACTTGGCACAGAATACTCTAGCGGAATGATATGAATACCTCAGAAAAAGCTGATCTCCTGGAATTTGGATGCACAATAGTCTTTGGAGTTTTGCAGAGAATGGTGCCATAAAACATCCAGTGAGCGCCATTACTTCATCGAAAATGCCTTGCCAATGAAAGTAGTCGGCAGAATGGCCAGACTGGTTCAAGTTGACAGGAGTGTAACAGTAACTGAAATATTTCAGTGTTGCTGTTCAGAACAGCATCTCTGAATGCACAACCCACAAAACCCTGAAGTGGACAGGCTAAAGCAGCAGAGGACCACACCTGTTTCCCATCCTGTCCTCTGAGAACAGGGAACTGGGGCCACAGCAAGCCAAGACTGTCCAACACTTAACCGTAGATTAGTCAGACCTGGGGACATTGTTCCAGTCTCGATTTCTGCTGCAACATGTGGAGGGTAGGGTCAGAATTTAGCATTAACAATGTGGATCCATTCTGCCTTGTGTCAACATTTCAAGCAGGTAGAGGTAATATAACCTAATGGGGTATGTTTTCTTAGCACACATTACGTTCCTTAATACCAAGTGGGCAATGCTTAAATACCACAGCCTACCTGAGTATTGTTGCTGACCGTGTGCAGTTTTATATGACTAGCATATCTATCTTCTAATGGCTACTTCTAACAGGATGAGGTCAGTGTTCTCCTGTGGCCTCCATAGTCACTAAATCTGAATCACGACGGCACCTTTGGGATTATGGTCGAATGGGAGAGCAGTTGTGTGATTGAGCAGCTGACAAACCTGCAGCAACTGCATGATGCTATTATGTAACCATGGACCAGAATCGGGGTGTCTTGGTGGCACTCTCTGTCATGCACTATCCGAATGCTCCATATGTCGCAAGTGTCTTCCTCTCTCTTATTCCCCATTCGTCCTGTAAAAATACTGGAAAGCCCTAAAAAAAGGCTTGGAAATAAAATTGGACCAGAATCTCGAAAGGCTGAATCCAGGGCCATGCTAAATCCAGGCCACAAAGAATTCAGGCTGCTTTGGAGGCAAAGGGGATTCAGCATTAGAGTATTAGAAAATTGTGCCTGATAAAGGGGCTAGAGAGTGTATATTCAAGCATTTACAAATACGCACATGAAGACATATTGCCATGTTTTGTCGATGAGGACCAGCATTTGATACTAGATTGGGGTAATTTGAAAAAACTTGGCTTTTTTCACTGCAGCCTGGTATACAGTGGCATATTATTCTGATGCTTTCCTGAAAAAGTAATGTGCCAGGCAAAGGCGATGGCCTAGGAATTCACCCAGATATGTACCTTATGGGTTCAAATACAGTTCCACTCCACCACACTGTTAGATTATGAAACCTTATGGGATGTGCGTTCTGTGTACCAGCCGTTTGTAAACTGCATGTTTACAGAGTGATGACTCCCATAACCTGTATTGCTAGACATTCAATGTTTGCTTAAGAGTACTTGGTATATTTGAGGGGTGTCATATTTCTGAGTAGTATGTCAGAGGTAATTTGTCACACAGATGACGTTGCTGCCTACAGTGAGGTCTGCAGGTATTTTGACAATGACCCAAATTAAAACAGCTGTATTGCCAATATCGTCCACTTCAAATGGATGTACCTACAGTGACTGACACCTGTAATTTTATTGTATTGCATCCATATTGAGTGAAACTTGGAGGAATAAAAGCGCTTGATTTGATGAAAATGATTATGGAACTCGCAACCGTAAAGGAGTAATTTAAGCGCATGCCCGTCCACTTCTTCAGGGATTCGAATGTGCCAACGCACATTCACAGTGATTCGTGTCTCCTGTTCCTCTACAGACCCTGTACCGGTATGCACTGGATGACCTGTATGAGTATCCATCCCTTGAAAAGGACCTGAAAGACTTCCAGAAGCTTCTGAGGATACATCGCAGACAGTGAGTTTCATTCTCTATACCAGGGGTGGGGAACCCAGCTCCTGGAGAGCTATAGTGATGCATGTTTCAAATGTCTTTCTGTTTTAACACACCGGATTTCATTGACTGTAGCCTGTCAGTCTCGATAATGGCTGTTTCTCGAAGTGTATGCCGCATCTTGGGTAGGCTGCTGCATCATTGCAGACTGTTCCATCGTGGAGGAGCCTTCAAATACGGCTGCCTTCATCTCACCTGATAACAGACAGAATTGTCAACATGGAGATTAACCCCTTTGCGCAGAACACAAATAATGCCAATTTTATCCTGTCATGCATGAGCCTATTTAGGCTTTATAACTCAGTATTTGTGTCACAGAGAGTCGAAAATTATTCCAGTGAAGCAAGACCTTTGGAAATTCAATTACAGAATTATTTAGGAATTAAATTTCGGAATTAACGGACGCCGGCGTCTGTATCTGCGCAAAGGGGTTAAGTGTAAATGAGTCTACAATTCTGTCCGATATCAGGCCATACAGAGGCATTTCTTAGGCAGTAGCCTAAGCTTTGAGAAATGGCCAATGAGACAAATTCTTGATACCAAGGCAATCGGGTGTGTGAGCAGAGAGACATCAAAAAACCAGGACTATGGCTCTTCAGGAGCAGGGTGCCCTATCCCTGCTATCCACCCTCTTACTGTACTGCCACTGCGTCATGACTTAGAGATTTCCACCAGTCTAAATGTGCTGCAGGCTTCCAGTTAAAAGCATTACTCCTGCAGAAGATAATGGCTTTTTCATGTAAAATCTAATTATTCTGCCATTCAAGATGGCATACACACAGCAAACCATTAGATGAATAGCTTATTGAACCCCTTTAGCTTAATGATGCACCATCACGGCTCCTTGGCACATCGGCTAACAAGGTCTCTCTGCTCTTCCAGAGATGCATGCTGTGCATGTAGCAGTCCAGAAAACCATGTTCCCCAGGTTCTCATCATAATATTCATTCTCAAAGTGGCCCATGAGGTCCCTTCGTAGCATTTACATAACACGCGTGGCAAGAGCCGGCCATTCAGCCCGGGAGATGCTTACTTCTCGATGCAAATCCTCACTCACACGTACGACATGTTAGATTACACAGTTGTTAGACGCCTGTAAAATGATCTGCCTGTACAAAAGGGTTTCAAATCTACACTTGAGATAAAATTAATTGCTTGGAGCATGAACTGCATATAATACACTCTCAGTATATTATACAAGCTGGCAAACGACAGTGATTATGTCGAAGGTTAATTCCGCTCAAATGGTGTGCTGTCTTAGCCTTTTAATGGATTTTGTAAAGCAAAAATATTTCACTTATTCCTTGAATGACAGGTATGCCACCGAGAGCCACGCACTTTACATGTGACCTCTCATCACTCAGTTATCCATTTGAAAATGCTAAAAGGCGGCTATTTTTAGCATTGCATTAGCATTTTGAAACAAAATGGCCTCTCAGTTTGAAGAGAAGTGATGTGCACTTATTTTCTGGCATGAATGTTCAGGCCAGTGACCTGTAGCATGCAAGGAAAGAGCTGTGTTGAGATGTGATGGATGAATTTCCCTCCTTGTCTGTAAATGTGGAAGTGGAGGACATGGTGGCATAAGGGAGGGGCATTCGCCCGTGAAAGTGGGGCTTTGTCTCTGCTCCTTGTGCTTTCATGTCCTGGGAGCAGACTCTGACAGCACCCTCACCAGCGTCATGCCAGCTGCAGATTAGACACACTGGGGTACAGCTGGGACAAACCTTTTCATCTCAACAGTACTCAGTACGAGACATATTTTCCAATGCAGAAATATCTGCAAACGGATTTTGAAGATGGCCAGAAACATAATCTTAACTAGAGGGCACTTGGTACAGCGCATACCTCAACCACGCCATATATCTGTTCTTTTGGTTAGAGAATATGTTCCATTTCACGTCCAAAATTAAATCAGCTCTTCCCTGGACTACCACCCATCATCCTACCAAATTTTGTGCCAAACTGTTCATGACTTTTTGAGTTATCCAGTCAGAAATATCACACAGGCCCACGATAGACAGATATATTTTAATTCTACCAGATCCAGAATCCAGAATATGTTCTGGATCACTTCCAAAATAAAGTCAACTCATCCTTGGACTACCACCTATCATCCTACCAAATTTCGTGCCAAACCGCTCATTACTTTATGAGTTATCCTGTTAACCGATAGACAGAAGGACAGACAAGCAAACAAATGGATGAAATCATAATCTCCTTGGAGGAGGTTAAAAACTGAAAATGGACTATCTCTAAATGGAGCATTCTGGATGTTTGCATGAGTTTATTTGGCCTGCGAAGACCTCGTTCTGAACATTTATCATCCTCGGATGCGCTATGGACAGGTTTTGAGTTTTCTCTTGGTGGTTTAATGTTGTGGTCTACACTGTGAGGTCCTTGCTTGTTGCTCTCTTGGTTCCTGTGTACAGACTGAACACAATTCCTGGACAAACATGGAAGCAAATGAGGGTCATTAAAATTTTGAGCTTGTGAAAAAGTTTTGTGCTCACAAATATAATCTGCACATACAGTACCTGTCAGAAGTTTGGGCACGCTTTTCTGATGTCACAGTACTCAGTTTAAACGGCTTAACCTCTCTATATAATCTCAAATGGAATCTTGTAAAAGGTAAACAGTCAGAAAAAGTGCATAATTAACTTGTTTGAATAGTGTCAGAAATTTTGCAATTCTCAAAGAAGCCATATTTTGCAAAGTAAACAGACAAATTAACTCCTTGTATTTTCCAACAGCCAAATTAAAGTCAAGCGGTTTTGGGCCTTATTGGGCAAAAAGGTTGATGAAGAGCACACTTCCAGAGCACGTCTTTGGGAAGTTAGACAGCCGTGCCACTGCAAATTCATTACAGTCATATGACTGCCCTTGTTAAAAAAAAATGTGAGAATGCTCTGCAAGTATGACAAAAAATGGTGGTTAGTTTGATGGATTTAATAATTAGATCTTTTTTTGCAAAATAAAGGCTGCTTATTTCTTTATTTAACATATATTGTAGGAAAAATGCTGGTGTTTCCAAACTTTTGACAGGTACTGTATGTAAAATGTACTGTATACTAAAAGTTTTGTGGCTGTAGAAAAATTTTGTGCATGTGTGAAGAAGTTTTGTAGTCATAGATATAA
The DNA here is from genome assembly GCA_029692085.1 of Gymnothorax javanicus. NCBI lineage: Eukaryota > Metazoa > Chordata > Actinopteri > Anguilliformes > Muraenidae > Gymnothorax > Gymnothorax javanicus. The sequence continues at coordinate 150,328,285 of CM056193.1, read as the reverse complement.
TTTGCATATATGTAAAAAAAGTTTGGTAGCTGTAAAAATCTTTTGTGCATATGCAATTAATAACTGGAGCAGCCTGTCAAGGCTTGTGCAACTGCAAGTGATTGTACCTGCTCTTCCAATATTTAGCTGCACTCAGGTTTATTAATTTTGAATAAAGGAAGCTTTGCAAAACTGAGGCCGTTGTTTGGGTAAATAATACCTTTTTGTCTATATGCTAAATTCCATTTGGATGATGTTCTGTGGTTCTTGGCCATATAGCTAAGTTTACGAAAGGTAGCCAAGTGGCTTATTCCTTGATACACCTTGTGAACTCAACCCCTTGTGTAATGAGACATGCTGAACAATGAAGAAATGTTGCCTTCTGTCAATTTAAGGGGGCTGTGATGTGGTCAATGATAAATATTTATGTATATTGAGTAGGTCCATAATACACATTGCTTATAGCCCCAAAAGTGGCCACAGTAGTTCCATTGCTTATATTTGCTACATTGGCTATATTTCACACCGGTTTCATTTGAATCAGACACGTGGATTCATAATGTTAAAATGCATGTTTTAGCTGTAGCTAAAGTGAACATTATATTTCAAAACACGTTTTTTATTTTAGAAGTTCGGTTTAAGTGTCATTATTATCTAATAGGCCCCGTTAAAGAAAATATTAGTTTATCATCCTTTTAATCTGAAAAATGTGATGCAGATGGGTTTTATTTTTTTAGTAAATTTTCTATGTAGAGCCTTTGTCCTCCATAGATAAATGCATGCTTAGTCAATAAAACGCTCAGTGAACTCAACAGTGCATTCATAATGTTTTTCTAGGTTTCTATACCCATTAATTTTCCGGTGCCCATCTGAGAACAACTCAGGAACATAACTTTTCAAATTAATGGCTTAAGCTTTCGTTTATGGGTACATTCGTTGTACTCGCTAAGAGCTTTAGGCCGATTGCCCTTAACTGTACGATACTTAAAAAAAAAAAAAAGAAAAAAAAGAGATTAATGCAGCAACGAGTTCCGATGTAGGCGGGGATGATAAACTTATATTTTGTTATGGGGCCTTTTATAATCTCAGGCACAGTCATTCAAAATGAATAGAAGGCTTGCTCATTGTTAATGCCATTGAGATTTAAGCTACAAGAATGGGGTGGCTAACATTCAGTTCTATGTCCGTTATGGCAAATGCTAGCACCTGACGTGTCTAATTCAAATAAGCCGGTTAGCTAACTTCCACAAACATACATTATAAACAGTAGCTAACAAACTCGCAACATCATCCAAATGCAATTTAGCATGTTGGGGGAAAAAATTGAGTACTTGCACCCTGTTTCTCAGTTTTCTTTATTCTAAATGCACTGACTTGAGTTAACTGATGGAAGAGAGTGTACTGTCACCCCCGTCTATGCAAGCCTTAACAGGCTGCCTCAGTTATCACTGATCCACTGTGCGAGTTTAACTCTCCACTGGCCCCTTGCACGAAACTCCTTGACAGGCGGCGCCAGCTATCTTCGATGCACAAGTAAAGTTAACACTTGACAGGCGTTGTGTTGTTTTTGACCAATTTTTAAGTGAATCGGCAGCTCATGGCCTTGGGTCCTGCAGCTTGAAGCCACTTTTCTCTGCTCATCGGCTCAGTTTTGAGGTTCATAATCTTATGAAAATATTGAGTTTTGGATTCTTTAGCTTTTTTGTTGTGCATCGTATCACACAACAACATTTTGGCATTTTTATTGTTTCAGTTCGCAAATCAAAAAAACAATAAGGCACTGTCATGGCTTGTTTTCCCCTCAGCAGTGTGCTGAAACCTTTTGCCCCCTGATTGATTTGATTGACTTCCTCTGATTGGATTGTCATTGGGCCACGTGCCTATTGGCTAGTCAGAGCGCAAAATGCTGATTGGCTAGTTAGCTGCAGGTGTGACATTAGGGTCAAAATATGCGTTTGTAATTTGTAGTTTGTAGCTCATAACTTCAGTATTGCATACGCATATTGGAAGTTTGTGTGTCTGTTTCTCAGACTTTGTTAAACCTCACAATTGGAAATGTTCCTGCAAATTTTAATTATACATGCACAAAATATTTGTACAGCCAAAAAAATATTTTACACATGCGCAAATTATATCTTTGTGCAAAAAACTTGCAAGCTCAAAATTTTAATGACCCTAATTTGCTTCCATAGACACAGAAGTCAATTTATTTAGCTGTATCATCAAGATTAGACATGTTATAATGCAAGACATTCCAGGTCTTATTGAAATCTCTGAACCAGTGTATTTAATCCAGGTATGAAAATTAAGACCATCCAAATGTGTCAACGCTTTTTGCATCTGATGGAGTTTGTTTTTACCATTTTATTTTCTGAAATAAACAGATCAGTTTGGTCTGTTAAACAAGGTCCTTCCCATACCTACCCCTGACCTGTTAGAGAAGACATAGGAAATAATTTCTGACAAGAGTTTCATCACTGTGACCCTGCATTATTCAATTTAACCTCCATCTGATCCTACTGCTGAGAGGCTCCAGTGTCCTTTAGACCACACTCCTCAGTCAGTGAGCGTTATACCGCAATCACGGTTAAAGTGAGAGTAGGAGTCAGCACCGTGACCATAGCTCCCACAATGGAAGCTCTACCCACAAATAACCTCTCATTTAGTCATGACCCATACAATGTCTGTCATAACTTGCAGTATCACCACTGGAGTTTATAACTGTTGATCACTGTTTGGTACCGAATGCTATGATCTCATGTTTGGACATAGAAATGGTGGAAGTGGACACTTAATGCTGAGGCCATTGGCACGTAATTCACGAGACAAAAACACTGAAGTACAGGGAATGGTGGGTGGGGGTGGGGGTCGGGTGTTGCTATGTTTAGATCTCTGGGGCGTGTTCGCTTCACCTTGGAGTACATGGACCTGTGATTACATGGAGAACAAAATGAAAGAGCCTTCTGACATTTATCATAACATTGCACCTTTTTTGCTGTGCTATCAAATGTATTTTTTGAATGACAATTATAATCTTTGAGAGTGATGCTATGAATTAATGAAGGAGGAGAAGGTAGCACTCAGAGGTAGTGGTCATAAATGAATGAGATTATTTCCTTTATAGGATATGGGTTTGATGTGATTCTCTCTCTCTCCTCTCTCTCTTTCTCTCTCTCTCTTGCTCTCTTCTTGCCTCCAGCACAGTGGATGAGTACTCCCCACACAGAAAGGTAAGTGTCACATCTGTATTCCAATGAGATTTGCCTGCAGTTTCAAACAATCTACAGCAAGTGAAGTGTGGAAAAGGAGAGCGGGAGGGAGGGAAGGAGGAAGGGAGCTGCTGGAGGAAAAAGTTCGTTAAGGTTTACAGTAAAGGGGAGATGGAGTTCGGAGGCAAAAAAAAAAAAAAAAAAGCTGGGGACTGCAGTTGGATGGATGAAAGACATGCAGGAAGGGACGAGACGAAAACAGATTTAGCCAGAGAAAGATAAACCAAGAGGAGAAGGTGAAGAACGGATGAAGGCAAAGTAAGATGGAGATTAGTCGAGTCAGGTCCATACCACTCATTACCCAGGGGAGTTATTTAGCTGAAGGAGTGATTCAGGATATAAACTTGTTTTATGACCCGATACAGTAAGTGTATTTTATAGTTCTGTTGTCTGATTGGATGTGGTAAGAATAAGTAAATAAGCCTTCGTTAGTGAGCGTGTTCACATTACATCCTAATGTCAGCTCCATAGGTACCTTTGTTAATATAATTTGACAGTTGTGTAATTTAATCAGTTTATTGGGAATGGTAAGTGCAGTTACTCTTTCAGCTATTGGATTTTTGATTTCAGTTGTTCTCTGGCTGTCTGAGTGGCAGATGTGCTGTCCACATCACTGTCGTCAGCCCATTTCCTGTGAGAATCTCAGCTGGGCTGTAACATTAAAACTGAAGTTCCAGCGCACAATGTGAGTGCGTGCTCTCAATGGCCTTCCTTTCCTCTTTCAGAATAAGGCTCTCTTCCACCAATTGAGTCTGAAAGAGAACTGGCTCCAGCCCAGAGGAACACAGAGAGAGGCCAGGGAAGGTGGGCAGTGATGATGCATTTACACACGCACACTTAACACACACATGCTAGCACACACGCACACACACACCAAACACTCGCGTGCACACACATATAAGCAAATTGACATGGGCACACACACACACACACACACACACACACACACACACTTTAATGCAAATACAAGCATGTACTCTTTTTGCACAGGGTAAAAATATTGGCCTGAATAACTTCAATCTAACTTAGTCATAAACTCATTACTGATTAATGGACCTCTTTCATGGGCCTGCCAAAAACTGGGTATTTTCATATATTTTCAGAATGTTTGTGAAATAATGCGATTTAATGCTTTGAAATTTTTTTTTCACAAATTCAAGAGGGATATAATCTGGCTGGTGAAATCAATTTGTGTAATACAGTACTTTAGCTAAAGGTAATCAGGCACAGACCAGCCCATTCTGGGATCTAAGCCCAAGGTTTCATAACAAAGGCGGCACTGCATCCTGATTCAAGGACCCTATGTTTCCTGCAGAGGAACGAAGCCCTTGGAAAAAAAGCCCAGCCATTGCATCACAGTCGTCAGCAGATGAGCTCAGTTACCCAGAAGACACTTATGCTGATATGCATTTTATTTGTTTACAATCGAGGAAACTCAAGAGGGCCAAATTATGCTTGGTTTTGCTAAGCTCACCAGTTTGATTAGTCTAATTACGTAATTAGCTGTGAGCATTTCTCCAATTAAACGGTTTGACGATATTTCTTCATTACGGAATCCAAACACAGCTGTTCTGCGGCAGTTTGTCATCTGCAGCAATGTAGAAAGAAGTCAAAAGTGAGTACGTGTGGGCTGGCACTGCGATTCAGGGCAGGTGTTTGAGAACGAGCACATACGCACGAGCACTGACACTCCCGTGGTACGACCACAGTGACTGGTGTATCTGTTTCAGCAATACGCAGTTGTATTTAGGAGTTGGCATCAAGCCGGAGAGCACAATAGTGAGTGCTAACGTGGGTCTCCGCCCCTCTGCAGTGTTCTGCCACGTGTATGTGACCATGGACTCTTACCTAAGCGTGAGGACGCAGGTGACGTTGGTGGCCGAGGACCTGCTGCGGGCGATAGCTGAGAGGCTGGAGTATCCAGAGGAAGACATGGTGCTGGTAACTGTCGCCTATCCTGAAGGTAACTGCTCCTTCTGACGCCCTGAGCTTTTCAGTGCTCGCAACGGGTAAAATAATAGAGCCAATTCTCATCCTGATGTGTCACATATTGACACCACCTGACCAAGCGTCAATATACGACGCAAAAGGACGCTTTTTCCATCCTTATATGACGCCTGTTTAAACAAACCCTTCCCCCTTACCCCTAACCCTTAACCCGAACCCCTAACCCTTAACCCGAACCCTAACCCTAACCCTAAGCGTGAAATAAAGACGCCAAAATGTTCCTTTTGCGTCATTTGTCGACGGTTGGTCAGGTAGCGTCACTACAGGGTGTATCAAAAACAATGTCCCACTTTGAAAAATTGCCCTGAAATTGGTGTTCTATAATTTTTTGAAAATCTTTTTACATAGGTTACATACGTTGATAGACAATGGTTCAGTGCTTTTTTGTGCAATTGCACATACTCAACATGTCACGCATGAGTGAGCACAGGCTAATTACGTAAATTGCGGTACATCTGTTTTGTGTGAAAAAGTGCTGGGATCAAAACAGGATCTGAGACCATGAGAAGCAACGTTAGGTATGCCCTCAAGTGTTCTAAAAATTTTCAGGAAATTGTTTTAACCCTTTGCTCTCCAGGTGGTTAACAGTCCTTTTATGTCATGTTGTAATCAATGAATGGGCGTCCCCAGAATGGTGCAACACCATTCAAAAGTGTACGTTACTCCACCTGGGGACTTGGATGACCTTGAGGAATGCATGACGGCAGAAGTCAATGTTCTCAGAAGGGACAGAGCTTTGATCCGCCGTGCAATGTACGATATGCTGAGGAGGGCCCAAATCTGCTGGAAAAGAAATGGTGAAAAAAGAATAAAAGTCCGCACACTGTTTAAATAGCTCCCGAGGTGCTGTTTAAACCTGGGGAGCTATTCAAACAGTGTGCGGACTTTTATTATTTTTTCTGCATTGTCCTTTTAGGTCGAGCACCTGCAAATTTCTAGTTTTGATGTGCGTGCATTTTTCTGCTTCTAGGAAAGAAATGGTGCACATGTTGTGGACGCGTGAAAGGGTTTATTCAAAAGTAATGGCAATTTGTGATAAACAAAGGGCATACCTAACCTTACTTCCTATGGTCTCAGATCCTGTTTTCGTCCCAGCACTTTTTTTTTTTTTCGCGCAAAACAGATGTATCGCAATTTACGTAATTAGCCTGCGCTCACTCATGCGTGTCATGTTGAGTATGTGCAATTGCACAAAAAAGCACTGAACCATTGTCTATCAACGTATGTAAAAGGATTTTCAAGAAGTTACAGAATATTAATTTTAGGGCAATTTTTCAAAGTGGGACATTTTTTTTGATAAACCCTGTGCATGACGAGTTGGGATGAGAGAGTGTTGAATAATACATTCTGTCGATCACTCTTGTGCGTGAACCAATGAAAGGGCAGCTCTGGAAAACCAGTATGGTTCAGTACGGTGAGTCACTGCTGTATTGTATTACATTATGTTTCATTACGTTTATTTAGCAGACGCTCTTATCCAAAGCGACTTACAGTAAGTGAATAGAATTAGGTAATTGACAGAACATTATTATTGCCACATTGTTGTTTTTATCTTAATGTGGTGAGTAGATTTTTCTTCATAGACCTCCTGCTATTTAATAAAATTTTGCTCTCATACAATTTTAGGATTTTTTGTTTATGTGTTGGCAATCTAAGTAGAAGAGCTGATTTGCGGATTGGGTACTTGGACCGTGAGCTTGATTATTTATCTTGTTGCTTGTTTCTTAAATATTCAACCTTGATGATAGAAGCTAAAATGGCATGAGCTTATGTGAGCCATTTCACTACAGAAGAGCATCTGCTGGGCCCATATGTTTGACCAGCAGTTCACTACTGGAAGAATGAGTGCTTTCCTGGTGTCATAAATTTACTTTGCACACTGTTGGACTGTTTCTGGTGGTGTAACATAGCCTCAGTTTATAACTTAAGTATCATGGCAGCTCTGTATTATTGTCATCGCATATTATGCCCAGTCTTTGAAGAACCCAAACTTATATTTTCTGGGACAAAATAGTGAAGTGATGCATTGGCTGTACAGTATTTACTGTCGTACCACGATACAAATAAGCTAAGCTACGTATATAAATAATCTACCATCTGCTCTCTCTCCTTTTACCTCTCTGTCCCTCTTTCTCTCACACACTTACTCTCTGTCTTAAATTGTTAATTCAATTCTAATTAAAATTTAAACTGTTCTTTGCAAAAAAAATCACACTGAGAGATTTATTATAATTAATTTATGACTGCAAGATGGAGAAAATGAGAACAATATTGTATTTTATGATTTAATTTTTAAAATTTTTTCCCTTTTCTGCAGAGAAGCTCATTCTTCAGCCCCACGACAGTATTTATTCAGAGTCGATGACGACTCCAGGGAGGCTGCTCGTGTGCCACAGAGACCTGACTGAAATAATGGTACGAGTTTGCATTCATACCGTACGCCATCAGTCACTGCCATTGTTTCATATGATGCGGGGTAATCCCCAATGGCTGTATCAGTTTACTGTTAAGAAATACGAAATGATACAACACTTGCCCTCAAAATGGCTCCTTAAGTGTTACTTGCGGTATATAGGTTGAAGAGCTGTGAGCTATATTAGGTTTAATCTGCATGCTTAAGCACTTTTTGGCAGACCTGGGATTTTAATCATAGAAGAGAGTTAGGATGCTGCCTCTCTCAGCTGCTGGGATCAGCACAGCTTTCTCTGGCTGCTGTGGGGCTGAATGATGGTGCACTGTTGTGCCTTCACAGCACAATACCCTTCAGCTAAAGCCCCACAACAAACGGCATCCCAGGAGGAAAAAAAAGATTTGTGTGTTTGGAGGAGATTTCTGAGAAAATATTTATCATTCTGTGAGCTAAAGGGAGGAATATGATTTAAAAGTAGATATTTTCAGTTGGAATTATTGATACAGTACCTATACATGACTGAACACCTCAAGTCTCATCAGAGTTGATGTGATTTCCTGTGGAGTTGAGGCAGTTAGTCTGTTTAAAACTGGCTGTTAATTAGCTTTTTAAGATTTACTTGGCTACTTTGCTCAAGGAACCAATAAATCTGATAATTGCGAATTTCTCTCTTTGAGATCGTTTTGCATTCATGTGAAGATTTAACTGAGCTTTGCAAAGCTAAGTTAAATGTATTATATAAGCATTGTAATGTGAATATGTCAGATATTGGTTGGGTCCTAATGAAAAATGCCTACGTTACATAATTTTGTTGTTTTCTTTGGATGAAATTGTGCTCTTTTTCACCATGTTCCTGGTTTTTTGGCGTTTTTTCTGGTAGAACCCATTCACTGACAGTGCGGAGCTGCAGCAGAGACCAGTCAGGTTGCTTGGTATGAACACATGGGATGTGTCTGTGGTCCTCACCAACTTTGACTGGAGTCTCTTCAATTCTATACATGAGGTATGTACTCTGTGCCTGAGGTATATATTCTTAATGTCACAGAGGAGGCACTGTAACTGAAAAAAAGGATATACAGTATTTCTCATTACAACTTTATACAAGTGACAGCTTGGGCCAATTGCTATCCAGGAACTTGCATTCACAGCTTTCTCGTATTGCTATTGGTCACATTCCTTTCATTGGCAAACTTCAACCAATATCTTTGCCATTGTAATGTTATCAATCGCGCAGGTAACTGTTAACCATCACAAGCGGTCGCTTGCAGTTGTTTGTCTATTCAAGTCAATGGGGGGAATAATTCACTCACTAGCTTGCTAACGCTTTTGACCATTGAAGTAATAAGTTACTTGTGTAGCTGTTATTGTGGAAAGTTGAATTTAATAATTTAATGGTGAAAAGCATGAGCATGCTAGCTAGGAAATTATTCATCCCATTGGCTTGAATAGATTGCCTGCTAGAAGCTAAAGTTTTTTTTTTTTTTTTTCATTTTCCAAAATACGACGCTGACATTTATAGGATAAATAGGATCTCATTTAATTTGTGAGCCCAAGATCAAATTTATAAAACTTGAGAAGTAGGGTCTATGTGCACAATGTACAAATAAAAACAGCAATCAGTAATTAGAAAATTACATTTAACGTATTTTCAGGTATTCAATTGAAAAAGACAAAATAAGAACTGTTTTAACTGATCAACTTATTTTTTTTTCTTTTTATATTGGCTGTTTCGAAATTTGATGTCCAATAAACATTCCAATGAAGTTGGGACAGGTGCATGTTCTCCGATGTGTTGCATCACCTCTCCTTTTAATTACACTCGGTAGTCATGTTGGAACTGAGGACACTCATTGTTGGAGTTTTGAAAGCTGAATTTGTTCTCATTCTTGCATGATGTAGGACTTCAGTTGGTTGACCCTCTGGGGATTCCATTGTCATATTTTGCACTTCATAATCCACCACACATTTTCATTGGAGGACTGGTCTGGGCTGCAAGCAATACCCATGCTCTGTAATTAAGAAGCCACGCGGTTTTAATACCTGCAGAATGCAGCTTGGCGTTATCCTGCTGGAACGAGTAGGGGCGTCCCTGTGAAGGAAATGATCTGGAAGGCGCACAAGTTTCTAAATGTGCGAGTAGCACTGCGTCAATTTTGCCTTCACAGATGCGCAAGTTTCCCCATGCCAAGTACACTAATGCAGCCCCAGACTATGATAGGTGCTGGCTTTTGAATATGTCATTGATAGTCTGGATGCTTCTTCTCCTCTTTGGCCTTGAGAGTAGGGCAGCACTCCATAACACTTCCCCGTCAGTCCATTTCAGATGAGCTCAAGCCCAGAGAAGACAGTAGTGCCACTGGGTGGTGTTGATACATGGCTTTCTCTTTGTGTAGTAGAGTCTAAATTTGCATTTGATGATGCCGCAACAACCTGTGTCCACTGACACAGGTCTTCTGAAGTATTGGACGTGCATGTGGTTATGTCCGTTACAGTGACATGTCAGTTATCAGTGCAGTGCTATCTGAGGGATTGAAAGTCACGCGCATTTAATATTGTATTCGGCCTCACCTTTTTCCTCACAGTGATTGTTTGTCTGTAATCTTGGAATATTTTCACTGATTTATGGACTGTCAGTGTTGAGATCCTTGAATCCATGCAATTATATGTTGGGAAAGGTTTTCGGCCGCTGTTTGACTATTTGCTCAAGCAGCTTTTCACAAAGAGGCAAACCTCGAATCTTCTCACTGGTAAACAACCATACCTTTGGAGACAGCTCAGTATATGCAAATGTGCACAAAAATCAATACAGCTGACAGAGTGAAACTTTAAATATTTCTTTCCTTTGTGCTGTTTTCAAATAAATGTCAGTAAAATATAATTTACATATCTCTTTATTCTGTTTTTAGTTGCATTTTACATACTTTCGTAATTCTTGTGGAATTGAGGTTGCACATAATAATAATAATAATAATAATAATAAATGCAACTTCATCTGGCCATTATTGAGTGTTTCTGTGTGAGTATGGCAAATATGTGCAGCTCTTAACTATTTTTGATCAGCGGATGATTTTTATATCCCTTATTTGCCCCTTTCTCTTGTCTGATATCCAGCAAGAGTTGATCTACCACACGTTCAGCCGTCAGGCTGGGGCTGGCCACACGGTGGCGCTGGACCTGCTGCTGCAGCGCTGTAACGAGGTGCAGCTGTGGGTGATGACAGAGGTGCTTCTGTGTGCCTCCCTGTGCAAGCGAGTGCAGCTCTTCAAGAAGTTCATCAAGATTGCTGCCCAGTGAGGATCCCTGCTTTATTATTATTATTGTTGTTGTTGTTATTGAATGTATTTTATCGAAGACATTTTAATTGGGACACAATGATTTATCTCATGACTGACCAATTAAATGGACAATGTATGCTTTTATCATTTTAGTAGTATTTATTGTCCTTGCCTTCACTTTAAGAAGATACACTGCAAACATTTTATAGATTAGATACAGAATAACCTGTTAGAAGGTTAGTCACTGCAGAAGTATAAAATTTTTAATATAGAACAGTGATTATTTGAAGACGTATATTTAATGTGTTCTCATGGCTACTTTACTTCACACCTTTATCCCACACACGCTTCCCCACTGTCCTGCTGCTGTGTGTCTGTCTGCTGTTATTTGGTTTAAGCTTGGTTTGGATATCAGTTCCCTCAGAGAGCAGTTACAACTGTCCTATACATCTCCTCTACCCATCGTTGCGTGCTGTGAGTCATAGTGGGGGAAGCTTGCCAGGTGTAGGAATGGGACTCTCTGTGCTGCCTATAGCCCATATGGGACATATGGCCTGTGCAGATGGGAGGTGCACCACCCTATCTGTCCTCTTCCTATAGTCATTTGTCAGATAGGTGACACACAGGCTAAAAGACCGTTTTTACCTTCTGACACTCGTCACCTCTATGTGTCAAGGTCCATCTTGCAGCGAAGCCATTAACGCTCGTGTATCTGCTTGCTAGCACTTATAAACAAATAATGAACCTGCGCTACAGAAATGGGGCCAAGCGAAAACCTTCGAGGACAGTCTTGATAAATATTGCATGGACGTTATGCTCATGGAAACTACATTTCTTTTTTTCTTTTTCAGCTGCAAAGCCCAGCGGAATTTGAATTCATTCTTCGCAATCATCATGGGCCTTAACACTGCAGCAGTCAGTCGTCTCAACCAGACATGGGAGGTAAAGAGAGAAGAATCTGATATTTGGACACACACTTGTTTGAACTTCAGTCATTATAGTAGATCTGTCAATACTGCAATGGATTAGTTTGTATAGCGTTGAATCGAGCGCTTCAGTTGCTGTCATTTATAGCCGGAACTTGGCTTGAAACCCTATTGGGTTTGAATTGCGAACATTCAGTGCCTGTCAAAAAATGGCCATCCTAAAATTGGCAAGGACAACACTTCATGTGCTTTTCAGATACTGTTTTTTTTTCTCATGGCATCTGTGAACATGTGATTAAAATTCATCCTCGGACAGTTTTCAAAGACGACGGCTCTTCGTCTTTGCTGAAGTTTCCGGTTTATGCAAATGCATGTACTCCGATGCCAAGCTTGTGTTGATATGGAACAGGTGCTTGTGTAATGTAGGACTGCCTGGTGTCTCAGTTTGCCTGAAATAAACCCTGTTTATTTGGATCCTCTGGCAATGAAAGTTTTTCAAGAAAGTTTTCTGCATTTTTTTTCCTCAGAAAGTCCCCGGCAAATTCAAGAAGCTTTTCTCGGAACTTGAAACACTAACGGTGAGTAGAGCCTCAGCTCATTGGAGACAAATTAGCCATACAGCACCATATATATATATAAATCGCTAGCATAAACACAGGTGTACATGCTGTATTATATATGGCCGTGTAAATCAGTGGGCCACTTGTTTTTGCTGTCATACTGAGGCTGTGCCTGTTCGCATTGTCCAGGGACAGTGTGGCAGATGGCTCTGTTTGTGTGGAGATCTGTTCCGGGAGGAGATGCTCTTGTTTTATATGCTGGCTGCCGCTCTCTCAGGGGACTGGCTAACATCCCCATCTGTCTCCACAGGACCCCTCCCTCAACCATAAAGCCTACAGGGAGGCCTTCAAGAAGATGAAGCCCCCAAAAATACCCTTCATGCCTCTGCTTTTGAAAGGTAATGGGCCAGAACAGTCCAGCTAAAGCCCTCTGACTGCTGAGGTTGGAGCAGAGGCCCGGTACAACCGATAATGTCAAAACAGGAGTAACGTCAAAGCGACGCATAATGTCAAAATCTTCGATGTTTATCGGTTGGAAAAAGTTTGACATTATATGTTGAGTTTGACATTATGAGTCGCATTGGTACGTGCATTATTTCAGATATTTTGACATTATGTGTTGTTTTGACATTATCGGTTGTAACAAGGCCCAGATACTGAAGGGCTCACTTGATCGATGCAGAGAAGTGATTTTGGGACCGGCGGGATAGAAAAGTGAATGGACTCAGCATGTGGTCGTATGGCGTGCAATGTTGTAGCACGACCGCATGATGATGTTAAAAACATGGTACTCTGGACCTGAGGGTCATGTCATTCGAGTCCCGCCCTGGGGTACATTCCCCGAAAAGCATAGTCGCTCACTATGTTAGCAACTTACATGCTTCTCTTTACATGGCTCCGGTTCTAACTGTGCGAGTTGCTAACACAGTTAGCTACTATGCTTTTGGGAAATGTACCCTTGGTCTCACAGGATGTGTGTTGCTACTATAGTTAGCACCTATACTTTCGGGAAGTGTACCCTGGTCTCAGAGGATGTGTGTTTGGCTGGACAGTATGGTGATAGTGGAAATTGTGGAATGGACTCGTGAGTAGAATGCGTGGCAGTGATGTCACTGTTTTTGTCCTTGGAATTTCAGACATAACCTTCATTCACGAGGGCAACAAAACCTTTCTTGATAACCTGGTGAATTTTGAGAAGCTGGTAAGTGAAGATTGTTTTTTTTGCTCTATATTTCCTAATCCAGTAATGAGTCTGACAGTGCTTTGTGACTTATGAAAATGTCTCAAATTTTCCTCTAACTTGAGCCGTCTTTTCTGCCCTAGCACATGATCGCGGACTCTGTCCGGCTCATCCGACACTGTCAGACTGACCACATGGGTGGGTATCCGTAACACCTATTGTGAGGGAGCTTTTGTGAACAAGTGCTTCAGCATTTTAGTATTTTTGAAGCCCAGACACTTGGGACTGAAAGCTTGGGTGTCAAATAAATACTGAAATTAGAATGCGTATTTGAGAAAATGGAATTCCGATTATGTAGAGAAGTTATCTAAGTCTTTGGCATATTAGTTTAATTGTCATAGAAGTTATCTATCAAGTGATTATGTCTTCTGCATTGCTGCCTTGTAGCTGATACTGTACACAGTTTACTGACCAGTCTATTGGGTGATTTGTGAAAGGAGACATTACTGTGTGTAGTTAATGGAAATTAGCTCTCCTGCAGGATGTGCTACTCATTTAAACTGAATGTATGTTACTGTTAGCTCTGATGTAGGAAGAAAAGGGAGGGTTTTTTTTAATTAATTTGTATCATTTACTGTTCTCACTTAATAATTACAGACATGCAATATTATTGGGGCATGTTGGTGGTGGATAAAAGTTAAAGGTCATGGGTTGATGTATCAGTTAACGGACTAAGGTCCATTACCTGGACAGTTTTAACTTAATGTGCCTTTGTATATTTAGGTGACCTGACAATGTTTAAGCTGTGTTTATTTGGGGGGGGAAAAAAGCTGTAGCTTCTGAAAAAAATGCTCTTATTTACGTACGATAATTGAAACATTGACAATTTTACCTGAAATAAGTCTTCTTTGAAAACCTTCATTCCTGATAAAGACTTGTTTGGGTCGGAATAGTGATGTTTTTATTACTGTAATAAATTGTAAGCAGTTTTCATTAGTTCAGCAACTGCAACTTATAAGCTGTTTTTAAAGGATATTTAATATATTGAAGGACACAGTCCCAGGAAACTAAACTTTTTTTGTTCATGAATGGTTTTTTTCTGATACAATAGGGAATGAGTTTGCCCAGAAGGACAGCCAAGATGTCAGGACCTATGTTCAACACCTTCATATCATCGACAATCAGCAGACTCTTTTTGAGCTATCACACAGGCTGGAGCCTCGGGTGTAGAGCGCCGAAGTTTGCTCGCACAGACCACCCCTCGCCCACAGCACTTTGCCAGGGAGAGAGAAGCACCCCAACACGATGTTTCAATGGCTCTGAAATGGAGCCGAGACCAAACCAGGCAAGCTTCTGTGGACTAAATGAACTGAAAGCCCGGAGCTGGGTCTGAATTGCCAACTGCATGCACCAGCTCAGCCACCAGGGGGAGACAGTGCACTACGCAGCCAAACCTTGTCCGACTATCTTGAAATGACCTAAGGAGAGGCTGGCTGATTTACTTTGCTTCAGACTGAATACTCCGGTGTCATTTTACAAGGTTTCTCAAAATAGCCCAAAAAACTCCTCTTTTGTGGGAATTACAATGTGTCATAAATGTCTTTGCCCCGCAGGATAACACCTAGGCTAGCATATGCTGGCGTAAAAAAACCTTTGTGTGAGCGAAAATCTTGTGCTAATGGAGCTCCACAGCTGTCAACTGTCTGGCTCTCTGAAATGTGAAACGGTTGTGTCTGAAATGGCAGTATTATTAAATATCATAGACATTTTTTAAAATATGATGGATGAATTTCTTTAGTTGATCCATAAATTAATAACCTCACTGCGTGGCTAAGATTTAGAATTTTTGTGCATGTTTATTTGCACTGGTTACTTCTTTTTCTTACTGTATACCAGTTTGTTACCATTTTCTGTATGTTTTTACTTCTTGCAGTTTTCAATCTCTTGCCATATGAAGTCTGGTGAAATTTATGAATTGCACAGATGTTTTCAGTTGAAAAGAATACATTGATTCTCATGTTACTTGCATTGGAATTTTTCTGTTGTATAGTTTTGTTACATTTTACTGTTTGTGTGTAAATATATTTATGTATATTTTTATTTGTGCTCCAAAGCCAGCCATATAATGTTGCCAGTGTTTAGTGCCAAACTAAGACAAAATGATGCAATTCAAATGGTCAAATCACACCTACCTTTTGTTGTAAAGCCACAAGTTAGGGGGAGAGGGGGGGAGGGGAGAGAGAATTAACTAATTATACACTTGCACATGCCAACAATGTCTTTGAAGCACCTATAATGTTGTGAGCTGTGCTGAGGTAGGATAGGTGTGTATCTGTAGAAATCACTTCCCAAAGTTCAGAGCAACACTGACATGTCACTAACCTTGGACAATCAGACAAGTACACTGAGGAAACAGAATTTCTCACTATATCCTCAGTTTTTGGCATTATAATGAAATTAGCAATAGTAGCACCATGAAAATGCATGGTAGTAGCTCAGTTTTACATATACAAAAGAAACATTTTTCAAATCAGTTTAGATTGTTATGACTGCTGTTGTAATTTTTAAACATGGTACTAAAATAGACGAGATTTAAATTCTTGTCTAAACATTACTTTAACATTTTTGCCATGTTCCATACAAGGAGTCAACGATTGCTGTTATCAGGTGCATTAATTTTTGACTGAATAACCCGACTCATTTATTTAATTCATGATCAAGGCTTCCTGTTCCATTGATCTTATCCATGCCCAAGCAACGCACTGCTTCAAAAAAAAAGAAAGAAAAAAAGAAAAACAGATCAAACTGTCGTTTGTAACATGCCTAAGATATTTGAAAAGCACTGGATCATGTAATAGCTGTTTCAGCAGAGAAGTGTTTGAGTAGATTTTCAGTGAATTTTCTTGAAATCTGTAAAGTCCCTCTGTTTGACTCGCAGCATTTAGAGTTATTTATTGGATAAAAGGTTATTTATTTGTGTTTCAGATGAGGATAAGAGGCAAAGGCTTGTTGGTTTTGTGGAAATGATGATTGTGTTGGAGGCTCTATTTTAAATTTGAGGTCTGCTTGACATGGTATAACCATAGATTGACCTCTTAGGGCAAATTTGCATGTATATTAAGTCCTCACAGACAATATTCAAACTGTAAATATGCTTACAATGTGTCAGTTGCTTCTGTTCTAATTTGTAATTTTTAAAAAAGAAAGCACCATAAAGCAATACATGTCTGTTGTGTCTCTGTTCCTCTGGCTTTCAACCCCCAAAGTCCTTTCTTACTATCAGAGTTTTTACAGTTATTCCAAAATGTGAAAATAAAAGGTTTTATGTAACATTAATTTTGACACAGCCAGTCTCTGTTTTCAATGCAGTAGTGGAAAACATCAGTGGGAATTCACGTGATTCATGTGCCGTCACAATCAGGCTACAGCAGCAGCCTACTGTACATTCTCACCTTCCTACCCCATTTCCAGTCCCCCTCCCACTAATCCACACTATTATTCTGTATTTATGAGGCTATGTAAACTATAACCTAATCTATGCATTATACAAGTACAATCCACAAAGAGCTCATTCATTATCTATAGACATAACCGAGAGGGACTGATGAGCAATGTAATGCATTGTCTCCTACACCAGCACCTTCTGTTTGAAACTGGACAGCCAGATCTAGTCAACAGGTTTCAGAATTTGAACGTGATAATTATGGGATGTCAGATGTTACAAGTAATACTGAATTTCAGCAGTCCTTGATCAATGTCTTAAAAGCTGTGCCTCCTCAAGTCAAGTTCATTGAGGAACTGGATTTACAACACTTGTATTGGAATGAAGGGAACCTGAAAAGAAGAACAATTGGTTAAAAAGCACGATAAAACACTACCTGTATTTTCTATCTTTTAAAGCTATCATAAGAGTCTGAACCAACAGAATCCTTAGTACACATCACAGTAACTTTAACTAGAGGGCACTCCGAGAGCACATACCTCTGCCAGCAGATTTTGATCCACTAGCACAATCAGCGGCTCAATCTGGATCTGTATCCAGATTGGTCAAGAAATTTAATCACTTCTTCCCATTTATACAGTCCAGCTTCCCATTAAATGTTGTGGTAATCAGTTGAAAAGTTTCTGAGTAATCCTGCTGGCAAACACACATAAACACACACACACACACACACACACACACACAAGTGATCACAATACCTCCTGGAGGAGGTAATTATACTTCAAGTATCTTTCGGAATGCAAGCAGTATAAATTAAGTATACTTAAACATGCTATATTTTCCCATGGTCAGCGAAAATCATATGATCAGTATACATTTTTATAGTTTGTGTAGGGATGCCCCTTTATGGAAAAGAGAAGTAAAATGGCAGAAGCAGGCAAGGTGGTGTACAGACATAACAACAGGGCTTTTTCACCCCCATACTGAGTGTATTATAATGCCTTCTGCCCAGATCAAAGGTAAAGATGAATGTGCATACTCCATGAATCCATCTGTATTATTATTTCTTTTTTGAAGAAGAAGAGGAAGACATTGCTTTAAGTTTCATTCAAATTTATTAACTACCATGGAAAAACATGTGACTAGCCGTTCAATAGGTACAATAAGATAAAGAGTGCTGCTGTTCTACTGGAACCTTCTGGCTTTATTGGTTTTTGTTATAAAGTACAGGCTGCTGTTACATTCTATCAAGGACAGTTTGACAGTTATTCAATTCTATGCAACTTTTAATCTAGCAGAATGCCTACTGGGGTGCAATCCAAGAATTGATTTGAGTGGGGTTTTTTTTTTTCAGTTGAAAGTTGGAACAACGGGAATATCACAAATTTTCATCTCTCTCTGTGTATAAAGTTCAAGTAACTTTAAAAATTCAGAGGCCTAAGCAGATGTTGCACTGGCCGAAGGATAGCTGACTCATTAGCACTGTATCGCTCTGCTGCAAAAGCAGGCATTTGATACGCATCATGGCAACTTCTAAAGGTAATCTAAGAAAAGATCTTCTTCCTGTCGGGATTTTAAAGGCAAAGAGGAAAAAAAAAAACTGCTTTCCCACTATGTGTGTCAGGACAATTTGAAAATACATAATCGAGCATATGGACCCACACTGACACCAAGAGGCATGCTTGGCAATGACATCAGACACAATTTTTCTTCACGTGGTCTGTTTTTAGTGTCCACAGCAATATAAGCTGTCACAGAAATTCACTGTAAAATTAAAATTTTCAAGCCTTCATATCTGTGAAGGGAAGACACTGACATCTGATTATTCTTTGGGTCTAAAAGTAACAGTGATGACTGCTAAGATCTTGATCACCCTGGAAATTCTGACCCTTCCCATGATAATGGCAGTAAATTTTTCAGACAAAATCTTAATTTTTAAAGGGCTGGGCTTAGTTCCTCCCATACAGTGTACACACCATCACATTAACCTGAAGACTGTCACCTTTGAATGTATGCAAAGATGCATAACATGAGTCATGAAAAATCCATTTAAAATCGCGTCACTGTCCTCGTATTTGCAGACCTCCCTTTAATTGACATGAAACTTTTCTGGGTCCAAAAACAATCATCTTGTTAAGCATAAAAAGATGCAGTTGTGTGAATGGGAATGCCACAGTCCTTTTTGGTATACTGAGCTGGATTGATAGAGTACAGTCAGTGCCATCAGAATGCAGTTTGATGAGGATGGAGGACTGTCGAACTGCAGCTGTGGGTCCTTGAAGTTCTTTTTCTGACAGCAGAGAACAAGGAGAGGGAAATGGTACATTCCACCTAACACCGCATTCTACCCAGAAATACTGAGAGGAAACAGCTTGTGATACAAATTACTGATTGGAGGAAATGTGGCATTCCCCTCAATTAAACAATGTGCTCGTGTAAGTGACCATGATCTGTTCATCATATTATTTATAGCCTCCAGATGGTTGAGCTATGAAATCACCATCAGATCAAAGACCTATTTTGGGGAAGTGGCAGCAGGATTTCAGTCCTTTTAATGAGGTCAAACACAGGTGTCATATTAAGTGTTCTAAATATACCATGGAGGCCGGAGGAAACTCCCTAAAACACATTTTTTTTCATTATTAACACAAGGCAGAAATAACTATTATGATTGTTTGTTATAAAAATCCACTAATTTTAAGTACATGAAAATTCAAAAAGCATATATGTATCATATATGGTCAATTATTACTTATGCTTCATTGAACACCTCAGCTTCAGTTTCATCCCAGCAATTTCTTAACAGTTCCCATTGATGAGGGGTCTTCAGTCTTTCCTGGGAAGAGTTGGGTTGGCACAGGTTTTTTATTTTTTATTTCTTTTAATTTTAGCTGAATGCTATAATAACTGATTAAAATTAAAGGAGCAGTGTCACAATTACTGTGCATGCTCACAACTTTGAACAAAGTAAATCTGATCAAATGCAAGTCAAAATCTAGTAGGCATTTTTCTTCTTCTATGATTATAGGTGATGGCAGCCATCTTACATTCTTTGTATTGCTTGGCTTGAACTTATATTAAAATATCGCTTTGAATCCTCGAATTTTCAAAGAAAGGTCCTTAATGTAAAAAGCATAATACCAGAATAACTAAAATATATGAATACGATGCAAAACGATGCCGGACTGGCGAGGATGGAATCAGATTATGACTTGCAGTCAAGCAGTTGATGTTCTTAGGATGCAAGTTGTGAGCATGTGCAGTAATCGTGACACAGCTGCTTCAATAACTAACCTGGGGTGTGTTTCCCAAAATCACAGATGCTAACTTATGTAGTTGGGCCCATTGACTGTGAATGGACAAACTATCTAAGTTGCTAACTTAGTTAGCAACTACGCTTTTGGGAAATGCGCCCCAGGGCAGTCACCAAAGATCTTCATACAGCAAGTAATACTATAATCGAGAGGCTTTTTTTTTATAGCATCAGATACAAAAACAATTATTTTACACTAAAACATAGTTTTCTGTGAGGAAATACATGGTAATGTTGACACTTAATTACATGATGTGAAATGTCTTGACTAATATCGCATGAACTCTATACCTCAGCTACATTTTTATAGTCCTTTTAATTTCTAGTTTAGTATTTTTATTAATTGCATATTTTCTATTTTTAGTATTTCATTGTATTCTGTGGTGCTTATTGTTCTCTGAAATGCCACTGCTGAGATTTGCATCCACAGCTGAACTCTTGCTTCAATATTTTTCTTCCTTCGTTCATGCTGGTGCACAGTGAGTACCAATGAAAAGCCCCACATAAGTTTTAAAAACGTTCATTAGTGAGTCAAACATGAAGAGAGCACAATTCAACAGGGTCAAAAGAAGCGAAAATGCACTTTTATTGCATGAGGTTGAACAGGTACATTTCACACACAAAGAAAATATGTGACATCCAGTCCAGATAATAAAGCGGGCTGAACAGCTGTTTTATTTTTGGAACACATTCATAAATTTTTACTCGGTGAATTGTGGTTCGTAATAGGGTTCTAACATGCAGTATGTACGTGCAATAAACATGCATATGAAACACAAGTTTGTACATATTAGATTCAAAATGAGTGAAAAACTGTCGAGCAACTTCATCATTTACATATTTTTGTTTCTTTCTAGTCTGAGACCAGTGGATTGGCGCCAGAAGCATAGTGTGTATATTCTAATTGCGCTATCTAAAATTATGGAGATGTGTTCATCCCGCCACCTGTGTTCTTTCAATTCCAGCAGGGTCTCGAAAAACAGACTTTATTCCCCATAAATAAGCTCATAGTTTGGGAAGTTGAAACATGCCATTCCTCGAGAGTTGTAAAAGTTCCTTTACTGACTGATTGATATTGCAAATGAGATGAAGGCCTTCATAAATGTAGCTTTTGTCATACGATGCCATGACGATGACGGGGAAAAAAGACTACAACCAACTTTGAGAATTTTACCTACACTGGAAAAATGTAGATTTGGCATCCATAGTCTTTGATGTGTTAAACTGCATCAAATGCTGACAGTTAGCTTAGAATGAGAGAGGATCAAAAGTTATTCATCCATCGACTTTTTCAGCGATTAGCTTACGGCCCTATCAAAATAACCTTGATTGTGATTCCTGTTGTTACCTATTTTTAAAGGCCATCATGGATGCTGGCTTATGCCACATACTTGTCCTTATGCCGCAGGATTTCTCCAAGTTAGACTGCTGCGTGCCGTGCAGCAGCCTGACTTCCAGCCTCCCTCTTGATTTTGAACACCGAACAATGCTTTTAACAGCTGCCTCAGAACGGGTTTAACTGGAGCTGACGATATGACTGGGCTACCTGCTGCGAGCCACAGAGCGTGAGATGCGCGGGGGAAGCAGACAACAGAAGCGGTGCTATGTGATTTCCCGTCCACGCTCCGCGCACTGTATCATTTCCCTGTCACCAAATGACGGACTCGTCACCGCCGCGCGCTAATGAGGGGAAGAGCGCGCAGATGAAGAAGAACCAGCGGAAGGAAAGGCACTGTTTTCCCTTTGAAGCTGAGCTCGGCAGAATCAAGCCCCCGGCTGCAGGTGTTCTTGACAATGTGGGAAGCGGTTAGGTTCCAATTCGGCAGAAAATTAAGAACAAATAAACTGTTATTTGTGGGCGAAAGACACTCATCTCGAACAATCATACGAGGTTTAAATGTAGTGGAGCGTTCAGCTGTCTTCAGCCTGACGCGAAACAATTATTCCTACGGTCTGCTGTTGCTTCCAGATTCCTTGTTGAGAAATTTTCCTGTTCTCTTGTTTTTGGCAATCGTCGTGAATACCTTTGAATCATTTATTAAGTTTATCAGTCATAGGTGCGCAAGCCCGGGACCGATTCTCGTGCTCTGGGGCCTTATTTATAAAACTTTGAGTGGATTTCATTCTTAGGGCCTAAATAAATACCGTGGTAAGCAAATTGCGTGCATTTTTTCGCTTCTTTAATCAGGATCAACTTGGAATTTTTTTATATATGATGTTAGTGTTAACTTTGTTTTTTTATAAATCTGAAATCCGCAAAGAGGCGGACGCATCTTTTCTTTGCCCACGCACCATTTTGTAAAAGAGGCCTCTGCCACAAGAGCAAATTCTTGGGTAAACTTAGACTCATTCACTTCAAACCCAAAATCATCCCAGGTCACTTCGTAATCAAAACTATCTCTGAATATGGTCATGCAGAGTACACAAAGACCATATCGTAAAACAATGGTACTCAGCCATTCAGCGTTTAATGGAATGAACATTTCAGCCCATCAAATACCTGTGCTTAATTATGTAAAACAGTAGTGAGGGTATTAAGTGTACTCTCTAAAAGACTATTACAATACATGGGCTAATTTTCTCATGAATAATAAGCTAATTAAAATAACACAACGCTCGAATAAAATTGCGTCCTTTGTACATTATTGAGCACAATAAACAATGTAACAATAAACCAGGAAATGGCACTTGTCACAAACACAATAAACACTCAAGTGCTGAGGTGACAACGTCTTTACTAGTTCGCAGCTGGTGTCGCGAAATCCCTGTGAAAATTTATAGCGAGGGTTCTGTTACTATTAGTCATTACTTGAAAAAGAGATCATTTTTATGGCCCTGTTCATTGGGTGTATGGATGCAGTTGTAGTTTTAGACTACGAATGTGTTAGCATATCTGTAAAAAAAATTGTATAATGTAGGTCTATTTTTATTTATTTATTTTTTTTACTATGGTCAAGAAAAGCAATATGTATGGGGATACATCGCACAATTTTAAAATCAAAGGTGACCGATAATAATTTGAAGTTCCTTAAAAGTGAGTTTTTTTTTAATGTCTTTGTCTGAAATGAATGGGAGTTCCACTTTGTGACTTGGTCACCTCCGTAGGCCTATAGCTTAAATTAGCTAGGAATTTTTTTCTTCTTCTTGCTGGAAGCCCAATCTACTCTGTCATTTGTCCAGGAACATTTTATATCACAGTAACAGATTAAGAATGTGGTTTAGAATGCAAGAAAAATAAATAGGGCCCTAATGTTAATAAACAAAGAGATCAGTGCATCACTACCTGTTTTATCCTTAAAATGATGACAATAATGCTGAATTCTGCATTTGTGCCATCATGATTATATTTCAATCTTAGGCTTAGTTGCAGTGGGTTATTGCTGAAGAAATCACAACCTGGCCTGATGAGCTGCAAACCTTGACTTCAGGACCGCCATGATATTTCCAAAATATTTCATCTGGACCCTCACTAATAAATCATCTGTGTGTAGTCAGTGTCAGGAGGACTCGCAGTTCAAGAGTCCGAACCGCATACGAGTACAGGATTTCCATCCCCATCACGCAAAAACAGAAATACAATGTATTGTTTTGATTCTATGTAGTCTTTTACAGTTCAGTCCATAAATATTTGGACAGTAGTCTCTGTCCCAGCTGAAAAGAATCAACTTGCACAATGTTAATACCACCATACTTTAGTCAGTATAGTTTCCCTTCTCAAAGTCACACAGATTTTTTTCTTAATGCTGTCTTGATGTAAAATTTGACCAGCCTAGAGTTTCATATCGGCCATGAAGACTGATTGGATGTGCATTGCTTAACTGTATCATTCAGAGCACCCGTATGGAAGTGATTACATGTGCTAATTTTTTCTCCACTCATTTAAGTTTGTTCTTCACTATGTCACTTGTCTGTATGTTTTGGTTAATTCTGAAGCTGTAAAATGAAGCATCTAGTGTTTGCAGGAATTTGCATGGACTTCCATCTTCACACAAGTGAGCCAAGGGTGAGGATTTGTGGCCACCAAACAGTTGCCTGAACCATGGCGCCCCCGATGAGCACATTTCAGTTACGAGGTGGTTTGCTTCGCATGAAGCTCCGTTTGGTTCTACAACTTTGCTCAGCCCTTCATTCTGATACATGAATCTTGATCTCATCTGTCCAAAGACTCCTTTTCAGAAGTCTGTGGCCTCTTTGAGGCAGTTATTAGCCATCCTGTAGCCTGGCCATCTTGTATTTGCAGGCTGCTAGTTGTGTGCGTCTTTCAGTGCACCCTCTGTGGTTCAGCTGGTGAAAAAACTTCTGGGGATGGTCCTGACGCATCATGCTCCCTAAAGAACATTATTGATTTTTCCAACATGCTCTTTTTTTAACCTTTTAAGCATCCTATGCTTTTGACTCATTTCTAATGCCATCCTGTTTTTACTGCTCCTCATGCTGACAACAATAACAGACCACAAAGGCAATCAAAAGTCTATAAGCAGGACTTACATGGGTCACAGTAACTCTTTTATTAATTAACTTTGCTGATTCCTACCCAAATATTTACCATGGAAGTACAATGAAATGCAAATCAAAATAAACCAAAAAACCTCTGAGAGCTTAATAGGCTTTTCATCATTGGTCCGAAGATGTATGTTTGGTATTATGTCTTGTCCTTGAATCATAACCATTGTGCAATACATATCCACTGTCTATACATATGGTCAGATATACTGTATGCCCAGAGATGTGTCCAATAAAAACCACACTCGGGAATCTTCCTTGTTCCTGTGCAATGCTCAGAACAGGCATCTCTTCCAGGGCATGGTAAATTACATGAAGCCATTAGTATTCTGCAGCATGAAAGGTCAATGTCAAATGCACCTCATTTAAAAGTCAATAGCGATGTAGCCTACATAATCTCCAGGGGATCCCAACTGCGTCTCCCTAAACAGGAACTGTGTATCATTCTGTTTGAACCTTACAGGTCAAGTGTATCGCTTTTTATTTATTTTTTTCATCTTGACCCTTCTTTAAAATATGCACCTCATCCTGGATTATCAAATCCGAGTAGAAATGCATACTTGCAACAATTTCAATATTGTATAAAATGAACTAAATTTCAACAGTGACAAATTAATTCATACACAGGGACACAGCGGAGTGGTGACATTTGACTTTGAGAAACAATTCTTTCAAGAGTCAAGCGGGAATGTTATGATAATGTGATTCCCGAGGGTAAAGTCCAGTTTTCCGGATATTGTGTGGTTTATACATGAGGCTGAATCCCCTACGGAATTAAAGCAAGCAAAGTTATTTGAGGCATATTTTTCTTCTTTCTTTGAAAAACAATTCACATAATGCACATAACTAAATTAAGACAAATCCGTGCCAGTCGTTACGACCAACGATGTCAAACACCGTTGATTTATTGATGCAAACTGAAGTACTTATTCATTTCGTTTATGAAGCAGGTCGTGTTGTTGGATAGTTTATGCATTAATTTAGGCAAATTCACTTATAAAACAATATTTCATTAGCCTTGTTTCATTTTTTTTTTTTTTAAAGCGCTAATAAATTTTGTTCCCAGAAAACAGCGTTTAGTACACGATCCAGGGATAATGCGAATGAAGGGCTATTCCGTTGCATGCAGTAATCGCATGATCCCCGGACGTATCAATCTCTACGTCCCAAGTGATGTGGTTCGTTTTCCCGCGAAATTGCTGGAAATATGAGCTCGTGCGCATTCGGACTGTTCCAAAACAAAACGGGTGGGTGCACGAGTGTAACAACATGTGCGTGGCTTTACATTTTATGATAATGAACAACATAATTTCAAGAAGCTACTTCGCGCATTACGGTGACTAGTGTAGAACGCGCTGTAGTTAAACATACTGCAGTTGCATATTTATAAAACACAAAGTGGCTCGAAATATTCTCCCCTGTGATCTTTGAAATCGTTCGGAGGATTGATCGTGGGTTAAATTTACCATTGAACATGGAAGAAACACAAACGGTGAGGTTAATTTACATCATATTGAAGTAAATCGTTGTGTCCCCCTTCTGTCAAGTTAATTGATGATTTTCCCAAAATTACATAGTTTGATTGTAGCACGACCTATACTCACCTTACTTACTCTCATCCGGTGCTGCGGCGTGGTCTGAACTGCAGTTTCTCTCGCTAACATTCACTTTGGGGAAAGTGACCGCATGCAATGTTTTGACTTTCAATTCTGATGGCTAACGTTAGCGGTTTAACATGGCAATTATTGATCCAAAGAATCTGCTTGCACAATGATGTATATGTGGCTCGATAGCACGAACGGCGTAGCTGGCTAGTTAATTCTCGTTTACATTTTCGCATTCATTCATTTATTAGTTGGCTGGTTTACTCCTTCCCTTTCTACTACCAGCTAACCACGCCGACTGTAATTTCGGTGCAGAGTTAGGATTGCTTGTCAAAATTGTCTTGCAGACGTTTGGCCTGCATTTAATGTTCACTCTGCTTGGTTGTTCATAGTGCCACTTTGACTAGTTTTATTGAATGCTGTATGATATGGTTCAGGTAGGCTGAACACTTCTAAGGTTAGTGCTTAGCGTGACTAATCGTGAATGCAAACTTCAGAAAACTTGTTGCAATAATTGCAACAAGTTTTCTGAAGTTTGCATTCATGATTTTATAAATTCAATTCGCCCCGCGTTCATGATGCTTTAACTGCAGTTATCGGTTTACGTGCCTTTTTTTTCTGGCTGTATGCGAGGCTGTTTAATGTCAAAATGGTGGCTTATTGTGAAATGTTGTAAAATGTTTCGCAGGTTAATGATATGCATTTCCACTCCAAGTACATTACGGACGAGTTGCTTCAGATTTTCAATGAAGACACTGACACGGAGGACGAAGAATTTGAGGGTTTCAGTGAAGATGGGTCATGGATCAGTGATGGGATGAAGTGCATGGTTGGTTAAAATTTGCTGATGAGTAGACCAAGAGCACAGACCAGAAGCTTGTACTGAAGGAACACTGTTACGAGACTACAGACATGCGCAGTAGGACTTTTTGAAACCAGCATGTGAAATTTCAAATGTCCTTTTTATCCTCAGCAACACCAGTGTTCAAAACAAAAAGTAAACATCTAAAGCCATTTTTGAATTTTAAAAGAATGTAGGGTGCTTAAGACTTTTGCACAGTACTGTATGCCTTGAAAAAACAATGTAATGTTTGGCAAACAGCACACTGAGGAATATAGTTCAGAAACATTGTGTACTCCTCATGGGTTGCTACTTAAGTAAAGTTGCACAAGTGAAGTAACTTCACTCTGCATTTCTCTGAGCTTTCAAGCATCCAGGACGCTTGCTCAGCCGTGACAGTGTTCCTTAAATTATTATTATAGCAGCAAAACTACGTTTTGTCAGTATTATGGAATTATCAGTTGCTGGTGAGCACTGTTTTAATTCCTGAATATTCCATTATCTATAACAGGATGTAAATGGCTATATAAGGACTGCATATTTACAAAACAGTTGCAATTATAGCAAATGGTCAAATATATTGCAGAAGAGCAGTGATTAAAAATCAGAAATCGGTCCAGAACTGAGAACCATACCCCAATTAGGGCCTGTGTCCACAGGACGCGTCTTTTGTGCTGAAAGTGCCCATGACCTTATTTTCAGAGTGCTTTTCTTCAGCGCTTACTGTTGCTTAGTTTCAAAAACCGTCCTCTTAGTACTTCCGCAGTCCATCGCTGTGAATGCAGTCTCAGTTTAATGTTACATTATCTTAGAAAGGTTTGCTAATACGATTTTAAAAATCATGTATATTCAGCAAGTGAGCCAATGAATGTTTTTTTTCCCAGAAGCATAACTAGAACCATATAAGGTTGTATATGGTTTGAACCACGTAGCTGCGTTACTAACGAAGCTTGCAACTGTGCCTTGGGAAATGTAGCTACCCCAGTTAAAATAAATGGGAAGCTACACGATGACAATGTACCTCGCTACAGCTGTTTGGCTGTAGTAGTAAACATTGTTTTAGTGAACATTAATACTCAGTAACTAACTTGCCAGCAAACCTAGAGCTCTCAAAACAGAATATTTAGCAAAACTCACTGTTGCTAATTGATTTAAAACACTATAGTAATTGATATTTTAAGTCCCTCCCTCTACTTGATTTTGATTTGTCGGTGAGAGAGAAGTGACATTGACGAGTTCAGCGCCGTTTGAAAAAGCGCCATGAGCGGAGTGAGGGGGAAAAAAGCTTAAAGTTCAGGGTGTTTTTGTGTCGGGGACGCTAGCGCCGTCAACGCTGAACTTCATAGAATTTGTATAGAAAATAGACGTTTCCAGCGAAAAAAAAAAAATTTGCTTTCTGTGGACACAGGCCCTTATGGTTGAAATCAGTTAACCTATGAGAGCATCTTTAACCTTCTCATTCATGACTGGAGCTCTTACTTTATTCTGAGTCATGAGTAAAGCATGAATGAGCGTTGTGAGTTCTCTTGGTCACCCTTGGGGAATTAACGTCAAATTGCAACATCGCCCTCTGGACGCACATTTTGACACGTTCTGAACGGTTTCTGATTTTCTTCCCCCAGTCTGAGGACTCTGAGTACAGCGATGAGGAAGACTCCAGTGCGACGGCAAGCGCAAGGAGGAAGAGCAGCGGTCTCTGTGTGGCCTTTCGGTTCCCAACCAAGAAAGGACAGGCCCATCAGGAAAGTGAAGTGGGGCCCAAGCAAGGCTCTGAAGGGCAGATCGATTCTCAAACAGTGACTCATAGAGCGAGAGGGAGAGGAGAACCAGGTGGGGGAAGAGGGAGGATAAGAAGAGGAGCCACAGAAAATGTCCCCCCTCCTGAAATGAATGGCAGTCCCCTGCAGACTAGCGCCTCTCCAGGATCTGAATCTGGAAACGAGGATACAGCTGATGAGGACCAGTCCCAGGCTTTGCGGAAGAGGGCCAATAATATCAAGGAAAATAAAGCTATGGTATATACTTTGGTGTCGTTCATCATTTGCTTTTGCGTCACCATATCTGGTACTTACTGTATGGTGTTAATTGTAAGTTTTGCATCTTGGTATCCACACCCCCCCCACACACTCCCTTCCCTTTTCAGCTTGAAAAGCTACTAGCAGACTTGAATTCGATGTCAGTGCTTCCCCCTCAGAAATCACAGTTGGGGTCTACGCCATCGGTGAGGAAACAAATATTTCTTATTGGTTTTAAAATGAAAATAATTTCTTGTATCCTGAAAACTTTGCAATGAAGTTCAAAAGTACTTGGAAAGTGACTTTCAAAGACCTGTAATTTCGGGCATTGTTCCCTTAATTTGTACTTGCAAAGCAAAGCTAACAATCCATATGGAGTGGTGCAGGATAAAATGTGTTGCTGTCTAAATATTTAAGCTCACTGTAATTTGGCACTGTATTTTCATTCAAAGAGATTGCTTTATATTGATACTTGATGGGATTTCCGCCCCTGTAGCCGAAGAAGAGACGGAACCCCAAGAAAGACCGGCCTCAGGGCGATGTAACGGAGCGACGTAACCCCACACGCAGCGCTCGCCCTCCTGCAAATTTTGGGGTTGTGGATTTCTCCATTTCGCCCTCCAAGCTGATAGCACAACTTGGGAACATCAAGAAGGAGAAACTCAGGGCAAGGCTTTCTGAGGTGAGTGGACAGAGAAGAAATCATCCCGGGATTTCTGAAGAAAACCATATAAAATGATGGTGTAAAGCCAGAATAAACAAGCATTCTTTTCTGCCTTGTAATGGCGGATAAGTGGGTATTTTAAATATGAAAGTGAACAGTAGTGTGCTTTATGTTTGTTTCAGACTTACTTCCTCAAGCTCCAAGTATTTCAGTCAACCACAAAGTGGCATTACTTATTTACTGGAAGTGATTACGTTTTTTGTGATGTTTTAGATCAAGACTGTTCTGAGGACGATAGTTTGGCGAGAAGGATCTTCGGCACCTTAATTTACTGCGGGAAAAAGTTGAATTTGTTGAAAATCCACTGTTGTGGACCTCACAAATTTTAAAAATGATTAAAATGCGTGCATTTTGTTACAGGTTAACCACGATAGTGTTAAAACGCCACGAAGGTCTTCAAAATACACGACTCCCCGTTCTGTAGATGACATCACAGAGGAGGAGCTGGAAAATGTGGCCTACACATCTAAAGACAAGATATATGACAAAGAACATGTAAGTTTTGACATCTTAAGAGTTGACATATTGCAAGCACTCCACTGCTGAGCATAATTTCATGTAGCATGCTAGCAGTCCTGGGGCCTTATTTATAAAAATTAGCGTGGATTTCATACCTAAATAATACGTACGCACAAAAAAAATAAAAATGACATTTTGTGGAAAATAACCAAATTTATAAACCTATGGGTTAAATAAACTGCATGGAATTTTCATTTATTTAATCAGGATGGACTTGGAATTTATTGACATTGTGCGTAATCTTAATAATTTCCCTATTTTTAATGTCTAGTTCGTTTTTATAAATCAGAAATCTGCAAAGAAAGTGACGTACGTATTTTTTTTGTGCCTACGCACCGTGTTATAAATGAGGCCCCTGGTGATTATATTCCCATAATTGACTCATTCAGATGTGATTTTAATTCTGCCCCCCCAAAAACATATTGTTTTTGTCCGGTTTCCCGTGTGTGTGCACGTCCATGTCGGCGTGGCTTTCCCATCATTTCTGGACCATAACTCCGAAACCGTTTGATTTATTTCCATGAAAATTTGCACACATTTACATCAGGTCGTTCAGACGTGACTTTTACTATTTTTAGGTTATTAACTTTTCTAGTTTTTTCCTAAATGTCTGTGAACATCAATGAGGGCCGGCTGAGTTGGGCTGGGGGGAGATATTTGTTTGTTTTTAAAGCAAAAAAAAAAAAAAATCTCTAGTTTCCCTTTTGAGTGTATTACATGTTTATGGTTGTGGCTTTAAGGCATGTTCGAAATGTTAAATTCCAACCTCGGTTATGGTGGCTGTTAAAAGGACTTAATCATCTATGGTTTCCCATTCTTGGAAGTCCCTTTTACCTTCAGATTTGCATCTAATGGGGACAAGGGACCATAATGGTCCCTCTTAAACAAAGAGCCGTTCTCTGCATGCTGTACTTTTTGACTGGTGCTTAGGCTGCTAGGGCAATTGAATAAGAAAGATTTCAGCAGTGTTCTTGGCTTTGCTGGCTAAGTGGTTCCTATAGAGGAATAAAGTACCATTTTCACCATTAGATGGCAAAAGGGTTCCAGTGAAGAGAGTAGCTCAGCTCTGTCTCTTTTGAATAATGAGACGTAATAGCCTGTCTGCTATTTTTCCCTCACCTAATGTATCTATGAATAATCTTGAGTCGTTCGATTGTGTTTCTTTCAAGCAACAGAATTCATGAGTAGTTTTGGCATTTTTAAGCATGCAAGCTGACTCCCCCCCCCAATTTTGTGCCCTGATTTTGAGGCTGTGTGTTGCTATGAATCTGGTGCGGCTCAGTCGTGTGGCAATAACAGAAAGAATTTGTACTTTTTTTCCCCCCTCCTTGCAGGGCAGCACTTGTCACCAGTGCAGACAGAAGACTATTGACACGAAGACTGTCTGTCGAAACCCCAAATGCTGGGGGGTGAGAGGCCAATTCTGTGGGCCGTGTCTGCGTAACCGTTATGGCGAAGATGTCCGCACTGCACTGCTCGATTCGGTGAGTGCGAGAGCATCCGTACATGCGCTCATCTCTGCCTGTGCTCCTTTTAAGGTTACTCGTAGTACACTCATTACTACCTGCACTCATTCTAGTTAACTGTTGTGTGCTCATCTCTATCTGTACTCTGTTTAAGTTACTTGTAGTACGCTCGTCTCTACCTGAATTCTTTTAGTTACAGTACTGTGCAAAAGTGTGAAGCGCCCTACATTTTTTAATTTAAATCTGGCTTCAGATGTTTATTTTTTGTTTTCCACATTAGTGTTGCAGAGGATAAAACGTATATTTGAAATTCCAAATTCTCATCTAAAAAATAGTTTTATGAATAAATGCCTGTATTTCCTTAGAACAGTTGATACGGATAATTTAGCCTTGATGGAGCCCTGATGTCAACATCGTCATGGCTGTCTGCAGTTACTTAGAGTAGGGGTGTCAAACTGACCCGTAAAAGGGCCAAGAGGCTGCAGGTTTTCAATCCTACCAAGCAGAAGCACACCTGAAACCACTGATTTAATCAACTGATCTAGGCCTGCACAACTGATTAGTTGTATCAGATGTGCGTCTGCATTGCTGGAGTGAAAACCTGCAGCCTCTTGGCCCTTTGATGGGTCAGTTTGACACCCCTGACTTGGAGAGATAGACTCAAGTGAGACAGAAAGTCTGCAGAAGAACAGTGGCAAGTTTTCCGCTCTGCTTGGAAAAAGCAAAAAGATAATCATCTTAGTAAACGGTAGCGCAACAAGACGGTGTTTTTAAACAAAAAACAATTTTTTGTTAAAGGGTAGTCACACCAAATATTGATTTTGTTTAGTATTCAACAATATATGGCTCTGTGTAGTATATTTTTTAGTTATTAGAAACTTGAAAATTAATTATATTTACAATCAAATTTGCCAAACGAAATTTCTTTAAATGTGCCTAAGATTGTTGCATAGTACTGTACCTGTACTCCTCTCAGGTGGCCTGTAGATCTCGTGTTCACACCTGTTAAGCTCTATTCATCTGCCGTTTTTCTCAGTGCCCTACTTCTTCGCAAAGAAACACTCTTTATGGAGAGTTATAATTTACAAATTCGTGAAAGTAGGCAGTCTTATATGTCAGTGTTTATTGACGCTGTTTTTGTGTGTGTGTGTGTGTGTGTGTGTGTGTGTGTGTTCAGATGTGGGTGTGCCCTCCTTGTCGGGGTATCTGTAATTGTAGTTTCTGCAGGAAGGCAGATGGCCGCTGTGCCACAGGGATCCTCATCTACATGGCCAAGTTCTATGGACACGGCAATGTGAAGGAGTACCTTGAGAGGTGAGCACTGGTGACCATTGAGTGTCAGTACCATTTGAAATATCGCCTTTGTGTTTAGAGATACACCACCATTTTCTTGATTTTTGAAGCAGATCTGTTTGAATATAACTCTATTTTTTCTTATTTTTAGCCTCCAGAAGCACGTGAAATAGAGGTTTGGGCTGATGGATGCCTTTGTGGAAATAGTTCAAGGGCAGTTGGCCAGCTGAAGATGGCATTTTATTAACCTGTATAGTACTTGCATTTTATTCATGTCCATTCAGAACTGATGAATGTTTAACTTTGTCTTCCTGTAACTGTATAAACGCCTATTGGTCCTATTGTTATTCAGCATTTAAAACTGACAAAATTATTTTTTTACTTAAAATGCAGAAGATCATAGAAGAATAGAGGATTACTAGCACTTACCAGTCACTGACACTGAAAATTCTGGATCTTCTTTTTGTCAATTTTTTATATAAGGGTTACTTCAAAGGCTGGGTCTCTCTTTTTTTTTTTTTTTTTTTTTAAACGAAACAAGACAAGCCAATTTTGTTTGGCCATATCTTTCAAATGAACGAATCTCAGAATATGGTGTAATTTGTTGCTTTTATTTAAATATACAATTTAGTTTTATTCAATACTGTTCAATGGCAATAAAGCAGCATGATTACAATACCCTTGGATTAAATCTGAATCACTCTCACCCACAAATGACACGATACTGATGTGGTTACACAACCCCAACTTGAAAGAATTTGGGATGATACAGAAAATGGGAGCGGGAGATGCAAATAAAAACAAAGCAGAGATTTCCAGATGTACTTTGACTTATATTTCATTACAGACAGTATGAAGACTAAGGGTTGTCTGGTCGACCACATTTATATAATTCTGCTATTCAGGCCTGCATTGTATTCCAAAAAAGTTGCAATGGAGGCAATATAGGACTAGTAATCAGAGGGGAAAAAAAGTTGAATAATGATGTGATTTTAAACCGCTGAAGTCAGCAGGTGATGGTAGTCATGTAATCGTGATTTGAAAAGCAGCATACAGGACAGGCCTAGTCCTTCAGAGCCATAAATTATCCCCAACTGATATAAACACTTGTACTCAGGATTACTTTGGCGAACCTTAGTCAAGTGCTACAATTTGTTGGTAACATCCACAAATGGTATTTACAATCTAACTGCAAAGAAACTAAGCCTTATATAACTCATTTCTTTGAGCATGATATGTCCACAATGGTTGGTTGGGATTTTTTTCCCCCCCCTCAAATTTGGCTCAAACGTCCACTTGGACTAAAGGATGAACTAATTATATTTTGGAGGTCAAGATTGCGATGACCAGAATTTTGAGCACATATGAGGAATCTGATTCTGTTTTTGTTTCTCTTGGTGAACTTAAGCATTGAAAGACAGCAGAACTACTGCAACAAAACAGACTAACGATACATAACATGCTACAGAACAACCAAAGGAAAACTGATCCAAATGAACTTGACATTGGAGGTTTGCTTCCCACTTGCTAGACTGCGGAGACATACAACTGTGGTGGTATTTCTAGTTTTAAATTCATGGCAAGAATTAAAATTTAAATATTTAGAAAATTCTTGCGGTAAAACATATAGTTAGCTGTTGTATTGTTTTCAGCAGGATGCAGGTAAAAGATAATTTACAAATCACTGCTTTCAGTTTTAATTTTAATTTAACATACCGTCCCAACTTTTTTCTGATTTGGGGTTTTATTTGTTGAATCTTAGGGACCAGAAACAACAGTTAAGGTTTCACTCCATCAAGATTTGTTCATAAAGCCAAGTGTACACTACAAAACTGACAAAATCCCTATATTGCAGTAACGCGTATTACTAGCATAACATAATGTTTCATACATGCTAGAAAATACCAGGTCAATCTCGCATGAATCGTGGTGCAGGTTGGGACACATCATTGAACAGTGTATATTTAACGAGCGCCTGTGCTGGGATTCTGTTCAGATTTCACTCCGATTGAATATTTTAATCAGGGATCTTAAATCCACCCTTGATATTAAGAATTATGTTCAAATCCTACAGTGTACATTTGGCATTCGGAAAATGATAATGGACGTAAAGATCATTCATCACTTAATTCTGAATTATGGCGAAAGCCTACCACTAAGCTGCAACCACTGGCTGATTTGAGTTGCATCATAGCAGGCATGTGAATCAACAACACTGGACAATCACAATAATACGAATGGACTTATTGCTTTGCAGTATGATTAGAGGTGAGGAGGTGCAGCTCTGGGCATAAGGCCTGGCTCTAGAGTCCAGTCTGGTCCCTCATACGGACAACAGCAGGGCCACTCCTGCTAGGACCCACTTGGCGGGCGGGTCTCTGGTTTTGAGAGGGAAAGTCCAGACGTACGTGGGCCCCCGGACCTTAGTTCTGTAGACGGGGCACTCGTAGATGTCCTTCAGCTCCTGCCGGTCCCTGGGCATGGCTTTTAGGTATAGAACAGGCATGGGAGGCATCAACTCCTTCAGAAGGGCGTCAGTGATCAGGCCCGCTTGAGTATCCCAGCGTGCACCTGGAGGGAGGAGGCAGGGGTGAGATGGCGATGTGGGGATTATGTGTTGGTCCAGATGAAAATGACATGACAACCAGTCCATCCATTAGGGGTGATAAATCCCCTCTCCATAGGTTCTTTTATGAAAAATTCATTGTGAGCAATTGGAATGTAAAGGCACTCTCACAGATTACAGTCAAAGGGGTGCTGTCATACTTTTTCCAAGATCAGTCCAAGGGTGCCAACTCACCATCTCCAAATCTCTTCACACTTCACAATTATTGAGTTTGGGGCTGGGAATAGGGAAATCAGTCATGACCTTGGTAATTAACCCCTCCCCAGCTGAGCTGGCCACGCCCACTTTTCTGTGCCGTATTGAGCGGTAACAAATTTGAC
This sequence comes from Gymnothorax javanicus, assembly GCA_029692085.1. Lineage (NCBI taxonomy): Eukaryota > Metazoa > Chordata > Actinopteri > Anguilliformes > Muraenidae > Gymnothorax > Gymnothorax javanicus. The sequence continues at coordinate 150,292,013 of CM056193.1, read as the reverse complement.
TGCTCCAAATTTTAACCTACATGGAGATCCCAAGTTTTTATCAATTATTCTTGAAACTAGAGTTGGTGGACTGCAACTTACAATGAAAAAAATCCTGGGACCTCCATGTAGGTTGACACTAGCGCCACCTGAAGTCATAAGCGATGCCACTTCCGACACATGGAAATTGGGTCCTAATTCCATCCTACATAAAGGTCCCAAACAAATTACAACTGTTGTCCAATCTTTAAATGCCAGACATCAACCGGCAATAAAAGTTTTGGGTCCTTTGTGCAGGAAGGCCCAAACAAATTACAACTGTTTTCCAATCTTTGCATGCCAAACATCAATAATCAGCAATAAAAGTTTTGGGTCCTTTGTGCAGGAAGGAGAATAAGGGACCAAAAGTGGGGTAGATGGGCGTAGTGACCCAACTTCGAGCCACGCCCACTAAAACCTTCATGGCCCCTCAGGTGGACCTTCACCAGTATCTGCTTCATCCACATATGCGCTTTCAATTTTGCAAATAAAAAACCTGGGACCTTTTCATTCCATGCAGATATTAACCCTTTTATTTGTCATATTTCTGTATTTAATCAGTATTTGCGTACACGCAAATTGTGTACATTATGTACATGCACATGTATCTTTCAAGCCAAGTTCCATTTCATACTTCTCGTTTTAAATTAGAGTTCAATAACCCTCAAAAGGCCATTTTAGCTCCAATAAATTTTGACAATAACCCTTTCTTTTTATACATTTTGGTTAAAATCTGGGCACACATCTGGGCTTCTGCCTCACAAGGTTTTTCAGCTGTATCTTTTGGCCCACATCCTGTTTCACACTTCTCTTATCAGGTGTCAAGTCATTTTTAAATAGGCTATTCCTAATCTTCCTTTTGCTGTTGCCAACAGGAATGACCTGCACAGCCTGGCTTAAATCTCTCAACACTGGTCCCTTTTACACATTATCACTTGTTGAGGCTAGCAGGGGCCTGTTGTTCATGGCAGTACACATCATACATGATTTGGAAAAAGAAGAAACTGCATGGTATGTAACTCGTTCCAAGTGCTTTTTGCCAATTTTATGATTACTGATTAGTTTTGCACGCATGATACAATGCACATTTTGATTTCAAGTTTCTCTTTCACCAGACAGAGGCTGCATAAATGCGAAATACTTTGTTGACATGTGTATTGAAATGCCAACCTCCTGAAACTACTGTTCTCATTAGTCTTCAAAAGATGGCCCACAATAATGAATTTTTGGTGGTGCAGCGAAAATTGTTTTGGCATTCATTACCTCTGTCTTGTGCAGATTTGACGCATAGTTCCAGTTGAAATCCTTGTAAAGAAATCTACACAAGGATTTATATCCAAGGCATCACTTAGTGCAGTGGTTCTCAAACTCGGTCTTGGCGCCCCACTGTGTACGCTGGGTTTCGTTCCAACCACAACTGCAGTCTTAGGAATTTAACAAGCTGTTGATATGTCTTATTTAGGTGCAGTTATCTTTAGAGCAGTTATTTATCCTCTTAAGCCACATCTGAAAAACCTATAAATGCCATGAAGAATAAAAATTTCATATCCACATTGAGATATAGTAGAAACTTGTATTAATAACTGCAGAGGAAAACAATTTAACTGAACATTTAATCAACATACAATCGATAGGTTCCTCATTGGTGAAACTGTTGACATATGGTTGCAAAAACTAACAATTTATTGGGCAAACAATATAGTCACACCTGTTCTGTTTCATGTTTATTAAGTTCAGGCAAATTATTTTAAAAGAAAGCAAAACACCTGTGGTCAACTACCTAATTTGGAGCTTACTGATTTTCTCAGAGTCTAATTAGATCAGTTTAGAAATGTTTTTACCTGAAAATCCTTACAATATAGAAAAATAAGCACAGTATGTTCAAGGGTTTTTATTCTTCATGGCACAATTAATTTTTCCCAGAAATATCAACTAACTGATCCTGACAAAAGAATTTTCAATTGTGAATCAAACTTACATTGAAATAAACAGGAATGTATTTTCTACGTACTGTACATAATGTACAAAATTTGTATGTACACAGATACTGATCAAATACTCAAATATGACAAATAAAAGGGTTAATATCTGCATGGAATGAAAAGGTCCCAAGCTTTTTATCGGCAAAATTGAAAGTTCATTTGTTAATGAAGCAGATACTGGTGATGGTCCACCTGGGAGGCCATGTAGGTTTTAGTGGGCGTGGCTCGAAGTTGCCAATGCCAATCTACCCCACTTTTGGTCCCTTATTCTCCCTCCTGCACCAAGGTCCCAAAACTTTTATTGCCGGTTGATGTCTGGCATGCAAAGATTGGAAAACAGTTGTAATTTGTTTGGGACCTTTATGAAAGATGGAACTAGGACCCAATTTCCATGTGTTGGAAATGGCATCAGTTATGACTGCAGGTGGCGCTAGCGACAACCTACATGGAGGTCCCAGGATTTTTTTCATTTTAAGTTGCAGTCCACCAACTCTAGTTTCAAGAATAATTGATAAAAACTTGGGACCTCCATGCAGGTTGAAATATGGAGCAGTCAAATTTGTTACCGCTCAATATGGCACAGAAAAGTGGGCGTGGCCTGCTCAGCAGGGGAGGGGTTAATTACCAAGGTCATGACTGATTTCCCTATTCCCAGCCCCAAACTCAATAATTATGAAGTGTGAAGAGATTTGGAGATGGTGAGTTGGCCACTCTTGGCAGTACTGGGCTGATCTTAGAAAAAGGCACTCTTAAGACGTCTGGTGGCGCAAACTGAAATACAACTGAAACACAACTGCAGATAGTGTCCCTTAGGTTTTAACTCCAACCTTAAGCAAGCATGCCTCATTCATTAGGTAGAGTTCTCAATCAGCTGCCTTTTAGTAGAATTAGGAGTGGCAAATTAAGGTTGAGATGCAAAAATTACTAGACATTAAATCTTAAGGGACCACACTGGGGTGCGTTTCCCAAAAGCACAGATGCTAACTTACATAGTTGGAGCTGTTGACTGTGAATCGACGAACCCTGTAAGTTGCTAACATAGTTAGCAGCAATACTTTTGGGAAATGCATCCATGGGCAGCCCGAGACTTGGTTAATCTACCTACTCTTGGATATTTGGGAAATCCTCAAGGGTACAAGATTAGATGACATTTGTTTGTTGAAACCTGCTCTTACCGTCCATGTATAGCCCGTGAATGTATGCCCCTTCCCGTGGAGCGTGACCATAGTCTTCCTTGGTCTTCTTTGTCACGTCCACAGTCAGACACATCATGTCCAAAGGCCACTCGTTCTTGCGGGCAATGCTTTGCATTACGGCTGTAAAATAATCCATGTTTAAGAGGACTCCCAAGGAGGGAGGGTTGGTTAATGCAGAAATGGAAAGAGCAGCTTATTTCTAGTCTCACCAATGAGAAGAGAAACCAGCTGGTCTCTATGCAGTCATACCTGTAAGGAAGGACTGAGGGTTAAAGAGCCCAGAAAGCCAGACCACAGCCGGAAGAACCAGGTCTTGCATCCAGGTGTCCAGCTCTCGGCATCGACTCAAGAGGTCATTGAACCTGTGGCACATAGGCATACAGAGCATGCTCATCGTCCATTGCAGTCTACCCACACCCCACTCTGGCACTTCAAACAACAGTCAGCTCATGACATGATGACACTGCACTGGGTGCTACTAATACTTAGCTATGCTTAATGTAGGCATGTTTCGAAAATCTTAGTTTTATACTAATATGGTAGAACTATATAAGGGTGGAATGTTTTTAAAAAAAAAGACTACATGCTGTCCATGTGTTTGTATCACACCACTGAAACTGACTTTGAGCGTTGTTGTTTTTGTTTTTTTTTTGGTTAAATGAGAGAATTTTGGGCACCAGTGTGCAAGTGTATTTGTGGATGGGTAAGCCAGCCTGGTCCACGACTCGGGGACGCTGTCGTAGAATAAGGCTGCCTGCAGGGCTTCCATTTTCCCAGAGATGGTGAGCTCTCCCTGAAAAGACAAAAAAAGCAAATACATTGAAGATACTGTTTATTCCCTGGTTTGAAAGCAAAAACACAATCATTGATAGGAAGTTTTTCGATTGCCTTCAGTCCCAGGTCCAGCTCCTGTAGCGACCTGCGCATTTCCTCCAGTAGCACGTTCATGCGCTCGCACTCTTGGAAACACACCAGGATGTAGGGGCTGCGCTCTGTCGTCTTCGCCATGATTTCTGCCAAATTAAACTCCTCTGGCAACTTCTCCAAGATGTCATCCAAAACACCTTTAACCTACAATGAGACGTACGCTTAACATCACATTGCTGCATTGTTTCATTAAACCAGTTAAAATAGGTATATAAATCTGCAGTAATCCACCAGAAACAGCATGAACAAAACCATGACCAGTGTAATGAAGCTAGGTTCCAGAAAATTGCGCCAGTAGTTGCACTCAACTTTAGCTGTGGCAGTTTCACGTTTGAAACATTTTACACTCTTTAAAGCAGTCAATTTATTATGTCGTGATCTTATGTAAAGGAGCAGGGGTACCAGTTGGCAGTAAACATGAGGATATTTAGCAATAATAAGTAATAAGTTTCTTCAACCAAAATAAAATAACAGAAATGAGGATTTAAAGTGGATCTGCCCGTGGCCTCTCAGATTGACTTTTAGATTGGTAAGCAGGTACCAATTTCACTTCCTGAAACGGACCACAGTTACCCCTCTACGAGTTCTCTTCTTCTATCCTTTCATTGCTCACCTTGTCCTCTATGCTCTGAGCAGCACCGTCCCCAGTGAAACTGTCCTGAAGCTGCAGCTCCAGCAGTGTCTTAAAGAGAGTGTCAGACCTGACGGTCAGAAACTCGATCTCAGTGTTGGGGTGCAGGCCGTATAGAGTGGGGTTCTCTGGGGGGAGATGGGCGTCAATGTAACTGTGGTAACCGCTATAGTCGAGGTTTGGGGGGGCCAGGAATGCTGGGCAGAGATACAGCTCGCCTTCAAACTGGAAAAAAAAACACAAAAATGTGAGTCAATAGAACCAAACAATTTCTAGTTAAGTCATATATTAATATTAAAAATGATAGCTTTTTTTTTTTTTTTTTGGATTGCGCTCTTCATGGCTTTTGAGTATTACAATATTGCTCATCCTGTTTCTCGGCCCTGTAGCCGCTATTATCCTAGCAGGATATAAACTGAACTGAATCTTTGCCAAATGGTTACCAACTCTGAATGTAAGTATCTTAAAAATGACATTGTAATTCCCTAAACTCCACAACTCCTTTTTAGTATTTAATTTTACATTCGTTCAACACCTGTGTTTATGTAGTGCAATTATGTTGGGTTGTCTCCTTGAAATAAAATTCTGCAAAGTGCAGCCATTAAATTTTTTTCCCAAATAGGTTCATTTTTAAACATGTATTGGTCTGTAATCAATACTGTGACCAGTGGCAGCTGTTTGAGATGAATGTTATTGCACATACAGTTAAACAAGATGACTGATGGCTGGTAGTCCGCAGGCCTAATGAGATCGTAACAGCAGCCACATACATGAGTGTTTAAAGGCAATATTGAAAGGCGTGATTATACGGCGAAAGTGTTGGGGAGGGGAATTTCAAATATGCCTTGTGAGCTGAACAGGCCATATGTATACTTGTGTTTATAATTATGAATATGTGTATTATTTATGGACCATCTAAAGAGTGAAACATTTTCTCTTCAATGTTCATTCCTGTGGCCCAGCAAGTAACCAAAAATGTCACTGATTCAAGTCAGCTTATGAAATTATGTTATGATGTGCTGGCAGACCACTAGAGAGCAGCATTAACCTTTAAAACTAAACCTAAAAAAATGGAGGTTTGTGGAATATTCGGGATATTATGATTCCCTATTTAATTATACTTTCCCTCATTACACTTTCTCGTTACAATCTCACAAAACAACAGTGATAACACTTGTAGTATTATCCAGAAGTTCCTAAAAACAATGATGGTGTTTTTTCATAGCCTAACATATCTGGTCCGTTAAAATGCTTGGTTACATCCATTATTTGATTACCAATGCAAGTGACAGATTTTTCAGCACTGGCCATATTTATTTGTCAGATTAGAACGACTGTATGGAATGCCTGGTGTTTATTTTCAGTAAAGGAACTCAGTAATCACATCTATGTGACTACTGCAATATACAATTTCAGGATTCATGAAGTGATCTGGAATTTATTGTTTGTACGCAGTTATTGACTTAGCTATCTGCGGTTTACCATATTGAGACATATGTACAGATGGATTCGGTGTTTACCATGCTAGGCTGCATGAATTCCTGCAGGTAGGTACAGCACAGCCTTCTGTCCCAGTCGTCAGTGATGTGCCCCCCATACATAATCTCTCCAATGAGGTAGCAGAGGTCCTGCCAGGGCACCTAGCACCGACAGACAATAGAAGTGTCAATCACAGCTCAAGTAACAAAAAAGGAGCCCACAGTGCCACTAATCTTAGATAATTATGATAAGGCAGAACAAGAACATTCATTGTTGAACACTGGCTGACATTGACCGAAGTGTTATAATTTACTAATGCCATTATGGGTGCTGAGGTTCCCGGGCAAAGGTTATGAGAAAAGAGAAAACAGAATTGCTCTTTGACACTAATTATTTAATCAAATGGTGAATTAACTACCCTTACGCTCACACACAAGCCTGGTGAACACGGTTATGAATGTGAGTATGGGCATATAACAATTTTTTAACGACGCTTAGGTTATACCTGCCTGAAAAAGCAATGTGGCAACGACTAAATATGTTGAAAACTGTCTTGCAATGCTGCGAAAAATAATCTTTGCCACTGTTAACTAAAGTATTTGGTATTTATTAAAGTGAAAAGTGTGAGAAATATGTAAAACCTGACTGCATCTATGCTTCATTGAAGAATAAATACAAGGCCACAGGAGTCTGTTTGCGCACCAACATACCGTATTCACATAATACACCTCTGAATGATTTCACTACGACAGGGTTACTTAGCATGAACACCCAGTTCCCAGAATCACACTAAATGCAGTAAATAAATAGCTGATAAATAGATGGCTTTGCTATAGACTGGAATCCTGTATGTACAGGAGTGAGACATCAAATTAAGAGACTCTTTCCAGATATAACCGGTTTCAATAACTTTATTTTCACTAATGACATTCACAGACAGTGAAGAACCACACGCAGCACTGTTAGCATATTGAACTCACAGCCAGCTGAAATGTTCCCTTCTAAGGCATAATATGCTTATACAATTGCAAATAATTAGTAACCTATGTTTAATTAAAAAAAAATTGAACAGAAGATACAACATGCAGCCATATGCAAAAGTTCGGGTACCCCTGGGCAAAATGCATGTTACAATTAATATCCAATTGAAAGGACATTACCCTGACCACTTAAAACTAGAACCGCCCTTAGACAAAGCAAAACCGAATTCTGCATGGATAGAAAGTGAGTGGGTGCGTAAGCAAAGAGTGCAGGTGCTAGACTGGCCTGCCTGAGATCCTGATCATTTTCCCATTGAGAATTGACCTATGGCTAAGCCCCGCCCTCAAATGCGATGAGCCAATCACAGTGCGTATTCTCTCCCCATATACTCGGACATTCTGAGTCTGAAATTCCATTGAAATGCATTACGGAAACTCCGAATCGTTCGCTTTTATGGGGTTTTAAAATGTTTCTAAGTTAAAGAAATGGTCAAACGCTGTGCTTGAGGTAAATTTAACTCCAATACGAGGTATCCCAAGAGGCTGGTCGATGGGGTGAATTTTATACCCTTCCCAAAGCCACATCATTACCGAGAGAAGTGTCTCCTCTGGATAAAGCTGCTTTCACACCAGACGCGAAATGAATTTTTCGCACGACAGATTACATTCAAAGTCAATGCAAAGACGCGAATACGCGCGTTTGTATTGACTTTGAATATAATCTGTCATGCGAAAAATTCATTTCGCGTCCGGTGTGAAAGCAGCTTAAAGCTTTGTGGAAGACCCCACTATCAGCTTAACGTAGCTAACAAAGGTCAACAAGGATGTCTACATTTGTTCCAAGCTAAGTTAACACTGTGTTAAAGACGACATCTTGTCACTTCGCTGGAGATTAATGTAAAGTTATCTTACATCGCTACGTTAGCTAACGTTAGCTAAAGTTAGTAAACTCTATTGCTAACTTCAGTGCTGACGGACGCTGGCTTAACGTGAGCTCCGGGCTGCGTTGTTCACCATGTCACCTTGTTTACTTAGGAGTTCAGTCACGTCAGGTTAGATTTCTTAAATTCGGTAGCAAGCAATAATAATACGTAAATTAAATTTATTACCCTGCAGTGCACAAACAATGCTGATCCTCTATCTTGTTGTGTGAGAGGGTGACGGAAACGAGATGCGGTTGATTGCGTTTGCATTTAAGCTTCCAATTTCAACTTTTCATTGACCTTCTCCACTCTAAATTCATTAATGTATCCCTAGTATCCATAGTGTAACCCTATTTGCTGACTTTTGATGATACTTAAGCCTTCTATCACCAAAAATCATCGATAGCATCCTGAAAAATATCTCCGACTGTGATACCAGCCATTAGCGCCTATTCTAAAATGTTGATTGTTTGTCCGAGTCAGTGGAGGGGGCGAGGCTTAGCCATAGGTCAATTAGCTGTTTCACGCATAATGAGGCAAAATCTATGGCAATGAAGGCCCTATCCAACTGCACAGCTGAAGACCTGCATACTGGAGGACTGGGGAAAATGCAGCTTGCTAGACTTGACCAAGTGTTGTCCACAGTGCCCAAAAATTTAATGAGTGTGATTTGAAAGACATGGTAATGTTACAGGTTTTTGGACTCTGTTGCAGTCGTCACATTGTATATTTTAGAAAGCAATTCAAATCTGATGTTAGAACATTAGCATTTTCTATGATGCCCCAAGTTTTTCCGAGTTGGCCAGGTGGCATCATATAAGGCAGGTGGTCACAATAGTTGTGCATGCGCATTGATAGATAAAATCAGTTTTATTGGCTGTTTGTTTGTGCACAGTAAACTGTACTTCAAGCTTTAATCGTAGTCACATCGGGTTTCATAAACGGGGCATTCGGACACTCCCTGGTCTCTTCTCCTCGAGCTGAGAAGACCGCGTGTTGTGTCAGGGTCGGAGCAAAGATGCCAGACTATCATATGTTCAGAGTACAATTAATTACTTACATGTGACTGAACTGTGACTTTACAGGCCACACAGGTTGAAAAAAGAGACAATTACAGAGCTTTTTAGACCAGGATAGAAGCTTTGTAACACAAATTAAGTCAAATGGCAGGGGTGGCCACCCATCTGTGCCATTCGCTGTAATTTATGTAGGTTACAATCACTGCTTACAGCGCACACCTCTACTTCTCTCTGGCTCCGTGAAACCCCTGCTCTAACTATATTACATATAAGATTGACAAGTTTGCCGAATCGTGTATGTGCAGTGAAGTCACACTATTTACTACATTGCATGTGATGTCTATGGAAAGACTACATAGTTTTATTATGCATACCTCATGTTATGTTTGCGAATAAGTCTCAGAATTTAGGAGATGGTTGAAGATGATTGTGTAGTGATATCAATGTAAATGAATTACGATTCCATTTGCCAGTGCTTAATCAAATGAAATGTCCCTGAATCCAGATGTTAGACAGAATCTACAAGCATCCAGCATGTCAACAGCATCCCCCCGTTTCAGCACTGCGCAGGCTGCAACCATCGCAATATTGGCTCCTGAGATATTGCAATAAAGGAATACCAAACCTTTGTACTGCAGACCTTTGAAGAGTATGCTTTTTAATGTATTTGTAACATCAGTGTTATAAAACAACTGTTGCTTTCAACTATCAGCAGTCTTTGTAATATTAAGGTAAGAATTTTCAGTAAAGGACATTGTAATTATACATCTGTGATCTTACACTTGCGATATTTGATACGTCTTTAAGGGTCAAAAAGCTCATCAGGCTAATGTCAACAAGCTAGTGCACATTTACCACTGTCTGCAACAAAATGGCCATGATAAAGTTTATCTGGCTTTGCCAAACAAAAATGTATGACATACAGTCTTCACAGATTCACCACATAGTCGCTCACTAAAAAGATGAGTATGTAAAATCTGTTTTCAATATTTTACATCGAACCATGCTAAGTGTCTTCGCTTCCACAGCAGGAATGGCAAGGTTTTAATGATCTCCAACACCTTATGTTGATCCAAAAGGAACTCTTCCTTATTTTGTAGCCATAGAAATACAATCTGTTCCCTACACAGTGAGGGACGGCAAGCTGCAGGGAAATAAAAAAGCCTGTGAACCATTCCGCCATTCATAATAATGACAAATCCAGGAAGTTCACAATCATTTGTACCTGTATTGTTCAGCAAATTGCTTTCATCATCAGCCCTAATTACAGTGATCACTTATGCCGCATCGCGAACTGTCACATTTGCTGCATGTAATTACATTTTGCAGGACGCTTCGCTGCTTACCTAATGAATTCTCTGTATAAGCACATACAGGTTACTGTTTTGTTAACATAATGAAGGGCATTATGAAGGGGGGGGGACTCGGGAACACGACTGGTTGTGACCTAAGTTATATCGGCGCATAACGAGAGAGACAAAGCTAGGCTATTTTAGAGAAGACAGTCCTGAAATTAGTTCTCTGCAGTTTAAAAACATAGAAAATTAGTATTGTGGTGTGGTAGCAGAGTGAATAAAAGCTCTGGCTAAATTCTAATCTAATTTCAACTGGTAGGGATTTCCAATAGTCTTAGCACCGTTTGGCATTTCTCTGATGCGTGTTCTGTTAAATAAATCAGTCACATGACAATATTACTAAATTCATTGACACCAGTGGACCACTACAACGAAACAAAAATGAGAATTGCATTAAATTTTATGCAGAAAACAGTACTCAGATTGTTTTCTTCTGCAGTTCCATTATGTCCCACAACATAATGTGCCTGAACCAATACGCCAATTAAGGGGTCTTCAGGTTAAAGTGTAGAAATAACCATAATAATGTAAAAACTAAAAAATAAACAAACTCAATATGATTTTAACTGCATAAAATGTAGTATTTTGATAAAATTTACACAGTTGCCATTGAAACGGCACTTTAATGACAAAATCTGAAAATATTTTGTGGCACTGATATTTCAATAACCCATGGTCAGATTTTACTCAAATTAGTCTCATATGAAAGGTTTAAGATAGTTCTATGAAATTACATAGGATTTTTTTTGTTTGGAACATTTATGAATATTTATTGAGCTCCGTTATGTAACCATAACGAAAATCGCTTTCTTCAACTTGCTTCATTTTCAAAATTAACCCACTAGGGATGCATCTATCTAGAAAATCCCATGTCATTTCATAGATCTCCAACAGATACAACTTCAGTCCAAATTTCAAGCCAATCAGATGAACATTAATGATTTTATGAATGCCACAAGGCTGAAAATCAGTCTAAATCGCGATTTTCGGTAATTTGCATTTAAAGTCACAAGGAACAATTGAGGCAGAGGAGAAACATAGATTTTTGGTGTTTAATGGAAACTCACTGCATTCCTTTATTTAATTTATTTTATGTGAAAATAAAAAATACTGAAATTTTCGAAAAAAATTTAAATTTTTACCCTGAAGACCCCTTAAGATAGACTTCCATTTTTTTTTCTAAAATAAACATTTTTTTTAAAATATTTCAGTGGATATGTATTCACTTCATGCACATATAGGTACCCTGCAGTCTTTACCTTGGTGCTGGCCTCCAGGTAGTTGTAGAGCACATTGACAGAGATGGTGAGATCACCTGTGTTGAAGGGGTAGCTACGGTTCCAGCCTTGAGGGCCAAATTTGCGCCGTTCAGTGACACAGGCATGGAAGTAGCACAGCGAGAAGAGCAGGCCCTTAAACTCCAGCTCCCGAGAACACATCTCCAGAGTGTCCTGGAGACCAGCAAAAGCAACCAGCGGGTTATAGGGAGAAGAGCTGAAATAGTGTGACCACAGAGTCATAAAGACACAAATAGAGAGACCGCACTGACCAAAGAGAAACAGAGAGATAGAGAGTGAGACCACAATGATCACAGAGTCCGTGAGACAGACAGGCAGTGATCACACTGACCACAGTTTCATAGAGACACAGACACAGAGAGGTAATTCAACAAAGGAAACATTTTCAGGAAGAGAAAACTAAAGTGTAAACCTATAGTCAGTTGTTTAGTTGGATGAACAAAGCATTCCTGAATTTCTGGCCTACCAACGCTTCTTAAACGAGTGCAAAACTTTCAGCAGTTGTTCCTTGTCTTGACTGCTACAACAACAGTAGCAAACTGTTACCATACTGCTAGTCACAAATGAGAGAATAGCGTGAAAATTGAGCACACAGATGGTCTGTACACTTCCAGACACTCTCTCCCCTGAGTTGCCGGCTCCTCACCTGGTTGAAGTTGCTGAGGGCAGCGTGCAGGTTGGCGTGCAAGCCCGTGGGAGGCTCGTTGGTGATTTTTATGGCATTTTCCAGGATGCCCTGGGGAATGATGTGTTCCTCTGGTGAGCACGCAGGCTCAGCACTCATGAACACCCTGTAATCTGGGTGACTGTTGCTGGCTGTCCTCTGAAGCAGCTTCTCAAGAGATCCCAGCCACCGAGCCACCAGGTGCACGTTCTGACAACAGGAGATAGGAACTGACTGAGGTTTCAAGTACAACGTACATTTTCCAGCCGACGCTGAGCGTCAAGAGAACCCCGTAGCCCTTAACTAACTATTAATAAATGGCAGCATACACCTATGGCAAGGCACAGGTCACTGTGCCAAGGTCAAAAGTCAAATCTACTAATGATCCTTACATTGCACATCTACCCCTCACGTGGTACCTGCATATAAAATTTGAAGCTGCTGTAGTGAATACTTTGGGAAATACGGCCCAGACAAAATTTTTAAGTTCAAAGTCACTGTGCCTAGGTCAAAGGTCACATCCACTAGTGACCCTTACACTGCACACCTATCCCTCAGAAAGAACCTGCATACCAAATTTGAACCTCCTGTGGCCAACACTTTCAGAGATATGGCCCGGTCAATTTATTCCCCGCATTTGCCTCGTCTTTGAATTTTCTCAATCGGATTCATAGAAGTATCGTAATTTTCAGTCATATTTTCAGTGTCGGTAACCTGTCAAAACTGCCTGCCACATTTGCTAAAAGGAAAGTAAAGACTCTTTTTAAACTCATATAGACTTTAGTATGTTCTTTCCTACATTTGTGCTGATTTTTAAGAGGATCCTACGCTCAGCCACGGAGTTTTATCTCCAGCAGGATCTGGTGTCCAAGTGGCAAAATGTCGGTTTCATCAACAAATCTTGGATAATCCACTAAAAAATGAAGACAGTTATGCACACTTTTCTAAATATGACTGGATATGATCGTCAATTGATTAGTAATTAAGTAATTAACGTGTTAAATGTTTAATGTTAAAGTGAAATATGTGGATAGAGTTATCCATTGTCTACTGGGTTAACATTTTTGGTGGAGGGACGGACGTACCTACGGACAGACAGACGGATACACATGCTGCTCATTTCACAGTCCTCTTTCGAAATTCTTTCGGTGGGGACCAAAATCATATCCTGATGAAGACCACCTGTTGTGGTCAAAATATGTTAGTGTCTTCCGGTTGTGAGCCATGTAGGAATTAGGGCTTTTTATGCATACTATTTTGAACTGTTTGAGTGCCTGGATCTTGTCCGTTTCCCAAAGAAAAAAGCCTATTCTGCTTCATCAGAGATCTACGTCTGGCTCTTGCTCGTGACAACAATCCAGCCAGTAATAGAGCCCAAAGTTCTCCTTTTTCCTTCAAATGCCATCCACTTTCAAGGAATCTGCCAGGGGCAACAGGAGTCGGAGCTTCATCAACTCCATCGACCCGTCAGGGCGATCAACAGTCAGCTAGCCACCGTCTCCAAAATCTCCAAGGGTTCTGACGCTGCTGCCCAGGCTACCACCTCTTTCCTTTTGCAAGCTCAAGCTCCGTCTGCTGGCCCACAGGAGCCCAGTCCTTCTCAGCTGGAGCAGTATGACGGCAACTCATCTGCCTGCCGAGGCTTTTTGTCACAGTATTCGTTGGTGTTCCACCTTCAACCGACCTCCTCCTGAGCAATCCAGTGATGCCTTTGCCATCAACCGCCTAACTGAGCGTGCTCGCAACTGGGCTGCTGCATGCTGGGGGGCTGGAGATCCAGCAGTACACACCTTCTCTGCCTTTCTTGGTGAGACGAAGGTCTTTGACTGCTCTAATGAGTGGCACGCTGCTGCACGTTCAGTTTTACCAATGCAATCTGTCAGCCTTGGAAGCCTCCATCAAATTTTGCGAACTGGCTTCCTCCTCTCATCGGGATTCGTGGGCCTTTTATGACACCTTCCTGTATGACTTGGCTGACAGGATACAGGACCAACTTACCACGTGCCTCCTGCCACCTCACCGTGATGGATTAATCAACCTTGCCCTCAAGATCAACGCCCACCTCCAGGAGCGGCTGGTCAATCAGTATGCCCCTCCACCATCGAAGCCAGCTGGTTCACTCGCACAACCTTCTCGCTAACTGCTTCCCTAGGTGCCCATCCTGGTGGACTGTGTCAGATTCAACCAGTCCAACCCAGCAGCATCAATTCAGGCCTCTATCTGTAATGCGGAGCAACTAACAACCTCATTGCCGACTGCCCAGTCTGACAAACCTGGGCTGTCCAGGGGGAGAGGTGCTCTCCAAGGTTTCCATTTCTTCCTCCAGGCACCTATTTTTTGTTCTTCTCAGGTAGAAGCCACCGGTTTTCGTCAAAAGCTTTGATTGATTCAGTCATCAGATGGTAATCTCTACCCTTCCCTCAGCAGAAGGATGGAGGTTCCTACGCGCCCCCCCTGCCTGAGCCCATCTAGTCCCAGGCCCGTCCAAGAATGGTGCTCCCTGACATCATTGCAGCCACCAGTCTGGTTCTAATGAAAGTTTCCTGCAACCATATTGAGACCATAGTCTTCTATCTGATGGCATTACCACACGCCTCCGTGGTGTTGGGAAGGTCATGGCTAGAAAGTCATAAACATCACACAAGTTTGTCTGGAGGCACCATTGTTGACTGGAGTCCTTCCTGCTTACAGTCCTGTCTGTGGTCTGCTTTCTGCCCAGTTGCACCTCTTTCTCCCAGTCCCAAGGAGTGACTGGGCTGTAAAGAAGTTCTCCCCATCTCCCACGACCTCCCCCAGGCCTTCTGCAAGTCTCGAGCCATGTCACTTCCACCCGTATAAATGTGTCATTTATCACGTCCTGGTAAATTGCCACCTAGGGGTATGCTGTTCTCACTGTCAGGGCCAGAATGTAAAGCTATGAATGAATATATCTCTGAGGCACTGGCTTCCAGTATAATTCAACCCTCATATTTTCCCATCGACGCCGGTCTCTTCTTTGTATCAAAAAAAGATGGTTCTCTTTGCTGTTGCATTGACTACAGAGGATTGAATGCAATCAACATCAAGAACTACTATTCACTACCACTTATGGATTGTACATTCTCTAACCTCTAAGGGTGCCATTACTTCACTAAGCCGGACCTGCGCAAAGCCTACAACTTGGTCTGAATAAGGAAGGGAGATGAGTGGCAGACAGCATTCAACACCCTATCCAGCTACAACGAGTACTTAATGATGCCATTCGGGCTCACAAACACGCCTGCTGTATTCCAGAACTGATTAAATATGTCCTCCGTGACATGATCTCCTGCTTTGTGTCTGTATACCTGGTTGGTATTCTGGTGTTCTCCAGCACCCTGGAGGAATATATCCATCATGTCTGCTGAGTTACCAGTGGCTACTGGTGAACCACCTCTTCCTGAAGCCTAAGAAATGTGAATTCCATCAAACTGCAGCACAGTTCCTGGGCTTTACAGTCCCACAGGGAGAAATCACCATGGATCAGCGGAAAGTACAGACTGTCCCGGACTGGCTAGTACCTGTAGCCTGCTACAGGTGCAGAAGTTCCGGGGCTTTGCTAATTTTCACAGGCGTTTCATCAGAAGCTACTCCACGATTGCCGCCCCACTCACAGCCCTAACCTCACCCTAGACCCCTCCCCGCGGGCCCCTCAGGCCACCACCACATTCCCCCAGCTAAAGGACAGATTTACCAGCACTCCTGTCCTGGCTCTCCCTGACCCCTGGCGGCAGTGCATTGTTGAGATCAATGCCTCCAACGTCAGTGCTGAGGCTATACTCTCATAGCAAGCAGCTGATAGCATTTTCCATCCCTATGCCTTCTCTCAGTGGTCATTCCCTACAGAGAGGAACTACAGCTTTGGGAGCCGTGATATCCTGATCATCAAGCTGGCTTTTGACAAAGGCGCTGGCTTGAGGGGGTCAGCATCCCCTTCCTGGTTTGGACTGTCCACTGAAACCTCAAGTACATCAGTTCAGCCAAGAAGCTTAATCCCAGGCACGCCGGGTAGTCCCTTTCTTTTTTTTGCCTGGTTTGATTTCAACCTTACCTATTGCCCAAGGTCTAAAAATCTCAAGCTTGGTGCCCTGTTTCGCTTGAATACCCTCTCCTCTGAGTGGGATCTGAAGACTGTGATTCCTGACGAACATCTGTCGGCTCTCACCAAATTGGAGGTGGTACAAGACATCCTGAGTCTTTCATAATTGTTTTCCCCTGCAATTCAGCTATCCCAGCCATAAGTTTCTTTTTCAGTTCCCTCATTGCTTCTCATTATTTAATTGTTGTGTTGTGCCGCACCTTTCCATCGGCTCTCATCAGTTCCCAATTGTTAATTGTTGTCTTGTGCATTTAAGTTCACTTTCAATGTCTTACCTTTGCTGGTTTATTCTCTTCCGTCATCAATATTAATTCTTAAAATTACAAAGTTGTTATTTAATATAGAATCTCCTCCCAGTTTGCGGTCCTGGCGAGTGACTTCTTACAGTCTCTGCGCCACCCCAGTTAGAAGGTGTGTACCAGCATACGTGCCCTGGTTCATTCTGCTTACTATCTCGGTTACTGACCTCGGACCAGACCTGGGGTGGATTACGGATAATCAGTGCGATTATTATTACGATGATTACGAGACATTTTTTAAAGATTACAATTACAGTCCTCCAAAAATTTATGATTATGATTATGATTACGATTACGATTACGATTACATGGGTTTAGAATTTATGATTACAATTATGAGTACGATTACAATCATGATTACGACTGGTTAGACTAAGGTTTCTTTGTGGAGATATCTTTATAATGGTACATGTATATTGATGCATTTATATATTTATAAAATAGCATGTGAAATGATTAAACATTGTTTTGGTATTGTAGAATTACTTGTGAAATAATAACAGCTTGTACAACAACAAATAATAATAACAGTCCCTGCAAAATTAGAGATTACGATTACGATTACGGGCCCATCGAAATTAGTGATTACGATTACGATTACAATCGTAATCGTAATCATAATTGTAATCGTAATCCGGATTACAATCCGATCCCGGGTCGGCCTCGGACCAATACTTTTGACTACACCTTACCTAAACCCCCTGAAATCCAGATTGCCCCTGCCTGACTTTGGACTGTCTCCTGACCAAGCTTTACAAAAGTGCCTATGAGTTTAACTTTTCTTCAGTAAATAAAGGAGCCTATTTGGCTTTATCTGTGATCTGCGCTGGCTCTTGTTCAGAAAATACCTGACAGTAATCGTGTTATTTAATTTGATCTCAACCTGCAGTTATTTCCATTTCACTGAATTCAAAAATGTGCATATACGTGTGTTGTCTTGATTTATTTATAAATATATGAAATAAATATATTTAATCATTCCTCTCTTGGGATCTCCGTAAGCGTGAAGTACAGAGCGCAAAAATTTAGTTCGTGCAGCTGGACAACTTGCTATGTCATCAAATCGACTGCTGCATCCGAGTAGTGTTTTTTACAAGGGGTACCATCTGGCCTGATAAAAATTCTAGGGGAAACACTGCAGTAGAAGTTTCAACGGATGTGCTGCACTTATAGATGGCCTCCCCATAACTCATAAACTAGCTTCTTTGTAATTCTATTGCAGGAAAATGGAGGTAATTTTTCATCTGTTTATTTAAATCAGCAATGTTTGTATTTGTAATCGCCAGAGCAGTCATACAGCTCTAAGCAGTCTCTCCAGCAAAACTGCAGAAGTTACAGCAGATGCGCTGCACTTATAGATTGTCTCCTCCTGAACGTTCTGTCCAATAACTCACAAAGTAGCTTGATTTTAATTCTCTTGTTGAAAAATGGGAGTAATTTTTCATCTGTTTATAGTGGTTTTTTATGAATTTCATAGATGATTTGTTTTGTACCCTCTGACTACTTAGTACTTGTTCCATTTGATGTTATTTGAAGAAAACACTTAAATTTCACTAAAACAGAGCACAAGTACAGGAGTAAAGTGTTCACAGTGTATACATATAGCTTCTTTCCATGCTAGATTATAATCACTCAAGTAGAGTGGAAATATTCACAGTAGAATTGTTTCCTGAAAGTGTGGGGTTTGGACATTACAAGATGCGTCTGTACCTGCAGAATGACCCAATGTCCATCCTGAGCTGCCCTCTCCAGCACCCGCTCGGCCAGACCCTCCTGACCCTGACCCAGGGAGAGGTTATGCAGCGTCCCCAGGTCAATGGTGAAGCCCATCTTCTGCCCTGAACCACAAACACAAATAACAATCCAGACAAGCCAGTGATTCATTAATAACAAATGCACTGTCAAGCCTCTGAAAACTCATCCCAGAGATATTGGTCAAATACATGCAGTCTATGCTGTGGCTTTTCCCAATACTCAGTATTGCGCACAAAATATTTACTGATTACCAATTTGATAGTTAATATGACACGTCTCACAAACTTATTTAATGTCGGATAATGTTGTATAAAATGCTCCACTAGCTCACAAAATGCAACGCAATAAAATAAACTGTTTACAAAAAGAATCATAAACAGCCTGTTCATTGAGGAAATGATGTTTTATGCCGTTGTCAATGAAAGGAAGCGGGCCACCATCTGTGTGTTTCAACATCTAATATTAATGCATGTTTAGTCAACCAACTCTCGTAAACATATTTAATGATACAATGAAAAGTGTGAACAGAATTACTGGGGCAGAGTCTGGGCTCTGTTTTCATCATTCACTGCGAATGTATCTCTGAGTGAGCCTAGAGAGGAAGGGAGTCATACTATGGTTTTCCCACCTCCACCTTGGGACCTACAACCGAAGCCTACAGGTGGATGCTAGGGTAGAGGTAGAATGTAATTTGTAGCAGCAGTGTAGCTAATAGGAAGAAGCAGTGCGCAAGAGCCAAGGATGCTTTGCAGCATGTTTTGCTGATTTTAACAGACTGTTATTTTGGCATGGAGTATAGCTGTGGCTGACTTGTGGCTGGCTGTAATGCAGGTCATGCGACCTGAGTAAAATATACCAGAGTGGCTTTGTACCTACATCTGCTGACCACTTTATTAGGGGCAGTGCACCTGTCTAATAACAGATCTAACTCCAGAAGAACCGCACGGATTTAACAAGATGGAACAAGGATGATCTAAGAGATTTGTCTGTCACACATTAATACAGCAAACCTCTCTTTCCAATTCAGCACAAAGAACCTCTGATGGATTGAGATCTGGGCCTGTGCTGGCAATTTGAGAGATCTAACGTCGCTATTATTTTCACTATTATTTTTATGAAACCAGCTTGAGATGACGTGTGCTCCCTGATGTGATGCATTATTCTGCTGAGAGTGTCCATTTGACAAAGGACAAAAAAGATATTCCCCACAGTACTACTCCACCAAAACTGCATTCGGAATTGGCATAAGATGGATCCAAAAATTCAGGCTGTTGACACAAAATTCTGACCCTGCCATCTAAATGCAGCAATAAAAATTTACATCTGTCTGACCAGGCAACATTTTTCCAATTTTAAAGGAGCAGTATGTAAGAAATGCATGAAGATTAATCATGAAATGGCCCTGATATATCACCAGACATTAAGGAATGATGTTAATTTCAAATACTTATATCACTGACAACAGTAGTCCAGCCAGAATATTCTCATTACAAAAGCAAAGTTGCAGCCCACAACTAATGTTGATGTTGTCATTTTGTGTTTTGGCCTGTTGCGCTGCCATCCACCTATCCCCCAATCACGAAGTCAGTGGCATTTCGACATTCAGGTTGCCATTTACCACTGAGCGGCAGCCAACAGCGTTTCGGAGCACAAATGTCTGACGTTACTAAACCTAAAAGGCCTCGTTATGATTCCGAAATATGTCGTGACAAAGTCAGAAACAAAACAAGGATCTGCATAGGACATGCCTTTGAAAGATGGAGACGGCTGAAAGCAGAGAAGAATTTGAAGACCGACGCTGAAGTTGCTAATTTTCTCCTGGACAGGTAAGATTCAGCTAAGTTTGGCTAACTTAATTCTATTTAATGTAGGCACAGACATTTCAAATATTCTCTACAGTCAAATAACGTTATGTATGTTCATTCATGGTATGTTAGTGCGTATGCAGGTGGGTCATCGAATTGACTAGGTAACAAATTGTTTGAGAAATAAAAACAGTGACTCGTCATTGCTAACATTAGCAATGCATTATTAGAGTCCGTTTCCCTGGCATTATGCTGAGACGCAGTGGAAACCGTTCCAACATTAGCATAGCCATAATGGCAATATGAAATGTAATTGAGACAGTACATCGGTCAAATGAGTCCTCATTCATTCTTTACGCATATTATAGTATGGACTTTAGTGGGCTATCCACACAGAAGAGTGACGAGCAAGTTGACCAATATGACCATTGCTAAAATTAGTTAGTCATTAGTCTCGATCTTTTCTGAACTGAACTGAACACAACCCTGTGAGAGCAAATCATTGGTGATATTGAAACGTAGCCATGGTAGCTCCTTGTAGTAGACGTTCTTGCTGGATCCGGCAACCTAGCTGACAACCTCTCGTCTGGGGGAGAGGGGGAGGGGATACTGCGCTCTGCAGTATTTTGAATGTGATTGTAGTACCAGTTTTGGCCACAAACTTACATACGGCTCCTTTAAGCTATCCATTTTTAGTGATGACATCGCTACTGTAGCCTCACCATCCTGCTCTCAGCTGACAGGAATGGAACCTGGCACAGCTGTTGTAGCTCATGTACTGTATATCAATCAATCAATCAATCAATCAATCAATCAATCATTCGATTCTGAAATAAGATTTCAAAAGTTATGTGTTCAGAAATGTCATCCTACACCACACTGCTCTAAACTGCTGTCATTAGTGGCCTTTGCTGAAATTTGACCAAGACTGCAAATTCTCTGCTGACCCTTATGTGACAATGTAAACTCAACCACAAAATGGATGCTTTTTTTTTTTTTTTTTGTCCAGAGGCTAGTGTGTGAAAATCCCAGCAGGGAAGCTTATGGGAACCACTACATCACCACCAAAAATCATACCATGACCAAAGTCACTTAGATCATGCATCTTGCCCATTATAATGTTTATTAAAATAATCGATAAAAACAATGCTCCTGTCAGCATATTTTATTTATTCAGCCACAGTTACAGGACTTGCTGTTTGGAGGAATATGCCATATATATTTTTGTGCTGGTATACCTAATAAAGTGGTCAATTAGAGTATGTAAATACTCTGTGCTGGTATACCTAATAAAGTGGTCAATTAGAGTATGTAAATACTGCATATATACACACTGTATATATCTCATCTCTGTAAAATGTATAAAAAGTGTTCCAGAATATAGCCAATATAACCCTTTTATAGAGATAAAATACATACAGTATGTCAGGCACACGGACAAAAAGCTACAGTAGCGAAATGTTCATAATGCATACCAAGGCTCTCCACATCTTTGAGAGGGTTCACTCCAGGGGACAGGATGAAGAAGATGGGAGTGGCTGGCCCGCTCTCCTTGAAGGACACCTCCAGCTCCACTCTCTTCTCATCTACGTACCTGGACCCCAGGTTCTCCTCCACATAGTTCCTGCCATGAAAAGAAGCTGATCTGAATAGAACATCACTGCAAAGAGCCCAGTGACTTACTGCTGGCTCAGTAAGTCAGAGCCTCAGCCAGACTCTGAGCTGGGAAACAGCTGATTACAGCTGCCGTCTCTCAAGAGCTCCATGACAGAGTAATTAGCATCCAGCCCATTTCCACTCAATGTCCACAGCCAAGCGCCCAAAAGGTCTCTGGAACAGCCCACTAGGAAATGAGCCCACAAGCTCCAAGAGTCAGTGTTAGGGTACTGAACTCAAGGCCACTGTGTGGATAGAAGGCCACAAGGTCTGACCTGAGTGCGTAAGTCATCCTGTCCGGTCTCAGGGCTCTCAGGATGATGAGTTTCTGCAGGGAGCTCTTGTTCTTCCAGTCCTGAGGGAACTTCTCCTTTTCGGGACACTCCGACTCCACCAGCTTCCTCCAGCGCTTCGCCGAGCCCTCCATGTCCCGGTCCAGCCCCCGGAACTCCTCCAGAGTGGAGATTGTCTGAGGGCATCGCAACACAAGTGCCACAATCACTCCCTTCATTTCCACGATTTGAGACAGTTTTCTTGACAGCCATCTTCACTTCATGAGTTGAGACCCTAGAATTACAGGGTTCTAACTAACATTTACAAAGTTCTGAGGAATTTGCTTGCACAGTTTGGCCACTCAGATTCTGATCTGAACCCAATTTAACAAACAAATTAAATACCCATACTTTATCATTAGATAGAACTATTTATCACCAATTATGTGCAATAGTTTACTCAGTTTTGACCAAAATGTCAGTTAGACCTTGCATTTCTAAGGTTGTGAAATGCAGTGACCCTCACAGAGTCTTCAGCGCTTCTAGAGGTTCAGCTACCACATAAAATAACACTGAAGTGTACTAGCATTTTCGTCCACACAGTCACTTAGGTTTTGTTTCTTCTGAGCTAGTGCTGGCATTCAATACATCTTACCTTAATGGCACCCCAGGCATATGGAGACAGGAAACTGAGAGGGCTCCCCCTGCAGGGCTCCACTGGAAAGCGCAAGAGGAAGTCCAGCTCTTGGGCATCAACTGACCCTCTCATCAAGAGAATCTATTGAAAGCAATAGACAAAACGATTGAAAAATGAGAGCTGAATTCATTTTTCATGAAAAGCCATGCATGTTGCACCTTTCAAAGCACATAAAATACTGCAGACTGCGCTTTCGAAAACACTACAAACATATTGTCCACAACAGCTTGGAGTCATTAAAAATGTGTATTCAAATTTTACAAAAAACATGAAAAAACTGGTGTTTTTCTGTATAAGCTGTTTGACGACACCTCAGTCTTAACATACATGAACACTCCAAATTGTTCACATAAAAACAGCACTTAACATGGAAGTTCAAAATAAGCACTAATGTTATTTGAATTCACTGTCCATTTATTGTTCCAGAATAAAGGATCACAAAGTCTAAGCATCTTTTCCTGCATATGTGTTACCATAATGCTAATCCCTGGAATGAATCTGCTACAACAGATGCGTAGCTCTTGACATGTGAATGAGTGAATAATCAGTTTCACATCACAAACTATTGATACAATGTTACTAGCAGTCTTCCTCGTCCTCCTCCGAGCTCTATTCTCTCTGACACTGGTGAAGGACAAACCTTCCATGCCAAATGTTTCAGACAACGACAGAGATGCTTCTTGACACATATTTGCATTGTGGCAGCTGAGGGCACACCTCCTATCAGACAGAATATCCCCAAAAGGAAGGGAGAGGCCCGGGCTGAATGGTAATCAATAGGAGGGGTGGGCTCTCGTCCTGATTCCAGCTTTTAATTGAACCTAATGTGGGGGGCAGAAAAGTGCTGTGACTGATGGTAGTGACAGGGGTTTCGCGACCCTGGGACGGGCGAGAACCACTCCCCCCCTCCTTCTCCTCCTCCTCCTACTCCTCCCTCGTTCCCTCATTCCCTCACCTGGAAGGCAGCCTGTGACAGGAAGGTGAGCCTGTCCCTCTCGAACAGGCCCTGGCTGGTGTACAGGAATACCGAGTAAGTGACGGCCTCTGTGAGGTTGACGACCTGCTCGATCACGTCCTCGGCCCGGGCCGCGTGCTCGATGGCTTTGTGGAAGATGGTGTTAAAGGTCTGAAACAGAGAGGGGTGGTGAGGGTGATACATCACTCAGGGCCTTAATCGCGCCTACAGAAAGGCCAGTGCTGGAGCGCAGAGCGGTCCGGATACAGCGATTATTCTCCGGGACGGGCGGTTTGCTTAATGACGTCCGAACAGAGAGGGCACTGGTGCCAACCACCCCACAGCCTGTGAGTCTCCACTCTGACTGACTCCATATGGACACATTAACCCTTCTGCACAGAATACAAATAATGCCAATTTTTCCCGTTATGCTTGAGCCTATTTAGGCTTTATAACTCAGTATTTGTGTCACAGAGACCGTGGAAAATTATTCCAGTGAAGCAAGACATTTGGAAATTCAATTACAAAATTATTTAGGAATCAAATCTTGGAATTTACAGACGTCAGCGTCTATATCTCCGCAAAGGGGTTAAGAGAGGAAGCCTGTTTTGGCAGTGCAAGATGAACCCCTGTTCTCAGGTCATGGGTCTGTTCCATTACGTATAATGACAGAGTTGGGCGGATGGCAGTAGGAAAGACTGCGGTCCGATGAGCCATATCACTATTTTACCTATTTCAAGCAGCTCTAACACCTTCTGATTTCAAATATGAGACATGGCTCATTGGTCCCTATGGCTCATCGGACCCTATTCCACCCTACAAACTAAAACTTGAAACTCAGTGGTTTGTACATGAGTCGTTTTTCCAGATCTGAGAGGGGTTCCAGGTTTTTACTTGCTGTAAAAAGACGGCAGCTTTTTGTCCGTTCTTGTGACACAGGCCCCAAGCATTTAGTCCTTTTATGAGATTATGATTTTTCTGGTTCCTTCAAATGACTGAATTTGACTAAATATGGATATACAGCACATAAGTCCACACTCCGTGATTAGCCATATGCTCTTATTGCATCTGTTTGGCTGCTATAATGACTGCATTGCCGAGGATAGTCATTGATGCGCCTCAAGCGTAATGAAAATAATATTTTATGTGATTGGTTTCCATGTTCACTACAACCGGTCTCTCTGGGGTCATACCAGTTAGTGAGGATATGAGGAACGCGCAGCACGTAGAGTTGTGACGTGTGAAAGTCAAGGCTCTCACCTTGAGGGAAAACTGGTACATGGGGTTGATGTTCTTGAGGTCGGAGATGATGAAGTACAGCAGTGACGCTCTCTCAGCTGTGGGGCGGTAGAGCTCCCGGGCCTCGTTGATCTTCGTCTCGTTCTCCTTGGCTTCGTCCACCTGCACGCGGCAGAGATACAGTCACCGAACCCATCACTCGCTCGCTCGATCACTCACTAACACCTCACCTGACGTGATACATTTTCAGAACTGGCGCCATTTGTGCACCAGGCATCAAATCCCGAGAGCAGCATCTGCTTTCCGTGATGCCCACTCAAACCTGGAACTAGTAACACAGCCATACAAGGATAATATAAGCACTAAAAGCAGAAGTGCTCTTAATTATTTATTTATAAAATTTAAAGCAGAAAAAAACAAAAGATAATCATAAATACTGTACAAATCAAGGAGTACCCAGTTATAGTCAAAGCACGACTATTGGTAGGTAAGCTATATCCTTCACAAACATTGCTGAAAGCAATGGACCTCTTGAGGACACGATTAGTATTTTTTAGCTATGAGACCATCCACAGGTTGAGGAGAAAATCAGGGTTCTGCAGTTTCATACACACTCGTTTGAAGAACTCACAGTCCGGATGACGCTTAAGTTGTAGGCTAACATGATATTCCTCGTTGTGTCCTCAAAAATAAGTCAAACTAGTGCAGAAACAACATGTGTGATAACTGCTCAAACAGGAGACACAGGAACTTGAGGAGCTAGACTGGGTCTCCATGTTCTGACACCGAACACTGTCTCACCCAAAAACACACTGACAACTGTCAATCACTCCCGTGCATCATTCCCTTCTTCAGTCTCAGGCTATTACACCGATCACTCGCTCATTATAACACTTTTCACTTTTCACCTGCCATTCATGTACACACACTGCTACACATGTTCCTGTCACACTCTGACCACAGCTGTCAGTCTCTCTCTGATATGCGTCAACCTGACCTTGCTGTGTATGTTGGCGGCTGTGCGTTTGGTGTGCTCCAGTTTCTCCACCAAGGCGGTGTCTCCCAGGAAGCTGCCCTCAGCGGCCGACAACCGCGTAAGCAGCTCGTCCTCCAGCATCTTCAGCTCGATCTTGAAGCGGTTCTGCTGCGTGGTGAGCTGAGACTGCACCCCCAACACGTAAGAACAGGCGTGAATACGCGAACGTGTACATAAACGTGTGTGTACGGTAGAGGAGACTGGGGTTCGATAAGCCACAGGGACCAATGAGTCATATCACTATTTTGCCTATTTTAAGCAGCTCTGACATCTACTGATTACAAATTGGGACCTTAGAATTGCAGGGTTCTAACTAACATTTATACAGCTTTGAGGAATTTGCTTGCAAAGTTTGGCCGCTAACTGTACACTTAGGGAACTGGAACTTTGTAATTTTGATCTGAACCCAATTTAACAAATGAATTGAATACCCATGCTTTATCATTAAAGAACTATTTATTACCAATTATGTGCAATAATTAACTCCATTTTGACCAAAATGTCAGTTAGAACCCTATAATTCTAAAGTAGCGAAATATGCGATATGGCTCATTAGTCTCCAAGGCTCATCGGACTCCAGTCTCACCGATACCTATCCCTCACATTTACGTTTTGTACACAAACATGCGCACACCATAAAAATGTGTGTACTAAAAAAACATTTATGCTTACATGTACACTTTTACATACAGGGACACACATACATCTGCCAACACAATATAGATATACTGTATGTATGTATGGTAACGCATCAAACCACTGCTGACCATACCAGTGTCTTCAACAGTATGTGGTCAATGGTAAATCAACTGCAAGTTCAGGTGCAATACGCAGAATAGGCAAAACAATGTGTGTTTGAATTTCAGGTGTTGTACCTCTGTTGTTCACTCTCCACAAGTGTACACGCATACAAGTGAAGTGAAGTAGCTCTTTTAGGAAGGGATACCTTCTTTATTTATAATATGTGAATATAATTGAATCCTTGAGTTTCCAAAGGGCCCAGCTCCCAGGAACACTCTTTCTCAAGAAAGGGAAAAATTGATTCATTTTTTTGCCCACGTGATGACATATATATATATATATTTTTGTTTATTTCTTCACAAGAGAGTATCATTGGGATAATTTTGGCAGAAATTACAAGAAAGTTCCCCTTTTTGTTATAAGATATGCAGACCACTAATTCATTGGAGTTGGGCCCTTTGGAAACTCAATAATTCAATTGGGTTTGGCGCTTCAATCTAATAAAGAGCCCACAGGGAACTAATGAGTTTGAGACAGGCAGCCAGGCAGACAGACTCGCCTTGAGGGCCTCCAGGTCGGGTCTCTCATGGGTCACCACCTCACCCAGCAGTTGCTCCTCAAGGCCCCCCCGCGTCACGGTGAAGTTTATGAGGGTGGTCTGGGCCTGCAGCTCCGGGGGGTAGTGTGGGTTCGCCAGCTTGGTGTGGAGGAGAAGCCGAAACCCTCTGTGGTACTCACACTCCTTATCGCCGATCTGAATGTACCTGGGTTTGAACACCAACCTGCACCTTAATTCACCCTGATACTGCGGCGCGGATATGTACGCGTGCACTGACTGCTTTTAAATGCAAACAAGGACACACACATTTACACATCGAGGGTTTGGAGCACAATAGTTATATGTCCAAAATTTGTGGTTTTGAGATTTTTACCCCCTGTCACAGCTTTTTATCAGCTAATCCTTGGAGCACAATAGCTATATGTCCATCTGCATTCATTTTTAATCAGAATTCACATTTTCATTTTGTAATATGTCCAACAAAATCTGCTTAAATGAATCAAACACTGATATTTTGATGAATAAAGATGAATTTTATTACAGAATAGTCTGTCTTCCATTGCAAACGAACTTACCTTCAACCATTCACCATTGTGTTATCTCACATCATGTGCTAGAATTGTTGGAGCACTGAGGTGACATGTCCAATTTTGGCAATTTTGACCATGATGTTGCGGTTACACTCCCATGAAAACTTAGGTGTTCAATATACTTCTGAACCATGCAGCGAAAGAGTGACTGGTAAAAAAAAAAGATATAAAATACCTGATTTAATAGAACACTAGGAAACCTAAAAATCAATTTTTCTCAAAACCTCTAAAATGGACATAAAACATTGCGCTCCAAACCCTCAACATGAAGAGTTTGCTTCCAAAATGCAATAAGTGCCAAAATTACAATAAGAGCTGGACTCGTGAGAGCTCATACCTCCGCCAGCATAGCTGGATTTGAACTTTGGCCTATATCTTGGCTTTACTTTGGCCTAGATATTCCAAAATTGAATCACTTGTTCCTCTTGTGCTACTTTAATATCATGCAAAGTTTGGTTAAAATCTATGCAACCATTTTTGAGATATCCTGCTAACAGACAGACAAACAAACAAACAAACAAACGGAAGCAAAAACATAACCTCCTTGGCGGAGGTAAAAATTGAGATATTACCAGAGAGCGATAAGCCTGTGCTTCGTACACATGGTTCAAAAATCCGGTTTTTGAAATTCATACTATAATACGTATTTTTTCATGGTCAAAGTTTGTGTTTTTGTATAAAATGCAATACATGCCAACATAAAAGAAGCTGATTTACTCAAAATGAGTAGATTGGGTATACTGTGCTCTGGAAGCAAATTCTTCACATGTAGAGGAATACACAAAAGTATCCGTACACGGCCTCTTCACTCAAGAAATGAAACCCTTTACTGAAGGGGCTTCAAGCTAGCTGGGCCAAGGGGCTGCAGGTTTTCAATACAACCAAGCAGAAGCAAAACTAAACCAAGTAATTTAATCAACTGATCTCAGCCCGCACAGTTGATTAGTTGTATCAGGTGTGCTTCTGCTCGGTCGGAATAAAAACCTGCAGCCCCTCGGCCCTTTTACAGACCAGTTTGAGACCCCCTGCTTTACTGGAACTAATCTCCCACAGAGGCTACTACGTCCGTTTAAAACTCTGGGTAAATTGAAAAAGTGCTGGTTTTTAAATGTAACCAAGGCAAATCTTAAATAAGACGGTGTGCCAATATTTATCTGGATCTGCATTTCAATTAAATTAAGGCCAGCAGGAGGAATGCAGGATTTTTAATTTTTTTATTCTAATTACCCTCAAGTTGTCAGCCACGGCTCTAATTTTATGGCAAAGGTTTCTATGGCCCGGGTCTGGTTAAACTCTATATCTTCACAAGACGGAATTAATGTACTATTGATGGAACCATTACTCCACCAAATTAAAGTCCTGGCTGATGGATTGGCCCCTGGGCCTCCATCAGACATGAAGGGAATAATTAGTATTCATTACTTCACACTCTACAACATTCCAATTATTAATGAAGTTCAGGCGGCGAGGCTCGCCGAATCCATCACGGCCAGCGCGGCGGGCGGTATCAATCACTGCACAAAACAAGAGCGCGCCTCATCTGCAAGGAATAAACTTATAATCACATCCACCGCTGGGGGATTGTCGGGAGCTCGGCGGACGCGGCGCGGAGGAGAACGCTCCCTGAATGCCCATGCACGCATTTGATATTCGTTTGGTGCGCTGGCCCCTTTCAAACGCCGCCTCCCCCGATGCGTTTGGTATTCAAGTTCGCTCGTTTACTCGAGTTGTGCTGTGACTCTCCCGGAGTGAATACGGCTGACTTTTTCAGGGCTGTGGGCAGCTTGTGAGGTGGTGTGGTGTAAAGGCAGAAATTAGTGTCATGTGTTAGCAACTGAAGGTTGTGAGTTTGCATCCCGAGAGAAGTTCTCTTGCTGTACTGGGGTAAAGTAAAACATCTCCTTCAGAGCTGCTGGGAATATCCAGCAGTATGACTGGCTAATTGGAGGACTAAACACAGTAATAAGTCACATTTGTGTGTGCTAGCTTCCGTTTAGCTCAAATCACTTTATTGTTTCATGCGCTAAAATACCAAGTTAGCCGTATAATTATTACAGCACCTCTGTCCCGGATGCTAACTCATCCTGTACAGTTCACAGTACATCTCATTCTGGGTGTGTCTAGGCTCTATGTGAAGTGGAGTCAAGTGATGTATTTGGTATTTGATAAGTTTTTCTAGCTTATAGCTTGATGGATTGAAGGCAAATAGAACTATAGTTACCATCAGTCTGAATGGTGAGCCGGAGGCAGACTGGGACGTCTACTCGGACAGAGTTTGTGCCTCTTTCACGGCGAGCGGTGTGACGATATGAGGACACTGCGAAACAGCTGCTCGATATTCAGCGCACCCCCGAGTCCCGGGCCTCAGCAAAGCCGCATCTATCACGCGCAACCTTAAGCGCACAATCGATACGACTGCCTCTCACATTCGATGCACGCGCCGAAAATTCATCTATAATTTAAAAACTCGGCAATCACATCGCCTTCTGTCAAAGCGCTCTGCTGCTCGTTCAGTGCGTGAGTCTCCGGGATAAAATTCAAGGAAAAACATCTCAGCGGCACAGTGGCTGCCAGGGCACACAAAAAAACTCCACTGAATTCAGCAAATGCGCATGTAATTAAGACCTACAGCTGTTGTAAAGGACGAGCAGAATACTACTCAACCATGGAAAAGAATCACACAAAAACTGACATGTGGAAACAGAAGATACGGTAGATAGTGATAGACAAGCTTACAAAAGCTCTGTGGAGATCTATAATTGAAAAATGCTATTTTCTCATGACCTGCAGCACACAAAAATTCTTGGATTGGTTCAAAACACAAGAGGTCTCCAGCCCTTTCAGAGTTCTCATCTCTCACTTCTCCCCAACTGAAAGGCACACAGTCAAACAGCCTGACATCAGTCAAATGTCTTTGGTTGACTGAGGATGGTTTACCAGGCTTCAGAAAGGAAATGACAAGTATCACACCAGTCGGTCTTGCTCAGACTGGAATAATGAATTTTAGGCCACAAACTGTATGACACACAGCTACTGACCGTATCTCCGTCCAACATAAATGAGGCTTTGAGGGGTCTACAGAATAACACAGACAGCATATCTCACCTCCCTCTCTTTATGGTGTTTCTGGCCAGAAGTGGGTCAAGAACAGGGTCAATTGTTTCCCCCAAGTTCTCGATCAGAACCGTCTCCCCAGTGGCTAAGGCTTGCAAAATGGTGTCCAAGTACCTGGAAAAGAGTTTAAAATTAACAACTGGGAAATATCCTCGGTGCCGTTCGAATATATTTTATGTATCAGACTTATTCTCATTTCAGCGCTTCCATTCTGCTGATCTAATTAAAAGCTGCGTGCAAAATATCGCTGAAATTGAAAGATGTCTGTAAATCGCGACCGCAATGAATCCTGAAATGATCCATATTCTGCTGTTCGTAATTAACTAGAAAACTGTCAACTTTGCACATGCCAGAATTTATTTCCCAATTAATAAAGCCAAATAATGAATGCTTTGTTCTCGTTTAATGGGACATTCTCTGCTCCAAAAATCAAGGGCTCTTCTCTCACCCCTTGTGGCCCAGTTGGACCACCTTCAGGTCCGGTCCAAAACGGTTCCGGATCCATTTGATAGCCTGCTGTTGAGGGTCGATGAGTAGCGGCCAGCGCTCGCTGTTGGCCAGGATGGTGGCATTCTCTGTGGACATCCTATCGTTCGGCAAGCCCTCATTGTGCCAGGCGGCCAGTGTGGTGTCATCTGTGAGCATGAGGACTGGGTCCAAACCGTCTGTCAGGGGTATTGGCACCTGGAGCAGGAAGTGTCAACAGGAAGTGCCAAACGGACTAGAATCAGTGTGTGCGTGCAAAAGTAAGGGCTCTTGCATGTGTTTACAAAGCCCAATTCCAATGAAGTTGGGACGTTGTGTAAAACCAGAATAAAAACAGAATACAATAAATTGCAAATCCTTTTTGACCTATATTCAATTGAGTACACTACGAAGACAAGATCTTTAATGTTCAAACTGATAAGCTTTATTGTTTTTTTGGAAATATTCACTCATTTTGAATTTGATACCTGCAACACATTCCAAAAAAGCTGGGACAGGGGCATGTTTACCACTGTGTTGCATCACCTGTCCTTTGAAGCTTCGTCGGTGGAATTCTTTCCCACTCTTGCTTGTTATACGACTTCAGCAGCTCATGTCCGGGGTCTCCGTTGTCGTATTTTGCGCTTCATACTGTGCCACGCATTTTCAATGGGAGACAGGTCTGGACTGCAGGCAGGCCAGTCTATTACCTGCACTCTTTTACGACGAAGCCACGCTGTTGTAACACGTCCAGAATGTGGCTTAGCATTGTCTTGCTGAAATTAGCAGGGACGTCCCTGAAAAAGACATCGCTTGGATGGCAGCATATGTTGCTCCAAAATCTGTATGTACCTTTCAGCATTAATGGTGCCTTCACAGATGTGCAAAGTACCCATGCCATGGGCACCCCATACCATCACAGATGCTGGCTTTTGAACTTTGCGCTGATAACAATCTGGATGGTCTTTTTCCTCTTTAGCCCGGGGAACACAACGTCCATGATTTCCAAAAACAATTTGAAATGTAGACCCGTCAGACCACAGCACACTCTTCCACTTTGCGTCAGTCCATCTCAGATGAGCTCGGGCCCAGAGAAGCCGGCGGCATTTCTGGGTGTTGTTGAAATATGGCTTTCGCTTTGCATGGTAGAGTTTAAACTTGCCCTTGTAGATGCAGCGACGAATTCTGTTTACTGAAAATGATTTTCCGCAGTGCTCCTGAGCCCACATGGTAATATCCTTTACAGAATGATGTCGGTTTTTAATCCTGATGGTAGGCATCAAATTCAAAATGAGTGAATATTTCAGAATAAACAATAAAGTTTATCAGTTTGAACATTAAATATCTTGTCTTTGTAGTGTACTCAATTGAATATAGGTCGAAAAGAATTTGCAAATAATTGTATTATGTTTTTATTCACATTTTACACAACGTCCCAACTTCATTGGAATTGGGGTTTGTACATGCACGTGTGAGAGTGTGTGTGTGTGTGCGTGCAAGTGCTTGTGTTTGTGCATGAGTGTGCATGCGCGCAAATGTTTGTATGTTTTGCATGTGGGAGCATTTATTTGAGCATGTGCACATTTGTGTATGTACGAGAGTTCATTTAAGTGTGTGAGAGTGGGTGTGTCCGCAAATAGTTGTATATCAAAGTGCATGTAAGTGTGTGCGTATGTGTGTGAGTACGACTGCCAGCATGAGTGCGTGTGTGTATTTGTGCAAATGCATGCGTGTGTGTGTGTGTGTGTGTGTGTGTGTGTGTGTACACACGTTCATGTGTACATGCATTTTTACAGAATGGTAATTAGGCCTCACATGCCAGACAAAAGCCTGATTTCTAAGCATGTATACATAATAACATGAATAAACAATTGATCTATGACAGTTCACAAAAAGCATGTTTCAGTCTGGATGTACTTATAAACTGGCCTATAATAAGAGAGTTTTGACCTCAAGTGTGCTTAATTTACGATACATAACAAATTAATAAAATGCTTTCTCCAGAGTAGTTGCACTTCGAAGTGTCAAAAATGTAGGTAAAAATCATATTAAAATATTTAAATGACTTTGAGCGCCATAAAGGAAGTATTCCTATACAACTAGAGGCACTCCGAGAGTGCAAACCTCGGCCGAGGCAGCACAGCCAAAATTTTGCTGAGCAAACATGGCTCATAAGAAATTAAAGGTATCTGCAACATTGGATTTCAAGAAGGTTGCGGTAGTGGCCATATTATTTGACCAATCATGGTCAAAATCAATAGGGTCCATCCCTGATGTAATAGGTACCCATCCACAAAATTTATGAGATATCCGTTCATTACTTTTTTGAGTTATCTTGCACACAAACAGACAGGCAGACAAACCAACGCCGGCAAAAACACAACCTCCTTCTCTTCGCAGAGGTAAAAATTCCTTGTCAAGCTCAAACTTCATAGCAAACGCAGTAAATACTAACTGGTAACACCTTACAATAAGGGTACAATAATTAAAATTAGTTTATGCAGTAATAAACATTTACTAACAGCTAATTAACATTTAACTAATGCTTCTGGCAATCATTTACAAATGATGTTCACATCAACTAAGGTATTAATTTATACATTATGGTTTAACAGTTTGAAGTGCAACATGAGGGATACTTAAGGTTTGTTTTCAACTCCATAATAAGGGAAACACAGAAAATTAATAAATGGTCAATTACGTATGGTTGCATAATGCTTAATCGGCTATCTAATGCATAAGTAACCTACTAATTAACTGATAGTCAATGAATTAATGTTAATTAATGTACCCTTATCGTAAAGTGTTATCTGCTAATTGTACCTTCAGGGACTGAAGGAACGGGATCCAGGAGGCCTGCACCAGCTCCTGTCGGTATCTCTGACTGAAGAAGCCCATGTAGGAGATGAATGCAGTCGTCAGAAGAACATCTCCACAGAGAGTCTGCTGCTCGGCTTCGAAGTGCTGTACTGCCTGTGTCCAGCGCACGTTTTCAGCCTGAAACACGAGCGCATACACATACAGTGTGCAGCATAAACAGGTCTGCATACACGCCGGTGGCGGCTGGTGCACTGGCGATAGGGGAAGCTCAAAACAACCCCTTAAAATTAACGATTGGTCACAACCTGTTTTCAATCATTCATTTAAATTACCGTTACAGAATCTCCGAAAACTCTCAACATTATCTGGTGTGGCCAGTTTTCATTTATAACGCATACCTGTCAACTCTCACGCATTCGGTGTGAGTTTAAGTAGCATATTTACGTTCTTCTGCTGTAGTCAGCAATTATTCAATCAACGCGTATATAAGGGATTCTTTCGCGGAACTGGAGTCCTTGTGCACTGGAGGGGTTGGAAGCAATGGAATTGCATAAAGATGTTTCAAATGATCTTATTTCATTTAAACAATCATGAAACACATGCATTGCTTCCAGTCCCTGAATAAAGAAAAGCGTGTGAAGTCCGGAGTCGTAATCGGTATGCGTTATAAAGGAAAACTGGCCACACCCGATAATGTTGAGAGTTATCGGAGTTTCTGTAATGGTAATTTAAATGAATGATTGAAAACAGGTTGTGACCAATCATTAATTTTAAGGGATTGTTTTGAGCCTCCCCTATCGCCTGTTCACCAGCTGCCACTGATACACACCTGCCCATACACACACATGCACATTTACACCTACACTCCTGCACACACGTGGACACTTATGCATGCACTCTCCCCTACACACGTACGTATGAACATTTACACATACACACCCACCCACACACACGAACATTAACACATAAACATGCCCAAAAACGCAAACACACATGCACACACATACGTACATTCACATATATTTGCATGGACATTGGCAATATACACACCCATGCACATTTACATGTAACCAACCAATCATATGCTCACTTACACAAACACACACACATACAAACATTCACACACACACGCACACACACACACACCTAAACAAATGTATATTTACACATGCACACACACAAAAAATACACACACCCACCCACGCACATGAAAATTCACACAAACACACACTCACCAAAACAGGCAAACTGACTGAAAGCACTGAAGACCTAGGTACCCAGCACTGTCACCCATTTAACAAGGCAAGTTGTACAAAGAAATTTACATGATTACATGCTGTTTTGCATGACATGCCAAATACTGAATCATTATACTGTAGCCATCAAACAGTCATTATCTATTTATCAATGAAATGTCACTTTCCCTTTTAAATAAAAAAACATTTGTGAAAAAGTTAAAAACTCATCTTTTTATTAAATTTCAGCAAATTAGCTGACGTCAAATTTTCTGCCTGCTTCAGTGGAGCACCATGTCATTGCTAAAAGACAACTGACATCATTGTTAATGGCCGAGGAGGTAGAATGCGTTAGCTGCCAAAAAAGTGTGAAATGCCAGTATAATGTATAATATGGTCTAGAAACCGAATAAATGTATTTTTATAGTCATAAAGCAGACTGTGTTCTGGAGTGATTAATAAAATAGTAGTGAGTATCAACTGTTGCATAAGAGTGATTACTGAGGTAATGCAGAAAGTTTTTAACAAACTGAAGGAGCAGTAGTATTTTGATTGCATAAAAATGTCCGATAATAGTTATTTATAACTTAATAAACACCTTGACTAATGAAGGTAATGAAGGTATCAATATCGACAAAAAGCTGTGCGTGCGTGTGTGTGTGTGTGTGTCCTTTCACGATACTGGGTAACAAAAGCATGACCGTGAAACAAGCAAGAAAATGCGGATTCATATTGAATTTCGAAAGTTGTCATCACTGTTTACGGGTAATGTCAACTGTCCAGTTAATTCATGCGATATTTTAGAGGACACCGTTATTCTGAAGCATAACTTTCATCATGACGGATTACAGGGGACAAGAAATGGGTATGAATGAATCCATCACTGTATAATAAGAAATCGCGTTATAATCCTAAAAATGAAATCAATAATGCAAATTATATGGAAAAGTCACGAAAATAGTAGTCGGTAATGTCTTACCTTGCGGGAGGATGGTCAATTTCTGAACAATGATCAAGTATAAGGATGGATTTTGACGATTTTTATCATAATTTCCTTTTCACTTAACAGTTGTTGCGGCATACAAAATTGTGGGCACGAAAGGTATGATTGCGGAAATCAGCCGACTCACAGCAACACGCTGGAAAACTTTCGTTGCTGATAAAATATGTGCACAGAATCATTCCATAGAACATGAACTATCAATAAATTGATGCGTATAACCAAAGAATAAAACTCTAAATTTGTCTTTGGTAACAGTCGTGATTTACTGGACACTACATGATTTTTAGTATTTGAGTTAATATTTTTCAAAATTGATGGAAATTAGTGGTCAAGAAGTTGGTTTATCAGCGCTCACTCAAGACCTGCCTGCCATGGTAACAGTCGTTAGCACTGCGGACGTCCGGCAACGACCATAACCCAGTAATTTCAGTCTGATATCGTCCTACGTTCTGACCAGAAAAGTTTTGTAACAAAGTGGAATTTATTCTCTGGCCTGTGAGGAAATAACTTATGGGCAAATGCACATGATACTAATTTTAACTTCCCACATCACTTCCTGATAAAAACTTATTTTCGATGTCACATTTTAGTGTCCATATCTGAGCCAAAAATAATTTTAATTAATGCAGTTTAAAAAAAACTACTTGGGTTAGAGTGGTTGTTTTATCCTCACTATATCTCTTATGTGTGCAAAAACAAAACGAACACAAATTAAATGCAATGAACAACAACTATACCTGAAATCTCTCCAGTATTGTGAAAAGACACATAAACACACACTAATAGTGATTCCAAACTTCTGAACTATATGTCTATGTTTTCAAGCATTAACAACTGTAGCAACTGTGCAAATGTTGGCAGGTTATGGATAGACAGACAAATTAAAGACAGATTCTTCTATACTAATTGTACATTATACATAAAGGGACTGGCAACCGAAACCACACAGCGCACTGAGTGATACCCTAATGGCCAGCACTCAGCCCAATGCATGACGCTGCTCTCTACGTCAGGTTTCCTCCCACGGGGCACCCAGCAGAAATCAACACCGAAAGAATTAGTTTTCTTTGGAACCTGGTATCAAGGTAGGTAGATGATCCCAGACTCACTAACTGCCGTTAAACCCATACATCTTGTGGTACAATGCCCCCACTGCACTCAGAGACAGGTGCACAACACAGAAAAACACACAGTATCCATTGGACAAGGGCTATGAAGTACACAACCACGATCCACCTAAACCAGCTTCGAAAGTTTCACCAGAACATCACTCAGCATTAATTTAGCATTCATTTAAGACTTCAATAACATTACTGTGATACCTCGACAGCACTAAATCATGCGTGACATTACTTTACAAGCGCTCCTGAGCCAGAACATGTTGCATTATAAATTCTCAGACAGTTAAAAATCACTATCATTTTATCCTAATGCATTATGGATTGCCAGTAATACCACTCAGTCTGGGGTGAACCGTTTTTAATTTCCAACAGCTGTTGTGGTTTTCAAGTAAGTTAATGATTAAATATAGACTGCCTGATTTATTAGTCTAAACACCAATGCTTCCAGGTCAATGGCAGAGAGACAATATCATTTGTCTTTATATGTTTAAAAGTCATGCTTTCCCAGCCTAATCATATTCATTTTGCTGAATATGAAAGTCGGATGTTTAAAATATAACCGCATTGAGAATTCTCACACAAATTTTATTTGTAGAATGCTCCATTTTTGGAATTTTGAAATCTTCAAATGATTTATAGTGGCAAAAAGTTGGAGGAACACGCAAAGTGAAAAATTATTTTTTCATAATCCACTAAAATGTGCACAGTGCCATGAAAATGCATTCGCCCCTTCCTGATTTCTTCTATTTTCGCACTTGCCACACTTAAAGAGAACCTGTCCAGTAATGAGCACTAGTCAAAAAGGTCTAAACAAGCAGCAAATTATAATGTGATAAAAAGTAATTCTGGAGGAGCTGATAACGAAAGTCATCAAAATATATGGTCAGGCAAGGGTATTGAATCAATTTATAAGGTTTTGGGACTCCAGCAAACAAATGTGAGCACCATATTCTCCCAATGGAGAAAACTTGGAACTGTATTGAAGTTGAGAAAGTAAAGAATTTACCACTTTGTAATATTGCAATTCCTTTTCATGGCACTAAATACATGTTTTGGAACTGAAGACACCAAGTGATTAAGAGTTCCAAGTGTAATTTTATCCCATTCTTCCCGCAAAGAAGTGTTAAGGTATGCAACAGTGCAGGGTCTTCCTTCCCGCATTTTGTGTTGTCAAATGTGCCGCACATTCACCACTGGGGATGAGTCTGGACAGCAGTCTGGCCAGTCCAGCGCTTGCATCCACTTCTGACGCATCCATACTTTTGTAATGGGAGCTAAATGTGGTTTTGCATTGTCTTGATGAAATAAGCATGTAAGCGTGCAGAAAGCAGAGGCTATACTGTTTTACCCTCTGTCCGTAATTCCGTGACTCTGTAAGTCTGAAACATCTAAACATCTATGTAAACCACCTAAACTCTGAAACAGTTTCAACTTAGTAGATTTTATCGGGGGGGCAGGGGACATCACAGTGCATCACACACACATCACTCTAGTTTTCTCACACATCTGTCAGAAAATTGGCAATCCTTGGCCTATCTTTGATCCTGAAGGACTAAGCCTTTCCTGGACTCTGCTTTGATAGAAAATCATGATGAAAATCACCTGCTGACTCAGTTCTTCTGAATCATATCATTAGTGAAATCTTTTACCACATTACTAGTCCTAAACTGCCCCATCCCATCGTTTTTGGAAGGCAATGCAGGCTTGAATGGCAAGAATGGATAAATATTTACGAATAAAATGAAATTGACCAGAAAAAAACTTTAAATCATCTCTTCATTCTGTTGGCAATGAAAATATATCTAGAAATCACTGATGTATTTCACATGAATTTTCCGTACCATCCCAACTTTTTCGTCGTGTTTATGTAGGAAATCAGGAGGGCAAATATTTTTATGCCACAGTATATAAAATAAACAAATGGCTTAATAGAGTTTCCTCTCATTCTGATTATAAAAATGAATAAAGAAATTATCGCAAAAAAATTCACTGAAACACATAATATATCCGGCATTGAGACAGAGCACCAAACGAAACAGTTCAGTTCAGAATATTAAATGTCTAAATGGAGATTTCAGATTTCAAAGTTAAATAAATGTAAACACCTTATGATGCCAGGTCAATCACCATGTTATAAATATCACAGAATTTTGTTTACGTCTGCTGACAATGCTTGACTTTACGCTCTCACTGATTGGATGGGATTTTTTCTCTCCATAGTTCTCGTTGGTTAAACCACAGGGCAATATTACTTTTGATCGCTGCACGGCACAAGGGTTTTCGCCACAATACCGTGTTTTTAAGAAGATCACATGACCCTTTATTCACCAATGAAAAGGCACGGATAATTTGTAAATGTAATAAAATTGAATATGACATGAGAAGAAAGATGCGCTGTAATGCCACGCTCAGATGATTTCTAGCTATCACAACTACAATTTTCAGCAATGGCACAACACAACAGAGATTATCCTATGAAAAGCCCTCCTTCTGACGCACTGCACAGGCCCCCTCCACCCCCACACCTCCTCTCAGACCCTTGAGCAGTTGTTGCGATTGTGGGCTCACATCCTCCAGCTAAGCTTGGCCCACCTGCTTTACCAGTTGAGTGGGTTGAACACTCCTCTCCACTTCCTCCTTCCCTTCTCTCCGTCTGGCTGATCAACCAGATCAGCACCTCCCCCCTACCCCTTCCTCCCCGCTTTCCCACAGACCCAGGCCTCTTCACTCATCCTCAACGCCCCGTGTCATCAGTGATGCGATTCTCCCACTCTCCCGAGCCCCATTCGCTCCCCCAGCCAGCCCAACCTCCAGCGTATACCTCCAGGCCCTTGACCAGTCGGTTGGCCAGCTCAATGGTGTGGCTGGTGCGTTTCACTTCCTCCTGGCAGCGCAACTTCTCTGCTGCAGCCTTCTCGAATTGTGCAGTGAGACCCTGGAGGTTCACGTCCAAATCCTGCACACAGGCAATGATAACTTAGGACAATCCAGGCTACAGATTATGGGCCCAGTGTCTAGGACTGAAAAAATTAATAAAACAACATGGTGTTTACAAAAGCAACATGTGAACACTCCACACGAGAAAAGTACACATGTGAACGACATAAATAATTAGAGGCAATAAAGATAACATGCTACTTCAAGTCATATCTTTCCCCAAACGTGAACTATCGCACACGTTTTAG
The DNA here is from genome assembly GCA_029692085.1 of Gymnothorax javanicus. Taxonomy (NCBI): domain Eukaryota; kingdom Metazoa; phylum Chordata; class Actinopteri; order Anguilliformes; family Muraenidae; genus Gymnothorax; species Gymnothorax javanicus. The sequence goes on along the minus strand of CM056193.1, from coordinate 150,250,877 downwards.
AGTCAGCAAACGACTCAATAAAAATGACTCAATGTAACATGTTTTCTCTTCCAATGCGGAAGTTAGCATTCATATAGAAAATGTTAAATTCAGTTCAAGTAAGTTTTCATGTTATTTTTTTGTAAGAGTCCTGAATGCCATAACTGACATTTCAGTGCACACAAAATTAAACTGCAAATCTATTAAGCCATCAATTTGTTTATTACAACCCCATTTTGAAAAAAGTTGGGACACTGCGTAAAATGTGCATAAAAACCGAATGCAATGATTTGCAAATCATTTAAACATTGTACATTGAAAACAGTACAAAGACAACATATCTGATGTCGAAACAGAAATGTCATTGTGTTTTGAAAACTATATGCTCATGTTGAATTTGATGCCAGCAACACATTTAAAAAAAAGTTGGAACCGGGGCATGTTTTCAGCGTAAAATATATGAGTGAAATTTTGCATAGCGGTTATTGCTAATCAACTTGAAACTTGATCAGCAAATCATCAGTCTTGATTGGCAAGTTTGCTCGACTGTGAAACTGCAACATAAGTACAAGTTCATATTTCAGGAGACATCTTGAGTTTATATTATTCCATGTATTTTGTCCACTGGACAATTACTGTACTGCACTCATAATACATTTTACAACTATAAAGTTAACCCACTACTATTGTCTCTTAATTTGCTCTACCGTTATGTACTAATAAATTAGACTGCATGTTACATCAATGACTGATGTCACATGACATGCTAATGGCAAAATCAGTTCAATACTCTAACCAATATTAATCTGAAAATTCTGTTAATTTTTTATTTGGTCTTCTATTTAAGACAGTGATTTCATACTAAGATTTCATACAAAGAACAATAATTAAGACATTTCATTATTATGTACAGCATAATGCCATTGGAACTATCCCATCAAATTTTAGCAGAATGGTTACAATGCAAATGTATCCCCATTGTAAGAAATTGGTCACACTTCCTGTCTCCTAAGTGGGCGCAGTCTCGGAAGTATTTTGAGCGTTCTGCTCATAGTAAATGTTGGAATGTACAAGCATCTGTCTTATATCTGCACGATGCATTTACATTTCATTTTACTTTGCTTCTTCAGGTATTTTTCCATGCCGCTAACGTCTATATTAAGCATTACGAATATGATTTAGCTGGTTACCTAGGGCGTTTGAAAATTACTAATTGCTATTAGTCAGCTTGAAGAGCATTGCAAAATGAAACATAGGCTAGTTCATTCAAACTTATGAAGCCGAAATGAAATATGAAAGTTGCTCATTGATTTCTTACCTTTCTGCATCCTTGGGAAAAGAAAATATGGATAGCGTGTTCCTATTATTACACCCTACTGCTGCACAAGGTTTTGGTATTTTTAACGTGCATGGACAACAACGCAAGATACGGCACACACTTAATGTTTGCGCCTTATTTTTCCCCTTTTTTAATATCTAATATCAACCCAGGACAAGATCATAGCAATCTAATAGGCTATGTTCCTTTTCCCCTCTAAAAACGATAAAACCTCAATGACAGTAATAGTATTATCAAGCATAAAAACACAAGCATTATTTCAGTTTTAAATTTTTATTAATGGTTTCCCGCAGTCCATACTGCATTTCTATATTGCCAGATGTTATATGAGTGCTGCTGAGAGAGACGTAGGTCTCGAACAAAGTTCATTTTCTCCTCATCTGTTGGTCTTAATGTTATTGCAGCGTCAGAATGTTCAAAAGATATGTGGCCTGTGAAAAGTAAGTCCAATATTTACATCGGTGACAATGGAGCAAAACAGTCGGTGAATCTGTGCTCACGTTCGCTTCACCCACAGGAGTTAATATATTCAGGACCCGACGCAAGTCTCTCTAAGGGGGCGGGGCACCCATGTAACTGATGCAAGAAATTACTCCTCGGTGACGGGTCTTGCTCTTTAGAGTCTTTGATGGTACTCACGCTTGTTCACTTGTATTAGCTTGTATTGCGCATCAATAAGCATGCGTACTGGTCAAATCAAGTGCATCTCTCTCTCGAGATTAAACAAGGCAGCGCCCTCGACCGATGACGATGAAGACGATTCGCAAGTGCTGCTATACGAGGTGAAATTTGCCACGCAATTTCCCGAAAAATCCTCGCATTTTGTGATGTGAACCCGGATACTTTTTTTGCTGGTTTTCCACTGTGTTGCGTTGCCTCTTTTTTGAACAACACTCTGTAAGTATTTGGGAACTGAGGAGACCAACTGCTGTAGCACTAAAAGCAATATGTTTTCCAATTCTTGCTTGATGAAGGATTTCAGCTGCTCAACACTTTGTCATTTTGCCCTCTTTGTCATATTTTTTGTTTCATAATGCACCAAATATTTTCAGCGGGTGACAGGTCTGGACAGCAGGCAGGCCAGTTTGGCACCTAAACTCTTTTATTCTGGTGCCATGTTCTTGCAATACATGCGGACTGTAGAGTTGGGCATTGTCTTGCTGAAATAAGCAGGGCCTCCTGGATGGCCGTACATATTGCTTCAAGACATGCATATATCATTCAGCATTAATGGTGTCTTCACAGACGTGCAAGCTACCCATGCCATGCTGCACTTACGCATCTGCATATTATCACGGATGCTGGCTTTTGAACTGATAAGAAGCCAGATGATCCCTCTCCACTTTAGCCCAGATGACATGACGTCCATGATTTCCGCCAAGAATTTCACATTTTGATCGGTCAGACCGCAGGACAGTTTCCCACTTTGCCTCAGTCCATCTTAGATGAGCTTGGGCTTAGAGAAGGTGGCAGCATCTCTGGATCTTGTTTATATATGATTTAATCTTTACATGGCAGAGTTTTAACATTCATTTATGGATGAAGCAACAAACCGCGTTCACTGACAATGATCTACTGAAGTGTTTCTGAGCTCATGCAGTGATTTTCACAATAGAATCTTGTCTATTTTTAAAGCAGCCCTGCCAGAGGACCTGAAGATCATGGCCATTTAATATTGTTTCAGCGACAATTAAATTTCTCAGTTGTAACATGATATGTTGTCTTTGTCCTATTTTCAATTAAACTTAGGGTTAAAGAGATTTGCAAATCATTCTGTTTGCTTTTCATTCACATTTTACACAGCGTCCCAACTTTTTCGGAAATGGGGTTCTAAATGGACATCTCAGGGATAAGAAGATTTAAGATGCATATTTAAGATGCAGAATATAATAGCAGTATACTGTTCCGCTATACGCCGCATGGGAAAATGTCACTGCTCTGCACCACAAATACCCTGCCACGCAGTAATTCAAAAGAACACAGTTGTGGCTGTACTCACGTGCACTTTCTTGCGGACATTGAGGAGCTTCGCTGTAGCAGTTTCCAGGTCTGTGTTCGCTTGAGAAAGAGCCTCTCTCTTTGGCACAACTTCACAGTAAACCTGTCATCCAGAAACACCAGTGCATCTTCACCAGACCATTAAACACTTACATAGTTATAACTATTGCAGTTTTCAACATCATAGACTAAAGTTATTTTCAAACTAATTCAGCTAATGCAGTACAATGGTTATGAAAATTAATTCACCAAGGCTGTAAATTCAGTTTCATGGTGTTTTAACTGTTTGTAGTAAAGAGAGTCACATTTGACAACAAGCTTCATCTAAGCGTTATCTGCTTTAACATCATCTTACTTCATAATATCGGACGATGTTGATGATCCAGGCACAGAGTCCGGCAGCGGCGAAGGACTTGGTGCGGATGAAGTCAGGGTGGAACTGCGGGTTGCTCAGGTACTGTTCTTTCAGTACGTTCAGACACGTGTCATGGATGTGCTCTTTGTTGTAATTCACCAGGGCCTGCAGGAAGTCATCCACCTGAGGGGGGCATAAGCAGGATGGTACAAAACATGAAGACTTCTGCCCGTTAACAGTCAACAAAGGCATCTTATTCATTACCATCTTGGACAAAGAAAAACTCACTTAACTGTGGTATAAAATCAAACTGCAATGCAGTAAGTGGAAAGAACTCATTCACAGTACATTTGCTAAACAAAATAAGTCAGAAGTTCAAAATGAAAGATCAAAGTGACACCATTGTTGCTGCCGGGTTAGCTCGCTTGGTTAAGGCGCTGCATTTGCGGATAAGTAGTGACTACTATGGCACGGGTTTGATCCCCGGTCATATCAACCAGCAGTGGTTGGCAGCTTTTTCATAACAGCGCACGAGTGGCTAAAGTGTTGTAGGGTTGCAAATTGGGAAGGGACTGCTGGGAAGGGAAATTAAAATGATTGCCTTTTCGTTGCTCAAGCGCCTCCTGTTGGCCAGCCGGGCGCTTGTCAGTGAGATTCTGAGCATGCTCATGTTCGGGTATCCTCCGCCCTCGTTCTGAACTTGCGATAGTTTCGACCAATGAGTGTAAAGATGCAGGGGCTGATAGGCGCTTGCTTCGGAGGAGAGCTGTAAACTGTCTCTGTCTCCTGAGCTGGCAACAGGGGGTTGTATACGAGCAAGGCTTGTGCACAGTCGCAGATTGGGCATTCCAGATTCGGGTGGGATTGGAGATGCCAAAATTAAAAAAAAAAAAAAAAGTGACACTATTGATAGCACCTGGTTAAGCTGTTTGTGAATTAAGGACCGGTCATCCATGCCAAGATCATATTTATCTCATCGCCCGTGGTCGTGCTAATGGCAAATTTATTGATTGACTGACTGATTGACTGATTAGTAAGTGACGCTTGAGTCTCATCACAACACTCATTCCTAAGCTTCACTTATCCAGGAGTAAAAAAGGGTAAAAATTAAATCTTTATCAACTGGAACACATACCATATTATTTCCCAGTATACATCTGTGCATAAAACGTGTTGCATGTTAATGTAAAACTGCAGCAGGCCTGACGCAGAAGCTAAGGGGTGTGTGGGCAGGCCATGAGGAGTTAGGGCATCAGGGTCATTTTAAGAGATATGACTGGCGTCACTTAGGGTGCTGTATTGGCCAGGCGACAGGTTACCTTGCCCATGAAGACCCGGGCTGCCCTCCAGCTGCGGTCTTTGGGAACCCGTCCATTTGGGGCAAGCAGCACCATCACAGCTGCTGTCACGTTGCTCACGGCCAGTGGGGGGTTAGGAAAGGTCTTCAGTTCTGTCAGATTCACCTGCAGAGGACGTACAAGAGTCTCTCTGTTATGATTCTGCTGTTGCCTGACCATGTTTTTGTTATGACCCTGATTCCAAGCCATGTTTTCTGAATTGGTCCATGCCATGTTTTGTATTTTGCCTGTCTTTGTTATGTCCTTTGCCTGCCATTTCCCATATTCACAGTTTAGATTATCATTCTGGTTTATGTTTTTCTCCATGCCATGCATTGCACTTTGTCTCCCCAGTCTTGTCATGTGTTCTGAGACAGTTTTATTCCCCAGTCTTGTGTGCCACGCTTTCAGGTGATTTCATGGTTTCTGGGTTTCCAAACATTCCTTCCCGTCTCGTTTGCTTCCTTCGCCTTACTGTTCTATCTTTACTAACATTACTAACAGTTTATTATTTTAGATAAATTACTAACACTAACTAACATTGTTTATAGTACTAACTTACTAACAAGCACTAGGGATTGTATAGCTGCACATTACTAATTGACTAACTAGCTCTCAGCACTCGCTCTGCTCTAGTCTCCGCCCCTTGCCTTCACTCAATTTGCTTTGCTGTGCTTCAGCGGATTCTCCGCACCCAGTTAATCACTGTTCTGCCTCTCACTCTGCGCACTTTAGAACTCCCTAACCGGAGTCGTCTGTTTGTCATAGGTTGTCTGTGTAATCCCTGTCCGCGTTTTGGCTTTCGCCAATTTCATGTGGTTAGGCACTTCCTCTTGTTCACTCTCTTGTTAATTAGTCTGATCCAGCTCAACTGTTCTCCTATTATAGCATGTGACTTCCCGTATGTGTATTTAAGCAGTCATTTCACAACCGGCTCTTGTCAGAACGTTTTCCTTGTGCTGCAATCGTCTGTGCCTTGTACTCTTTGTGTTACACTTCTGACTGGACCGTCCCTGTTTCTGATTTTGGCTTTGTCTTGGATTTTTCTGCACCCGTGTAACGAACCTGTTTTGCCCGACCCTGAGTTTTTGTTTGTTTGCGATTTGGATTGCCCTGGGATTCTGATTTTGGATTAATGGACTCTGTACCGTTGCTTTCTGCCCCCCTCAAATTTGCTTGAAAAAATTCTGGATGTGGTGGGTAATACCTCCCAATCCAGGATCCAAATGGTCCCAAATTTTAGACCTGTGGTGGGTAATATTCTTAATTTCCCAAATTTCTCACAAAAATTTTCTCACAAAAAAATTAAGTGGAGCAAAATGGACCCGTTTTTAGATGATGTTGTCTGAGTGACCATTTTCAAACTGGAATATCCCTAGAAGTATTTGTTGCAGAGCCATGAAATTTTTTTTTATTTTTTGGCCTAGGGGTCCTGGTCCAGTCTGTCATGGAAGTAGACTTATAGCGTTGTTACTCAATTCCTACCTGAATGCTGGCCCCCTGGATTTCTTGAAAAAATTTACTGTACGAAATCTGAATGGGTCTTTAAATGTCCATAGAAACCTCAGTTTTCAATGTAAGAACTTCCAATTTTGCTGAGAGTCTGACATGAACCATGTCTATGACACCTTATGATATCAGGTCATAGAGTCTGATGGCTGCTGTGATATTGAAGTCCAAAAATTAGAAAAAACACATTTTCGTCAGTATTCCTGACAATTTTCCCCATGAATGACACCAGGTATCAACATAAAACTTTATTTTTTTGAATGAAAAGGCACATCTACACAATAAGATGTAGCTATATGTTATACAACCCCAATTCTGAAATAGTTGGGACGAAGTGTATATTGTGAATAAAGTCAAAACGCAATGACTTTCAGATCACATGAGCCAATATGTTATTTACAATAGAACACAGATAACATTTCAAATGTTGAAACTGAGATATTTTATATTTTTAACCACAAAATGAGCTTATGTCAAATTTTCTGGCTGCAACAGGTCTCAAAAAAGTTGGGACATAGGCAAAAAAGGGCTGAAAAACGATTAATATATAAGAGAATCAGCTGAAAGAACATTTAGCAAATAATTAAGTTAACTGCCATCAGGTGTGTAACATGATTGGCTATAAAAGGGATGTCTTAGAGAGGTTGAGTCTCTCAGAAGTAAAGATAGCCAGAGGCTCTCCAACCTGTGAAGGCTTGCGTAAAAAAATTGTGGAATACTTTAAAAACAATGTTCCTCAATGTCAAATTGCAAAGGCTTTGAAGGTCTCATCATTGACAGTGCATAACATCATCAAACAAGACCACTCAGAGAGTGCAGCACCTCCGCAATGCCAAGGCAACTCAGTGCATTAGTTATTTTCATTGGCTGATGTAGGGGTTTGTTGCATTCCACCGCCAGGTGGCAGCAAAACCCAAAAGCACGCCGATCTGAAATCCGGCCTATTGGAAAGACTTCAAATCTTTGCCAGTGCCAGCATAGCTGGATTTGAACTTTGGCTTATATCTGAGCTGTACTTTGGCCTAGATATGCCAAAATTTAATCACTTGTTCCTCTTGTGCTACTCTAATATCCTGCAAAGTTTGGTTAAAATCTATGTGGCCGTTTTTGAGATATCCTGCTAACAGACAAACAGACAGACAAACAGATAAACGCCGGCAAAAACATACACCTCCTTGGCGGAGGTGAACAAAAGATTCAGAGAAATTGGAAAAATCTCTGCGTGTAAGGGACAAGGCCAAAGACCTTTACTGGATGCCCGTGATCTTCGGGCCCTGAGACGCCACTGCATCACTCACTGGCATGATTCTGTCTGTAAACACAGTCCACTGTGCCATCCAAAGATGCCACCTAAAACTCTATCATGCAAAAAGGAAGCCATTGTTGAGCATGATCCAGAAGCGCCGCCGTGTTCTGTGGGCCAAGGCTCATTTAAAATGGACTGTAGCAAAGTGGCAAAGTGTCCTGTGGTCAGACGAGTCCAAATTTGACATTCTTCTTGGAAATCAAGTGTGTTGTGTCCTCCGGGCTGAAGAGGAGAAAGACCACCCCTCCTGTTATCAGCGTTCAGTTCAAAAGTCAGCATCTCTGATGGTATGGGGATGCATTACTGCATATGGTGTGGAACACTTGCATGTTTTAAAAAGCACTATGAATGCTGAAAGGTGTATAAAGGTTTTAGAGCAACATATGCTCCCCTCCAGACGACATCTATTCCAGGGAAGGCCTTGAGTATTTCAGCAGGACAATGCAAAACCACATACTGCAGCTATTACACCAGCATGGCTTCATAGTAGAAGAGTCCTTGTGCTGAACTGGCCTGCCTGCAGCCCTGATCTTTCACCGATTGAGAACATTTGGCGCATAATTAAACAAAAAGTCCGTCAAAGGAGACCCAAAACTCTCCAGCAGCTGGAGGCCTGTATTAAACAAGAGTGGGATCAAATTCCAATGGCTAAACTCAAGAAACTTGTCTCCTTAATGCCCAGACGCCTCCATTCTGTGTGAAAAAGAAGAGGGGATGCTACACCATGGCAAACAGGCCCCTGTCCCAACTTTTTTGAGACCTGTAGCAGCCATCACATTTGAAATGAGCTCATTTTGTGGATAAAATTGTACAAATTCTCAGTTTCAACATTTGCTATGTTATCTCTGTTCTACTATAAATAAAATACTGGCTGGTGTGATTTAAAAGTCATTGCGTTTTGATTTTATTCACAATTTACACTTTGTCCCAACTATTTCGGAGTTGGAGCTGTATTTTGTTGAGAAATATTGAACGATTGGGAGTTCTGGCCCTGAAAAGAATGGGGCGGCTGATATCTGACCCGGAAACAAAACGAGGTGACGGAGCAGACAGACGTACAGGACGATGGAATGGAAGTATAATAATGCAAATCTACACAATAAGATAAGGAGGATGTTTGCTTTCTGATCCTGGATTTTCCAAGTCAGTCAATGAGTGGAAAGTCAGGGGGTCTCATCATGGCAATGACCAGACTCAGGACACTAGGAGTGGTAGAGAACCTTGCGGTCTCATAAAGGTGGGGACCTGACTTAGGACACTGGGCACAGCACAGTACCATGGGATCTCATCATGCCAATAACCTGACTAAGGACACTGGCAGTTGCAGAGTGCATTGAGGTCTCCTTATGACATTGACCTGACTGAGGACATTGGGAATAGTAGAGTACAAACTACATTGGGTCTCATCATGGCAATGACCTGATGGAGGAAACTGGGAGAGGTAGACCACATTGGGGTCTCATCATAGTAATGACCTCAGTGAGGACACAGGACGTAGTCGAGTAGCTCTGGGGCCTCCTCGTGATAATGACCAGGCTGAGGACACTAGGAGAGGAAGAGTACCTTGTTGAGAGTGTCCAGTGCAGCTGTGGCAGCTTCAAGAGCAGGCTCTGCTTTAGCCAGATCTGTCTCACATTCTCTCTGCTTCATGGACACTTCAGCCTGGATGGCTGAAACCTGTCACCAGAGCAACCAATCAGGACTTCTCAGACAATATTACACAACAGGCATCAGCGGGGATTCTGTGAGTGCGCCTTGCCTTTAAACTGACCTCAGGGACTTCAAAACTAAAGCACATAGAACAAAACAAAACACAATTGATAGATACACTCATAGTATGTGGTTTGACACACTAATTTCTCAAAAATCCTCCCTGTGGGACAATCAACCTCCATCATTCTGAAGTTCCAATAAATATTTTTCTATAATTATTTTATTACATATAAAAAGAGCATTCTCAGCCAAGATACAGTTTATTTGAAAAAAAAAGGACATACAGGATTCATTTATTCAATATGCTGCATATTGTGAAAAATATCATTATTACAGTCATCCACCATTGTAGCAGCTGTTATTCAAGAATCAAACAATTGGTTAAACCCTCTCTGAATACGACAATCCCCCAGCCGCAGGAGGCTGACCTTACGCTCCTCTGTGTCGGCCACGCTTCTCTTCTGACTGACTTTCTCAGTCTGAAGCCCGATCTTGGTCAGCAGAGCCTCAGTGTCTCGGTTCTTCAGGTTCAGCTGCACTTCCTGCGAGCTCAGCTTCAGTTTCAGCTCCTCCACCTTGGACACACCAAGACTGTCACACATACACTTCTCTGGAATGAAGTGATACCATCTAAACCTTTAACCTGGGGTGTCTCTGGGCCACAGCCTGAGGAGTACTATCTGCATGCTTGTTACGAGCCATGATGTTCGGAAATCGAATGTAGTCCCCTGACCTTTATCAAGTGTCTCTCATTCTTTCTTAGTCCCAACCCTCTACCCTATCCTATCCAATAATAGAAAAGCACAAAAACAAGACGACAGTGTCATCACTATTCCCCAGCCACGATTTAGGGCCATAATTTCGTGAAAAAAATATGCTTTAACATCCATTTTTTCAACTTACACTGCAAGAAGTGTCTGTCTTAACAAGTCATTTAGTCTTCATATAAGATCTAACTTCCTAGTTTTTCTCTCTCAAGTACAAAAAATATGAGCTTATTTTAAGTTACCATGTGTTCAACAAGTGAAATTTTCTTATCCAATTGGCAAATCTTGAAATAAGTCAAATCATCTCACCCCATTGGCATATTTTTGTCTTACTGAGAAAAAAGGTGATAGAAATAAGTGTTTTAAATCTTAAAACAAGATTGAAATACTAGGTAAGGTTGACATATTTTTCAGTTTTTGCAGTGTAGATCATGAGTAGCTTATTAAGCATATAAAGTTTCACACATCTAGGTATAGCTAATAGTTTCAGAGAAATCTTGTCCCCATTGTGGCCCAGCTGGATGGACAGACGCATGGACGGACGGACCCCAATCCAATATCCCCCGTCCCGCTTCGTGGCGGGGGATAAATAATCCTTCTTCACTGTTTTTTACACAATGGGTTGGGACTAAAACTGGGTAACAGAAATGTATGTACCATGGATGAATGTATACATACCAAAAGGTCCTGAATTTCAAATTTGGGTTTGAATATCAAAAATTATAATTCCTAATTCCTGACATATAGAAAGTCACAAAGCAAAGGCTTTAGTATACTCCTCAAGGGTGCAACCCAAGTACCCTACCTGAGAATTGACCACACAAAGTATGAGTTACAAACCCAGTTTCATAACCACCACATTACGCTATCACAACACAGCCAAGTTGTGTTACGGAAATGACAAAAATGTTGAGTGGGTATTTTATAAAGTCATTAATCAGATTGATCAGCAGGGTTCAAATGCGATGGTTGACTCTAATGAAGAGAATGTAATGATATCGAGGGAGACATCCGTTGTTAATACATGAAAAAGTACAAGGAACACCAAAACACTAATCACCAAATCAACGGAAATTATACTGTCTTTCCACACCTTATTTAAATTCCACTCACCACTATAATTACATCAGCCTTTTGGATATTTCCCCATACAGTGAAGATTAAAAGTCTCCACTGTCTAAAACCATTCAAACAGAGAAACTCACGCAAAAAATTATCATAATTATTATTATTCACAGATACAGCAAGTAGGGGTTGAAGTCTTTATCACATTGACTGTGCATTCACTCTGCAAGAATGTCTGTCTTAACTATAGTTTTAGTCTAAATATAAGATTTAACATCTCACATTTTGTTCCCTTGAAGAATGTATATGAACTTTTTTAAGTACTTTGTGAAAATGTTGAAAATCAATTGGCAAATAATGAAATACATCAAATCACCTGACTTCTTTAACAGATTTTTTTTGTGTGTCAGTGAGCAAAATAGTCAAAGAAATAAGTCAACATACAAGACTGAAATACAATACTGTGCAAAGGTCTTAGTCACATTTAAAGCAATTTCATAGGGCAAATATGCTTGCAAAAATGATGAAATTAAAAGTTTCTGATAATTGAAAAATGTACTAAACACAGCTGTAAATTGTTAAAAACTAAATCAAATCAATATTTGATGAGACTATCCTTTGCCTAAAAATTGGGACACTGTCCTAATTGTGATACAGTTTTATACGATTGGCTTTTTGCTGGCTCCAAGCAGAGTGGAGAATTTGTTACCATTCCTCTGCAGACTGACTGTCTCACTTGTGTCTGTCCTTTCAAGTGATTGCAGACAGCCATGATGATGGTGACATTAGGGCTCTATGAAGGCAATATGATCTGTATTGACTGTTTTTTAATGAAATATGAGCATTTAGTTATAAATCTTTTCCTTAAATTAGCATTTGGAATTTCAAATTAACTTTTTATCTTCAGCAACTCTTATGTGGAAGACAAAAATTAAACATCTCAAGCAGATTTAAATGTTAAAAAATACAGGGTGCCCCTAAGACTCTTGCACAGTACTGTACATGGTAAGGCTGACTTATTTTTTTGGTTTTGCAATACTCAACTTTATCTTTGCTGCAAACTGCAGTCGCGGCACAGTGCAGTGCACACTACAAACACAGTTCTAGCCCAGCAGCAGACTGCAGTAGTGACACATTGCTTTGTGTGTTTTGAAAGCAGTGCTAGCAGCAGACGGGCAATACCTGCGAGGCCGTGCTCTGGAGCTTCTGCAACCCGCTGAGGACTCTCTCCATCTTCTGGCCCAGCTCCGTCCGCCGCTTCCCCAGCAGGTTCCCGTACAGGGTGATTTGCTGGAGAAAGCTCTTGGGGGTGGTGTAATTGTGCCTCTTCTCATTGCGGCGGTATTTTTCACTGGCTCGGTTGACACTGGTGTGAACGTGGGCCATGAATAGACTGATGGATTCCTGGACACCGGGCTGTAAAAAATCAGGGGGGCCCGAGGAGCCGGCCCGGATTGAGTGGAGTTTAACGTCCGCGGCGTGATGGGCCCTGAAATATTATCTTCATAAATTCTGAATTCATCTACAAGTTTTGCCATTTCGTCCGGCTAGCCTCGAGTTACTCAATCTGAAATTTAGGTGCTGCTAGCAGAAATGATTGGGCTTTGAAACCACTGTGAAAATAATGCGTTTTGAGGCCCTGACATGCAGATTGTAAAGCAGGGCCACTGTTTACATTATCCTCCTCGTCCTCCAACTTTCTCCCCTCTCCTCGCCGACGCCGCCGCACTGCTAATGGTTATTTATCGTGTGATGTTCAAGTAGCCGGCAGTTTAATTAATCACAGTATGCTGGAGATCAATTAATACAAACACAAATGAGCTACAAATGCGGCTAGCAAACCTCAACATCATTTACTAAACGGAAAAAAAAGGAAAGATAAAATACTCACTCCAGTGGTGGAAAAAAAAATCGTTATTAATTAAGATCTGACATAATAGTTCATGATGGGACGTGCGTCCGTTTGCGAGGCGAGCGCTGCTCTCTCATTGATTTCTGCCGAAAACTCTGATTATTAATAAAATGTTTAAGTTTGATAATTAAACCTGCTGACAGGTGCAGAATCCATGCGTGCTTTTTCATCTGGGAGCCAAATGAAAGCCTGACTGAAGTTCTGACAGTGTAGCTCATTATCTCTTCCGAAACATTAATATCCAGGTCCATGCTACTCTTCCAGCACTGTCGGCTCTCGTCAATTATAGACTGTTCTGGAACAGATTCTCCTCAAGCTTCATGAAATGCGCTCTTTTCAATTATACCATATATTAAAGCAGAGTACACTAGAAAATCATGATTTCCTTGTCAAAAGATTCATATGGATCTGAAGCAATTTCTTCTGCTCCACCACATTAGCTTCTAAATAAACCGCATAACTGTTTCCACTGGACAACTGCGACAGTAACTGCAGTTGAGTGTCTCACTACATGCACTCAAGAAAAGCGCACTTGTTTAAACAAGTTTAAGTGGCAGTATAATTTGTAATGAACTGTGCTTCCAATAGAGAGGTTATGCAAAACTAGGCTTCTAACATAGAGGTCACTGGTTACAGTCCCAGGTGGGGTATTGATGCTGTACCCTAAGGCAAGATAATTAACCTCAATTGCTTCAGTAAATACCTGCAAATGGATTTTTTTGTAAAGATGCTTTACTGAATGTAATTAACTCAGTAGAGGAGTGTCAACTCACTGCTTAAAATATAATGTTGGAGAGGCTTGTAAAGCAGCACTGTCAATTTTATATCGCAACCTTAGAATTACAGGGTTCTAACTGAAATTTTGGCCAAAATTGAGTTAACTATTGCACATAATTGGCAATAAATAGTTCTATTTAATGATAAAGTATGGGTATTCAATTTTTTTGTTAAATAGGGTTAAGGTAAGAGTTACTGATCAGTTCCAGTTCCCTACATGTACACTGAGCAGCCAAACTTTGCAAGTAAATTCCTCAAAACTTTGTAAACGTTAGTTAGAACCCTGTAATTCTAAGGTTTTGATATATATCTTTCATATAAAATTTTTTGCAATGCAATTCAAATGACATTATTTCTTTCACACTGTTCCTTTCATGTTTTGTTCATATAATCAATGAACAAACTTGTAATTATTTTGAAGAAGGAAGCTAAAACTAAAATGAAAATCTTGTGTCGACTCAACTCATACATACAACACAAATAAGGATCACACCTGACATGCAAACTGCTCTGTGACTGGCTCTCTACTGGCTCTCTTGTAAGCCCAAAACTGTACAATGCAGACACAATCTCTCACCCTTTAGAACAGATAGGTTTCCAGAAGAGACCTTAATATGAGAACCTCCACCACCTGCCCCACAAACTCAGACTACTACAAGAGTAGTTATACTAACTATAACAGACAGGGGTATTCATTCAGACAGGCAGCAGTTGGTCGTGTGTCACACGGTCCCCAGAGACCCCCCCAACCCCACCCTGCCATCCCCGGAGCCACACCCCCAACCTGTCACTTCTCAGAGAAGGTCGCAACCAACAGACGGCACTTCCTGGCTCAACAGCTGTGTCACCTTAGCGGGTCAACGTACCATTATTAATTTTCCTCGCCTCATTAGCATAAATGATCCCAGTCAATGATCGTTCCACCGCAGAGGGGAAGACAATAACTGACGCACACTGTCCTGCTCTGTATCCACAGTCACAGTGCATCTAATTACCCATTCATCTCTTCGTTAGTGCACAGCTAATCATGAGGAATCCATTGAAAAGTTAATGCATCTGAACTCAAGTAATTATAAGATGTTAATTAAAAGTGTACCAGGAGGCAAGGACTTCAACAAATCAACCTTCATTACAGACAAATAAAAAAGTTAATTTTCTTTTTAAGCAATAGACATTTGTTACACTTGAGAAAATGTGGAGAAAAAAACAAAAATGTGCCCTCAATTATTGAACAAAACACAAACAAATCAAATGTAGTACAAATATTGACGAAGAAGCCAACCAGTTAGAACCCTTTCATATTTGCCACCAGCATAATAATGCCTGCATGCATACACAGGGCATAATATGATAGACTGTTAAACATGATAGCCTCATTAAGTTCATGCAAACTTATTTCCTCTCTTTAATTCCACTTGTCATGACAAGTTTTAGATATCAACCTCAAGTGCATTAGTTCTCAAGAGTTAAAGTTATCCATTACCTGGACTAATTGCGAGTTGAAACAAAACTTATCTTCAATTTGAGTTGACTCAGATTTAGTTGAGTTAACTCACATTTTTAAGGCAGCTGGTGAACTTTTGTTTCTAATTTAACCCGCCTGAAATGTATGACAGTGCAGTATGTTTTTAGCTAGCTTTATTCTAGAGTGTAACCCCTTGTCTCCACCGGGCGCGTTTCTGAAGCGTTTTTTACTCGCACGTGTGACGCGGCAGATACGCTCTCATTATTATCTTTGCAGCTGTCTCCACCGGCTCCGTCAGGCGTGCGCTTCAGCTGCGCTTCACGCGCGCAAACGCGACCTGAAGCGTTTTTTTACGCTTCAAGTCTATTTTTTTCGACATTACGCGCGTAAAACGGAGGGTGACTCGGCTTCTCCTTTGCTGCTCGACGCTTCTCGTTTGAAGTACGCGCGCGAGCAAGACGGAGTAGGTGGAGACACTTGCTTCAGTGACGCATGAACGCTGTCGTCTCGCGAGCGAGTCGCTTACATGACGCGCCCGGTGGAGACTAGGGGTTAGAAGGGCATACATCCTGCAGCAAACATCTTGAGCCAGAAAAGGCCACCAGACTCCTCTGTGAAAAAGGTTGGTTGAACTTTAAGGCAGGAAAAAAAATAACATAGCTGCCCAAAACAGTCCCTAAGTTCCAATCCCCATCACCATTTCACCAAAACGCCTCGCAGTTAATCGCAAGAACCTATGCTATGGATCATATTTTACAGCAGTCATTTGTTACATTACAAAGCCAATATAACTGCACACTTCTGCAGGCAGCAATAGTAGCCATGCCAACTTCCACCCTGTTCGCGTCAAGCCACTTAAACGACTGTAGGTCCGTTAATACTGGGAAGAATCAGTCACAGCTGTAGGGTGTACACCCAGTCACATTCCCCTGTCAGTCCCCCAAAGGAAAAAAGACTATACTGAGCTGGCATGGGGGATAAGAGACCGTGATACGGTCATCCTGCCCTAAAGAATATTTATTCTGTATCTGGAGGTTTCCCACAAACAGGTTGGACAGCATTGTGCAAACCGTTCCACACTATTCTGTAAAAATGATCTTTTGTAAAGGTGGTTTCGTTGTTTTACAACTGGTGTCAGCAATGTTTTCTTCTACAAATGTTAGCCAGTTTGAGGACATGCAGATATAATGCAAGAAGGATTACTGATGATGCTGTCTCCAACAGAGGTTGTGTCTCAGTTTGATGAATTGGTATACATACTGTAGTGGAAATATGGAATATTCCTTAAAGAATCATTAGCAATCATTAGGCACAGGAGGTAGAGCGGGCGGCCTAGGAATCAGAGGGTTCCCGGTTCGATCCCCGCCGCCTCCAGAGAACGTGTCAAAGTGTCCTTGAGCAAGACACTGAACCCCACACTGCTCCTGATGTGCAGGTTGGCGCCTTGCATGGCAGCCTCCGCCATTAGGGTGAATGTGAAGCCTAGTTGTAATGCGCTTTGGGGTCATATCATGTGACTAGAAAACGCTATATAAATGCAGTCCAATTTCTCATGTGCAATACCTCTTTGGACTGTGGGAGGAAACCCACATGAACACGAGGAAAACATGCAGACTCCGCATAGAAAGGCCCCAGGCCAGATTCACACCCACAGCCTTCTTGCTGCAAGGCAGTAGTGCTACTGTATTTATTTCAATCAGGCCATTTTAACCATTGACTGAAATCCTGAAATCACAGCTAGGGATTGCTAATTCTAACGAACTCATGGATTATAGGGTATTTGCACGCTAAAATCTCTTGCCTGCACACCTTCTCATTGTAGTTTTGTAGGCAGTGTCAGTCAGAGGCCCGTCCAGATCTACACAGCTAGATAGGAGGTCATAACGAGCAACATGACCAGCACACACCTCCTGTGTGTCACAGTTAGTGCAGACTGAGGAAGGTTAAACATAATCTTGAATGGAGTCAGACAATTGACAGTTACATTTCTCCCATTCCATTATTATGATAAAACATCATATGCCCTCCACTGCTCAGCTGTTGTGGACTTCTGGTGTAACTGAGGCGATGTCCGCAATAAATCATTTATATTTTAAAACGCATTACTATTGTTATGTTTTCGCCTAGCGTCCACGCTACTCCAGCATTTTCCAACCTCTAAAATGGAGGTTTTTGAAAATGCTGCAAGCCTCGTTTTAGTTTGAAAACTCCGGGATTGTGTTTTAGTGTGGACAGTTATCATATTTGTTTTAAAACGCTGTTTTAAAATGAAAACGTATCCGTGTGGATGTAGCCTGAGAGGAATTCTACTCAACAGCATGGAAGCCTTTTAGAGAAGTAGCCTGATTCTTGTAACTCTTAAAAAACAAACAAAAAAAATGTGTAAGATGAGCATTGTACAGAGGGCATTAAATCATGCCTTTAAGTAGAAAGCGATTGGTCAGAAGGAAGCATGCTAGAGCATCGAGTTGAAAGTGTCTTTTAGAGGAAGGACAGGAGCAGATGGAGAGAGGATGGTGGCAGGAGAGTGAATGAAGAGGAGAGCAGTAACACATCGAGTGGCGGGCCGGGGGGCAGAAGCAGGTCTCACCTCGATGCCCTCGATCTCCCGGATGAACCGGCGGCTGACAGACCGCAGGGCCTCCGGGGGCCACTTGTGGAACCAGTCGATAGCGGTGCAGTTAACCAGGGCCGGGAAGTGCCGGGCCCTGACCCGTAATGTGCTCCCCACAGGAGACAGGCACAGCACCACCTGGGGTTCAGATGCGAGGCCTGTCTTTACTGGTCTGGCCAACAATGCCCCAGCTTCACATGCACAAAATCTCAAATACAGAAACACTGCCCCTGCGTTCACTGTGTTCACTTCAGCATCGTGACGTATTTACAGATTCTCCGCGGACAGAGTGCCGCTGGCCTGACTTACACGTCAGCAGGGCTGCGTATGCACTGCTGGACTTCTCTTAAGTCTAACTCCGTCAAACTCACTCAATGGAGGAGATCAACATGACATCATGCGGCATATTCTTCATACTGTTTCTTTATAATCTCCAGAATTCAAACCAAACTCAGAACCAGTCCTCCAAATAAAATTATGAAGCAAACAAAAACACACTGTAAAAAAATAAAACGTTGACTCAACCTAAAAAAGTAAGGCAACAAGCTGTAAAGCACTTTTGAGTTGGCTCAGCTTCAAGTTCTGAGTTCTTTCAGAAATTAGTTACTGCAAACTCAAAAACCTAAGTTGAGTGAACTCAAAAATTCTCAGCAGGTCAGTGGCGGTTCTAGAACCGGGAATTGGGGGGGCGCAGACACGTCCCTTTATGACAGTTAGGACAGTCCTGGCTAGTTCTCAGTCATTTTCCTTTACTGACGCGTTTTCCAATTATCGTAATTGGCAACTGAAGACACGGTTTCTCTCCGATCTAACAGTGATGAAATCATGGGGTAAATTCAGTATAACTGAGAATTGGGGTGGACAAAACATCTGTTTTAAACAATTATTAGTCCTGACCTGTTCTCAGTCATTTTCATGATTAACAAAGGGTTCACTCAGAGAGCGCTCCACACTTAACAGGTGTTGCTTGTTCTCCCCGATTAGGTAAGACGACAATCATTCATCTGGACGTGTATTTGCTTAATTTAAATCAACATTATTCAAAATCACTCTCGGTATTGAGTGAAAAAAGTGGCACTCAGCAGTGAAATAGGCTATAAAACGCATGCGGCTCAAGCTGTTTGCGCAGGTATGCAATTTTGAATAATGTTGATTTAATTCAGCAAACACGCGTCCAGATGAATGATTGTCGTCCTACCTAATCGGTGAGAACAAGCAACACCTGTTAAGTGTGGAGTGCTCTCGGAGTGAACCTTTTGTTAATCATGAAAATGACTGAGAACAGGTCAGGACTAATAATTGTTTAAAACGGATATTTTGTCCACCCCAATTCTCAGTTATACTGAATTTACCCCATGATTTCATCACTGTTAGATCGCATATGGAGAGAAACCGTGTCTTCAGTTGCCAATTACGATAATTGGAAAACGCGTCAATAAAGGAAAATGATTGAGAACTAGCCAGGACTATCCTAATTGTCATAAAGGGACGTGTCTGCGCCCCCCCAATTCCCGGTTCTAGAACCGCCATTGAAGCAGGTGGTTGCCTTACTTTTTTAAGTTTTATTTTTTACAGTGGGATTTTCCCTCTTCCATATAATCTTTTTTTTAGTGTTCAAACCCAGCCTGCTATTAGGATTCTAAAATGAAACACACTGGAGTTTTGTACATGAGTGCAATGTGGTCCCGACCCTGACCATTTGGAAACAAAGGACTGACTGACAGAGATAACATCACTTAGAACGTCTTAGAATGCGACAAAAGAGGGCCATCATTTAAGACAACATTGATACTTCCTTTAGTGAAGCTGACCTCCTGAAGACAGTCATCTCAGGACAACAAAACCTCTGATATCACAGCGCACTGATGAAGCTGTCATGATGGATAGAAGATTTCTCCAATAACCACTACAATGTCCCTCCAGCAAGGGGCACTACAGACTCAGGAGTCATCCACAAAACTCCTCTCAGCCTCCCAGCTCTTTCTGCCTCTATCCTTCCCCTTTTTTAACTTCTCTTTTCTCCCTTTGCTTGCTCTCTCCCTCTCTTTCTCTCTCTCTCTCGCTCTCACACTCTCTCCAGCTCTCTCTCTGTAAGGTTATTGCTGCTTGACTTGAATGATTCTTCATAGCCACCATGCATTACAATGTAATGTTTGGCCTTGCACTGTGAGCCTGAGGTATTGGGCTGCATGCAATGCTCATAATGCATATATTTTTATTTGTGGGATTGCTCACTGGCTCTCAAGGACTTCAGATTTTATTCCCTTTCCAGTAATATCCCACGATATGTAAAACTGTAAACCTCTCTATTATATCAGTTCAAATTTACAAGATAAGTATTAAATATTATTGCAAAATATATGACATAAAATTAATTTTAAAAAATGAGACATTTAATTTTCTATCCCATTTTTTTTATAAAGACTCTAGACTGGGTCGAACCTTGAGCTGCTGGCGGACCCGCTCGATGAAGAACCTCCAGCAGTTTTCCCGGCTGTGGAGCAAACCCAGTCCTTTCATTTCAGTCTGGATCACAGCCACGATTCTGTCCACCTCCTCATCAACGAAGAGGTCCGCAATCTCCCCTGATCGAGCGGGTAAGAGACACAAGGTCTGCTTTAGAATAGACCAAATCCGAATATCCAAATTTCTCCTGTAGTTTAAATGCAGTTGCAGTGGTCATTATACTATGCAGCCATGCCATCTACATTCATGAAATTTGCAGATGCTTCACTGAGCAAACACATCCTAAGGTGGTGACTGAAATTAACAAATATAATTATACAGAAGTTTGTTAAACTTGTAGAGTTTTCTTTTTTTTACAAAATGAGTTATTTGATGAAAACAGGAAACTTCTACACCAGGACGCAAAAAAAAAAAAAAAAATCTGTATTCTGCAATCCTGCGATTTCATGACTGATTTTTGTGTATTAAACACAACACAATGAGACTGGGGAAATCATAGGAAATTCCACTTTTTAATGAGGGTAGACTAAATCTGTGGCCCAGGAAAAGATAGTGCCAATTATGGCCCTCCTTTTTTGAAACTATCTGGGACCTGACCGGAATGCCTGCAACACAAGGACTCAGATGATGAATACAATTATGCCAATTTAACACAGAACTGTCATTTCAGTAGCATTGGCTTCTAGTATCAGAATAATTCGCTTCTTTGGTGTTGGAGACCTTGTTTAGCAAGGCAAGCTGGCCTTTCGCTGATGTGGTCCATTGGGATCTGATATTGTGAGAACTCCAACAGGATGTCGCAGTAGCCTGAGGGTTATAAGCCTGATAGGGTCCTCCTTTGGAGCTCTTACCTGAGGCCAGGAAGTCATTTATGAGCACCAGGAAGCGCTCGTCTGGGATCTGAGCTTCGGTCAGAAGCAGGACAGTCGGCAGGTTCTTCAAACCAGTTTTCAAGTAAAGACCAGCCAGGTCCATCTAAGAACCACCATAAAAAAATCTTAAACCAACAAGAACTGCAAGTAATCTCCATGTGAAGTTGTTTTGCAATCAATATTAATCGTGCATAGTGTATTTTCATTGGCATATGGTGCTTTCTTGACAATCTGAAAGTCAGAGTAAAATTGATCAAATATTTTAACAGAAAGCGAACAGACATAATACCTCCCAACAGCACGCATACAAAACTGAATCTAACAGTAGTACCCATTCACAAAAACAATCCTGCAAAAAAAAACCCTCTAGATAATTAATTCATTCATTAAACCTCAGAGGAGACAGATGGGTCGAAAAGGCGAAGAACTGTGAGCTGTTCCTCCATTGAGCAGCGGTGTGGTTAACCGCAATTTAAGCTTTTTACGGCATCAGCGTGAAATTATAGGAGAGGCCATGTTAATCGGATATTGAAATATATTCCTGAGCTCCTAAATGGGATCTGACAATTATCTCCTCTACAGTCAGTAAAAAAAGGTGAACAGAAGTGAATAGGATCAATATTCCGCCAGGAGCCGAGAGGCTATCGATTGTGGGCATGTTGCTTAAAAGAAACCTTGATCCTTGTAAATTAATCACCGACCTGTGGGATTTATCCTCTCGGCGCTGTAGAGTATTTAAAGACACAGTTTACACAGAAGAAGAGTCAAGCAGCTCAAAGCAATCAGCACACGGATGAGAGAGCATCACTGCTGCTTGGATTTGCTCTTCAAAAAAGATGTTAATGTTTTCAATGACTTGGATGAGGATGGGTTGCAGGATGCCAGGCCTAGCATACTGGGGACTGTTGGGATGGGTGCTAGGTAATGTGTTTGGGGTAGTTAGCAGGTAATTGGTGCTGGTGGTTACCTTAAGGTCCTGAACCCCATAGCCCTTGCGCAGGGAGATCTGGAAGACGCTGAGGGAGGACATGTGAGCTGCGAGGCGGGTCAGGCTCTGTTTACCGCTGCCTCCTACCCCCACCAGCAGGCCGTAACCCCGGGACGACTGCAAGATCCGGCTAATCCTGCAGCTGCCATCAACATAATGCACACAGAACTTACTACGGTGTATTATTATTATTATTATTATTATTATTATTATTATACTTATTATCATTATTCCCTGCCACAAAGTAGGACCGGGAGATATTGAATTGGGGTCCGTCCGTGAAATGAAATGTTTATTAACGTGAAGTCTGTAGAGTCGTGAAAAACTGACTGTGAATGTCTTCATCACCGGAGAATGCAAGCTTTTGGCATCAAACTGTGGACTCTGAATAATGTATCAGTTCTTCACACCCATCTCCTCACACTAAATCCTTGCCATTTATTCATTTTCATAAAAGCTTTCATAACACCAGAAAATATTCTCCAAACAGAAAGTACACAAAGAAAATTTGTGTTCAAGGCCAAGATAACTCTGTATGACAACTCAAGACACGATGACTTTTTTTTAATTCTTATGAAAGGGGTCTTTAAAATCCACATACACGTGAAGCATGGCATCCTCAAACAACACCAGGTTCATGGCGGCGTTCAGCTCATTGTAGCTCTCTAGCGCCTCCTCCAGGATGGTCCTCAGTGTTTCCCATTTGGTCACAGGCATGTAGCATGGCTCCTCCTCACCCCGGCTGAGGTGGCAGTATACGAGTGGCTGCTGCAACAGGATGTGGTCCTCCACCCCCTGCAAAAACGCACGTAACGCATCACCTGAACCCAGGCAGACGTGTATGCGATTGCATTCCCAATAGTCAAAATCTGTCTCAACTGCTGCATAGCGACACAAATCTTGGACCCCAGTGACAGGATAATCCCTTTTGGAAGTCAGGTGCTTGGTTGGGTCAGGTTCATTCATACTAAGCCAATCAGCCACAGCTTTAGTGTTCAAAGTTCTCGTTCAGCATTAGGTAACCCAGACGGGGTTGAACTTGCGAGCTCTCTGTTGATATGTGCTTTACCTCAAAGTGCTTGTTTGCAGTGTCCATCTGTAGCTTGTGGAAGAGCCTGTAGTCCTTGGCCTCCACCATCTTGTCAGAGTACACCCTGCCGGTCTCGTGAAGCCAGAGCTGAATCAGGTCAGTGTCCTGCCTCAGGCACTCCACAGTGGAGAAGAGGAGGCCCTGGATGGACAGCAGCAAATCATTACAGTCAAGAAACTGGGCGTCACAAACTGTATGAATCAGGAGGTTAAAATATTAAGTGGGGTTCCACTGGTCTGCAACCGAGCACAGTTCTAAACCCAAATAGATTCAAGAAATATGAACAGTCACAACAGTGGATAATATGTATGCATTGACACACTATACATTGCTCTTTATAAATCTTTCATTTTTTGAATTTAGCACTAAATAAATCAGCTGAAACAAGACGACAGCGTCATCACTATCCCCTGCCACGATCAAGGGGCCATAACTCCGTAAATAAATATGCTTTGACATCCATTTTCGAACACAACGTAGAACATGACTAGCTTATTAACCCCTTCGCAAAGAAAAAGACGCTGGCGTCTGTAAATTCCAAAATGTAATTCCTAAATAATTCTGTAATTGAATTTCCAAATGTCTTACTTCATTGGAATAATTTTCCAGAGTCTCTGTGACATGAACACTGACTTATAAAGCCTAAACAGGCTCATGCACAACAGTAAAAAAATGGCATTATTTGTATTCTGCGCAAAGGAGTTAAGCATACAAATTTTCACACATCTAGTTATACAATAGTTTCCGCGAAATCTTGTCCCCATTGTGGCCCAGACAGACGGACGGACGGACAACCCCCAATATCCCCCGTCCCGCTTCGTGGTGGGAGAGAATAAACTAATTGTAATACTGTAAATCAGCCCAGGGGACAAGGATCTCTCTCTATCCTGCATCATGAGAGACTTGCAATGTGTAGCAGACCTAACCTGGAACATGCTGGAGAGGTCCCGAAGGTTAAATATGTAGTGAAACTTCGAGGCAGTTGGCAGGAAGTTCTGCACCATCCTGTGGTGGAGCCAGATGGAGGCTGAGACCACAACGTCCGCCATTTTGAGCACCCCGTGGCTGAAAGGGTGCTGCTGAAGGTGGGATGCAAGGATCTTACTGTAGATGGAGTACAGGGCCTCTGATGAAGGGAAGTTCACTGCAAAAACTGAGAAATGTCTCTGTGAAAAGAGAGGACAATTTCACCATTATGAGAAAAAGCAAACCTACAATTTCTGAGACCTCAGACCTGATCAGCATTAACCACAATAGGATGCAGCATGTGAACTGGGGATAAATGGATCTGCAACAATGTGTTCCCCTCAGATAAAAAAAAAAAAACAAAACAACTTTCACACGTCTCATTTTGCACTAAATTGTTTTGTTTTTTTGTTTTTTTTTTTTAAGGAAAGTTACTCAACTAGATTGCTAACTGAAACAGGAATATATTTCCCTCATGTCATTTTATGATCTGGCAGCAATCACAAAGAAACATTAACAAGACAATCTCTTCATGGTTTAATGATGAGCTCAAACCGGCTTGCCAGGTCACATAAATTTTTGGTTTCCTCTCCCTGTCTTGCTTGTCTCAACATTTAATGATGTGACCAGAAATTTGGTAGACTTCCCACAAAAACACAAAGATTTCCAATAAAAACTTTTTATTTGGCTCATTACGATGCCAAATACAAAAGTGAAAATAACGATCTGGGATTAATAGATGTATTGCATAATCAAGATCATCCCAGGGCGCTAAATATATATTAATGATTATGTGCGCCAAAGGTGAAAAATTCCATAAAATTTAGTGAAAGGACTGTAAAACATATATTGACTTTGAAACTGAGGCAGTTGTAAGATGAGAAATAACACATTTAAAAGTTATCCTGAAAAAATTAGCATGGACGACATGATTCATGTCACAAAGGCTGTTTTACAAACTCTCATTGTTATAGAGAGGGTCTTAATTTAAATGCAATGCATGGCTACTATGATATCTAAACAACACACACTTTGAACAGTTTTTTAATCTTACCTCAGTAAAATGGTGAATAAAACATAGTAACGGCAAATTATGGTGTTCCCCTTCCATACATTTAGGGGAGAATAATTATTAAGAGCTTCCATCACAACATCTGGTTGTTACACTTGGCAAAGTAACAAGGCACTTATTCTTGTAATGCTAGCTATAAATTCACCCATTACCTGCAGTCTAGGGTTGACAGTGAAACTCCCAGCTGTTGGGTTCATGCAGGCCATGTATTGACAGTTGTGTATTTCTTTGAGGGACAACTTTTGTCTGTCGTACCTAAAAGAAAGAAGTGAAATCAGCATGACATGTTTCATCTTCAGTGAATATCTTCCAATAGGCAAACCGCACAAGTGATTTGTTCCATCAAAAATTATTTTCGAAGAGAAGTCAAACCCACATATACAGCACTTTCATGAGTCACACATACTGCATCATTTTTTATATACAGCTCACAGACAGGTGAAAATATTAAGCCAGGGATTATGTTATTCTTCAAACAAATTCCTAGTTTTATTAGAAGACTCCTCACCAGTGCCGGTAATCCAGGTGCTGTCGGATAAGGGTGTGAGGCAGGACTGTCCCATAGCTGTCCACTGCTGGCATGTTCATGTCATCTATGAAGTAGATAAGCTTGCGGTTCCCAGGGGGGCCGTAGTTTTTTCCGGCTTTCTTCTCTAGGGGCTTCTCAAGGACCTCTGAGTCAGGCAGAAGTCAACTGGTCAACCTGTTTCATCTATTATTCAGCACTGATACACCATCCATATCACATAAATCATCCCTGTGCTGCATATGAGGCACTCGGTAATGGGCAACAGTGCAGCAACATGATGGCATAATATAATGGGTCTGTGTTCTCCTCCCTGGATTAGTGCTGTTAAATGCCTAGAAGTTAATGCAGTAATTCAAAGGGCAGTAATAATTTCTGATGGAAGAAAAACACCTGAGAAGATATTTTGGTTTGATGTGCCACAGAGTTAAGTCTGCTTTTCCAGGAAACTGAAAAATGAAGAGATCACATTCCTGAGTGAATTTCAGTCAAACTCACAACCCAGCACAGTGATTAAACTTCAGACAACAACTATAGTTCCCATCAAGTGTTTCACCAGTGTCTCACTTACATCACAACACTTGGCAATAAATTACAAAAGCGTTAGGCGAAGGAAATATGCCATCAAACTGACATGCCAAACTGCCACGATAACAGGAAAAACACACGTACATGTACAAACAAGTCATTCTCAACGATCATCAGGAGTCAGGTTTAAATTTGTCACTGTCTTGTTATGCAAGGTTTTATACGTAGCGGGTGTTTATATTATCATTAGCAGGAGGTGAACAGGGTGAAATGTTCATTTAAATTACAGTTTACAGACACACTGTATAGGGAGGATTAACTCCATTCTTCCTGTATGTAAGCTGAGCTCACAGTTGACTACAGAACATGCGGTGTAGACACAGTCCATACAGGCGCTGAGCTCACAGTTCAGGAGAATGAGTGCATATGATGTCAACTCATTCTGCCTCAATGACAGAAAAACTGAAATTCTAGTACTTAATCCCTCTTGCCATCCGCCAATGTCACCTGACAATAATTCTTTATTCCTATGTTTGATGGAACCTTGAAATCTCATAAAAAAATCTCGGTGTTATTTTTGATTCTTCTTTTAAAGTGAAAAACTTTTGCACAAAACCAATGTTCGATAAAATAATTACCCATATCATGGAGTCCAGATATTATGCCTTTGAATTTCTGTGACTTTTTTTTGTAAAGTTGTACAACATTTTAAATAAGGAGAATGCGACCGAACAATAATAAAACTAAAGGCTGCCATCTTTCCATCCCTCAAAGTGGTTCATCCAATGAGAGGCTGAGGAGCATTTTTGCAGTCACAGGACAATGATGTTTAATGACAATAGCTTAACTACTTTTGCACTATACTCCCACTTGTTTTGAGCTGTTTTGTGAGCTTAAATTGTTTACTGCACAAGCTAGTGCACACCCTCCCTTTTTGTGTTGATTCTAGCAACAGGAGAATCTGCCATGCCATGCACAAATTCTGGGGACCCGGCCTGCTCAATGCTTAACCACTCATTGTCTCCACCTGTGTCTAATTATTCAATTACCTGTTGTACCGCACATAAGTACTGATTTCGCACCATTACGGTGCAAAGTCTCGTAAAGCTCTTGTCTTGCATAAGCTTTTGCTGTAGTGTTTCGCGTATCTATTTGTAACTACTTTAATATAGCTTTGCTAGTTCAGCATATTGTTTGTTATACTTTTTGGGAACTGCGTTTCTGTTGTTTTGTACTTTTGTAATAACCTTTGTGGCTTCACTGCAAAGGTAATTAAAGCCCAACGCTGTTTTGCACTTGGATCCTGCCTTCCTGCACAGAAAAACCATTACAGAATTGTTTACGTTCTGTTTTTTTCTCTCATTGTAAAGTTTTTTTCTTCAAAGTAAGTGTGAATGAAACATGAGTTGTCTTTTGTACTCATTATATTGAGGGGACATTTATCATAGATATTACCATCACCATAAAAATGATGTCGCTCCTTTTATACTTCTAGGAACTGGGAAGTTCACTGCATTTTTCACCATTACACACTGAAAGCGTTTTAAGTGCACTAATCTAAGTTTTAGCTTATGTGGTTAGCCTGGCTGGGATCACATACATTACTATGCGTGCGCAATTGGTTACTTATATTTTACATTTCATCGTTCAAGAAAACCATTCTTATCCATCTACATCCATTCATACATGTATTTATGTTTCCCTACAGAAGCGCTATATGAAAGGGCTGCTGTGCTGCCAGCTTTATTCTGGACACATTGTACTATCAGCGGTTCATTCATGCCATGTTGACTCATGCCCACAGTATGAACAAGGAGTTGTTTTCGTAGTGTTTTAAAAACACAATGATCACTTTTGTTTGGTTTCATAGCAGAGACTTTGTGGTAATAGTGGATATGATTCTTCACAGATCATTAAAATGCCGATGTGTTATACTCACGAGAAAGCAGACACTTCCGATCCTCAGTTAGACCTTCTTTTTAACCCCTGCTGTAGACCAGCTATAGAACATTTGGCATTACTACAGCTTGCTGTTAATGCAAAAATGGCTGACTTAGTGAGCCTTTCAATCAGGATATTTAAGCATTTATTATTCAGTTCAGTTTTGTCTTAAAATTACCAAAGAGACACCAACGGTACGGTGGCCGACAGGGGCAAACACACTGCAACGGCCCAAATTCTACGTTTTTCTCTTGCATTTGATTTTGCAGTTTGCGTGTTTCTGAGTTTGCATCGTTTCTGTTTTTGCAGTGCGTTTCTCGGATTGGAGATGTTTTGGGCTGTTGCAGCACGTTTGTGTTGACGAGGATATGCAGCGTTTTTCTCTTGCATTTGCCTTTATGGTTTGCATGTTTTTAACTTTGCATCGTTTCTGTTTTTGCAGCGTGTTTCTTCTATTGGACATGCTTTGGGCCATTGCAGTGCATTTTCCCCTGTCGACCACCATAAAAAGGGGCAGTTCTTTTGATTGCAGTTGACTTCAGACAAGATGTCTTCCACTTAAAGGGGACCTATTATGCTGATCCTTCTTTTAATACATATTAGTAATGTTATAATGTTGGTTGTCCATGCTCAACCTCTGAAAAGTTTCTAAACATAAGATACAGGGGTTTTGCCGTAATCCAAGAACGTGATTTCGTGAGCGTGATTTCCTCTCTGAACAGCTCCTCCTGAGATCTTCACGAGATCTGGGTAAAACCTGACGTCAGGTTGTGCCGTCCAATTAGTACAGACCTAGCCAGAGCCAATCATGGCGCTGGACCTGCCCACACCGGAAACTATTCTAGCAGGCACTAACAACGGCAGATCATACTATGCCTCAGTAGCGTTGACACTTTTGGAAATACAAAAGAAGAACCGCAGATCATTTGAGCTGCAATTTTTTGTTAGTATCTCTCCCAAAGCTACTTGTCCGTTTACTTTTTGGACGCGAAGAAAAACAAATATTTCTCTTGAAAAGACGATGCCACCAGAAATCAGTGGGTAGCTTTTTTTTGTTTGCTGGCAGCAAACAGCCACGGCCAAATGGAGCGTTAGCTGTTTGTGCTCAGCATTTCACCAAAGACAGCTTTGTCAATAAAGGATAATTCGACACAGGATAAGCGTTTCAGCTGCTTCTCAAACCTGAAGCAGCTGCATCGATCAAGTGCTCGGAGCCACAAGCTGTAAGTAACCATATAACAGCAAATAATGTAAGTGAAGCTAACGTGTTACGGGTGGCTAGCAGGACCGCTAGCGATAGTTAGCACTAACAACTGGCCTCAAAGGCAGGCTTGGTAAAATATCTGAAGATAAAGCCTTTATCGGTCGCGACTGTCCATGACTCACAGACACAGAAGCTGTAAGTTGCTTTTACTGCATAAGCCAACCTGACGTGATAGCCAGTTGATTGTGGCTGTAGCACAGCGGCTAACGTAGCCAAGTTACTGTTGCTAATGCTTGTGTCCTAAATATGCAAGAGTGATATCAGGGGAAATTCTACAGAAGGTGTGTGAACATAAACCTCATTTAAAGCTAACTTTTAATACTTGTTTGTAATTTGGATGCTTGGTACAACTGTTCACAGTAACAGAACTTGCTGTCTGTAAAACCTGTATTGCAAGGGTTTGTCTCTGTGGTTATGACCGCTCTCGGTTACCAGCTACTGCATGTTAGTTTTGCGTGTCGTGCTAATTAAAAATGCTCCTGGTTAACTTATATGCAGTAATTCTGATCGGTATGCTTGTGTTATTTCGGTAAGCATCAATGTGGCAGTTTCATCATAACGTTGCCCAATTGTAGGCTCTACAGTTAGTTATCGCTTGACTTATGACCGGGATCAGCAGGATACTTCACAAATGCCTGAGCAAGCTCTCTGGTGCTACCGTGAAAGCAATGCGAAACGCAGAAGCTCTACCGGTTTACAAATGATTTCTCTGCACTACCTTGACATAATTTCATCCCCCTTTAGAAATTGTTGTGGCTAATAAAAAGCCGAAAAAGGCGGAGATTAAATAGGTAATTCTTTCCTGTAGAAGTGATCGATTCGCTAGCTCCACATAAGCAACTTGTCCGCCCTAACGGAACGTACGGTTTGCAAAACCTGTATTATGTTCCCAACATAACTGGGCTCTCTCAAGCTGTCGCGTACTATCCATAAAGCTGCTTTCACATCAGACACGAAACGAATTTTTCGCGCGACAGATTACATTCAAAGTCAATGCAAAGACGTGAATACGGGCATGTCAAGCCGCTTTCACACCGGACGCGAAACGAATTTTTCGCGCGACAGATTACATTCAAAGTCATGACCACTTATCAGCTACTGCATGTTAGTTCCCCTGCTCTGCTAATTAACAACGCTCCTGGTTAACTTATATGCAGCGATTCTGATCGGTATGCTTGTGTTACTTCGGTAAACATCAATGTGACAGTTTCATCATAACGTTGCCTGATTGTAGCCACTACAGTTGAAGCTAACCGGAGAGGTGCTGTATGTGTCTGCCGAGTTGGGCTGCAGTTAGACCAGACGTAGGTTTTGCAAAGCTTGGGGTGAGTTTTTGGGTGCTTGTGAAACGATCGCTTTACTTATCCATGACCGGGGTCAGCCTGATACATCCCCAATGTCTGAGCAAGCTCTCTGATGCTACCAGTGAAAGCAATAGGGAAGCGCGCAGGCTATAACGTGTATGGTATCACAAACGATTTCTCTGCATTGCTGTCGATTGAATATTAAATCGGCGACTGAATATTAAATTATTTCCTGTAAAAGTGATCGATTCGCTAGCTCCACATAAGCAACGGTTCACGCAGACGGAACTTACGGTCTGTAAAACCTGTATTATGCTCATAACAATACCGGAGCTCTAGCTTGCTCTCGCGCACAATCCATAACGCGCCCATTCTGCGCGAGCAAACGCTGGTCGTTCCGACGCAGTAAGTAAACCATTACCACGGGCAATTTCCGAAAACGCCGTTTAGCTTGAAGCTTTCGCCCCTCCGTCATATACCAGCGCGGAAGCTGTTCGTTTCTCCACGCTAACAACACACCACAGCGATGCACACAAACCAGCAGGTCCTAATACATACCGAAGCAGTCCATAAGCTGTTGGTCCACTTTTAGCTGCTCCTCACTGTCCATGTTTCCCTCTAAACTCAGACCCACCGGATTTCTACGGTCTCCGGTCTACACTTGGGCATGTCGACCTGTTCTACAAATGTGTCTATATGGGGTGGATTCTAGCTTCCCCTGCATCCTAGCTAGGACTAGAAAAACCGCGGTACTCACCAACTGTTGCCGTAGCAAACTTTAGCCGATAGCAAATTTGAGCTTGCGCTGAGAGATATTCGCACTGCGTCCTCCACTTTCGCCGCTGCGTTTGTTAGAACAAGATCATGTCATTAGATCTATATTCAAGTATAACGTTAGATTGCGGAATTTGCCCGCCGCTTCCTTATCAGATTGCAGACGTGTCTCAGGTTTCACTCTGGGGAGCCGGACACGGAAAACTGCGTTCTGCAGCCTCGTCCCGCCCAACTCCGCCCTCCACAGAGCTAGCCAGTCAGAAGAAAGTGGGCACACGGGGAGTGGGGGCCATAGCGGAAGAGCCAGCCCAGTGAGGCGTTTCAGGCAGAGACTACAATGTACTACAAATGCAGTTTTTTGAGGATGGCAGTATGAGCGAAATAAATTCCCTTTTTTTACTTTGCGCGATCAGGAGTACTCTAGGGGAGTCAAAGATCAAAATATAAACTTGGAAAAACAGCAAAATAGGTCCCCTTTAAAATCAGATTCGCAGATCAACACAGCTGTCAAAGCCAGCTAAAGTCAATAAAGAGTTTCAGCCAAGGTCTAGCCCTTCCTTTCTCTTAAAGACCTTGAGAAGGTCACTCATGTTTTTACAACTTTCAGGCTCAACTCTTGCCATTCCTTGTATGTTGGAATGGGCCGGGCACTAATATCTGGGCAGCATCTGGTTTTTCCTTCAAATTTGTTATTTGTCTGATTTTGTGCAGCACTTTGGGCAATGTCCTGTATTTCAATGTGCCATGTAAATAAAACTGGACTATGTTAAAGCTGGGCTCACAGTTGAACACAGTGTATATGGTGTAAACACCTTCTGTAGCAAAGATAAGCTCACTGTAGAGCAGTGTATTGTGGCGTAAACATTACCTGAATTAAAGCTGAGCTGAATGTTGAGCACAGAATATGTGGTGAAAAACATGTAGAGAAGCTGAGCTCACTAGAGCACCGTGTATTGTGGAGTAAACATGTTCTGTATTTAAGTTGACCTCACTTTTGAGCACAGTATGCGTGGTGTAAACATATTCTGTATGGAAAAAGAGCTTACTGTTGACCCCAGTGCATGTGATGTAGGCAAATTCCGTATTGAAGCTGAGCTCACTGTTGAACACAGTGTATGGAATATGAACACATTCTGCATGGCCCCTAAGATTAATGTTAAGTGCAGTGTATGTGGTGTAAACCCATTCTGTAGGGAAGCAGAGCTCATCGTAGCGCACAAAGTATGTCCTGTATAGAAGCTGACCTCACTTTTGAACACAGTATGTGCGGAGCACACATATTCTGTGTGGAAGCTGAGCTCACTGTTGAGCTTAGTGCATGTAGTGTAAACGCATTCTGTACGGACGCTGAGCTCACTCTGCAGCATGGTGGACGTGGTGTAGTAGTTAAAGGGTACTCGGGCCGTCATGTAGTTCTCTGGCAGGTCAGACAGCTTGTCCCCCACCAGAGCTGTCTTCCCCACTCCAGCGTTCCCCACCAGCATGAGGGGCTGGCCCCTGTCCAGCAGCAGGTCCATGAAGTAGCGCAATCGCACTGTCTCCGAAGTGTGAACCAGCACCGTCTGAGACCATAAAAATCACATCCAAAACATTATCCATGAGAACCAATTCCAGCTAAGATCTGCAGACAGTCTAAGCAAATTTATGGACGTTTTATTATTTGTTTTGAGTGGCCAGACAGGGATGCTCTGAGGTTTTCAGTGCTGGTACAGTAAGTTGGTGATCGAACTGGTGGAAAAGATGACCTTATTCGCTGAACACTGCAAGAGCAAAACCACAATCACCAACTGAAAGTGTTACAGATATCTTAGTTATGGCCTGTATGTTTCTCCTTTAGCTATTACCGCTGTGCTGCTTTTATCCATGGTATATACTGATATGTGATTTTTTTCTTTCTTTTTTATGTTTATATGTATAACTATTTATGCTTCTATCTTGACCAGGACTCCCTGGAAGAAGAGATCTTGTACCTCAATGGGACCATCCTGGCTAAATAAAGGATAAATAAAATAAATTAAATAAAATACAGCTGAAAACAGCTTGGCTAATTTTTAAGCTTGGTTTGAGCCAGAAATTTCAGCTGGGGAAAGTAACAGCCATTACATATTATCAACCTGTTCCATCAGTCAGGCTTTACAGTTAACATTGATTACTATTCCTATTCTACAACTGCTTCATGAAAGCTCACCCAAACTGCACACTTGGCTTTCAAACTATTGACCTTTCACTCAGACCATAGATCTCTGTAGTGAGAGGTGAAGCCTGAGGACTGCACTGGAGGACCTAGGGACATGCACTCGAGAATGCGGCCCCTCTGAAGAGCGTGTTGTGAAATGTTAAGCGCTTCTGCCAATCTGTGCTAGTGGCAGGACTTTCATGTTTACACTGACACAGCAATAACCTTTTTCGTTGTGGGGTCACTCAGAGGACAGGGAAAGCCTGCAGCACACGACTGAAAAGGAGAGGACGGTTCCCAGAGAGAAGGCAAGAATGGAAGAGTAATTGTTCCTTTTGCTGCTTTCCTGTTCATTGTTCTATACTGAAAAGGCCCGGTTCACAAAAACCACACTGAACCTCACATTTTATAAGTGGGTGTATTTTGATGGGAAAAGGGGTTACCTTAATTTACTGAACATTCAAAATCCAGGATCAGTTTGGAAACTAAATGTGAGGTGTACCCAAGAGATGCACGATCAAGGTATCCAACAGAGCTGAAGATGTTAATTTGAAGCTGAATCCTACTAAGTGTTATCAGTGACTCAATGATTTGAATCAATTACATCATTATGCAATGAGTGGAAGGATCAAAGCCTGCAGCACAAGGGAATGCTGCACACTGTGGGGTCCATTACCTTGCATAGTATACAGCCACATTTTGTATCCACACTGTCTCGAATAAAGTTATAATTTTCATTGTAATTGGATGAATACCATTGTGTCCCTCACATTTGGAATGCAAGCGGGAATAGATGTGATTAGTTGCCTATTAATTACTAAGTCAAGTTAGCTTACTAGCTCTGTGTGTCTGTAACCAGTGGCTTTGTGTGCTGGATCAGCAAATTAATTGCCAACTACAACAACATTTGAACAAGGCTGATGAGCCGCCAATGATGTGCAGCTCTAGCTAAATACTCTATGAGGTACTTATGAATACAAATACTTAGACATTCACCCCACCCATCAATCAGTCTAAGTTTCCAAATTGATCCCGCCATTACTACATAAACTGATGCATGTCGACAGATGAAAAACTGTTTCTTGGAGGTTGAGGTTGAGGCAGTATCTCCCTAATTGTAAAACACTGTGTGATCCTACAATGGGATGAAAGACACCGCATACATAATAATTGAGTCCTTAACTTTCCATACATTACCTCTTTTAATGTTGAGCAATGTATTTGAATATGTATGCTTTGAAGTGAACGATCACAGTAATATATGGGCCTGCTTACAGCGAGGGGGATTTTTTTCACCGCTGCTCTCCCTGACCTTATTTCTCGCCTTTTTTTTTTCTCCTGTTTACCTGCAGAGACGTGTTGGCCTCCATCGTAAACAGGGGCGCTCTATCGCCCCAGGGAAGAAACCGTCTGGTCAGTGGGTCCAGGAAGCAATCGAACACCGATCCCTGCGCTGGGAACTTGACGGCTTTCATTGTTTTTGTCCACCACTGACTGAACTCAATCCGGTAGTCATGGAGCTGGGACAAGGGGAACAGTGAGCTGAAGACACTACCAGGGGTATGGGGTTTGAGGCGACCAATAATTTAAACCTTGCAATTCAGTAGAAACATAATGAAATGGAGTTTAGTGAGGTCTGAAATGTTCCTAACAATGAAACCAATGTGAAAATACATTCGATTAAAAAAAAAATTCCAGTTATTTCAATAGGTCTGTCTTTTATAATCAACTCCTATTTTGGAACTACAAGCCTCAGTAAAAATTATATTAACAATCAATCCCACTTCAGTCATGATCTAATTATATTTGAATTGGTGCATTCAATAAGGGCCCAACTCCACACATTTTCAACATGGAGTTGGGCCCTTACTGAATTCACAGATTCATTTATTATGCTATCTCATACCCCTTTTCCACTGAGCTGATTCCAGTGCTAGTTCAGAGCCAGAGCCTGACTTAGCACCATCTCTTTGATTTTCCACAGCTTAAGCACCAGCTCCTGGCTCTCAAAACTGGTGCCAGAGCAAGCACCAACTCCTTGCTGGTCTAGAGCCAAGCACCGATTTCGTCTGGGGCGGTACGGTAATATTATGACCTATCTTGTTCTGTCAGGCCAGGTTTATTTTCTCTAGCAGAGTGAACTAACAGGGCACTTGTTCACTCGTAGGATAATTTATCATTGCAAATGCCGGGAACCTTGCTAACAAGTGTCTTATTATGACTGCTGCCAAGTAGGGAAACTAGTTTACAAGGAAACTCGCGCTGAAGAAGTGCCTATTTTTTAGAAAATTGTTTGTCATTGTTCCCCACCGAAACATTTCAATCGACGAGACATTAAACAAATATACAGGTCGACGGTGGTTACATGGTCACAATGGTTACACCCCTGACAAACGTGCGCGATGAGGAAAAAAAAAATTCAGACTCTGCTCATCCCACGCCCCATGGTAAGCCCCAAAATGGGATTTTGAAAGTGCAGCGGAATTTTCACTTGTTAGGACTGCAAGTTTAGCACTCAGTGGAAATCAGTAAAACTGAATGTTTACGTGGTCACGCACAAATAAGATGTCTATTTCCCATCCAAATAACCTGTCAGATCCGGTCCTATACCCGATTAGCAACAGAAAATAATTCCAGCCGCTCGCACTTTCGTTGCTAAACAAATCAGGCTGTAGCGAGCCTGGCGAGCCCCCTTGTATACAGTGACGTACTGACGTTATATGATGATGTAATCGCGTGGCACCGAGTTGGCTCCTAGGCGATGGAAAAGCAAAGAGGTTCTTTGGAGGTGCGTGGGTTGAACCAGCTAAGCACTGGCACCAGCACCAGCACAGCACTAGCACCAGCTTCTTTTTGGTGGAAAATGGGTATCAGCTTTTCTAAAAATACTTATCTCATTTTCACTGACCTCCTATTTTTTCTTCTTCTCCAAACCTTTCGTCATTTTCTCTCATATTATGAATTACTGTAGGTTAACCCATAGTATTTTAATCATCGGTTGTGCTAAGACATAAATGGACTGGTCACGCTTTGACTGAGAGGTTCATCAGCATATTCTAGACTGCATTTTTGCACAATACTCATCTTCAGTTCAGTCCAGTGGTCAAGACATATGAAAAATGTATTCTCTGAACACCGTCTAGAAAATATTTCCCTTTTCATTCATCGGTAATTAATGTATGAGACAAGCTGTATTTCAGTGCTAAAACTGCTTGACAGCCATTTCTCTGTTATCAAGTGAAGGAGCCCAGGCATCGCTCACCTGATCCTGGTACAGCGCCCCACCAAAGGCCCAGATGCAGGCAAACACAAAATAAGTCTCATGTGCGTCCCGGGGTGAGTCAGGGGGGATGTTCTCTGAGGTCAAGAGGCAGTCCAGTAGTGAGCAGAGAGTCTGTGAGGAAAACGTTTCAATCAGGTACATCAGCTAGAGCGGAAGGAGGACACCATGATTAATGGAGGAATCACATTTGAAAACAGCTTAATAAAATAGAGGCCTTTCCCCATGGCTACCATTTTGCTAGCAGAGTTTCTAACCTTCATTGTCATATCCCAATCCTAATTAAAGCCATGTTAGTCTGAGCTTTGAGGTAGATGCTAAAAGCTTTTGAGAGGTTCCTAACCCAACAGTGCACTATTAAGAGATGGGGGTTATTAGAATACACCTTTCCTTGCAGGCTCTGGCTTTTCTCCGCAGGCATTACATGGAGAGGCCAGCCCAGGGGCACAACACTGCAATTTGGCAGCAGTTGTTTTCTTAGTTGGTAAGTGAGAGAGAGAGAAAAAAAAAAACTAGAGCAGATAAAAATGAAAGCAACAATGAGAGTGCAGTTCATTCTCCAGACAAAACAAAAAACATACAAGGATAAACCAACCCAGCCAAATGACAGCACCATCAGGAAGCAACCAAAACATGGTATTTAGTCCTGATTTTCAGTAGAATTTCTTTGTCTGTTTCACCACAGAGTAGCTCCTGACTGTAGAACACAAAATTTTAAAAAATTGTACAAATGGAGTGAGTGTCACTAGCCTTGGACTTACAAAGGGCATATGCAGTGCCAGAGGACAGTTTCTCAAACCGTTTTAAAGTATGACACATATTTCACCTTAAAAAAACGCTCTTTGAGATAAGGCAGAACAAATACAAACTGCACTGCTGGCCAGGTAGCCTGGGGGCCATGTATCCCAGTTTTCTCGGATTTGCAGAGGATGAAAGCTTGCCTGAGCGGTTCAAGGAGTGTGGGGTTAAAAGGGAACGGGTCATTTGGACCCTGTACCTGTTGGATCCATACAAGTTGGACCCCTGACCCTAACTCTTTGGACCCCATACCATTTGGACCCCAGACTAGTTAGACCCCAGACCAGTTGGACCCCTGACCAGTTGGGTTAGGGTTAGGTTAAGGTCTGGGGTCCAAACAGCATGGGGTCCAGCTGGGTATGGTCTGGGGTCCAAGTGGTCAGGGGTCCAACTGGTTTTGGTGCAAATGGCCTGGGGTCCAATCGGTACTGGGTCCATTCAGTTAGGGTCCTACTGGTATGGGGTCCAAATGACCAATAGCCAGGTTACAAGTGTGAGTATTACACACTGTTTATGCAGTGTCCCTTTGCAGGGGACAGTACCATACCTGCACCATACTGATCTCAGGGATGGGAGTGATAGTCTTAAAAGAGCTCCTCAGTTGTTCCAGACAAGGAGGGATGTATTTGTCGAACAGGATGGTGAGGTTGGCTCTCTCTGACTGGTGGGGCCTGGTATCAATCCAACTTGCCACATACCTGCGAAATTGGAGCAGTTTAAATACAAAGGATAAACTAGCCTTTAGATAGCTATGCAAGCCATTTTGTATATTTTTACGGTACTGATAGCCTGTACTGCAAGCTACTCCAGCTGTATTTCATTGCTGTACAGTACGAAGGGGGCAGTAGCGGCTGGCGAGATGAAAATCGGTGAAGCACAGAACACGCCTTGAAAATAATGAATGGTCTTGACCTCTTTTCAATTATTCATTTAAATTAACATTACATAAACTAAGAAAGCATTAAACATTATCAGGTGTTGCCGTTTGCCTCAAGTAGGTAACATGAAAAAAAAAAAAAAACGCAGCATTTCAATGCGATACTACAATCATTTGCGAAAATTTGTAGCTAATTTTCTCTTTCTTTGTTGCAATTAAAGAATCATAAAGCTAAGACTAGATTCTACAGGAAGTGCTTAATGTTGTTGTTCATTTTTTTGCAAAGCGAGTAAGACATTTTCTATTTTATCCTTGCAACATTGTATTAAGACGGAAGATGTGCATTTAACTGCCGATAACTTATCATCATTGGAAAACTTGTTAATTAAGGAAAATGACAGATCAAGCCTTATTAGTTGTCATCTTACTTAAATAAGAACTGGCTACACCTTATGGTCCTGAGTGTTTTTGGAGTTCACATAATGTCAGTTTAAATAAAGACTGAAAACAGGACAAGACCAACGTTTTGCTCTTCACCAATTGTCAGTTCAGCAGCCGCCATTGGAAGAAGGTATAAACCTAAGGCTTTGAGATCCAAGAAAAATGCTAGGATCCTTCAACTGGTGGATGCTGTCAAACAGATTATTTACCACTCAAGTAACGATCACAAATTTAAGTGTAGACATCTGAGATCTAGATCCATGACCTCTTTCTCTCTGATCTTGCTGTGAGGTCAAATGTAAAGCAAGCCCCTGGGACTCCTTCCCAAATCAAAGCGGTACCTTGGTGACTTGTTAGGAGAAGTGACCGCAAGCAGATGAAAAAAATGACCATTCAAGGCAGATGCAGTAAGTCTTATTTGATTGATTACCCAGAAAATGATCCTTGACAGGGAAAGTTCAGAGTAATTTCTTTCAATGCTCTCACAGGTTAGACCCCTCGAGCTGAGTGACGTACTCTTTGAGTGTTCGGAGAACTTAGTGGCTCCTATCTTGAAAGTGGATTAGTCATTTAGTGCATGTGACCTGTGCCTTTCCCCAGAGTAAATGTTATGCACTTTTGCCCTTAGGAAACATTTCAAATTTATTGAGTGCTATTGTCATTTCCAAATCTGCCCACACATCTTCTTTGAGAACTGCAGAGATCTACTGCACTGAACTGAATATGAAAGAAGTTTTCATCTGCAGTGGAAACCAAATGTACACATGATATCATGTGAAAAAGGGTCACAATAACTTTTCATTGAACGCACTGTTTATCATTATTATTATTATATAGTAGAAAAATTATTTACAATCCTGAAGAATGTGACATGATATTACATGATGCAACGCTGATTTAGTGGCGAGAGGTGTAAAACTGGTTATTTTTTAAGATGTAACAAAACGCATATCATGCAAAAATACACTAACCTATTACAATTCACAGGGAGTTTCGGGAACTTTATCAAAAACGGATAAACCCATCAGAACAAGACCCATCAAGTGATCATATATCCTCCCAACACACCCCCATCACATATTTCACACGTCCCATAATAATCTTGTCAAGGTTCATGATGATACATGATAACTCAGAGCGTAGAAGGGATGTTGAAATGTGATTGGCTGATGGCGGTTATCTTGGGTGAGCAATCACCTTGTATGTCTACATATCCATACAAACCCAGACTGGCATATATCATGCAAAATTTGAAGTTGATTGGGCAATTGGCATTGGAGCGATGCCTATTTGTTTGCTACAGCGCCACATATGGATGAATTTGCACAATACTTGAGTCTAATGGCCCGTAGATGAGGGAACTCAAGTTTGATGATGATTGGACATTGCACTCAGGAGTCAGAGCTCAATATACCAATAGAGGCCACATCCACAAAAATTCTTTGGCTTACTACAGCCACATATTTTGATGTAGCAAATGAGGAGTTTCAGCGCAAAACACAATATATCCATTTGGAGCATTTTAGGAAAAAAAGCTCATTTTTGTCATGGGAAAAGTAAGCATAGGAGAGCTTTCTTATTCGTTAATACGCCTTGCTAAACAAGTAAGAAAAAAACTATACCAATATGCAATTTTATTGAAGAATAATGAAGTTTCTGAAGAAGTGAACTTTCTTGTGATTGTTTGGCAAAACGCAATATATCCATCAAAATGCAATTTGAAGTCAAATGCCCATCAGTCAATATCAAAGATGTAAACTTTTCCATGTTTCCATAATAATCCGTAATACTCCTCCGCATGTAGTACACTGTCCTTTTTGCAAATCTGCTCAATGCTGCCAAAAACTCGGTCAGCGGGGAGAAAACTAAGTCTGCTGATGGAAAACACATTTTTGACGGATAAATTGAGGAATCTTTTTTTTCTGCAGAGTTTGCAGCATAGAAATGACATTCATATTTTTGTTTTGCCCAAAACAGGAGTCGCTAAACAATCGTAGCCTATTGGCAGTGCAGGATTTACCATCGCTGACCGGCTGCATGGATATATCGCAGTTAGCAGAAAAACTGGCTTGGTGTTTACAGTATTGTGAAAGCTGATGTTCAAGCATGCTAAACACTGGGATATATAGCATGTTGTGAACTGCTGAACTTGGCATGACTACCGACCGGCTCGCCAATGATGATCATCTTGTAGTGGTGGTTCAAAAATTTCGAAAGTGGCAGTTATTGCGTTTTGCAATGAAACTCTTTGAAGTTTTGTATATAATGGAGGTACAATGGAGCTAAACCTCCATGCAGCCTACAGGAAACAGAAGTGACATTTACAGCATTGCCCCCAGCGTGATGTGCAGTCACTGTAAGCCAATGCAATAAACCCAGGAGCAATAAAACGGACATTAAAGCTCATAAAACTAGGGACACAACCCGGTTTTCTCACTCTTGGCTCTTGGTTCCCTGGCTCTTAACCAAATCTATCAGGAACACTGCTCTCGTGACCTCTCAGGCGGAGCCCGCACACACTGGGCTGCTTCCCCAGTGGCCGAGCTAACCTCAAGGACTGCTGCAGACTTTGCAGGCTTTACAGCAATGAAGTCTTAGCCTATTTAACAACAAATGAACTTTTCCTGAAGCTCTGTAGTAGCCAGCAGAAAGGGCACCTTTAAAGGAATGCAGACTTCACACTGCCCAGACCCAGACTTGTGCAACACAGAGGAGATGACCCAACCTTGTGCATAAAACTGCCAGAGTTCCATCCAGCATTCACAGCTCCATTAAGGCTCTTCCCAGGTCAGCCCAAGGCCATTCCTGGATACCACAACGCATAGCGTATGGATGCACCTTCGTAAGACTGACTGAACATACCAGGCAGTAGCTTCAGTTCTGTTTAGTTTTAATTAACTGAGTGCCCTAGAAATTTCACTTGCACAAACCATATTAAATTTGGAGTATTTAACAGGTACCCAAGACCAGTTTTTAGCTTTAACTGAAACGTACAATGCATTCAGTAATGCGAGGCGAGGGTTCGTCTTCATAGCAAAATAACACGGACTTCATCACTGAAAACTAAAAAAAAAAAAAAGAAATGACGTCCACCCATTTTTGAATTGGTTGTTGGGCCCATGAAATCCTGAGGCAACTCACGGGTTCCAGCCAAGGTCTTGTGGGTTAACATACAGGATTCCTGCCCGAGACACGGTGGCAGGCGTGGCTGCTCTCAGATGGCTGATCTCAAATAGCAGCCTCATGGAAGGGGTGAGAGGGATCCGCTCATTGCTCGCCAGTGTCAGAACCTGCAAGGCATAGAGAAAAGATTTTTGAAAGGGTCCCGTAGAAAATGTACATAACTGCTGAAACTACTGCTATGCAATAAAGTAATCCTGAAAAACAATGACCTAATTAACAAAAAGGCTAGCTTTTCGAAAACTGAGTTTCTCTTTGTGGAGTTCACCATAAATTTGACTTGATGCTGCCCTGATAGAAATCATTGTGTCATACTAAGGGGCATTCAATCCACTGTAAGCACAAAAAAGACTTTGCTAAATATAATGATGGGATATTTCAAGTTAGCTCGCTGCAAAGGTGTGTGGACTGTGAAAAGGGAAAAGTTATTTATAAAACACAGCATTTCTCACATGGTTCTAGTTCACAAAAAAAACAGAACTGTCTTTGCTAGACAAAACATACTTTGTTATCATCCATCACAGTGTTCAGTGACTCAATCCACATGGGGTCAATGTCTCCATCCAGGACAATCCATTTGGGCCCAGGGTGTGAGATGTTCGCCTGCTCTCTCATCAGAGAAGACAAAAGACCTAACCAAGGAAACATGCAATACATGGGCAAAATAAAATAGACACTCCTTGGTAAGGGAATCTCTTTGCAATCCATCAACACAGAAAAAGCAAATAAATTAAATAATAATAATCAGAAATAAACAGAGCAATTGACCTTCAAAAGTGAAGTTATGAGTGCAAATTGCAATGAAGGTTTGCACGACTCAGGTAGTCGAGATTTTATCTCATGGTAGTTTTTAAGACTTGCTATGCTAAGATGCAAACAAGTTCTGCCATTCTTAAGCAAGGATCTGTGAGTTCTTCAGTTCTTCAATTACCAAGTTCCTCA
Organism: Gymnothorax javanicus; assembly: GCA_029692085.1. Classification (NCBI taxonomy): domain Eukaryota; kingdom Metazoa; phylum Chordata; class Actinopteri; order Anguilliformes; family Muraenidae; genus Gymnothorax; species Gymnothorax javanicus. The sequence continues at coordinate 150,207,256 of CM056193.1, read as the reverse complement.
TCATTCCTGAGGATAACGACCACGGACTTGCATCCTCTTTCTGATAAGCATGCAATCATTCTTTGGGCCTGATTTTTCGGTGTGTGCTACGTCTGATGATGCGCGAACAGTTTGATCGCTATGTCCATTCCTACAGTCTTGTGCAAATTAATTGGATAAAGGTACTTGTCAATTGAATGAGGTGAATGAAGTGCAAATAGCCGAGCCAAGTGATGGATGTTTTACATAACCCCCTCAAAGATCACTGCATCATACCTTTTAGCCGCGTTTCATTAATTTCCTTGACTTGTCATTGCAACTAATGTGATTGCATCATCAACACAGTACTGTAACTGTGTTGGACTGGCCTGGTAATTCACCTGACCTCAATCCCACTGAGAATCTCTGGTCCATCATCAAGTCATGGCTGCAGCAAAAGGACAGCGCCACAAAAGCCAAAATCATCGATGCTGTTGTCCAGGTGTGGCATCACGACGTAGAAATCAAGGCAACCTGCAAAAACCTGGTCAGCTCTGTGCCAAAAAGGGTGGAACAGTTTATGAAGAACCATGGAGGACACATCTCGTACTGAGTGCTGAATGTAGATGCTATTGAAGTAATAAAAAAGCCTGAAAACCTTTTTGTTTGGTTTTTCCCACTCCAGCCTGCTTTATCCAAGTAAATTGCACAAGACTGTGTATTGGTCTTGATTATTCAGCAAATGAATTGAGCGATTATTAATCCAGCGATCTTGAACAGGAACAGGTAGAAAACAATGATGCGTTTAAGGGTTTGAGGCTCCTGGCAAGTCATTTGAATATCCTGTAACGCTGGTGTTACCGCCAGGGGGACTCTGAGCTTTAGGAAGTTAAACATGATTTAGTTGTCATGATTTAGCTGACCCACTGAAATTGAACACAGCCCCAAACATTCTGAAAATCCAACGAAAATCGAAAATCGATGTTTAATCTGACAAGCACTGATTTGGTAACATTACTGCAGTCAAAAAGGTTGTGCAACAAATGTTAAAACAGTTGCTAACCATGAATTAAAATTAATGAGTATTTTACCATCAGCTAATTTATGAGACTACATGACCGGCTGCTATGTCGCTGACTATGGCAAAACTCAATCATGTATGCCTGCTTAAATCATGTCATACAGACAAAAAAAGATCCAGTTCCCAATCTATCCTATGAAGAACCTTTGCTCATACATTAAAATCGCCTGGCCAAAATAGCAACAGTCTCAAACTGATTTAGACTCATTTCATGGTAAACTACACAATGAGTTTGGAAAGGTAATGTGAGCAAGATAAGCAACTTTAAGGCTGGCACTTCCATAGCGCTGACAAAATGGACGAATTTCAAACACATGGTTTGAAATTCCGGCCGTTTTCTAAATCACAAAAAGACCAGGTGTTGTGGAGTCCAAGAGAGCATACTGCCATAAATTACTGCTTTTTTCATAGGGTGTACTACACTACATGTACGCTCACCAACTTAATACAACTCAATACAACTAATACAACTTGAACATCACAAACTCACCATCCTTCCATTCGCGTGTTGCTGAGTGGATGAAGCCAAAAAGCTCGTCTGTGCCCACCGCCTTTGGGTTCACATCACTCCAAACAGACTTCCTCTTCAGTTTAGAGTAGGTTTTATTTAATGTTCTCAATATCTATTGGACAACAGATGCACTTTAGGGACCATTTTCACTTACCATCTCACATTCAATGATGCAGTTACATTCCTGGGAATGAATAAGGTACCTGACAGTGACATAGTTAATGCATGTGCAACTGACAGAACAAGTCTATGATGAGAAATGAAACAGAGGCAACAAGGATATGCTTAATTCCCGAGCTGCAAATTGTCTATGTGTCTAAACTCTTCTTTTCGAGGTTATGAATCATGTAGCAGTTAAATAGACAGCATCAGGAGGACTCAAACTCACCTGACTTTTGCCTGTCCCTGCACTGCCAACCACAAACACTGAATGGCGGACAACAAGAAGCTCATCCAGCTGGATCACCTAATGGAGACATCTACATATATGAGCGCATAAGGGCACGTGAAATAGGACTTGTCCATCTGTCAGGTGCGAGATGTCATAAAAATCCACATAAATCAGTCAGCACATAAAATCAACAGGAAAGATTTTGAGAGAAATGGGTTTTTTATATATACACAGTTAACTATGGACACTCTTGTATCTTGTCGAATTCATACATCATAAATAGTATCTCTCTCATAAAATGTAAGACCATGAAGATGTTTGGGTGAGGAATCTGCTGATAAACATAATTTGTTGTTGACATGAACACTGAACATGAATTCTGCGAAACCTCAGTCCACCAAATATACACAACTGACATGTAATGAAGCTCAAATTCACTGATGTGTCCTTCATATAAAGCAGGACAGATGAAGCAGAGGAGTGCTTTAATTTCAGCAGGGAGCAGACCAGGAACAAAAAAAGGGTACACAGCAAAAATCCAGTGTTAATATGGCTCAAATACAGTTTATCTTCTGAGTCCAAGATGGCTGGGATGTACTCTTGTTGAATAGACTCTGGGACTCTTTATACTGTGTAGAAGAGACATGTTATTTCTGCTTTTTACTTTGCTCTAAGATCTAATGGATATAGACTGAAAAGTTCAACGAGGTCACAAAAAACAGTAACAGGGGAGCATCAAAGAGTCAGTCTAAAAAGAAAGTGCACCAAAACCTACCGGCAGGACGTCTAAGATCCAGGGGTGATAAACAGTGGCAATGCAAAATGGTGGAATCAGTGGAAACAACAAACTTCATAGATAACAATCTTTCGCAGCGTCACAGCACCAAACTCTGTTTAATATTAAGCCACATTAAAACGCAAAAAGATTACAAAATTTTTGTTCGTCAACCTTTTTTTAATGTTACACAGTTTTCGCAGCAGGAAATCAATCCGTGAAGCCATGCAGGAAAAATTAACCCAAGTATAGTCCAGTTCAGCTATCAGTGAAAATAGAAAAAAAAATGATAGGAAGGTAAGACTTCATTATTACTATAACAAGACTAGGTGCACCTAGTATATGGCTGGGCCGCCTCCTCCCCGCCAGCCGACCAATCGCTGAACTTCTTCCCTGCGGGCCAGCCAATCGTTGAACTTGATCACTCAGTCAGTCAGTCAGTCAGTCAGTCACTCACGCAGTAACTCAGACAGCGACATTAGCGTTTATAAGGGCCGCTGCTCGGCCCAGACCAAAAATTGGTAAGCTAATTCTGTGATATTAAGAATTTGCTGATTTTAAACAATGACCTAAGTGTTGTTATATGCTGAAGAACCTTAGACAGCAAAGTCTCAGTCTTAATGACAGAGGGTAGTAAAATTAATATTTTCTCACTTTCAGGACAAAGCTCTCCTCAGGCTGCAGGTGAAGTTCCAGGGTAGTCTCTCTCACTGCCTGCTCAAATTCTGGATCTCTCTTCCGCTGTATCTCCAGAGCTGGGAATAGGTCCCCAATCAGGCCCATGAAGATGGGCACGTCATCGGTCACTATCTTCGGCAGGTTGAAGTCCCTGAGGGCTCGCATCAGTACCTGCAGGACAAGGGCACTTCTGTGTCAGATGGGTTTGATTCTGTGCAGGAGATCTACCATCCAACTGCCTTTGACTGTTGGCTGACTGGCCAGGGGTAAATTTCCCAAAATCACAGATGCTAACTTACTACAACCCCAATTCCGAAATAGTTGGGACAAAGTGTAAATTGAGAATAAAATCAAAACGCAATGACTTTGAAATCACACCAGCCAGAATTTTATTCACAATAGAAAAGAGATAACATAGCAAATGTTGAAACTGAGAAATTTTACAAATTTATCCACAAAATGAGCTCGTTTCAAATTTGATGGCTGCTACAGGTCTCAAAAAAGTTGGGACAGGGGCCTGTTTACCATGGTGTAGCATCCCCTCTTCTTTTCAAACAGAGTGGAGGCGTCTGGGCATTGAGGAGACAAGTTTCTTGAGTTTAGCCATTGGAATTTGATCCCACTCTTGTTTAATACAGGCTTCCAGCTGCTGGAGAGTTTTGGGTCTCCTTTGACAGACTTTTAGTTTAATTATGCGCCAAATGTTCTCAATCGGTGAAAGATCAGGACTGCAGGCAGGCCAGTTCAGCACATGGACTCTTCTACTACAAAGCCATGCTCTTGTAATAGCTGTAGTATGTGGTTTTGCATTGTCCTGTTGAAATACACAAGGCCTTCCCTGGAATAGATGTCGTTAGGAGGGGAGCATATGTTGCTCTAAAACCTTTATATACCTTTCAGCATTCATGGTGCTTTTTAAAACATGCAAATGTCCCACACCATATGCACTAATGCATCCCCATACCATCAGAAATGCTGGCTTTTGAACTTAACGCTGATAACAGGAGGGGTGGTCTTTCTCCTCTTTAGCCCGGAGGACACAACGACCATGATTTCGAAAAAGAATGTCAAATTTGGACTCGTCTGACCACTAGACACTTTGCCACAGTCCATATTAAGTGAGCCTTGGCCCACAGAATATGGCGGCGCTTCTGGATCATGCTCAACAATGGCTTCCTTTTTGCATGATAGAGTTTTAGGTGGCATCTGTGGATGGCACGGTGGACTGTGTTTACAAACAGTGGTTTCTTGAAGTATTCCTGGGCCCATTTAGTAATGTCAATGACAGAATCATGCCGGTGAGTGATGCAGTGGCATCTGAGGGCCCGAAGATCACGGGCATCCAGTAAAGGTCTTCGGCCTTGTCCCTTACGCACAGAGATTTTTCCAGTTTCTCTGAATCTTTTGATGATGTTATGCACTGTCGATGATGAGACCTTCAAAGCCTTTGCAATTTGACTTTGAGGAACATTGTTTTTAAAGTATTACACAATTTTTTTACGCAAGCCTTCACAGGTTGGAGAACCTCTGGCCATCTTTACTTCTGAGAGACTCAGTCTCTCCAAGACATCCCTTTTATAGCCAATCATGTTACACACCTGATGCCAGTTAACTTAATTACTTGCTAAATGTTCTTTCAGCTGATTCTCTTATATATTAATTGCTTTTTCAGCCCTTTTTTTGCCTGTGTCCCAACTTTTTTGAGACCTGTTGCCGCCAGAAAATTTGAAATAAGCTCATTTTGTGGATAAAAATGTAAAATGTCTGTTTCAACATTTGAAATGTTATCTATGTTCTACTGTAAATAACATATTGGCTCGTGATCTGAAAGTCATTGCATTTTGATTTTATTCACAACTTACACTTCGTCCCAACTATTTCGGAATTGAGGTTGTAGTTGGACCCATTGATTATGAATGGACAAACTATGTAAGTTGCTAACTTAGCAACTACGCTTTAGGGAATTGCACGCCAGGTTGTGTAAAAGAATCGGGTCTTCACCAGAATAAAATACTATAAGCTACAGCTTTATTCAGCCATAACATCAAGAAGGACCATTATTCGTGTTCAGTAGGCTCTGGGATTAATTTCTTTATATGGAGAAAGTTTGTCTGCGGCCCTAGCATCCAGTAACCTTTTTACACAGACAAAGATGTAAGAATGCATAGCCAGTACTCCGCGAAGCAACCTTTTGGATAATCAGACTGCCTCACACTGTACCAAAAAGTCAGAAAAAACACGCTCAACCCTCAGAAATGTAGAATGGGTGCTGAATCCTCAAGAAATAACAAAGTAAAAAAATGTACACTGCCTCACACTGTACCATTGCTAGGCCAGTTTTTTAGGGCTCCACATAACAGAACATTGGCACCCAAACAGAGCTACATACAGTTACGTTCAGGCGGTGAATCCCAATTCCTATTTGGAAGAAAGTTGGCAACAGTGCTGTCAGTAAGACTCAACATCAAATACATTCGAAAGATTTTTACAGTTCAAATTAAATTGCCTTGATAGGACCCTGTGCTTTTGTTGATTGTACCTTCAAGCTCATTAAACAAGTGGCTCATTTTATTCCTTCACTTTGTTGCTCATGTTGGTGGTGGAGCTACACAGTGTACGGACACTCACCTGGTCCTCAGGTCGGGTTCTGTCTCCACGCTTCAGTGAACCCGCCACTACTAGGACGGACTTGACCGCTCTCAAACCCCAATCGTAGTGGTCCTGATATGAAGAGGAAGGCACAAGGTCTCAGAACGGTACTGAACCAACAATGAGGTATGGTGAACATCACGTCTGAGCCTCAACTCTGAAATTATCAGTGAATTAAGTGAATGCTCAAAAAAACTGCATGGCAAATATGAAAGCATTCATGCAGGAAACCAATTATTCAACTGCTTTCCTTTAATACTGAGAAAGCCGACAATAAAATGGCCCTTCCCTTGCCCCTAACATTGCAAATCATCAGAAATTCTGAGACACGATCAACCAGTACCTGATTGGACAGGAGCTCTCTGCAGAGGGAGTAGAGTGTGATGAACTTCCTGGCCAGGACGCGAGCTTGCTGAAAGCCCTCAGCCACAAGCATGATCTCACAGATGAGCTGGACGTCAGGTACCACCATAGCACAGGGCCTGAGCAGAGAAAGCAGCAAAGTGACCAGAGCTGTGTGAGGATCTGAAACCGTGAGGCTTGAGAAAGAACAGAACCCACCTAAAGAGAGCCTTGAGATTCTCAGGCAGCTCGGTACGACCCGCGTAGCCAGGATTCATGGTGATGAAGATCCCCACAGAGGGCTTCAGAGAAATATCTTCTTCCAGGAACAGAAACCTGAGGATAATGATGGGAGGAAGAAACTGATTGAAAAGAAAGTTATGGGTAGATAGCACAACACGAGGTGCTGTGCTGGACATTACAAGCCTTTTGAAGCCTTAAGAAGGCAAAAAGCCCTTGGGATCACTTGAAAAATAAATAAACTTTTTGACTCTGGACCCTTTCAAATTCCGATTATTCATCATGATATTGTACGTTAAAAATCTATTATTTTTCAAATCCCTGGGATTCTTTTAAAAATGCATAAAGGCAGAGCCAAAAAAAAATTCAGTTTCTTTGTTCCGAGAAAATTTCAAAGCATACTTTTATGATAAAATGCAATACATATCTGGATATATCCTGAAGCAATTCTTATCAACTCCCCTGGTTGAAATTAAAATAGATTGGCTCCCAATACAAGATCTAGATGTAGACTTATAGTTAATCATTGAAAATGAATCTGCCACTCACCTGAGGTTCAGAAATCTTGGGAAAATCAGCCAGAGCCCATATAATGATGAATGCTGCATACATTATGTCTTCATGCAAAAAGCAGGAATGTCAAGCACCAAATTATTTTGCGCTTGAAGATCAAGCTTACATGAGTTTCAAATGCTTCACCTTTTTTTCTTATTGCGAATAGCATCCTGGATGGTTTTCACTTGCACTGCGACCACAGACAGGACCTCCACTGCGATACGGTTGAACTCGTCAAAGCAGCCCCAGGCCCCAGTCTGAGCCAGACCCTTATAGATGTTTCCTATAGACTGAAGGTTTAAACACCATATCACTCAGAGGGGACATTTGAATCAGTGCTGTAGTTCTGCACAAACTCACTCTTTCCAAATGATATGACCGCTGCTTTTTTATGGCACCATTACTGATTTGATTGCCAGACTCTGTTTCGTGGCTCACAGACCATGCATTTTCACAACTAGTAGTTTTTGCACAGACAGTTTCCAATGTAATATTCACAGCTTACATAATGTTATATGACCTTTACCAAACAGCAGCTGGAGATTTATTTAAAAATTGTAGAAATACCTAATTTAGAGTATAAAGTAACTACCCTTTCTTCAATTTATCTCATAAATTCCTGCTTACCTGAAGTCCAGCTCATGAAAGACAATGTCTTTATACAATGCTAAAAATGTTCAGTACAATGCCACTTATAAAAACAGTACAATGCCTGATAAAAACATTTACATTGGACAAATAAATGTGCAGCTGCACAGAGGGGGTGAGACAGAGATTGGGCCTCAGCAGAAAAAAAGTTATGTTTATGGTATGCCACATCTGAGTCAGCTGTGCATTCTTTCTTCATTCTGAATTCAGATGGTTTAAAATATGAACCCCTTTGCACAGAATACAAATAATGGCAATGTTTTTCCCTGTTGTGCACGAGCTTATTTAGGCTTTGTAATTCAATATTTGTGTCACAGAGACTGTGGAAAATTATTCCAGCGAAGCAGAATTATTGAGCGACTAAATTTTGGACTTTACGGACGCCGGCGTCTATACCTGCGCAAAGGGGTTTTAATACCAAATAGAGTAACTTCCCAGATGAGTTGTGCACACGCTCAGGGGAATTTTCTCAGGCAAGCCACCCTTTGGAAGATTCCCCACTATTCAAAGTTTTCTATTTCGGGAGACAGGGGATCTCACCATAGTCCGCTGGAGTCTCAGAGCCTTATGAATAAAAGTCCTTCTTTTGAATGATTCCAGACTTCATTTCCAGACTTATATGTTTCAACAACAGTCTGTTCCATCTCTTCCAGAATTCATTTTCATTGCGGCACAGGATCTTTTAATTTGTATTAAAGTTCAACAGAGTTGGTATAAAACCTGGGAGTTTCTCGTCTAATTGCCCAATTATCAAATTAATTGGTAAATCAGCTGCTTAAATAACCAAGGTGGCAACCAAGGTTACTTCTTCCACACAGGTTCACTTAGAGGTGGATAACTTATTTCCTTATAAACAATCATTCAAAAACTGCATTTTGTGTTTACTCAGGCTGCGTTTGTTTTGTATAACATTTCGGTAAATGATCTAGAACGAGTCTGTGTAATAACCATGCAAAAACAGAAGAAGTTGTGAAGGGCTTTTTAATGGCAACATACACCATCTTTTCACAATAATGTGGGAATTTTCATCTTTTATACCATGTTACAGTCCGAAGTATTCACTAATCATCCTAGTCAGGATGAAGTAACTGTCATATACGCTGGATAACCACCAAAGACTTTACATTTATACCATAACACTATTCTACATACAACTCCAGCCTTTTGTCTCAACATTAGGTCACCAGTCTCTTGAATGACCCTCACCTTGTAATCCATCTGCTCAGAGCAGTTGAACACGTACACCATGACCCCCAATGCCCGGCCCAGGTCTTTGGTGGTCTCAGTCTTCCCAGTACCAGCAGGCCCAGCTGGAGCCCCACTCATGGTCAAGTGCAGAGACTGTGTCAGTGTAATATAGCACCTGTGCATCCACACAGCCCAAGACCCATGCAGCGGTTAGAAAGAGCAATAAACAAACTCACACACTCTACACAACAATGGCATTCTTATATCCACGCAGCCAACATACAGGTACCTCCCTGCAACTGCGTTGCTTTGTGTAAGAGGACACAAAAACAACCAATGAGAAAATCATCAAAGGTCAAGTGTTCATGATGGGACACTTTGCCATTTTACATTCCAGTAAATTCTGGAAGACTTCGGACAGTTTTTTTGTGAGATTGAAAACAATTTTTGCTGATATTCAGCGCTCTCAGAAAGATGGGTTCATTGGACAGTCTTCAGGAAGGAATGTTTCCTAGTTTTTTATTGAACCAAATAAGAAATAGATTAACCCTATCCAGGCCGGGGGGGCTTTTTATGCCCGCGCCAATTTTCACGTTGTATAATTTCTGAACAGCTTGAGCTGGGACCACCAAACTTGTGACTTTTTCCAAAACTTGTCTGGGAACAATTTTATACCAATAAGTCAAGTCCACCATCTTCGCCGTTCCCAAGGCAACGGTTTTCTAACAGGTATGTCTGATAAAAAATCGCCGATTTCGGGTTCATCAATGTAGTTTCCAGATTTTCTTTTTAACATATACTTATTCCATTATATTTAAAAGATCTTACATAATTTAAATTTGTAAGAGACTACCCTATTATCACAATATTGGGCAATAAAATCAAAGCATGATGTCATAATGACATCATAATGGGTCATAATAATACTAAATGATTGTAGTGATTTAGTTTTACGTGTACATCATCCCTTGCAAATTTAGCCATACGCCATGTCGTTTACGAGTTACCGGGGGGGGGCGTAAAAAGCCCCGCCTGGCCCCAGGAAGCCCCAAAAAGCCCGGTCTAGAGTGAAAGCACCCACATTAAACCATCTTACTCCTCAAAAAACCTTGAATTACATAGGGCTCCTCCATGAAACACAAGGCTCCCTGAAAACCGGTTCAGACCAATCATTATTTTAAAAGGATATTTTGTGTTCACCCAATTTTCAGCCAAGCAGCCAAAATGCTTGGAATACTTCTTTCTGAGAGTGAGAGCAAAATTGTCCTTTCAAATGGCATTCAACGTTTGGCTAGTGCTAAATATTCTCAAGTGATTTCTAACATTTCACAAACTAATAAAATGCATACATTAGACATATTATGACCACGGTCGGGGTGCAACTCAGGTAAGCCGCAGAATGGGCAGTGACAAAAACTGCCAAGGAGACACTATGTAGCAAGTGAGTCACCTGTCTGTGAGAGGGGTGATAACGAGGCGAGGTGTGTTCCCCAGATACTCATACGAGTACAGGAACTGTGCATCGCAGATGTTGACGAAGCAGTGCCTCTGGGCTTCATCCCAGCGGTGACGAAGCTGAGACAGCCAGGTGAAGGTCTGCCCATTATTCACCTGAACAGACAGCAGGGGGAGCACTGTACCTCAACTATCAGGGGACAGAGTTTGAGGAGCTTGACCAAAAACATTCATAGCTGAGAACAAACACCTAGGCACAGCACTGCTTGAAAACTTCAGGGCTTTCAGTATTGTATTTTTCAGTCCACATGCCTAGTCATTTCCACAAGGAGAGTAAACCACAACGCCGCAGGCAAGAAGAAATTTCAATGTATCCATGGTCAAAAGGAAAACGACGATGAAGACAATAATCTCATAATTCATGGACGGTTCCTAGGATGTGATGTATAAGGTTTCACACTCATTTGCAAAGGGATTTAAAAGCAACCCACTTGTAGGGCAGAAAAAGCCACCCACCTTCTGAGCAATGAGCTTCGACACAACATCTCTGGCATGGACGTCTATGGTGCACACAGTCATGATCTTCTGCCGGTCGCCAGGCAACAACTCTCCTAGCAACATGTTTATTAAGGAGTTCAGCTGAGCTATCTAGACAGGAAACAATGAATTTTTGGATTTCAGGACAAGTCAGAAGCATCTTTACACAATACATAAAAACGCCCTTCGCTGAATCTAAACATCAAATTGATAAATACCCATAGATACCTAAGAATAATTTGATGCATGCTTCCAGATTCAAAGTAAACTATAACAAACAAGCAGAATAATAGTGCCCCAAACTAGATTCCAGATACGCGCAGCATATCTAAGCACCGTGTTGTTTCCAGAGAAGGCCATATAGTTCTGTTCTGCTGGAGGCAAAGGCATGGGCTTCATTTATCAATGGGCAGTGGAGACAGGGAGAGCGCGCATGCGCATTTATCTATGTGCACACGAGCGTGTTTATGGAGGTGGCTTCAAGATTTGCCGCTTTTGCAATCTATCAGATGAGACAAAGACTGGTTACATCCGCAAGCATATTTGTGGGTGTTTCACCGGGACAGCAAATCCAAATAATGACTAGACAGCTGTGATGCGCTCGAACTGATGAAACTAGCCTAGGACAGAGGCAGCAGTCACAGCTTTGCCTCCACCACACTAATAACAGGACTTGGCTCATCGAGGTATACCCACAAATTCTACTGAGTCAACAAAATAATTCTAGAGCACCATATAGCCACCTAAGAAGGTGATAAAAGGCAAATAAAAATAAAAATATGACAGACGGAAGCGGTAACTGAGACAGCTTCTGCCATGACCTGTTTCTTGTGGTAGTCTTTGAGGGCCGTCTCAAAGCCTTCCTCCATCCTCTCGAACACTATCCCCAGGTCAGTAGTCCACCAGATCTGGGAGCCGATGAGAGCCACCTGTGCGGGGTTCTCCAGCACCCACTGCTCCCGGGGCCTGTCCTCGTACATCGCCACCGCCTCCGCCACATGACTGCGCACTGACTCCCGCATGGAGTCCTCCACACAGGACAGCCAAGCCTCCACCTGTAACCGTCCGATGCTTTTTATTCGCTGAGTACATCTACTGCACTCTGGTGTACTTCATGTTTATCGGAGACGCTGCATCTCAAAAAAGTCTCCCAGCACCTGGCTTAGTCGTATTAGCTCCATTTTCTAGTCATTATAAACGTATGTGATATGTAGAACAAAACATAAATCAGGCGATAGATAAAAAGACATTAACTCTCTATTTTCCAGCAATGGAAGTAGCAGTCAGCATAATGTCAGATGTGGAAATATTAAAAACAGCATGAACTACATATTTAAAAATTTGTGCTGGAGCACAAGTTCTTGAATTTTGAGATACCTGTTTGCAGAAATATTAAACAATAATATAAAGTATATTCATCTGAAAAATACTGGAATAGTTCAGAAATTACAAAATTTACACATTATATGAAAATATTTTCTTCTTTGATAAGATAGTTTCTGATAATATGTCCTTAGAATATTTATGATTCATTAAAGTGTATGGATGATATAGATCATTAGCATGTGACTGTTAAATAGCCAGCAACACTGCTGTGAAAAAAAAGTATTTTCCCCCTTCCCAATTTCTTCTGTTTTTTTCATAGTAAAATGTTTCAGATCAACTAATTTTTATGTAAGACAAAGACAACATATGTAAATACGAAATACACCTTTTAAATGATCATTTCATTTATTCAAGGTAAAGAGCAATTCAAAACCAATATCAACCATGTGAAAAAAATAATTTCTCCCCCCTCAATAAACTTAATAATAACTGGTTGTATCACTCTTGCCTGCAGCAACTGCAATTGTACATTTAAAGTGACTGGAAAGGAGTCTTCTGCATCACCATGGAGGAATTCTGGCCCACTCTTTTTAATTAATTTTTTGAGCATGAAGTGCCTGTGAAAGGTCATGCCACAGCATCACTATTGGATTCAAATCCATACTTGGACAAGGCCACTCCAAAACCTTTGTTTTGTTTCTTTTGAGCCATTCACCAGTGGACTTGCTCGTGTGCTTCAGCTTCAGGTCATTGTCCTGCTGCATAACCCAACTGTGCTTGAGCTCTGCCTCACAAACTGATGTTCAGACAGAGCAGAATTCATGGTTCCATTTGCTATGGCAAGTTACTCAAGTCCTGAAACTACAAAGCAGCCCCAGCCCATCACACTACCACCATCGTGTTTGACTGTTCATATGATGTTTGTATTGTGAAATGCTGTGTTAGCTTTACACCAGGTGTAAGAGGACCCACGTGTTTCAAAAGTCCACTTTTGAATCATCAGTTCAGAGAATAACAAGTAGACATGGTCAACAACATCCCCCGCCAAAATGTCTTCTTTATAACTCCGGAAAAAATAATCGCGTGCATCTCATTTTCGAACTCCATCAAGGCCTTTATGGTCTCAAGCTACACACCAAATTTGGTTGTCCTATCTCTAATAGTTTCTGAGAAAAGCTGTCCCCTTTCTCTCGGACAGTCGGACGCACGGATGCATGGACGGACGGACGGACGGACACAGCTCAAACATATATCCCCCTCCCACTTCGTCGTGGCGAGGGATAATAAACCAAAAGAATTGGGGGTCATCGAGATGTTTTTTGGCAAATGTGAGGCGAGCTTTCGTGCTCTTTCTAGTCCGCAGTGGTTTTTGCCATGCAGCTCTCCCTTGATTGCCGTTTTTTGCCTCTTTCCTTTATTGTGGAATCGTGTATGCTGACTTTAACGGAGTTTACTGAGGCCCGCAGTTCTTTAGATGTCAGTCCAGGTTCTTTTGTGATCTCTTGGGTGAGTTGCCGAAGTGCTCTTGGAGGAATTTTGGTAGGCCGGCCATTCATGGGAAGGTACACCATTGTTCCAACTTCTCTTCATTTGTAGATAATGACTCTCACCATCGTTCGCTTGAGTCCAAGAGCCTTAGAAATGGCCAGACTGATAGATGTTAACAAAGTTAATTATGATCTGTTCTTCAATTTCTTTAGATCACGGCATCATATGTTGCTTTTGGCCTACTTCACACTGCCAGAAGGGTTCTATTTAAGAGAATTTTATATTCAACAAGACTGGCAGTAAAATTGAAACCAATAATCGATTCAATTTGTTGAATTGGTCGATTTAGTTACAAAGGGGGCAATTACTTTTTGACATAGGGCCAGGTGGGGTTAGACAGCTTTTTTCTGCGATAAATAAGTTTATAATTTAGAAACTAAAATTTATGTTTACTCAGGTTCTCATTGTCTCTTATTGAAATTAGTTGGACGATCTAAGCATTGAAATGTGCCAAATATGCAAAAAAATATAGGAAATCTGGAAGGGGGTCAATACTTTTCACAGTACTGTATTTCATAGCTGGTAGCATTATACCAGAAATAGGTTCACAGGATTCATTAAATGTTTCTGACAGCTTCAGACAAAGACCATAAAATGAAGAAAATTTGGATACTGTTGTTGTGAAGCAACAGGGAAAAGAAACACAGACCACAACACCAGGTGGTGCTGTGTTACTGGAAAACTTCTTCGTGTGCATGACAAGAAACTCTCTCTTTACTTTGTGCATGAGTGTTTAATAGTGTGTTTGAGAGAGAGAGAGAGATAGATGGAAAGGGATGGAGTGAGAGATCCTGTCTTACCAGCCCGATGCAGTTACAGGGAGTCTGAAACTGAACATATTCCCTCTCCTTACTATACATCCCTACAGCAACTTTACTCTCCATTCCCTCCACTGGCACAAATTCCAGCTCCGCGATGTTGTCAAACAGTTTGGCCAGGTGTCGTGTGACCTTAAATAGAGACAACCGGTTCATCCACACTCTAAAGTGCAAAGGGCATGAGTCCACTTTAATGAGAGGAAATGAGGGTGTAGAAAAAAACATTTGATACTGAATTCAGGGAAGAACTTCTCCCATCAATTGAACAAAACAGCCATGAATGTGCTCTAGGATGTCCTGCAGGCTAAGCCTACCTCTCTGGGCTGGCTGCCTTTGGAGAGGATGTCGAGCAAGTCTGCGGAGGAAACAAAATAGAAGCGAGGGAATGCAAGTCTCTTTGTTTCCAGGTATTCAGCCAGTGCCTTTTCACACCGTGCCAGCCTACGAGCAAGAGAGAAAGGAGACAGAAAATTATACAGAGAGCAAACAGAGGAGCAGAAATTCAAATGTGATTAATATGTTTATTTTACACTAAGGTATGACATGAATCTTCAAATATTAAAAATATGATTTATACAGATGCATAAACAATTTATGGTACAAACCTGTTCTGCAAATCCTCGAGCCTTTCAAACAATTTCGGCTTGTTGGTGGCCCTGATGACGTTTTTTGTTTTCGCACTGCCAAACATCAGGTCCTGCCCAAAAACATCACTGCTTTTAAGAGCACTGCACTGCAGAGAGTGTCTGAGACTCAGAGTGAATTGTATTTTCACAACCTACAAGCTCTACAAATTACAAGCAGACACACAACCAAAAATCAAGCTGCCATATTCACCCAATACTCAACTCTGCTACAAGCAAATTAGAAATACATGGACGAAGTTCCATACATGAGAAGTTTTGCAGTATTTGTAGTCAACATGTAAGATAATCACATACAACAGCTACAGAATAAGATATACCAATTACAGGACACTTTTCTGGGCTCAAATGCCCCAAGCAGCCACAAAAAAACTTCCCTGGTATTGAAAATAGCATTAATAATGATTAAAATGCTGAATTTTGATCAAGAGCATCTTCTTTTAATTCGTGCCAGACATTTTTGCATATTTTCAACAAAGAATATACTTAATGTCAATAACCCTTCTCCAAATAAGGTCTTGAATCAGTGCATAAAACTGGCATATACTGGGATACCTTGAAGTCTGCATCAATGCACAAGAACCTGTGGGTGTCATCCGGGAGCTGTCTGCGAATGTCTTCGGAGCCGATGAAGATGCTCTCCAGGTGGTCCCAGGTGCGCTGGACCTCCAGCCACACCAACAGGACCGTGTCGGCCACAGTCAGCCTCCGCTGCCATTCGGACACCTGAGAGCGAAAGTAGTCCACGTGCTTGCTCTGCAAGATGGTCTGCAGTTGCACCTGAGAAAGACACAGATGTACAGGTCTTAGAATCCTTACACAGATTTGTTTACACTGTCAGGAAGGACACACGAGTCTTACACCTAAGTCAGAAGTGACACATGGTGAGAACCAGACATGGTGTATAAATATAAAATTTAATATTTAACATTTAACAACATA
Source organism: Gymnothorax javanicus (assembly GCA_029692085.1). NCBI lineage: Eukaryota > Metazoa > Chordata > Actinopteri > Anguilliformes > Muraenidae > Gymnothorax > Gymnothorax javanicus. Next base: position 150,190,970 of record CM056193.1, on the reverse strand, counting down.
AATATAACATTTCCTCCGGGTACTCCGGTTTCCTCCCACAGTCCAAAGACATGCATGTCAGGCTCACTAGAGATGCTAAATTGCCAAATGGTGAGTGTGTGTGTGTGTGTGTGTGTGTGTGTGTGTGTGTGAAGGATGTGTGCGCCCTGCAATAAATTGGTGAGCTGTCCAGGGTGGGTCCCTGCCTTCTGCCCAAAGTCAGCTGGGATCGGCTCCAGCTCAACCACAACCCCAGCGAGGAAGAAGCGGTATAGATAATGGACGGATTACTATAGTCTCTCAGCACTGTAAATCGATACACTAGATTAACTGTACTCCATTGTGTTTACAGTGAAATTAAAAATGAACGTGCCATTTTTTTTATCATGTACATAAACAAATGAATTTAGAACTCGAAAGAAAGACTGAACATACACAGTGAAATGATAAAAGCAATACGTTTCATTCGAAGCAGAAAGGTGAATTCAAAAACTTTGGATTTTTTTCCATTACTCTCAGAAAAGTCTCAGAACTGAGTTTTGGGGTGTCAATCAGACTGGGACTTTCATATTTCTCGTGCAGTCTACCTCAACGGATTCACAAATCCCTTCTGTCCGTCACTGAAATACTTACTTCATGCAGCTCATCCTGTCATTTTTTTTGTTTGTATGGACACAGTGAGAATACAGGGAGTGGGGGATTGGCCTTGTAGGGAATAATCAATGAGGACACATTGAGGAGAGGTCTGTTCCAGTGTAATAATGGGATCTCACCCCTGCTTGAACCAGCAGGCAGGGATCTCTGACAAAGACCCTCAGAGAGGAACAAAGGCCTGTCAGGCGGACAGACCCGTAAATCCAGAGACTCAATACAGCTGGGTGACTAAGATTTTCCGCCCGTGTGGAGAGAGAGCCCCAAAAACCATCCCCACCATTCATCACATCGTCAGCACCAGTAGCTGCCGCATGACGCTCATGGCTGGGGGTCACGTCACTGTTTGTCATCTTAATGACAGACAGACAAAAACCCTCTAAAACTCCCACTGGGAAATTCTGCATGAGGTCATACCAACAATATGCTATTTTTTTAATCCAATGATTAAAAAAAAAGCATGACTGTGATATATTTTTCACTACTGCTCATAAAAAAATAATCATGTGGCCTGCCCACTTCCGCAGCCACATTATAGCACACGGCTCACACTCAATCCACCTGCAAACCAGGATATGATCACTCACAAAATGGTTTAATGATACTGCCCAGCTGGAGATTAGAAAAAATAACCTACTGGATGGAAATCTCAAATATTTTAAATATCATTTCAAGTCTTACGAAAGTTTTAATTTCTTTATTTTAACCCTTTGTTGCATGTTGTCCAATATTTTGGACGTAAGTTAAGTGGGGTTTATTTTCTCTTGGCTCATAGATACCCTGAAAACACAAAACGTACATTTTACTAGACATTACCAGATAATAATTTCCTCAATAGGGGCCTCTCTGATTAGTCACATGATTTACCACAAACAATCACAATGGCTGCATCCACAAGTAAGAGGTAAGTTGACGAAAGTCAGACATAGCCTGATATTGTTCAAGTTTTGATCAGACTTTTTTCTGTTGGGGGATGGAAATACATTATATAGCACAAACTGAAAACACATAACCAATGTAATGCATGTCTATTTGTTGGAATACATTTGAGTCTATGCTCTATCAAAAATATTGGACATTATGCATGCCGGGTAAATAGCTCAAATAAGCAATGTCCAGAATACAGATAGATCATCATGCATATCAATGACCAGGTTTCTTCAACTTCACATTATTTCTGTCTCTCCGCATGCATAATGTCCAAAATACTGGATGGCAGTGTGCATCACACATCCCACATAATGTCCAAAATAATGGACAGACAGACCACCAACTTGCACCCCCCCCCACACACACACACACACACACACACACACACACAAAATATTGCACCAAATCCCAACAAATGGTCCAAGGCATTTGTATGTACTCTAAGCATCACAGGGTTAAAAGGATGACAACTAGGATGGTAGATACAGTGGCTGAATCCGAGGAAGCTTTCAAATTCACCTGATTTTCCTCTAGAGTTTCTATCAAATCTTCATCTGATTTCAGGAGTGGGGTAGAGGTCCGGTAATGCTCCTCGTATGAGAATTCCATTGTGCTCCAAGTCTGACTGATTTCATTTAAAACCTTGGAAAAAAATGATTAAACTTTGAAAATATACCAATGTTATGAATAACATTTAAGAATGGTTTCTAAATTATTTTTTTTGAAGTTACATAGGTAGAGCTCAAATATAAATAAAAAAATACATAAATAAAAGTAAGCTTAACCTTTTTCAGTGATGTGCACATAATGGAAACGGGGAATCAATTGGGGGAGTTAAATACGTACATTAATTACACTGCATCACAGAGTATGATTAGCTGTTACTTAGCAACAGTTATACAACATAACACACAAGCACGGAACTGGCTAAAATACATGTTGAGAAAAATGCTCTGTTTTTCAACAACTTTGTGAAAATGCGCAAAAGTCAGCTGAACCTTTTCTATGGCCATCTCCTTGACTGCCTTGTCCACAATGTTGTGAACTTCCTCCTCAACTGTGTGGAGCTGCAGGGCCAGCAGATTGGCCAGGGTGGTGTTGGGGGTCATAGTGAATTCAACCTGCACCAAGTAGATAAACGTGCATGAACACATCATACACTTGAATGCAGTATTTCTGAATAAAATATTCCTAATATTCTGACAGCCTCATGACAATTCAACAACTTCGCCACCAGCACAGGCAACTGCTAATTATGTGTGTTGTGTAGTCTTTCAGTATTCAAAGCAGTCCTCAAGCACTTTGGCAGTCAGTTACTACATGCAAAAGTGGCTGTATTTCCTTAAAAGATAACCAAATATAAATGTAACTACCAGCATAATACGTAAATTGAACTCTTAAACATCATGTTCATCATTTCATTTTAATTTGTTGGACGCTGAGCCAAAAAAAAAGTTTTATGACAGCCAAAATACTCAGACTGCACAGTTGGTGTACATGGTGTATGTGATTTGAGTGGAACTGTGATGCAGAGGAACTAACAACTGCAGCTCATTTAGCAGCAAAATAGAACAACCTCATTTTTGCTCGTAAATGATCATTTCTGCAGTATCGAAGCTTCGTAAGTCAGAGTGGCAAAAGAAAACAGCAAGATGGTGGACGAATTATATCTCTAGGTTAACACACATGAATGATAACTGTGGTATAAGCACAATATAGGACTCGTTGTCAGTCATTATACAAAAATAACTGCACATTTAAGTGGTTGACGTTTTATATCACTTGCTCTGTAACACATTTCAAGCTGGTTAAACTTAGAATGAGAAGTTCAACGGCTGCCTTAAAAATGTGAGTTAATTAACTAAAAGATAAGCTTTGTTTCAACTCACAATTACTCAAGACAACGGATAACACTGAGTTGAACTTTTGAAAACAATACCTAAAGCTTTTGACAAGTGGAGTTACAAAGAAGAAATGAGTTCACATAACATAACGGGGTTATAATGTATTGCAGTGTGGGTGTTACATTTTTTTGTATTATGACAAGTACGACTACTCATTTAGGTCTTCACTACTTACACTCATCCAAGGTACAGCTGTACTTTTTTTTTTTTTTTTTTTTAAAGATTATTTTTTTGGGGAATTTTCCTTTATTTGACAGTTATGCAGTGTAGAGAGACAGGAAGGTTGGGGAGAAGAATGGGGTGAGACATGCAGCAAATGACCTGAGCCGGAATCGAACCCAGGGAGCTGCGGGAAGGACACAGCCTTTATGGTACACGCGCTTAGACCGATGAGCCACCGGGGCGCAAAGTACAGCTGTACTTTGATAACTCTTTATAGCCCACCTTTTTTAACTTTGTATTTTTGATGTTCCCAAATAAAAAACTTATAACAGGCAGACTATATGGCTAAAATGTATTTATAAGGCCTCTTTCGAAAGGTAGCATCTAGTTTATGGAAATGCGCACATGTAGTATCAGGTTAACACACAACCAGTAAATACCACTGAGTTTTTGGAGAAGATAAAAGCCTTGCTTTAGGGTATTAGGGCAGCACCCTACCTAGGAATGAAACCCATGACCCCACACTGTGTCTCAAGCCCATATCCCCAAACACAATGCTTCAGTGCAGCCTTAATGTGACCTGCTCAGCACTTGTGCTGATGTGAAGAGCCAGTGATGGACTCACCCCAGCGATGCTGACCAGCTGTGCCCAGTGTCGATCTCGAATGGCCTGGTTCTGCAGCTCGGTCACTGCCCGCAGTGAGGTCATCAAGTTCGTAATTGAGAGCTCCAATCCAGAGTACACATCCCAGCCACGTGCTTCTTTGTCCAGCTGCCGTATATCCTGCTCAAGCAAGAAGCAGGAAATGGCCTCTTATTTAGGCAAGACTGCCAACTGATTCTGGTGAGATTTCGAGAGACAAAAGGTCTTACTTTGGCGAATCTCTTCAATTCTGCATCCATCTGGTCGACACTGATGTTCCTCCATGGAGTCTTTGTCCATTCTTCTATGCTGCACTATGAGGACAGACGATGAAATGACGATCAATGACACCAATATGGAAAAAGAGCATGAAACTAGATGGCCATGGTTTCAGAAATGCACAGTAAATGCGACTGGCTTTGTCTTCAGCTGCTCGCTGGCATGGCTCTGAGAGCGCACACTTACATGCACATACACCACAATGTCCCAGACTTGTTTGAGGATGACAATCTCCTTGCGACAGAGTTTGAGCAGTCTGTAGTCAGGCACGTTGACTTCGAAGAGATGGCTGGACTCCTGCAGCTCAGTCATCTCCTCTTCTAACATCCGAATCTCTCTATGAGCCTGAGGCAACATGGTACAGCGTTTCATTAGCAGAAGAAACATTCTCGTATCTTCAGCGAGGCAAATGCTTTGTTGATACTGTTCTTGTCATATCCTCATTCAATTACTGATTTTAAGCCTGTTCCCACTTTGCCAGTGTTACGTTTATCACATTGTTATCACTAATCCAATCCCTCTTCTCCTCTATAAACACTGTAAATTTTACATTGTTGAGTCCTGCTGTAATATTTACTACTCTGTGAAATGTAGTGTTTTTGTGGACGTTCCTTTTTTATATCTCTACCATAATATACATCATCGTACTTTCATTCAAAACTCAGAAATTTAAGAAATTAACGCATTTTGAATGAAAGTGTCATTTTCAATTGCTTTTCTGCAAAGCAGTCAGTGACTAACCCCGTCACATAAGCACTCTGTTACTGACTGTTTGATTAGTTTAATTGACTAGTTGACTTGTACATAGACAAGCAATCATTCGTGTTTTATAATTCAGGTAAATATAATTTGAGCACATCTCCCGGTGTAGGCTTGGCTTATTGGCAAATGTGTAAGAGCATGTATGGTTTACAATTAGGCTTCTCTTGAACAGACAGTTGAACAGAACCTGTTCAAAGCCCATTTAAAACATCAAAAATGGCCGGCTGTGTGACTTTGCTTCACCACAATAACTGACAACTCAAAGTAACTGAAATAGCATTTGTATCTTTTTAAAATTCTGCTTCAAACAAAAAAACCCAGACAACAGATATGATTTTAGAAAAGGGAGATAGAGGGAATATACTTTCTGCAGTAGAGAGTAGGGCTTCACAGCAATGTAGGTGAAGGGGGCTTCCATTCTGAACCGCTCTCTGAATTCACTCTGTTTAATCTGTCAAGCGAGGAAGCAGAAGAGAAATACAAACTACTTTCGGACCATAATGCTAGGGAATCTGTGCGGCTAATAACATTAGTGAACAAAGTGCACTTTAAACAGTGTTATTCTGAGTAATATAAAAACAGCATTCCCTTCTGTGGGAGAAATTAGGGAGTCAGCGCAAATCCCTGCAAAAGGAAACATTTTTAAGCTTTTTTGTGATTATAAATACCTCAGAAAGTAAAAAAAAAAAAAAAAAAGCTAATTAAGGTCACTGGCATTCTGTAGGGTTAAACCCGTCACAAAAATCAGAACAAAAGACTTAGGCGCACATCATAGATAAGCCAAAATGTCTTCTTTAGTGAATAGGAAAAAAAAGCAGAAATCAATGGCTCTCTTGAAGAGGATAATCCAAAGACGGTCCAAAGTTAGGCAGGGGCCAACAGGAACTTTGGCAGTCAGGCAAGACATAATCAAAGGGACTGATCTGAGGTAACCGGGATAGCAAGCTGAATGAACTAAGGCATACTAGGCTGGTGCACACCTTTGAACTGGGATGAGGGAGGGACTGGAGGAGGGCACTCACCAAAACCACAGATACTGGGAAGCATCTCCCTAGTAAATAGTTACTTGTTGTCTTGAGAATACTAAAGACGGAAGACAACAATCCAGCCATGGGCAGACAAAGACAAGGATCTTAACCCTTTTGCAAGCATCAGCCCTAGGGCGGGTCACTAGGCATAATTGTGTTTTTATACCGTCAAATATTGCGCTACGGTATAGAATTAAATATCGTTCAAACGTTTGAGGACTCAATATTCTATCTACATGGGCCACTTTATGATGTGAAAACAATAGCGGAATTAGTCATTAATATTGTGTCCTAACCATCCTCAGCCTGGCTATACAGTCCCATAGGTTCAATTGTATAGCATTGTTCGGATTTGTCAAAATATGTTGAAATTATTCTTACTGCGGTAGCGGTCCAGACACATAAACCTGTTATAGTCCTTATTCCGCAAAACAAGCAAGCATGGACAAACGTCACAAAATTGATCCAGTGCTGTAAAGTGTACAGTAGCCCTTTAGGAACAAAATAAGTGCCCCCATTGGCTATTATGTGCTGATCTAACGGAACAGTAAGTGTTTTAACCTATCAACCCTCACTCCAATATAACGGGAAAATGAAATTCATCTAGTTTACATGGCCAGTGGTCTGAAACTTCCAAAAGAAAGATGCGTATGGTAGCCAAGGGATTCATTTTTACCAAGAGGAATTAGGTCAATGTATTCTGACAAGAGGGGACTTTGTCAATGAAGCAATAGAGTTTTGGAAGTGACTTCATTACGCATATACAATTGCATTCCAGTGCAGGGAATCAGAAGGGTATGTTCGAGTGAAAATTACACTACATATGGGGAAAAAAACATGACTAAAGGAAGTTGTAAAACTGTTGTAAAAGCAAAAGTGACCACCGTTAGGAATGCAGGGAAATTTGGACTCTCCTAAATTGTTGTTTGAAATGCACACAAACATAACAGAAAAAAAAAATTGGTATAATATTCATTTTTGGTTACGCAATCATAATACTGGAACCTGCAGCTGTGTTGGTGTCTGGCTGCGGCAGAATTATTAGCCTGATGAGGCTTGGTTTGAGCGCCACAAGGGCTGCAGAAAGTAAAAAATCTTTTTGTGACTGGCAAAACATATTTTCAGAGTTGTTAGTCAATTTGGGTGATGTTCTCAGCAATTCTGACTATCTGAGAGCAATCTACAGAGTATCACCTTTCAAATGAGGCCATGATTATGCCTGTAATCAAAGTGGCTCAGGAACAGCAAGCATTTTAGTTTGGGAGGAAATTTGCTGGAAAAAAAAAAAAAAAAAAAGGACTGCCCTTTAAAGGGTTAAATACACAAGATGACAAACAACAAAGAGGGGAGGCATGAGTAAGCAGGGGGAGTGAAACAAGGAGGGAGCAGAGTAGAAAGACACAGAAATGAACTAAAGGAAACCAATAAAAAAAAGACAAATTGACTGCTAACTGCTGAAAAATAATTTGCGTAACAGTATGCTTCCGTCTTCAAGAACGGTTGCTTTCACATGTGGTTTGAGTATGGATGAACCGTGCCAGAGACCACCACCTCCAAGGACTTGCATACCGTGCTTGTGTTCACACTTAACAAATGAACTGGACTTTGGGGTCAAGTGTTCTCTGATCCGTACCCTTAGTGAGAATATTTCTATTGCTTCTGCACATCATACACAATACAACATCATACAATGTACTTCAAATAAATGACAATATATTTTTTTTTGTCAACAGGGCCATACCTGTTCCAGAACAGAATGCACATCTATGAACAAAAAAACGGAGAACCTTGACAGCGAGGATGCATCACAAACGTACCTCAAAGGCCACACACTTCTTGCGTATGATACACACTTCAGCAGTCTGTCGGGGTGCCACCTCATGCTTAACTGACGCTGCTACCTTCTTGAGCCCATTCCACTTTTCAGGAAGTTCCTAGTGGACAAAAAGAAGTAGAAGGTGAGAGCTAAAGAAAATTAATATGTAAACAATATGCAGTTTGTTTGCAAATTTAACAATATTGGCTCTGATTTCCAAAAATGGCTATTTAGGCAAGCACCCTTTGTTTGGCATACAAAGCTTCCAGTTGAGTCCTAACCTGGGGTGGGCTGCACCAACACGGCATACGTGCGCTGTCGTAAATGGTAAACCCTGGACATAAAAATGCCGAGCGTTTCATTCCCACTAGCGCTGATTACACCAATGAATAGTTTGTTTGGTGTTTCTATGCCAGGTGTGCCATATGAAACACTGGAAGTTTAGCTGATTTAAAGAGGTTGTGTGAAGTATCCTAGCATAATTTTGAATAAATGGTTTTCAAGTGTAAAAGATGATAAATAAAAGGTATCAGGTAAAAAAATGTAAAAAGAGGTGGTCAGTAATGTGTTTTGGGGCTAAAATGCCAATTTTCCGAAGTTTTTCAAATTTTCACGCGAAAGACAGCAAACCCGGAAGTCTGACATCAAAACAAGAACAACACAGCGAAAACAATAGCGGAACAAGGAGAAGATTTATCAGAGGGCGAGTCAGAAACCTTCGTTTCCGAGGTTTCTGAAGTTTCTGGTGAGCCTCAAGTCTTTGAGGAGACAGATGAGGAAGAGGGCAATGCAGTGATGTATGTTGGACCGCATATGTATGAGCCAGAAGCCGTGGATAATCCCGAGTACGTTGCCCCTGAAAGACTTGATCTTCAATGGCATGAATAGTAAGTCTTGCTGAATTGTTTCATCCAGTGGCGTGCCGTCAGATGTCAGGAAGGCCTTCAGTAACATCACCCTTTCCCGCATAATTGCTCTTAAACTGTTTGCGATCAAGTTTGCCTGGTTAACAATCAAACAATTCATTAACTGAACAAGCACCGCTAATGCATGACACGTAATGATAAAGAAATGCTAATGACAAAGCGATTGCCTATTGCCTATGTTGATATAATTGATGTGACTCTGCAAGGACGACAATCTGCAAAAAATCCGAAACTTTCGCTGACTTCGCAGCAATTATTTTCGCCATCACTCAGCTGTGCATCGAACCTAACAACGCCCTTTAGCTGTCAAAACATTCAGACTATAGAATAGATTCTCGTGGCTTATTACTCAATGAGCCTTGCAAACTAATTTACACAAATCTGTGCTGTTTCACAAGCTACACTAGCGCAGGAATTATAAAGACATACTGATATTTTTCGTAGTCATTGATGTGTGGAAGAAAACGCCATATAATTTCGTAGTGCAATGTGTAACGAGGCTTTCAAAAATAAATTAGAGTCTCGTTGGTTTTACCAATTAGTCTGAGCAACTGTTGCTAATCGGGAGAGGTAAACTGCGAGAGGTGTCGGTCACTAAGCAGTGAAAGGTGAGGTTATTGCTGGCCCTGAGTTTCTGCTGACGGACCGCCACTGGTTTCATCGCATGACTTTGTCTGTCGTTGATAAACATACATACAAATGCGACATTGACAACAAATTTATTGATGTTCATGTAAAAAGTCATATTTATCGTAAATAAATACCCTGCATCTACGGTCAATTGGCGGTGGGCCTAATGCATGCGCATTCATGTACATGTATGTATCGTCGTCAGTGGCGGCTCGTGAACTGGCAATAGGGGAAGCTCAAACAATCCCTTAAAATTAATGATTGGTCATGGCCTGTTTTCAATCATTCATTTAAATGACAATTACAGAAACTCCGAAAACTCTCAACATTGTCAGATGTGGCCAGTTTTAATTTACAAGGCATACCGATTACGACTTCGGATTTCTCACGCTTATCTTTACTTAGGGGTTGGAAGGAATGCATGTTTCATGATCGTTTTAATTAAATAATATCATTTAAAATGTCTTTATGCAATTCCATTGCTTCCAACCCCTCCATGCACAAGTACTTCAGCGCAAGAATCTCTTACATATGCGTTGATTGAATAATTGCTGACTACAGCAGAGGAGCGTAAATATGCCACTTAAACGCACTGAATGCGTGAGAGTTGACAGGTATGCGTTACTAATGAAAACTGGCCACACCTGATAATGTTCGGCCACTCAAACAACTGTTGGGCTGAATGAGAACAATACATCGCGACACACCGCAGAGACATCCTAAGAATTTTGACAAAAAGGCACCAAAACCATGAAGAATGAACAGGAATTTCAATGGCGAGCACAGAATCATAACAATGGCTGTTCTGGAACTGAGGTCACTACCGGAGATTACCGAAGATTGCCGAAGCATTTCGTCTGCGTTGCTAAGGGCGTTGCCCGGGTCATTACTTGTAAACCGGAGGGAGTTTTGGAAAAATTCCAACGCAGAATGTTTTTAAATGAGTTTCTTGTCACAAACAAACAGAAAAACTGAATGAAAATGATATGTCTACTTACTTCACACAACCCCTTTAAATAGGTTTAGCATATGCAGGGTCATACCTTCTGCAGGACAGTGGCTACCCTCAAAAACAGTCTTTTTAAAAAATGCGTTAAAATCTAAGGTCAGACAGAGAAATTTATTACAATGGTGCTCTGGTAGTAACATACAGTTCAGAGGGGAGACATATCGTGTCCTAAAGAAATGATGGGCCTACTTGCACGGTGGTCTGTGCATTTCTTTGGAGTGTACATGCACAGTTATATGGCAGTGCTTGTTTTGCACAACAAAAGTACGACACATCCCACAGAGGAAACCATCTTCAATGACAGTGAAAATGTTCCTGATGACAATAATGTTAATAATGGTAATGTATGTTAATGATCGCCTTGCAGGCCAGAGTTGGTGCTCAATTATTTCAGTTAAGGTTACTCTTTTTTGTTGAAATTGTTTCATAGATCCGCTGACATGTAAATTTTTTTCTGTTTTCCAAATCCACCAACGCAAAATTCCCTGAAATTGAAACAAAAATTTAACATTTTAGTCGCATTTTCCCACACCCTCTGTTCCGTTCTGATAACTTCAGGTGCAGCTAACAGTGTATGGTATAACAGATATGACCTTTTCAAAATTTAGAATTATTTGTTTAGTTTACTCATGTAATTTTGTCTTATACGTTGGCGCCAAAACAGAAGTCATCCTATGCCAATGGTGAAGGCATGTAATACCTCCGGCGTTCGCCACTACGCCTGCTCCAGATATGGCGTAAATATATGACCACAAATACGACTTGAGTTGCCACACGCAGCATTGGTTCTACCACCCATTGAATTTAAGACCATCAAATGCCAGGCGTTTCTCGTACAGCCCGGTGGTGCGATCCACCCCTGGTCTGCAGGTATTCATTCACAGAGAAAGAATGAAACGACACAAAGCCAGCCGATTATTCCCAAGCTGGCAAGCAAGAAATCTCAGAACTTTCTTAAAAGTCATAAAATATCGCCAGCATCTCTTTCTCTTTTCATCTTGAGGATGTCTCACCTCCAGCTGTGCATACACATGCTCAGGCATGCACTGGCCGTACCCTTCCAGCAAGGAAATAGTGGCTTTCAGTGGTTCAAACAGCTGGTCTGTGGTCAGTTGACGGTCCCTGACAGCTAGCAAGAGGCCCATCACCTCCACCAGGCCACTGTAGTCCCCCTTCGTCACAGGTTGTTTCAGCCCCGCATTTGTCACCTTGATAAACTCCTCCAACTCGTACAGACTAAGGAGATATGAAGCAAGTTCCACGTAAATGGCACACAGCATAGAACTGATGACAGTCTGAACGATCTAAGATCTGCGCTAAGATCTCGCAAGTGCTCAATAGGAAACTAGCATAAGTCAGACATAAACATACTTTTCTCCAATTGGAGGCTGTACATAATGGTGCCCCACGGTGAAGACGTCTTGCCTGACTTCACATTCCTCCAATCCACCCGGAACTCAGACATTAGCAGCAGTTTCATCGAAATCACTATTTATGAGTAATGAGCGATCCTATTAAACATCCAATGAAACGAACAACCAACAAGCTATCAGGACCCTAAACTACCAATGACATAGAATGTCACAGTGTTCAACGACTGAAAAGATGACTTAAGAGCTAAGGACTTCCCATGAAAGGCAAGCAAGAGGAGCCGATTAACAAAAGAAGGGGAGTGACGGTTATTCGAGAGAGACAGTTCTAGCCATGAACATGATAACATTGTTTTACGTCATTAATGTATAATGATTTATGACACATCTGTTTGCAATAAAATATGTTTAATGCATTTAAATGAGACCCTAGCATGATGGAGTACTCGCCAGGCATTATAATTACACAAATTATTATTATTTGGATTGAAGTGGAGTTTCGCTACCTAGCTTTACACATTAACAGATATAGTGTAGCAGATGAGCTGATTAAAGTCTGGTTGAATGTGTGAAGTTTCATCATACTTAATTAATATGTAAAAATGCAACGCATCGCATGGGCCTGATAAATCCAGTAGGGCTGCATGTTGCTTTTTCAATTAGCTGGCTAACCAAGGTAGCTAGCAGATTAAAATTATAAGCAATTCAGACAGAACTTCATGAGGGCTCGATGTCACCAATAGTTACGTTTTGCGTATCTGGCTTAGTTGAAGTGTACCGTACCAACGTTATTTGCGCATACCTTCATTTCCCATCTGCTGTAGCCAGCTAACTAGCTAGCTACGGAGTTACAAGAAAATGGAGGCACTGAGTAGCTAGTCTTCATATAGCGGCATAGCTAGCTAGCTATTATAGACAAAAAATTATGCTGGCTGGGTTGGAATAATTTAGGCATTGTCTCTACTGGCTAGCGAGCTAAGTTATTCTCTGGACAGATCTTGACTATAAGTGGCACTGCAATTGCATTGCATCAAACTTGATTAATATGCAAAAAGACATCGCATTGCAGGGTCCTATACAATCCAGTGAGATTGTTCGTTGCTGTTGATACAAACCGAGACGGAATGGATTCAAAGGCAGTAATGAGTATCAGTATGTGCCTTAAACTACATAACAACAGCTACAATGAATATTTTTAGTACAGTGTCCTCGAATAAGTGCAGTACGCTATTCAGAACTAATTGTTGTTAGGCCTCAACAATCCAAGCAATATCATAGAGCATCTTCCGAGTTATTTTCCACACACTTCTCCTGCAGTTCAGCACCTGTAACATCCTCACTTCGGTATAATACAAAACCAATACCCGTCGCCATGTTTGTCTTTACGAGACCCCCTTTCAATCCCACAATTCCATGCGCAGACTGTTATATCATGTTATCAGTCAATGGGTCCATTGGGACAGTCTAAAGTGCTTAACTCGTTTTAAAAGTCCAAAAATGACTTAGAGACCCTCCAAACCACTCACATTTATAATTATTCCATCATTCTAAAAATATCTGAAAGCCAGCACAATCTCCAGACTTAAACCCCATCGAGATGGTTTGGGATAGCTGGACAGAAGAGTGAAAACAAAGCAACCTACAAGTGCCACACATTTATGGGAACTTCTGCAACAGAGTTGGGAAGAACTTTCTGAAGAATATTTGATTTCCATTGTAGAAAGAATGCCACGAGTGTGTTCAGCCGTTATATCTGCCAAAGGTGGCTACTTTGGGTCAAAAGTTTAAAATACATTTTGGTTTATAAATTGATGCCATGATTTCTTTTTTAACTTTGATTGTTTATTTGTTCTATCATGCCTAAGCTTTCATTCCAGAGTACAATGAGAAAATGAGAAAAATGAAATGAGAAAAAACTGGAAAAATTGGGGTGTTCTAAAACTTTTGACCGGTAGTGCAGGCAAAGAAAATCCTAAAGGAGTATTTAATGTATTTCCCTTCAAATGTTATCTGCATTCTCAAGCTTTTGGATATGTTTGGAGATCAAGGAAAAAATAATCATTGAAATAATCATCAATGCAATGATCCTCTTTAAGGCACTCCCTGGTGGCTCTACGCTGCTGGTGGCACCAGGGATGGCAGTACTGCCTAAGCCACCGAAACTGTGTATTCATCCCTGGTTGGCAGCTGATGAGGGGGGCGTCAAGCAGCCACAGGCTGTATGTTTTTCTTTCTCTGGTTCAGTTTTTTCTTAAACATCCATTTTGCTTGTGCCAGACATTTGTTTGTGTGCTGCTATGTCTGGCCTCGGATGCTGGAAAGAGACATACCGTCATGGAATCTCTACTGACTTCACTGTCTATAATATTGGATCACACATGGTATGTTAGAAATCAACAAAAGGGAAGTATTCCAAGGCATCATATTTTCATTTATATTGCAAGAGATCAAAGTCACGTAGCTACTAAAAGCAAGCTCATGGAATGCTGAACAATCTCTCGGATAAACAATGAGCATCTACTGTGCACCCTTGGACACTGCAGTGCACATTTAATGGAGGAGAATCAAAAATTTTTCTCTTCAAGTTGACGAGCAGAGACTCAAGCTGGATTTATGCGGAGGCAAGAGAAAAGTGTCTCCACTGGCCAGACAACTTTGGGGCAACGTTTCAATCACACTTCACTTTTCTAAAATGCACAATTAAGACGCAAGCGCAAACCATAGTTACAGTATATGCACAGTCATAAGTGAATGTTCACAACTGCATTATTCTGCAAAATCCAACCAGTAGGCTGGATATAGTAGCAGCATCATGTGCAGGATTAGGAAAACATAAATATTTTCAATAAAGGGTATTAATTCAAAGCTGAATTTATTTCAGGACTTGGCTTGATCTGCATTAGAGAAACTGGCTCTAAATGATCTTCTCTGAATCATGATTGCTGGCACACTGATTTACAATAAAAGAAAGGCAGAAGAATCTTTCAAATACTAAAGGATCACAGAAAGAGATCTCACCTGTCTGTGACATATGTCATGAGGTGCTCCTTGAACATCCAGCTCCATTTTTTGATTATATTTAAAAGACTCATTTTGAAGGACTTGATGTCCACTCTAAACCAATTCTCAAACACCTTAGAGTCTTCGATCTTTACGACGTGGGTATACATGGCTTCATAAATATCAATCTGTAAAATCAACCAAAAATCAGTTGAATGAAAGTTCAATTATTTGAAGACCAGAAAAACCTCTTAACAACATGGTAACTTGCAGCTACGTGCAGCAAGCTATCAAAATCCATAAACTGCCTCACTCTGCTCAGGGCAGTAGTGAGCTCAAACAGAAGACAGGATGCATGGATCCAGTCAGGATGACACCCTGCATGTATTTTCACTGCACATGTACATTAATTTAGGTTGGTTTTCCAACGGTGTCCCTCACTATCACCATGGCATGTCAAGAGAATGACGAAATTCTGAGCCAACGGAACAGTTTTGTAAAGAAACTTCGTCCAGGAGGCTGACCTCATCTTCAGTGATTGTGATCTCAACCACATACCCCACAAAAGCACAATGAAGGGACTCCAAAGAACTTGTAACTAACATAAAGGTATGATTTGAATGAAATAAAATATACTGAAGGACTTCAGTTCTGCATATTATTTACAGCGTGATTTCTGACCCAAGGAAAGTGCACTTCAGCACTTCGATAATGATGGAATAATTGATCTTGTTATAAAAAAACTAGTAAAACTTGTTACTGAATGAGCAATAAAACCAACTTTTCATGAAATCAATTTATTTTGTTCTTAAACTATCGTTGGGTCAGAAATCACGCCGTAAACAAGTGGTGCCAGGCACAATAAAACCCGCCCCTCGCACACACTTTGACCTACTTTTCCGAAATTCAATACCCATCTATTCTGGGTCAGTGGCAATCCCTAAACCCAATTTGGGGTGAATTTGGCCATTAGTTTTGTTGCTAAAGTGTTAACAAACAAAGAAAAACACAAAAAAACAAACAAACCGAGCCAAAAACAATACCCCTTGCCCTCCCCCTTCGGGCGGGGTGGGGTAATAATATAAGCAGAACTGAAGGCCTTCAGTATACTTGTGGGAATTAAAGTGTAGCTAGATAGCTTGAAATTCAGGTATAGCCCTGAAAATAAAACTACAGCCTAAACCGTTCCAATCCTGGAACATGACATCACCTGCTCTTTAAACTGCTGGATGGTGGGAGGATTCTCAAGAAGTGTTCCTTCCCCAAAGCTATCCAGCTCCTCTGCAGTCAGGGCGTGGCCATACAGGAGGAACTGTCGCATGAATTCTGCCCTGTCGTCCAGCCACAGCTGCGAGTAGCAGTCATAAATGCCACTATACTGCAGAGCCTTCTTGATGACATTGTCCACCCGCTCCATCACTTCCTGTCGCATGTCTGCCAAGTCCAGCATGTCCTCCATGTCATGCTGTAAAGCCAGAATTTGCGAAAAAGTGGTTGTGGGAGGTACTGCAGCCAATGCCAACATGCACTGGGAGAGAGGCATACACTCTAGATAGGCTGTTAATCCATTTCAGGATACACCTTGTCACAATTTAGACTCCTCAGTCAAACTAAAGTGCATGTCTTTGGACTGCTTAAAGAAACAAGTTTACCTCGAGAAAGACCACATAGGAGAAACGAGAACATGTAAATTTCAGACAGAACAACCCAACACTGAGATTGAAACCCAGGCTTTTCTTGTTGTGAGGCAACAGTGAGTGTGTTTAAATGCACACTAATAAAACGATTATTATCAGATTACTGGAGTTATTGGATTATTTGAGTGGTCGTGTAAACGGCATATTCCGATAATCATTATCGAATAAAGGCCGTTGTCGGTTTATGAGAAATCCGATAAACACTCCAAGCTTTTTGCCCGAAATCTGTTTATTCTGTGCATGTATATAGCAAAAGCTGATTTCTTTCGGTTTTTTTTTTTATCTGCTCACGTGAGACCTGTAAGGGGCAGGAAGAATGTGCTTGCAGAGAAATCCAACTATTTGACTGAATCATGTAATCATGTAAGTGCGTGTAAACACCTCAAATCAGATTATTGCCATTATCTGATTATTCCCAGTTATTGGATTATGATGTGCATAGAAATGCATGCAGTGCTATCCATGGGACAATTCTTACCAAGTGGAGGTACTTGCAGAGTTTCAGATCTACTAATAATTTCACAAGAAGTAAGCACTCAGTAACATTTTCCTAAATCCCAGAATTGTCAGCTTTGGCCTCACCTGGTAGTTATCCATGCCCAGATGTGATGCTACCCTCTTCACCTGAGCAGACATTCTCAACACATCCTCCAGCAGCCCTTCCACCAGGTCATAGAACCCGTCTCCAACATCCCTGTCCAGGGACGGGCGGAAGTTAATCACATGATTAGTTAGCACCATCTGGGCCTCGAAGAGCGGAGCCTGCCGAGATTCACCCTCCGTGTTCTCCACGAAAAACTCCAGGGAGTGAGCGATGGTGCCAAAGAGTCCGTCCACAATCATTTCATCCACGTACTCTAGATACACCTTCCACGCATCTGATGCAGGGTTAGCTCGAAAGAGGGACAGGTTCTCCTGGGATAAATAAAGAAGGTGTCACATAGATACAGGCTAATCTCAAATTCAAGCCTTTCATGATTAACAAACCCAACTTTTCTTGCATTAATTCATTAACAAGGTTAAGCAAGTATCTGATATCACTAAAATAGGGCATGAGCATTCAGCAACAATGATGCCTTTCATGCAATACATCATGGAGTGAAATAACAATTACTGATTTTATAACTCACCAATTACCCATGATGATGAAGCTATTAACCCTTTCACCCCCACCAGTGCCCAGTTCTCACTGCTATTTCTCCGCATGGCCTTTTGTTGACATTCCAACTAAATTTCTGGCTAATATTCCTGATTGTGAAAAGAAACATAACAAAAAGAGTGTGATATAGCACAATTGGGAAAAAATGGCACTCACGCAAGAGTGCCATATGGCACTACTGGGGGTGAAAGGGTTAAATGTGTGATTAAATTAGAGTCGTAGATGAAAGGTCTCAGTTCATTAGAAGTAAACCTGCAGGTGAAACTGCAACTGCTAATAGATCACCTCCATGAGTGTATGGATGAGCTCTCCATCCCTCTGGATGGCCCTGTATCTCTTAGCTAGTCGATCGACTCTGTCATCCAACATAAGTTGGGTGTCTTTTTTGTTGTCCTTCCTGCGGAACATGGCCTGTTCGCTCCATCTCTTCATCAGATTCTGGATTGCCTCCACGTTATCCTTGGTCTTCTGGACCCGATACTCCAGGTCTTGGACCGTCTCCTTCACGGCTGTGACATAATCCCAGCAGCGCTGATCCTGCCATGTAAGTTCCACCTCTGCCATATGCAGTTGCTCATCAATAGCCGCAAGCTCTGCCTGGATCAGGGGAAACTCCACCTCAAGCACTGATTGCTTAAGCTTATTGTAGAACTGGACCAGTAGCTGCAGACAACCTATATACTGGAAAGGAGTAATCAGGAGCAATCACATATTACGACCAATTAATGACCAACACATACAACCCATATACAGGTGAAGACCAAAAGAAGAGAACTTCAGCCTCAAACGCATGATGCACCTTTTTACCTTAGAGACCATCCATTTGACACACACAACCGCAGTGTAGCATAGTATTCCCAAACTGTTTCATACCATAATGAAGATGTCTTTCTTCTCAAACACAGCCAGAGCGGCTCCAGGGATGTTTCTAAGATCAAGCATCTGCATGTGCTTCACGTCCCTCAGGACAGCTATCAGCTGCAATGAAAAAAAAAACAGTCCTCAACTGGCCTTGGGAAACAGCCCATGAAAAGCAAAGCACAGGCTATGTTTTTCACACATTCACACCTGTTACTAAAGAGGCTGAATGGTTATATTTTGACATTGTTGTTTTATTTCACCAGTGAATCTTTATAAAAACATACCAAATGAATAAAATAAATCGATTAATATTGCTAAAATTAAGTACTGAACATGCATAAATACCTCATTTAAAAAAAAATCTGCATCATGCTACATCCCTTGTCTCTGTGCATCAGCTGGTGTTCTACCATTTTTCAATTTCAGCATGTTTTGCCCCAGTCTCTGGTTTCCCTCACCTGCCTCGAATGACCTATTGTGTGATGCCCTGTACCAAACCCTTCTTGTTCCTAATGTCGCTGGGTGTAAACTTGTGCATTTTTTCCCACGTCCTTAGCCAGACTGACCAGCCTTTGTGTTTGTCCTTGTGTTCCAGTAGTTTTTCTCTCCTGTGTCTGTTGCCCTGTTCCCATGCCCTTCTTCCACCCTGGCTGATGTTCTATTCCTGGCTCCCATGCCCTTCCTCTGTATTTGTCTATGTCCCTGTTTATGTGTTTCCTGACTCTGAGCTACTGCAGTGTGCAGTGATGATTATACACCACCACTTCTGCCTCAAAGGGGTCCTAATTTATTACCTCTCTATAATTTTTTGGTGAAAATGTATTGAAAAATAATATTGTATGGGAGTATGGGAGGTAAAAATATGGGTAATAAACAAAACACTGGAAACATCAATTTGTTTTAATAACAATTGAAAGGTGTCGCAAATTTAATTTTTTTGGCTCTTGCATAACCCGAATGCATGTTTGAAGGCTAATTCCATGATTATTGATGCTAAAAATTTTGTTTAAACTGGTCTGAGGCAACAATATTCTGCAAAATTACCTCTGATGGTCAGTTATTCCAGTGTATAAGGTGACATAAACTTTGAACAGTGTCAGAGTGTTAAACACGATGGCACGATGGAAGGAGTACTTTGCGATTGTTTGTGGCCACATTGTGGCATTGCACAATGCTGAAGACATTAATTGCTGCCATAGCATTGTAAGAAACGCCATGAAGCACTTCAAAGAGACCGGTTCACTAAAAAAAGTGGCAATAGAGGTGCAAAACGAAAGTGCCCCAAATGTTCGCTATTTGTGTATGACAAATTAAAAAAAAAATCTGCGGTTGACAACATGACAACGTAGTTATATCAATAATACCAGAATTGAAGAGATGAAAGTATCAAGATCTACTCTTTTCAGTTGTCTGCGTGAAAATTGTCTGATTGGTCCTGTTGCTGCCAAGAGCTGGCAACATCAAAAAAGACTTGAGTTTGCCAAGAAATTCAAGGATTGGACACCAATGGACTAGGAACAAGTCCTTTGGACTGACGAATCAAAATTTGAAATTTTCTCACCCAAATGTAGAGCTAAAGTGTGCCGTAGAGTTGGAGAACATTTTAAAAATGAGTGTTTAACCCCTCCAATAAAGCATGAAGGTGGTTATATTATGGTTTGGGGTTCAGTGTGCTAGAAAGGAGCTGATGATCTCATAAAAATCAATGAAATCATGGATCAAAAGAAGTATCACAGCATCCTTGTGAGGCACCCGCTGCCATCTGGAAAGAGGCTGATTGGTCTGGGATTCCATTTTCAACAAGGTAATGACCCTAAATAAACTTTGAAGTTGAACAAGAATTATCTAAGTTGAAAAAAACATCTGGTGACATAAAAGTTATGAAGTGCCCTGCTCAAAGTCCAGACCTAATTCTGATTGACCAAATCTGTTGTTACATCAAAAAAATCTCTCCGGAATGAATTTCAAACCACAAGGAATGGTTTAGCGAGTGAAAAAAAAAAAACGTGAAAACTATGCCTGAAAGATTAAATGCTGTAATCAACTCAAAGGATGGCAACACTGGATATTGACTTTTTCCTCTAAAAAGTCACTATTCTATTTGTTTTTACTATATATTGTTATCTGTTTACTTATTTTCAACTATATTATCAAATATTACATGAAATAAATACTTGAATATTACTTGGTTTCTGATTTATCTTCATTTTGTGAAGTGTATAATCAATACTGCACACTACTGTACATGATAGTATCCGTCTTTAACAACCATTGATAAATATTTTCGCTTTACCTGTGGGTTGAAGTTGACAGAAAGAAGACCAGTCCCCCCATGTCTCTTGATAAGGGGCTGGTCCAGGTTGAATTGACAGACCTGGTCAAGACCACTGCACCAGTCAGAGTAAACTTTCTCCTCATACTGGTCTAAGAGGGTCAACATCTCCATGTACTTCTGGTAGACAAGCTCCAACTGTGTCTCTTCTAGAGCTCTAAGGGAAATAAAGAAGCAAGCACAATCACAGCTGTTACCAAAAGGGCTATTATGTATAAGACAAGGTCACAGTCACTTGTTATATTGTCAGCTGGTTATAAAGCAGTTTACATGTATTATTACATGTTTTATGCTGCTACGAACACTTGTAGCTCTAACAAAAAAAGCAAAGCTACAAGAAATAATTAATATACATTATATAATGGATTGTAATGACATAAATAAAGCAAATGAACTTTTCACAGAACCTGTTTTGCAAAATCATTGAATTGCAGATCACAGTTCCAAGTAATTTTTTAAATTTTAATTAAACCCTTATTTAACCAGGGAAGTCCCGTTGAGATTGAAATTGAAATTGATTGAAGCCCTGGGGGTTGAGGTGGGGAGGGAGAGGGCAATTTGTACAGCCAATTAGATCAGGGGATGATTAGGTGGCAGGCTGAAAAAGCGAGGTTAGGACTTTACCCATGACACCAGGGAACCCCCACTCTTATCGATGAGTGTCATAGGATCTTAATGACCACAGTAAGTCAGGACCTCGGTTTAACGTCTCATCCGAAAGTAGTGAATAATCATGTCTATTACAGCTTTAACAAAGAACCATATTTGATGGAATCAGGTCTGGCAGATAGAATTAAAGTTCCACGTCAAAAACAGCAAAAATGCAATAAAGAGATCTGCATTGATAAATGCAAGCCAAGCCACAGAGAGATTAAAGATAAACTGACAGTCAAAACAAATAGCAACAATTTTAATCGTTTTAAATTTATTTCAGATTTGAGTGTTTAATTTTTTTCAAAATTCTATTTTAAGGTCACAGTAGTTTATGCTTGTCTAAATTGATTTCCGCTCTAGGGTTAGGGACAAGTTATTTTGCATTATCCCAACAGTCCACAATAATAATTTGCCAGTAGACAATATAGCACTCAGGCATGTCTATGTGTGGCAGGAACACCTACACAATCTCCATAAAAGTAAGGCTTGCCCATTGGTTCTGGATTCTCTCCTTCAGCATTTTCGCCCACTTCAAGGAGCCAGACACCAGAGGCATGTTTTTGCTCAGCACTCCCACACTGCTTTCCACCTACAGAAAAGGATATATTAAAATGAACAACATTTTGCACCATGTGTCAGCACACAGCCTTTTCTAAAGCTAAAACCTCAGGAACATTCAATTCAACATATGTTACTTTATGCACTGTGACTATTTTAACCCCTTAGCGCCAATAATGCCAAATAATGCCAATTTTTCCTGTTATGCATGAGCATATTTAGGCTTTATGACTCAGTATTTGTATCACAGAGAATTATTCCAGTGAAGCAACACATTTGGAAATTCATTTACATAATTATTTAGGAATTACATTTCGGAATTTATGGACGCCGGCGTCTACATCTGTGCAAAGGGGTTTCTAAAAGTCACAGATCTGAGGGTTCGCCAGGGGCTGTGGTGTAATCTACAGGTGTTTGGAAATGAAGTAATGTTTGCTTTTTTTCACAGTGATCTCTAGCAAATGGGATAAGAAAACAATTAAAATAATGTTTGAGACAGTCAGACAGCCCTAATTTATTACCCCGCTCCACCCGAAGAGTGAGGGCAAGGGGTATTGTTTTTGGTTCGGTTTGTTTCTGTGTTTGTTTGTGTGTTTGTGCGTTTGTTTCTGTGTTTGTTGGTTTGTTTGTTTGTTAACACTTTAGCAGCAAAACTAATGGCCAGATTCACCCCAAATTCGTTTAGGGATTGCCACTGACCCAGAATAGATGCCTATTGAATTTCGGAAAAGTAGGTCAAAGTATGTGCGAGGGGCGGGGTTTGTTGTGCCTGGCACCACTTGTCGGTATTTACATTCAATTTGTCTGAACCACACAGAAACTGCAGCCTTTTTTACAAATACTAATAGACTGTACATGACTGATTTGAAGAGATTGTTTGATTAACTCCGGGGATTTTTCTGGGCGGCCATAACAAATATTTTTAAGTTCTGCATGAATGGCCTATTAGATTTTTTTGCACCCCGAGCCTAACTCTCAATGACCAAAAGATGTGAAACTGCTAAACAAGAAAACAGTTTGGATAAAATATTGTTACACTGAGTATCATGAATCTAAGCAAACAAAGGAAGATAAATGGTTGAAGTGATAAACATTTCCCTCTCCAAAAACTGAGTAACTTTCATCACTCTGGACATTCCCCATGTCAGCCATTTTATACTTTTTTAATACCTGCTGAATATGAGAGTCATAAAGTTGTTTGCACAACCCCAACTCCTTATCAAAAATCTGCAGGAGTAAGAGGAAATTGGGACTGAAGATCTCCTTGATGACCGGTCTTTCCAGGAAGTGCCCACATACAGCCAGCATCTGTCCAATCAGATATAACACAGTGGCATCATAGTATAAAATAGAATATATACGAATATCTGAATTATTGCCAAAATATTAAGGCTAAACGATGAGCCTAGTGATACAAGTACTTAAGTCATATTTTCACATACCATGAGGTAAGGATGGGAAAACATATTTTATAGTTACCGAAGTTGATTTTCTCACTTTTCTTAAAATGGACATTTTGTGACTTCAGTACTTTTAGGGGTCTTATGCCAGTCTCTTCAATTAGTAGATTTTATGGATCCATTATATATTCAGACCTTTTTTTTCTCAAAATAGACATTTTATGACTGAAGTACTTTTAGCACCAGGGTCTTCAATTCCAAACAAGAAGTTATATTTAATAATTTATATTTTACTATATTATTGTGAAATGGCCCAAATCCCTTCAAATGTATTCTATAAGCAAGGTTCTAAAATTTATGCCAAGTTAGAATGTAGATGGAAAGACAGCTTTAAGTAAAAGTTATCGGGGATATAAAGATACATTTAGAAAAACCAGACCCAAAGCGGTTTCTTCATCAGGTCCATGGATTCTTCAAACCAACAAGATAATTATAAAATGCCAGCTAAGTGAACAAAAAACTTGAGATTGGGTTACAAATTGGACACAACCAGGAACAAGTCGACCTCTGCCATACAAGACATATAAATGTGGCGCATCAAAGCTTTATGCAACACTAAAACAAGCAAACTAATATGATTATAAAAAGATATAATTATGCATTGTAGGCAAGATATTGTTTTGCAAACATTCACATTTACAATATATTGAGGAAAAATGCATGATCCAAACACACCAAGCAAAAAACAAAACCCCAATTCCAATAAAGTTGGGACGTTGCGTAAAACGTGAATAAAAACAGAATACAATGATTTGTGAATCCTTTTCGACCTATATTCCATTGAGTACACTACAAAGACAAGATATTTAATGTTCAAACTGATAAACTTTATTGGTTTTCAAAATGAAAAATGAGTGAATATTTCCAAAAAAACAATAAAGTTTATCAGTTGGAACATTAAATATGTTGTATTTGTAGTGTACTCAATTGAATATAGGTTTAAAAGGATTTACAAATTATTGTATCCTGTTTTTATTCACGTTTCACACAACGTCCCAACTTCATTGGAATTGGGGTTTGTATAATGCATTACAGGAACTGCTGTTTAACAAATGACAATAACTGTTCCCTCAAAGACCTAGGATAGTAATAAGCAGGATGCAGGAAAGTATTTAAATAAAAGGTGAAAAACATTTGGGTACCAAAACTGCACTGTTTGTATAACTGAAAAATATGACATTATGACAGGGACTATATATTGTCTTGAGCGATAACAGTGTCTCTGGTTAAAATAATATAAGACATGATACTCTATATGAAACCAGCGAACAAACATAGCAGCATAAACCCAAAATGAACTCAACTAGAATGCTGCAATACTGAGGCACCACTTAAGTGAATCTTCAGACAGGGCTCTTTAACTCATTCCCTATGGCAAGCCGCTGCCAACGGCACGGCGAATTCTACCATTACCTACGGTAAGCCGGTGCCAGCGGCGTGGATGACCATTTGCAGTCCGATGAAAACACAAAATCAGTTGACGATCGCGGTCATGGGCCACCTGTACTTCAATACTTTATATTACGTAATTTTTGAGAAAATCCGTGCAAATGCGACAATTTTATATAAAAGAATTCCGTAGGGAATGAGTTAAATTCCAATGTATCGTAAAGCAATGTTAAATGTTCAATGTTATGTTTAATGGTGCATGTGTGGCAAATACAACCCCAATTCCGAAATAGTTGGGACAAAGTGTAAATTGTGAATAAAATCTAAATGCAATGACTTTCAAATCACACCAGCCGGTATCTTATTCACAATAGAACAGAGATAACATAGCAAATGTTGAAACTCAGAAATTTTACAATTTCATCCACATATTGAGCTCATTTCAAATTTGATGGCTGCTTCAGGTCTCAAAAAAGGTGAGACAGTGGCCTGTTTACCATGGTGTAGCATCCCCTCTTCTTTTTAACAGAGTGGAGGCGTCTGGGCATTGAGGAGACAGGTTTCTTGAGTTTAGCCATTGGAATTTGATCCCACTCTTGTTTAATACAGGCTCCCAGCTGCTGGAGAGTTTTGGGTCTCCTCTCTGACGGACTTTTCGTTTAATTATGCACCAAATGTCCTCAATTGGTGAAAGATCAGGACTGCAGGTAGGCCAGTTCAGCACACGGACTTGTCTACTACGAAGCCATGCTGTTGTAATGGCTGCAGTATGTGATTTTGCATCGTCCTACTGAAATACACAAGGCCTTCCCTGGAATAGATGTCATCAGGAGGGGAGCATATGTTGCTCTAAAACCTTTATATACCTTTCAGCATTCATGGTGCTTTTTAAAACATGCAAGTGTCCAACACCATATGCCCTAATGCATCCCAATACCATCAGAGATGCTGGCTTTTGAATTGAACGCTGATAACAGGAGGGGTGGTCTTTCTCCTCTTTAGCCCGGAGGACACGATGCCCGTGATTTTTAACAAGAATGTCAAATTTGGACTCGTCTGACCACAGGACACTTTGCCACTTTGCTACAGTCCATTTTAAATGAGCCTTGGCCCACAGAACACGGCGGCGCTTCTGGATCATGCTCAACAATGGCTTCCTTTTTGCATGATAGAGTTTTGGGTGGCATCTGTGGATGGCACGATGGACTGTGTTTACAGACAGTGGTTTCTTGAAGTATTCCTGGGCCCATTAAGTGATGTCAATGACAGAATCATGCCGGTGAGTGATGCAGTGGCATCTGAGGGCCCGAACATCACGGGCATCCAGTAAAGGTCTTCGGCCTTGTCCCTTATGCACAGAGATTTTTCCAGTTTCTCTGAATCTTTTGATGATGTTATGCACTGTCGATGATGAGACCTTCAAAGCCTTCGCAATTTGACGTTGAGGAACATTGTTTTTAAAGTATTCCACAACTTTTTTTACACAAGCCTTCACAGGTTGGAGAGCCTCTGGCCATCTTTACTTCTGAGGGACTCAGCCTCTCTAAGACATCCCTTTTATAGCCGGTCATGTTACACACCTGATGCCAGCTAACTTAATTACTTGCTAAATGTTCTTTCAGCTGATTCTCTTATATATTAATTGCTTTTTCATCCCTTTTTTGCCTGTGTCCCTACTTTTTTGAGACCTGTTGCAGCCTGAAAATTTGAAATAAGCTCATTTTGTGGATAAAAATGTAAAATGTCTCAGTTTCAACATTTGAGATGTTATGAATGTTCTATTGTAAATAACATATAGGCTCATGTGATCTGAAAGTCATTGCATTTTGATTTTATTCACAATTTACACTTCGTCCCAACTATTTCGGAATTGGGGTTGTACAAGATAAAGAGAAATAAGTCAGGAAAGGTGAGATAAGTGTTAGCCGTTATTGTGTCATCCAAAACAGAGGAGGGATGAGACACAATAAACTGACTCTGAAATGGAGCAAGAATGAGAACCAAAACAGAAAAAAATTGATGGTCAACAAGCATTTGAATTACACACAATTTAAGCGTAAAACTGAATTTATCAATCACCACCAAGGCTATCCTTTAAATCAGTATAGAAAATCAGGTCTAGACCAGGATAGGGATGGGAATACAGAATACGTATTGAATGAGGACCAGATCCTCAGTAAATACAGGAAAGCTTGTGCATTTCAAATGGAACAATTAACACCAATTTTAAGAAGTTTTGTATTTTGTTTTTTTTTTTTTTTTGGCAAAGAGAGTGGTCACAGTGTGGAATACCTTTCCGGGTCATATCATAGAAGTATCGAGGTTTTCAAGACCAAGCTTGATACAGTGCTAAATACTTTCTAAATCTTAAGTATTCAAAGTATTAGGTACACTTCATTGATGGCAAAAAGGACTGTTCTTGCCACTCATGTTATGTTATTTTAATGTTACGTTTATATTTATGCTATGTTATGTTATGCTATGTTAATTTATGTTATGTTATCGTTACAGCCCAGACCAGGAATCAAGTGCAGCGGCAGAGTACAGTCCAACGGGTAGTTTATTGACAGCTCAAATGGTAAAGAGGGGATGGAACCCCTAAGAGGGAGGTAGGGACGGAACCCCAATTTAGGATAGCACAGGTCAGTACAGATGTAGGAGACGAAGCCGGGCTGCCAATTGCTGGCCAGTGGCTTCTGGGACAGCAACCAGGTGGATGCACACTGGTTAGGCACTGGTTCGAATTCGAATTAAGTTAAGGGAAAGGCTTGCAGGCACAGCTGTCATTAAAGTACACGTTGTACTTGAAAAAGACGAAGAGTTTTCACTAAAAATACTGACTGGTTTTAAGGATGAATGGCAATTTACAATCCCGCAACTTGCAACACACAGCAGGGGGCTTAAATACCCGTCACATGGCGATTACAGACTAACCATGTAATAAGACGCAGCCGGGGTGGGCGGACACACAAGATGTAAACCAATCACAATAGACATACACCTAATAGACACGCAAGTTGCTGTACAGGCAGAGACATGAAAGGAATTCACATGAGGGTTGTGACAGTTACGTTATGTTAATGACAACAGTCTTTCTATTGGGAGTAGCTATAATTATAATCTATTCTTACAGACTTGCAGATAACTTGCAGGCCAATGATTAGAGGTGATACTTAAGCCAAAGGGTTGCTTTTATGCACGGCAGCCTTAAGTATCTGGGGGCCCATTTCAAAAGCTAATGTGGGGCCCCTAAAAATACAAGCGTGAAAAAGAAAGCGAAGATTCAAGCTCGTTTGCATCAATAATGGCTTACTGTTGGACTTCAGCTAAAATTCTTGAATGTGTTACATGCACTTTCAGCATCATGGACAGCTCCACATTGAAAAAATCCAATCAATTCCCTTAGGCCAGACCAATTTATTGTTTTGGATTGCGGGCTGCTGAAATTCAATTTGGACAAATCTATATATTATTATTGAGTTGGCGATTTGCGTAATTTCACGCATCTCCTCCGAAACCACCAGGAATAATGAGTCTGTTTTCCGTATACACCGGTTTTACTGTGTGACAAAGACGATGCGCCAGGTTTCGAACTTAGTTATGAAGTGAAAACTGCATTTTGAAGCAGATTTTGCAAGCAAAACCGGCTAATTAAATCAGCTGTTATCGTGTTAAAAAAAACCCAGGCTGCCTACATTGCATCGAAAAACAATGCCCGCGCATATAGCCCGTGCGTAGCACAGGTCGCAGGGTTTCCCACACATAGACCATTCTGTTGTGAGGCGCCACAGCTTCAATGTGGAGCGCCACAAGTTGATGCCCGTTAATTCTATTTAAATACGGAATTGCCGCGTGTTGATAATGCATGGGCAAGTTCGCAAAAGGAAAAAAAAAAAAACCGGGAAACTTTAAAAGGTACTGGGAGACGCGTAATTTGCGCATCCCCCCTGCTCAACAGAATTAGAGTAATCTCCGGAAGTGAACAAAGTGACCGAGAAATTAACACTATTGCAAGACATAAACCTATTCAAGGGAGCCCACTCATGGCTGACGTTCCGTTTGGCTGAACTAATGGATGAAAGTCAAAACGAACAACTATACACGTTCAACGAAGATACAAACTTATAAATAGCAAGTGCCTTGAAATAATTCAAGTTCATAAAAGCCGAAGGTAAACGATTGCGCGCATTAAAACAATCATCTCTGCAACCATGGCACAGTATTTTGTTACTAAATGCAGCCGCTGACCAGACTTCAAAGTAAATGTGACATACTTGTCACTATACATAGTCTCTTATTTCATATAGCAAATTTCCTTTGTATCAAGCCACTTTAAGAGTGTCCTACCCAATGGTCTTCTGTTCATTACCTGATGTTCTTCTGTTTAGGCATTCAGCATCCCTGCTGAGCCCCTGCACCCAGAGGAGGGGGGTCACGCATGTTTGCATGAATTCAAAGTGAAATGCGACATGCTTATCAACACACATAGGTTTGCACCTCATGTAGCATATTTCCTTGGTATCAAGTCTCTATAATTGTGTCTGGCTGGATGTTTATCTGTCTGCATTCAGCATTCCTGCTGAACCCACTGCACTGCCTTCAGAGGAGAACACCATACATGCTTGCACAAACTCAAAGGAAATGCAACATGCTGGTTGCTAAACATAATTCCATTCAATTCCATTCATACTCAGATTTTATTAGCAGATGACTCTGGTCGTCTGCTCCCTTCTGGAGCCTGAGTTCGGGGGTTTGGGTTAGGGACTGTCTTAGTCATGCCCACTCAAATTGTACCAGAGCATCACTCAAGCAGAGTCACCGCAAAACTCAAATGCATATCTTTTTGTAATAAATGCTTAAATCTGATATTAACATCCTGCCCAAAATTGAGCTTTAGCATCAGTTAAAGTAGGAGGGAAAGTCAGGTCTATTCTCAAGCTCCTCATGGTCTACTCATTCTTGACTTCAGCATCTCCCATGCAGTTGGCAAGTTTTTATAACCAAGAAAGCGTTCACTTATTTTTCTGGCTCCGTAGCCTCCAAACCACTCCTACTCAGGCCTATGAAAGATCAGTATCTCATCTGCCACACCTCTCTAGCCCCCTCCATCATAAATAACACTGTTCAATGTAAGCAGCATCGGCTCATATTGTGTTCATTAATTTAAACATCCTGAATCTCAGGCACTGTTTGGGGGTTGGTGATCTCAGGGACTGTCTGTGTCATGCTTGCTCAGATTGATCCAGAGCATCATTCGCGCAGATTCACCACCTGATGTTAAATGCATGTTGTTCTGTAATAAATGGTTAAATCTGAAGTAAGTGTCCTAACTGAAATGACAGAATCTTCATGCTTTAACTGTACAGTGCAGTATAGCTGCACGGATGGCTCTGCATTTGTTAAATTTCTCCACTTATTTTTTCAGCTATTTACTTTAATTTGTCACCCATCTGTATGTTACCCCACTGTTAATTAATAACCAAATGATCCTACCTTGACAGCTGACTCCAAACTCCCGCAGTCCCGGAAGGCCAGACATAGAATACAGGCAAGACGGCGGTCAAAGTCCAAGACCTTTTCTTTGAAACACTTATAATCACACTCAAATTCCTTTGGGAGTAAAAAAGACAACCACAGTCAGTCAACTACCAACAATACCTTCATTCATCAATTAGCCACAACATTAAAACCACCAGCCCAATATTACGTAGGTCCCCCTTCAATAACTACTGAGTTGCCACAGCAGCTCCACAAAACTGATGACCGCATGAATTCCGTGACAAAGAATTTCCCTGCAGAACTCTTCACAGAGCATCACACTTCCTCCACAAGCTGGTTCTTGTTGTGTCCCTCCCACTGTCAATATGTACTCAGCACTGTTGACTGGGGGCACCCCAGAGGCCTCACCACTTTGAAGATGCTCTGACCTATTCGAATGACCATTATGATCTGGCCCTTGTTAAAGTCACTTCATGTCCCATTTCTCCATCATCGAACATGTCCACTACAAGAACTGACAGTTTGCTCACAGTGTGACGTCTGTCTGCAGACCTTGACATGCACCATAGTTATAAAATAATCAATGTTTTTTACTTAACCTGTGAGAGGTTTTAATTTTTTGACTCATTGGTGGGTATTGTTCATCTGGTCAGTCATAAAGTACAAGCTAAAAGCAACAGCTCACAAAATGTTTGACTGGATATACACTGCCAGGCCAAATAACACGTTACACACTCAAATATTTACTTTGAACCCCTGTAGTTATTCTTTATTCATTCTTTATTTCAGACCCAGGGGGATCCATATCACAATAAAAAAAACAATAAAAAACAGCAGAATAAAAATAGCTTTGATTACAGTGTAAATTTGTTGTGTCTTTGTTTTGACTGCCGTATGCAACGTCAGGACATTTATTTTCAGAGTAGCATTAATCTTTGGCTTGAGAATTAGACTTGACAACGAGATCGTTGTACCACTCAGTAGTCCTCTCTGGAACCTCCTAATAACTTTCAATGTGGTTAATGTCAGGACTTCATGGTGGCCAATTTGTGCGTGAAAAAGATTCCTCATGCTTGTTTTCCTCATTCACTGTGTTCTTTGCTAGATGCAGGCAAATAATTGGCCCCTTCTAAAATACTGTGACATCTTTTCGGCCACCATGGGACATGTTCTCCAACACAATTTTTTAAGAAATGAGAGGTTACACGTTTCATCAATAAGGGTTAAAATAATTATTGCTAGCTGCAACACATTAATTGCTGCAAGAATGATCCAGTCATAGTATTTGTTTATTTATATCCAAATGGCGACTTTTTTGGACAGGCAGTGTTGAAAGTCTTTGATCACTCTTCCTGGTGGCCATTTACCTGGGGCACCTATGCAGAATCATCAACTGCCATCACTCACTCCCATTTTCAAATGCTTATCATCAAACTCTAAGGTGTCACAGCTCTAAATTACTCTGACCTCCTCATATAATCCCTCCCTTCACTTACAGTCAGGTCAATAAATATTTGGACATTGAAAAAGTTAGTTTATTTTAGAAGTCTACCTCAGTACATTGGAGATATCATGAAACCGTGAATATGATTTCAGAGAGCAGACTTTCAGTTCTCATTTGAGGGTATTTGCATATAATTAGTGTGAAGGGAGTAGGAATTATTTCGCTTCCAAGTAAGCAGATAAAATGTATAGAATTTATTTCAAATGCGGTACTTGCTTTTGGAATCTGTTGTAGTTAATTCTCAATACGCAGTGTAAAGTTCTGTCACTGCCAGCGGAGCAGGACATCACTGTGCTATGAAATCTAAACAGACCCATCCCTTATGAAAATATCCTATCGTTATTTCTTAGTAATACTACAGCATTTTTGGCATTACTGTAGTATTACTATAGTTTGCATTGTATAACTAGAGTAGTAATACAGCCATCACATTATAACTACAGTATTACCCAAGTCAACAGTACCATGATATTACTATAGTCCACACAACTGTATTGCTGTCGTTTGAAAAACTATAGTATCACTACAGTAATACTACACTATGATGGTGAAAATACCATCCATTTACTATAGGACAACTATAGATTCAGACTATAGTCATTTTCATAAGAGATCAGGGACATACAGCAAAAACATTTGATGTGGCCAGATGAACTATTTTTGATGCATTCTTCAAACCAAAGAACACACTGGTCTGCTCGGAAACACTGAAACCCTGGGAAGACCATTCATGACAACTATGATGAATGACATTATTTCTTTAGGGGGCTAGATCAAGAAATCCTGCAAGGAGTTAGGAACATCTGTGTCAAAGTCATAAATAAAGAAAAGACTTCTCCAAAGTAAATTTCAGTCAGGTAAACTCATGTATTAAAGATTGAACAAATTTATTAACATGTAGATGAAATGACATTTGAGTTTGGTGAAAGGTTCTGCCCTGGAGGTGTTCTCTACCAAGCATAGCAAGAACATACTAAACAACAACAAAATTAGGTAGGGAGCAGAACTTAAGAATCCCCCGTCAGACAGAGTAGAACCTAACAGGTGGAGGTGGCAAGCAAAACACATTTCTCACCTTGCACGTGAGGCATCAGATTGAGCAGCAAAGGTGTTCATGCTGATTGTGCTTAAATAGACCGACGTAATAGGTTCTTTGCTGTTGCCGCTCTGTGATTGGAATACTCTCGCTGATGCAGACAACCGCATAGGTGATGTAGAATGACCCGAGTTTCCTGCCTGAACTAGTTCCACTTATTAATGGTAAGTCTCAAATTAGGAAGACCAGATAAGAGCTTGCCATAAAAATAAACATAAAAAAATCCAAAAAAGCCTACAGTACAGTTCTGGAACAACATCCTTAAGACAGATGGGACAAAGCTTAAGTTGTACCAGAATGATAGTCGGAGAATAGATTGTAGAAGGGAGGAAACTGCTCGTGATCTGGAGTGTACCACCTCATCTGTGAAGCTGGTGGAAGTAGTGTTATGGCATGAGCATGCATGGTTGCAAATGGAGCTGGTTCCCTTGAATTTATAGAAGATGTGACTGAAATGCCAACAGAGGAAGCAGAATGAATTTTGAAATGTAATACTATATTATCTGCTCCTATCTAGTCAAATACTTTAAAACCTATTGAACAGGGCTTCGTAAGGCAGATGGACAATGACCAAACACATAACACAAAAGCTAAGCAAGGAAGTTGAGTGTTCTGCAATGGCTAAGCCAATGACCTGGCCTGAATCTAACTGAGCATACATTTCACTTGCTGAATGCAAAACATCACAAAAACAAGCAGAAAATGGAGACAGCAGCAGTGAAGGCCTGACAGAGCATAACAAGGGATGAAACCCAGCATCAGGTGATGTCAATGGGTTACAGACATACACTGCAAATGATTAACAACCAATTATCAAAAATTACCACATATGATTATATTAGTGGGTCCAATTACTGTAGAGTCCCAACTATTGGGGGTCTACACATAAAAATGGGTGAAATTCCTACAAGGTTCATAAAACAGTTGTCAATGCCCTTGTCTTTAAGCTGAAAGTCTACATTTCAAGCACATCTTGATCGTTTAATATCAAATGAACTGAGGTAGGATACAGAGCCAAAATGATGAAAACTGTGTCACTGTCCAAATACTTTAGGAAGTGACTGCATCTATCCATGGTGCATTAATCATGTGAATGTGATGAGTCCCCATGGCCTACCAGAGCCAGAGGTAATTAAATTAAGTCCTCCTACTCAGTCACTGTCACTGATGTGGTAAAGGGATTAATATCTACAGCTTTAAAGCCATCACTTACAGGGGTAACTCTCAGCATGACACCAGTAGTCTTAAAGCTCTCATGGATTTATTTAAACTCGTATGTTTAATAATGCCGATTTTGCTCCATCCATTGAGGTTATAAAAGAAGATAAAAACCGTACCCAGAATGGCCTTTACTTGTCGCATTTCACAACAAGCCAGACTTCAATTCAATCACTTCAGTAAATTAACGTGATAAATTTTAGGACAATATTAAATGGTAGCTACAATGCTTCATTGAGCATTTTAAATTCATTAATATTATTTCAATCAATTCCCCAAATTCAAAATTAACTGAGCTGAAATATAAGTGAGCCTAATTCTGTTTCATATAATATTGACTTGAGTGCTCTGCAACATGAACTGAAGTAGATCAGGAAAAATACAGTGGGGCCACTCTCTTGGCTCTCAGCAACCCAGTTACATTAGGTGGCACTTTTAACCACACTGTGCTAATACCCATGTGTAAGAGAGAACTGAAACACCTGGCTGCTCCATACACATTTCACAAGCATGCTCAGGACCAAGAGTAATTATTAGAAATGGGGCTTGTCGCCAGATTGCTGCTTTGCCTGGTTTGAGCGTTACCATTATACAGAATGTTACCAGCAACAAACCTACTTATCTCCCTGTTAGCACGCAAGCTTCCATCACTGCGTGACCGCAATTACCCCTCTTATCTGTGTATGCAGGACCTGATATGCTATCTTAATGGCACTATACATTGGTTTCTGATTTCTTGAAAATGAATGTACCAGAAATGATAATGGGTCCAAGACAATTCAATATAATGAAAAAGGCAACAATTGAACACAATAGCGTTGACTGCTCTGCTTCCCTTGGCATAGTATGTCATACATGAATGCAATCATGTTTGGATTACATGGTTCCAAAGGAAACTAGCAGCATCAAGTCCTTGAAAGTGTTCAAGCTGATATTCAAGAGTATTCCACATATTTGGCAGCCTGGCGATCTCTGTAACCAGTGCTGATGTTTCTTTTTACCTGAGAATCCATTGATCTATTATTGACACTGATTGGCCATACATTTGACTCATCTCACCTGCTCGATTTAAAAATTGAAGAGAGAAAGACTGAAAGCCAGCAGTAGCGAAATCCGCAAGGGCCAGATCTGTATAACCCTGATGTATAGTCAATGTCTGGGGCATCCAATCTAATCTAGTGTGGCTGCATGTTTTTGTTCCAGCCCAGCCAGCACTGACATCAAAATTAGGTGTTGTAGTCCTGAGGCAAAGCAAACACTTCCTGCTACGCCAGCCCTGTCAGGATAAGACTGGACATGTCTGGTCTATAATGTTTAAACAAGATACCTAGGAAGTGCAGCAGTATAAGTGTCACTTAATTACTTAATTACAGGATATGCACTTTGTGTTTTCAAACACAGGGCCGAAGTCTGCCTCAGGGCACTGTTATCAAAATGAGACAATAACACCTTTACAAACAACCATACTATAATTTACGCCCTGCGAGTCATAAACCACTTAACACTGAAAAAGTACATAAGGAACTTTAACAAATAGATGGATCTCTTCATAACCCCACTATTCAAAGAGAAAACTATGTGCTCTCAGGGAACCCCCTGCAGCTATTCCTCTATCCACTCTTTACTCGCAAAGATTTTATTATGGTTTTAAGGAGGAGTTCCAAACAGCTTAGCCACAGGGATACAGACTTATTAAAATGCATTCGTGTACCTGCATTCGTTCAAATCTGTAATTTTACAACATTGAAATCTACTCTCTTTGCATCGCTATCAAGTTTTTGCACACCCCAATATTTTCTATAATTGTTACAATTTTTTATATTTTGTTCTTGTGTAATAGTCTTATGTTGGTCGTACAACAGAAAGGTAGTAAAACTGAAGCCCAGTGTATAAAGCATGTACATAAAACAAATTAAGGAAAACCAGGATCAGTCATTTTGTCAATATCTAAGCAGATCATTAACGATGGTCTAATCCAGCGCTTCTCAAACCGCTCCTGGAGTACCAACTGTGCTGCATGTTTTATATCTCTCCCTGCTCCAGCACAGGTGATTCAAATGATTGACTCATTATCAAGCAGCTCCTGGGGGTTGATAGCGAGCTGATCATTTCAATCACCTGAGCTGGATTCCTTGCGGATTTTTCTTGCAAATTTATTATCTGCAATAAACAAGTTCCAGTGATTACTTTGTTGTAAACATGCACACAAGATTTGGCAAGATCTGTGGGTGTGGAAAAACTTTTGACTGGTAGTGTAAGGGAAATTCTGTTTATAAATGCTAAATACTAAATGCTCTGTTTTAGAGAGTGTCACAGAGACAGCAGTAGAATGAGTGCCAAATGCGCAGCTCCGCAGTTCCTTCTGCTTTTGGGGCTTCAGCCAAACTAACAACATTCTTTAGGCTAACGAGAGTCATGAGCGTCAGCATTTATGCTTCATATTACCTGGCAGTTGTAATCCAAGGGATTGTATTCACTGGATTTGAACATCTCGCAAACCTCCATAAATTCCTTGTATATGCACGAGACCTGTTCACTGTGCACTTTCCCTTTGACTCCACCAAATTCCAGCTTCTCCAACCTCTGGAACTCCAGTATGATGGTCAGCAGGTCCTGGATAATCAAATTTCAACCAATACACCAATACAAACACACAAGTACGTTCACGCAGACAGGGGAACGAATACACATGGACAGAAGCACACACATAAAGACGTTTGAATATGATGAGCATTAACACAGACAATCAAAATATACTGGACAAAGAAAATTAGGGATCACCCCAATTTTCGAATTTGAAATATTTGATAGTTCAAATTATGTTCCATATCATATTTCAATATTAAAAATCAGAGTGATCCCTAACTTTCTTTGTCCAGTATATAAAGATATGTCCAAATACATACCCGAGGACAAGGATATATTAGTTTGCTGCAAAGTGAAGTGTGTGTTTAAATCAGTCAGAGTGCAGAAAATGCTATTTTGCCACATTTTTGGTAAGTTTCTGCTTAGTTTACACAATCACAGTATCACGCATCCCTGTGACAGGTTTGTTGACATTCTGCTTTTTTTTCGTTTTGATCATTTCAGATTTGGGGCATGCTTTCGAGAGCAACAAAAAACAACTTTAAATAATTCCACCTACATACTGTAGGTCCCAGTGTACCAGGTAACTTTACAGAAATTCTGCAGGTGTTGTATATTTGCATAGGTTTTCAACAAAAATACAGCTTGAACAGTAATGACATAGTTTCAAGAGTCCGCAAATATGAGGACACATTTTTTCAGTATTTTTCGTCACACAAGTATAACCTCTCGCACTCAAATAGCCTTCGCTTTGTGCTTGGATCTTTGCTCCCCGCTCACAAAACTGACTGCGTGCTTGGAACATTTCTGCTCGCGCTCTGATTTTTTCTCTTCGCGCTCAAAACTGCCTCTGCGCGCTCAAAACATTTCTGCTTGCACACAAAATATTTCTACACATGCTCGGATTTTT
This sequence comes from Gymnothorax javanicus, assembly GCA_029692085.1. Taxonomy (NCBI): domain Eukaryota; kingdom Metazoa; phylum Chordata; class Actinopteri; order Anguilliformes; family Muraenidae; genus Gymnothorax; species Gymnothorax javanicus. The sequence continues at coordinate 150,152,958 of CM056193.1, read as the reverse complement.
CTGCGGTAAATTCCTATCAAAAATCGCAAACCAATTAAATGTCAAGTTCCGTGTTGACCAATGAAATTATCGCTGCCTCATTGCGGGCGTTTAACTTCATACAGCGTACTGTTGGGGCGGTGACTCTTACAGACCCACTTCCGAAGATGCTGCAGTATCTTTGGCTATACTGCTGTGTGCCGTACTGCTGAATAAACTGTTACTCCTTAGATTGTATAGCCATCTAGCTAGCTAATGCAAACTATGGAAAATCTTTGGAAATAATCATCATAATAAAGCGGTGTCATTTGTTTTTGCCCTAACTTCACTAGCTAGTTAGCAGTACCAGTGATTGCTCTTGAGCTAGCTAGCCAGCCAATGTCCCAAAAATGTGAAAATACAGTTCGGATGCACGAAAGCGCCGCAAAACAAAGAGAAGTTTGTGCCTATTACAGCTAGCTAAGACAGTAAACCTAGGGGAAAACCACATCATATGGCTTCAATATGACGATTATTAACAATGAAAAATCCCAATCGTCATGTTAAAACGATATGATTTGGTTTTGCCTAACTTAGCTAGCTGTAAAAGGTATGAACTTCTGTGATATGTTTTGCGGCACTTTCGTGCGTCTGAACTGTATTTTCACATTTTTGGGACGTTGGCTAGCTAGCTAGCTCAAGAGCAATCACTGGCACTGCTAACTAGCTAGTGAAGTTAGGGCAAAAACAAATGGGACTGCTTTATTATGACAATTATTTACAAAGATTTTCCATAGTTCACGTTAGCTAGCTAGATGGCTATGCAATCTAAGGAGTTACAGTTTAATGCGCAATCGCGCACACAGCAGTATAACTAAAGATATTGCAGCATCTTTCGGAAGTGGGCCTGCCTAAGAATCACCGCCCCAATGGTGCGCTGCATGAAGTTAAACAAATGGGCCCGCAATGAGGCAGCGATAATTTCATTGGTTAACACGGAACCTGACATTCTATTTGTTTGCAATTTTTGATAAGAATGTACCGCAGAAAAATCCGAGCGTGTGTACAAATATTTCGCGTGCAAGCAGAAATATTTCAAGCCCGCAGAGGCAGTTTTGAGCGCGAGGAGACAAAATCTGAGCACGAGCAGAAATGTTCCGAGTGCAAGCAGAAATGTTTCAAGCACGCAGAGTCAGTTTTGTGCGCGAAGAGCAAAGATCCAAGCACAAAGCGAGGGCTATTTGAGTGCGAGAGCAGAATTTCGGGGAAAAAATGTGTAAAATTTACGTATGAAATCGATGTGTCTGCTCTCAAATGGAAATACCATGCTCTCGAATAAAGATAGGGATTTACCTTCATACTCTGGACTAACTTGCAATGTCTATTCTTGTTTGCAATGCTGGTTTTCAACAGAGGTGATCCTATTGTTAACCCACCTGTCTCTGATGGCAATTAACAACCTCTACACAAAATTCCATCAATAAAGACTCTATATATGCCAGTTCACGGCCAAAATTTCAAATATCCTTCTTTCACTAAGAGTTTGTGGTCATTACAGGCTTTTTCTCACCTCCAATTGTAAGACACGTGCCAGGAACTGGTCAAAGTGTGAAAACACCATGGAGGAAGGGAAGTCCCACAGCAGATGTCCCTCTCCAAAGTTCACATAGCTGTGAAGCTTCTCTCGATTCAACCAGAAGGTCTCTTTAACACACTGAAAAAGTGCAATTGCTAACTGCACCTGCTCCAGGGCCTCTTCAGCCTCCGCTTTCATCAAATTCTCAGGGTTCAGGAATACAGTGGCCTGGAGGCAGAGTGGTGAGGTAAGAAGGATGATTAAATCTAGACTATTAAAAACTCCTTGGAAAGTGGTCCATGCCATGCAAATTTTTTTGCATTCTAACAGCCATGTAACTTATGATGTGTGTGTATGTATGTGTGTATGCTGCGTGCATGCGTGCAGCGAGTGTGCGTGCATGTGTATGTGTGAGTGCGTCTGCAAGCATGTGTTTGAAGGAGGCACATTTCTTGGACAAAACTCCAAACAATGTCTCCCATCTTTGAAATCAAGGTAATATGCTCCGTCAGGTTTGAAGGTTGCATAACATCCGGACAGCCAGCCATTTTGCTTCATTATAAAAACTGGTATGTTGCAGCTACCATGCCACTGGACCACACAGCAATTGCCTATTGGCCACTGACTCTCAAATGACTGTGACTATCAAACTTTGGGCAGCTTTCAACTTTTACCCTGTTTCTAAACATACTGATCAAGAGCTCCCCTCTCAAGAAAACTGAACCGGAAAGTACTTTTCCTAGCAGGGTACCTGATCAATGAAAAAGCTGCAGAGTTCCTGCAGGAGGACCACTATGCGCGCAGGTGAGCGGTAGGAGTTGCAGTGTGTCCACACCAGGCAAAGCAAGTGAAAGAGTGGGCCAACGAGAGGCTGTAAGCCCTGGAAGTCCTTCTCCTGCAGCTGGGATAGCAGTTTACCAAGTGGCTGCAGGTGAAGTTCTACATCCTGGGCCTCCTGCAAGGCTGAGATATGCAGTCACAATTAAAATCTGGAGACCAAAGAACTCAAAAATGTGTGATGAATTTAGCACAGCAGAGCAACATGAAATAGAGCAACACATATTTTAAGAGATATTGCAGCGCTACTCTTACCATGAAGCACATCCTGTATTGTTCTGTTGAAAGTTGGGTAATAGCTGCTTTCGGTCATTTCCAATATTTTCCTCATCTTCTGGACAACAAGGCTCTGTAGCTGTTACAAAAAAGGTATTTACCAAACCATTCATCTTGAGAATGAAGGGAAATCAGTGTACCCACATGTATATACCTGCTCATAAATGCTTTGCATGTTCTCTTTCCGAGACTTCCAGAAGTCCAGCTCAGCGTTAGGCCCTGGGTACAAACCCTTTAGCAGAAGGCTGGCTGAATCCTCTTTGAGAACCTCCCTGATCTGATGTGTCCAGCTGATGACCATGGTCTCAATAGCATGAACTACAGTCCGGTCATAGCTGTCTTGCCTAGGAGGTATGGCAAAAACCTTGTGTTTAATCATAACATAAGTCTCTGAAATATACATGGGACTTTGATTCTTTCCAACACATATAGCGCATTTTGGCAAATGCTTAAAGGTGACATAGAATATTTGAACGGGATATTTATCCTTGTTCTGTGATGTGACATATAGACAACAAAATTTTGGTTGGGTCTGTAATGCCTCAGAAGCTTCCTAAAAACCTCTCTCAAAAAGCTATGTTAGGGTGGGGGATTTTGAACGCGTTGTTTTGCACCTATTTGGCAACCTTTCGGGCTTAAGTGGCAACCTCATTATGAAATGCAAGCACTTGACGCTGATTGGCTGGCTTTGCTGCCACTCAAAAGAATGTAACTTAGCCCAGAGCGGTAGGGAAAATGGAAAACATTTGCTGGCTTCGGAACACGGACAGACCAATTCTATGCAGCTATGGCATATTCAGAGATTCAGCCTTATATGTTTGAGCCCGAATCGGATGAGGACACTGAATTGGAGGAAGAACCAGTCCAGCAAAGGCTGGATTCAAACGTTTCTGAATGGTAAGTATTTTTGAATTTTTTTTTTTTTTCAAACGTAAGGCTTATGCATTCGGAGTGAGTCTCTCACATTGACGTTCCTGTGCCGTAGTCATCAAGTATTCAATCAAAGCGCACTGAAGAAATTAATTTGCGGAATTTAAGTCCTTGTGCAATAAGTTAATCCGTTTCACGTGCATTACGGTGGATTTCCCCACTAGTGACACGGAAATCGATTATGACTCTGGAATTCTCACGCTTGTCTTCACTGAGGGATTGGAAGCAATGGAATTGCATAAAGACGTGTATGCAAATTATTTTGAAGGGGAAGAAACGGAATGAGAGTGGGGGGGCAGTGAGATACATGTGACATCATATGTATCCGTTGTTCAGATTGGCCCGTTTTCTGGCGGTCATTGTTAAAAGAGGAATTTCTATGAAACGGAGATGTTCAGAATGTCTAGCACTTTTCGTATGTTCTTGAATGCAGGAAGACCACCGTTATTCAATATATAGAAGGTAAAAACGGTGTTTGATTCTATGTCACCTTTAATGGATAAAATTATGTAAGAGAGCAAAAGGAAATGTTTGCTTAAGTAGCAAGGACAAATTGCATTTCTTTTATTAAAGGGATATTTCAACATTTTGGCAAATTGGCCTATTGCCATAATCCCTATAGTTATATGAGTAGGTACATTACCTTTAGTTATCCGTGCCGTTGTTTTGAGATTCCAGAGTTTTTGGAGGGATTGCTAAGCTGGATGCAGCGAACAAAATGAAAGTGAGCTTTGTACAGGTCCTCCCTCCTTCAAAACTCCCTTCAAAACTCATCAAAAATATCTTATTCATCAGCCTATTCACACAATACAGCAGCTCCAAAACACTCTTTTGGACAAGCTGTGACCTGCACATTCACCACCCTATGAAATAATAATGTATAAATACGAGACAGAGTTATTTTCAAGGCAAATGCATAACCAGAACTACATTCCAGACATACCGGCTGGGCAGAGTGATTTCAAAAGCATATGTTTACTGCAACTACTCGCGACATCTGAGGTGCGCACTGCGTTAATCCACCCAGCGGGTTACTCAAGAAAGTACTTCCGAGTATTTGCTTCATGTGTTGTAATGTTTCATAATTATACATTATTATTTCATAGCGTGGTGAATGTGCAGGCCACAACCTGTCCACCTGGCACAGAGCGCTTTGGAGCTGACTGGTGCTGATTTGATGAGTTTTGAAGGTGTTGATCTTTTTGAAGGAGGGAGGACCTGTACCGTTGACTGTTTCAACTGTTTATAATAAATTTTTGAGCAGCTGCACCGTGTTCCCTCCGAATCTCAAAACAACGGGGAACGGGTAACTAAAGGTGAAAGATTATTATTGAGCACTTCATATAACTATAGGGGAGGGGCACCAAAGGGCAACCAAGGCCAATTTGCCAAAATGTTGAAATATCCCTTCAAGATCAACCTATTCATCAGCCAATACACTGGTAACTGGTTGACAGTCCACTGCAGGAAACATTCAGGCATTACTAAAATCATCAATTATTTCTTACATATTGATGTTGATCTGTGGATTTCCTTCAATCCTGGATGTTACAGCAGGAATAGGAAGAATAGTTCTCCCAGAAAACTGGCCTCGTGCAACAAGAACCTTGTTCAGCAAGTTCTCTGTGTGCCAGTGGACATCTTGAGATATCAAATGAGGCCAGGTCCTGTGATTTCTTGTGTTTGTCAGAACTGGTACAAATACCTTAACAAAACAAATACATAATTGCCACAATTAACTGATGAAAAGATAAAGGAAATGATCAAATTAGAGCATGTTCTTTTGGAAAATTAAAAGCAATCTGCTGTCTGTATGCATATCTTTTCCCCGATCACACAAATACTATTGCCATCAAAAATACAATGAATTCCATTATTATATTCCATCACAATAAACGTAAAAAAAATGTTACAGAAAGTTTACATTACTTGAGAGATTTTGACATCTCTATGTAGAGTTCATTTTCAGAATCTGTATGCTGAGTAAACACCCCAATTCTGAAAAAGTTGGCATATAATGGATAATGCAAATAAAATCAAAAAGAATGATTCAGCAGCTGGAAGGTATTAAACAAGAGGGTGGGATCACCTTTCCCTCGAAAAGTCCACTCACCTGTTGTCACATACTTGTGAAAAAGATCGGCATTTATCAATCTGAAAAGTTTGATTCTGCGAACGGTCCTGCAAAAATCTCACGCCAGGTCTGACCAGGTTTAGACAGTTTAGACAGATTTGAAACCAGCGAACAACATGCAGGAATGAGTGCAGCTGTCAAAATGAGTAATAAACCATTTGCAGCGATGCGGACGTCATGCTGTTGTTGCTCTTATTGGTAAAATGAATAAATAGGCTTATTAAAATAAATAAATAAATAAGACACCTGTGTTGAGAAATTAATTAATCTTATATTTTGAGACCTAACCTGCTTGTCAGGCCAGACGGCTGACAATTACATGGTGTGATTTGAAATCAATTTTGATTTAAGCGAAAGATTGCATTTGGCTTGGCAGATATGCAGTGTGGTATGTCAGATGCTCATCCAGTCAGATATACACTGAAAAAAACAAAAGAAACACAAGTTAATTAAAGGCAGTCTGGAAAATAAGTTTTATGCGATAATTATTTTAGAAAATCAAATTTATTACTAGCGTAGGAGATGCACATTTACACTTGTTTCATCAAACTTTTTTTTATTTTGCGTCACTTTGACTCAGTAACCATAAGAGTACATTAACTAACTAGCTAACTTTATTTCTTTTGTTGCTCACTCAGTATATATAGGCCTACGGACACTTTGACCGTGATCATATTTTGACAATGGCAGATCTTCTATTGCTAGAGGAATAAGCTTCTGTCCGACGTGAGAGGAACTTTCGGCACAGAGAAGATCTCCTCCAGGAAAGTGACGAGTGGCTGCTCATTTTGTGTGGCACCCAATAAAATGTCATGGAGTAATACTAATGAAGCTTAGCGAAAGTTCAGTCAGGAAGACTCTCTCTCTCACACGTCAACTCTGTTTATTTTATTCACGCATGTTCACTCGAAAATCTCCACAGTCAATGTCTGGGGCTGTCAATTGAGCTTTCAGCTGGCGTAGCAGCTGATCTCTTCTATCCAACCGGGGCACACCTCAGTTGCATCGCTAGCCAATCGTTCTGCTGCTGTCTTTTTAAAAAATGTCATTTTCTCTCCCCTAGTTCACCCATGCTGTCGTTTGCTGACCTTCCTCCTCCCCAACGCCACCCTACTCATCGGACCTCCAGTACTGCTGCTCCAGCTCCACCAGCCTTCAGCCACCACTGCCACCAGTGTCTGAACTCTTCGGGGGATTTCCTGCTGCTGTTCTGAGCAGTGCTCTTGCTCTACGAGTCTTCCTGAAGAGTCCAACCGCCAAAGACTTGTTTGATTCTAAGCATGTTACTCCTTTATGCTCAAAGCATAATAAATATGTTCCTGATTTGACTCGAGTCTCTCCTGATTGAAATAAAAGTACAATGAAGAGTGATCTCTGCAGACTGTATTTTAACAATTACCCTCATGCATCTCCGATCGAGGTGGTGGGGACTCATCCGTGTCCCCACCGCCTCGTATTCCCACGGTAGAGGGGGAGCCTATCAGTGCTGCCACGCGCTTCACGAACGGTGACAGCTGGAGGTTCGAGTCTGCTTGGCCTCCAACGGTCCGTGCGCTGCTGCGCCTGAGCGCCACAACCCGTTTTTTGGTGGCGATCTTAAAATCGGACCACTTTTTTTACCGACATGTAAAGCATTTGGATTGTCAATTATGTTATCGCACTTATACGTGTGGCCAATGCTGAATTTTTTTCTTGGCCACACTTATAAGTGTGCCAGTTGATGACCATTCCAGGGCCACTTATAGAAAGTATCGCTTAAAATAAGTTTGGCCAAGAAAAAATGTTTAGCTTTGGATACACTTAAAATAAGAGTGGGCAATGGAGAAATGTGCATCTTGGCCACATTATAAGTGTGTCTAAAGCGAAGTTTGATCAATTTTTGTGCTTGGACGCAGTGCGAATAGTCACTTCAATTTATTAATGAATTAAATCAAACGTCTGCTGCACTGCGGGGTTCCACCCCAACAGTGTTTACTGCAGCAGCAATAGTTTGCCAAACTGCAGCCTTCTGGGCTCCCTTTATGCCACTCTTAAGGCTTCCAAATAAAATTATTTTGTTGGAAGTGGCTATATCTACGGCACCGTACACGGCCATTCGGGGCTATATTTACGGGGCGGTGCGCACTGACGTTTCTTCACTTATGTTGGCAGCTTCCAAGCTCAGCATGCTTAACTGTGCGGTCTACGGCCGAGTGTTTGTTTTTAATACAAACTCTCAGACCGCTTTTGCACAAGGTACGATTGTTCGGTACTGTGCCACAATGCGATTGTCCCCTCTCCCTCTGGTCAGCTTTCTCACTAGCAATATCGTACCATACGCGAGTACACATGCGAAAATTCCAATGCAGCGCGTTGCAGTATGAACCTAGGTAGTTTTAAATGGAAATATATACAGAAAGGAGTAGTTAACTAATGCGTAGAAAGAATTCCGTATCCAATCTCCGCTTTTTATCTGGCTTTTTATTCACCAGAATGATTTTAAAAGGCGCCAATATGTTTTGGGGGATTCTATAATTGAGAAGGGGCTTTAGAATATTAACATTGCGAATGCATGCTGCGCGTGCCCTAGCAACCCGGTGTGTCATCACTCAGTAACATGGATTACCACGTATAGCAGCACAAGAAATTAAACTCAAAATTTTCTTGACTGAATTTCAGTGGCTAAATCATCAAAATTCCTCCCTACAACTGTCAAACGCGAGTCTGTCATCTTGATTTGCCTGTAGATGCTGCCTCTGTGCATACCCACTCTGACTTGCTGTAAATATAGCCCTGAATCACCGTTTATGGTGCCATAAATATAGCCACTGCCTATTTTGTTTTTCTCCACCTTGGACGTGATAATTTATATTTCCTCCTCAGTGAAGTTCTTTCTTCTTTGCTATCTTTCGAGAGTCCATGTCGTAAAGTGGGCAGGACTATGCCTCCCAGAGCATGAATTTATAGGGGCGTGTCATGTAAATTACAATGGTTTCAGCCACCAGATTTATCAACGCCATGCAAGTTCTACACCAAAATCAGTGAAGTACACACTTTTAGTAAATCAGACGTGACACCTGGCAAACGCCGATATTTACACCAGAATCTATACCAGATCCTACGTAAGTTTGATAAATGAGGGCCATTGCATTTTTATTTTATTCACAATTGAGGATGCAAGTGCTAAAAGGGGGTGAAGTGCCATTTTGATGAAATTTGATTTAGTGCCATTTTTTAACACTAGATGTCTCTCTGCATCTTCCCTGTAAGTCTCATTGAGCTAGCAGCATGTCTACCTGGTTATTTTAGAAGGATTTCACTTGTGCCAGAAGGTAGTCAACTCCATGCCTGGACTTAGCCCCGTTGTTGCATTGAAAAACATTTAAATCCAAGATGGCGGCCTCCATGAAAAACGTGAAGTGTGCAACAAATGTCCAAATTTGGCCCATCTTGAGGAGGAGGAAAAGTAAGTATTTTGATTTTTCTGATGGTAAAGTCGTAAAATGAATAGTCTAAACCATTGTTGAAACATGATTTTAAAAAGGGCCCCTCTTTTTCAACCCTCTGAACTTGGCCCCCTTCTTGCATGTATCACAAATTTACACAGTATGTACACAGACCTCCAACACCCACAAAGATGGTGCATGAAAGAGATTTCTTTTTCAAGGTTTGGATTCTGAGTCTATCATAATATGCTTATATTGTGCATTTTATATTTCTGACACACCGACCCATTTCCTTATCAAGCTGTAGCCTGTGCCTACTGGGTAGATAGGCAGGCAGGTCTTTAACAAAGCCATAGCTACTGGGTGGACCAGAAAATGTCTCCTGAACAAGAAATCCATAAGTTTTGAAAAAACACTCAAATTAATCAGGATTTTGGCAAAATAAGCCTGAAAATCTATTCCTGTACACATATAGAACTTTGTGAAAGCAAGAAGGGGGTCAAGTCCAAAGTGGACTTGACCCCCTTCTTGAATAATCAATTAGAAAAAGTGCCCAAAAAGTATGAATTTTTATGATTTTTCACCAGAACTCATGCTCTTTATGCTTTGAATGGACAACTCTAATGAAAATGACCATGCATTGAGCAGTTTCCCCACATAGGTGAAAAAAAGTGTTTTTGCTCATTTTCTCAAAATGTCACTGATGGCACTTGACTCCCTTTTAGCACTAGCATCCTCAATTTACACTTTGTCCCAACTATTTCGGAATTGGGGTTGTATATCATTAAGTCCCCAGCAGTCAATACATAGTCGGAGTTCCCCATTCTTCCCAACAAAAAAGAATTCAGTGCCCACAGGAAAGGAAGAAGGACAAATGGCTGGGCAGTAGGGCAATAAATTTATCACAATAATTTTAAGTGCAATAATTATAACTCCTGCCATGGGGCTCGATGCATAGGTTACTGACACGAAAGCCCATCCGGGTAGGCTATTCCGAGAGTTAGGCCACTTTTAGAATGGTTTAAAAAGTCAATAGCCTAGTCGCAGGGCTGCCAACTTTCTACGCATTCTCACGCATTTTCAAGGCATATTCACCGAAGTCAACAATTGTTCAATCAGCGTGTATATTAATGAGATTCTTACGTGTAATTACAGTTCTTGTGCATGGCAGTTTCAGTTTCACTTGCGTAACGGTGGCTTTCACCACTAGTAACATGGAAAGCGATTATGACTCTGGACCTCTTGCGCCTTTTTTTTACTTGGGGATTGAAAGCAATGCATGTGTTTCATGATCGTTTCGATTGTTTAAGTGGAATAACACAATTTCAGATGTCTTTATGCAATTCTATTGCTTCCAATTCCTGAGTAAAGACAAGTGTGAGAATTTCAGAGTCATAATCGATTTCCATGTCACTAGTGGGGAAACGAACTGTAATGCACGTGAAACTGATAAACTTTCATGCGCAACGACTTCAATTCTGCAAGAGAATCTCTTGAATGCGCATTAATTGAATAATTGCTGACTACAGCACAGGCACGTGAATGCCACTAAGAGGCGTGACACTTGCACGAATGCGCGAGAGTTGGCAGCTCTGTAATCGAGAGGGCTGCGAGACATTTCATCTAATTTGTTCTATAGACTAGTAAAATTACCACTCTGAGACTTCCATTGTTAGACGTGTTGGTGGCATTTCCTGCATTGCATCGGCCTCCTCTTAAGATTCGGGGTCATATACATAAGGCAATATTTGTGAACTTTGTGTTGCCATTGCTTCGCTGAAGTCTTACTATGCTACCTGTAAAATCTGTCATCTTTCACTGTCTATGGTTGTAGCTAGCTAGGTTCTGGGCCAGTAGGACGTTGGGGCTGTTTACATATTGAATATTCACGAATGTAGCTGAACTATCCAATCAGCGCAAAGCTCACTTAAATTCCGGATATTCACGGGGAACTCACCCGTCTTCTCAGACTGCCTTTCAGTGACGCTAAAAAGGTAATCAAATAAGCAATCCAAGGCACTTTTCCCACAAATAATCGTATGAATACAATGGCAGGGCATTGGGGATTAACACAAAATGTCGGGACGTGTGGAATGAGCACTTTAAGATCTAATATTGGATAGTATTTCTAGTTATCAAAAGTTTGGACAGGAGCCAGTAAGCAGAGTCTGTTTTATTATAGCAGATGGTCCTGGAGGGAGCTGCAGGTTAAGCTCAAGCTTGTTACACTCACCTCCTTGACTGCCTATAAGAAAAGAACTCAGAAATCTTAACTGCCAAATGCACCTATTTAGTCTGTAATGACATGTTGGAAACAAATGCATTTTGCTCACTCTGTTTGCGTGTGTATTTTTTAGGACCCCTATTCATCGTCAGTTTTGTAATGTATTCTGTTTTTAATTTAATATTCCTGTTTTCCTTATTTTTTTAAACTGAGGTACCCTCTTGGCCCAGTCTCCCTCGTAAAAGAGACTGTCTCAATGGGACTTTCCTGGAAAAATAAAGAAAATAAGAAATGAATTTTTACAACTTTGCCAACAGATGAGTAAGCTTATAATACATCACTTTGAAAACCTTCCCAAAATAAAAATTTGTAGGATATTGGGCATTCCAGCCTCTACAGTGTGTAATATTTTTACAGATAGGAATGAATCTGGCCAAATCTCAGTGTGTAACGGACAAGGCCAAGGACTGGACAACTTCTGAATACAAGCGATTTCTAATCCCCCTGACATCTTAGTGTTAGAAACGGTCTTGAGAATGTAATAGATGTAATGGAGTGCTGGACTGGCTAGCCTGCAGTCCTCATCAGTCAATGACTCAGAATCTATGACATATTGTATGACAGCTAGCACTTTGCACTTTAGTATTTTGGCACTTTAGCACTATGGCACTTTAATTAGCACTCCAGCACTTTATAATTCAGTGTGTATAATTACCAAGGTCCCCCAACTCCCCGCCCATTCTCTTCTGGACTGTATGATGTTTTTAGGTTGTCTATGGTTGATGTATGTTGCTTGTCTTTTAATACGCTCTGTGTATTTTTATTCCTATTACGGATGTTTGTTTTGCTTTGTTTTATGTGTTAACACCAACCTGCAAATGGGACTGGGGATGGAAATTTGCCACCTGGCTATAATCCCATGTATTTACATGTAAATGTTCATTATTGCATATTGTCCCATTTAAAAAAAAAAAAAAAAAAATCTCAAATTTCACATGGTGATGCACAATATAAGGCAACAAAGGTCCTATATGATTGTGCACACAGCTGAACATAATGGAGGAACGGGGGGGAATCCGCTTGCAAGATGTGACCAACTGGTGTCTTCAGTGTCCAAAAGCTTAATGAGTGTGGTTAGAAGACATGGCGATATTAACACTTTGCTGAACAGTCCACTGAACCAATTGTTTTTTTTTTTTTTTTTTTTTGATTCTGTTGAAGTCATCGCATCTCTTTATTTTCAATAAACAATTAAATTCACGTGCAAAATTCACCCATGATGTGCCATCTTTTTCCAGAATTTATGGAAGTACTTCGAAGGTTTAATCTGTGAAGACCTACATATGTCTTGAAATTAGGTTTACCTGCTCCACGGTATTTGATAATTGTTCCAACAGCGTCGATGTCAGTATCCCAAAGAGTAAATATGTCCTGTAATTTTCCGTCGAAATGACAACACATTGTTTCTTGAGTATATAAATTCCTCTGTTCTTTAAATTGAGCGTCACCTAAACAATGATACAAACAGTAGAAAAAGGCAAAATCAAAGCACAGTTCTCTTTTGCGTTCAGGATATCATCCAAGTAAATATCCACGGACATTTTTAAGACAAGAATTTAGCTTACATTAGTTTACAGCAAGACTGACCTAAGTGTCAAACTGAGTCAAACGTGGCAACCTAACGAGTACAAAAATGAATAAGTCTTCATGTAAGCAGTTCAATTTGCAATCATAGCATTTTGGTAGACGAAGTACAAGACACATGCTTCGACACTGGTTCGTAGGATTTTAAGTAAAACGGCAGGCAAACTGTAAGAAAGACAATGTTAAAAACCTTTTCAGAGAGTACACTTACTTCCTCATATGCAGTTAAAACCCCTGCTGATGTGACAATAAAGATCAGCATCTTGACATCCTTTTCAAAAAAGTCCATGAGGACTTTCTGGTTTTCCTCCACGGATACATATTTCTCCCATCTATCAGGTTTTAGTTTGAGAAATAGGCAAAGCTTATTTCCAATAAACTGCACTCTTTCGTCTTCAGCAAAGCAAAAAGTTTCCTCCTCTTCGTCAGACATTTTTCTCCGAATAGTTCATTAACGTAAGTTCTTGGTACGCAAAGGCGATGCCAACTCAGCGACCGAAATCTGTACCAAATCCATCATACATAAACATTACATTTGGAAGCATGAAAATTTTCTCTCGACTCCAACATTCATATTACTTAGGAAATACTAAAATATTTCTGCTTTCCGATTTGAAACTACGGACTATGGTGCTTTGAACAAGTTGGATCTATTAAAAGCACTGATCCCTTGCACGTTAGGGGGCGGAGTAGCGTCTTGTTTCCTTGGTGACGAGTGTAACGATTTGGTATTATCTCATCCAGAAAGAAAAAGGTATGCACCATGCGGTAACCTCAAAGGTTCGCGGTATAACCGTGCGACTCCCATTTCCATTTATCTCGTGCCTTTCTTCTCACGAGGTAATCGCGAACGCAAATTAAGTGTTCCGTGATACTGATTTCAAAAGTTTTACTGCCGACAGATGTGTTCTTTGTTTAAATTACCGACAACACGAATTGCCCTTACGAACATAAAAATGCTCCTATAATGTGCATGCATAAAATGAAATGTCAACTAATGAAGCCCTTGCCAGTAACCCGCAGGAAGGGAAGACGACGTTCGTATGCTCTTTACTGAACATTCAAGGACAGATGTGCTTATCACTTTAAGCAATCGAATTCAACTGAGTTCTTAAACAAATCGTTTAAAAAATCATTTGATATAATCATGAAACACATAATCGATCTTCAAAAAGTTTACGTCACACAAATTTCATCTCAGAGGTACCCCAATTCCCAAATTGACCTGATTCTCAGTTCTCAGAGTGAATCCGGTGGACCGTGGACAATGCTCCCTGATAATCGGGCACTGACGTGTAACAAATCACATTGTAGTCATGGGAATTTGCATGAACTGTGCACATGAAAATGCGGATGGCGCTGATTTTGGGATTTTAATCATACCACGTCCCGTCTCCCCCCCAAAAAAAAAAAAACACACACACACACACACACATCCTTGTACTTATACCTTTGTGAGGACATTATATTGACTTCCATTCATTCTTCCTGTGTCTCTACAGCCTTTCCTTAATCTTAACAATAAGCAATGTATGCCTAACCAAAACCCTTACCCTAACCTTAACCTATCCCTAATTCTAACGTTACCCCTAACCTTAACTAATAAGTCACAATTAGCCTTTGTAGTTGTGAGGACTGGCCAAAATGTCCTCACTTCCCAAAAAAGACGTCACTTTGTTGATTAAAAAGTCATTCCGGTCCTCAGTACGTAGTAAGTACAAGAAACACACACACACACACACACACACACACACACTTCCTGTCGGTGAACATATAATAGATGCCGGGCACAAGAACAAGTACAGCTTGAACAAACACACCAACAGGGGAATACAAAAGAAATACATGATTCACATTGCCACTCGTTTATTCAGACAACCTCTTTATTACTCTTTCAATTCACAAAACACATTTGTACAAATTTGTTGGTTTAAAAATGTCAATAAACTGCAGTCTTTGAGACCTGCCTGGAAAAAAATACATTATTAAACATCATGGTGACACAAAGAAATGTTTTATAAAAAAGATTTACAAATGAGATGCCACTAGAAAATATTAAACAAAATCTGTCACACAAAATGTTAGCAATTTTTTCAATTGTTTGGTATCATTTTTTCTAAATTATAAACATTTCCAACATTGGGAAAACTCTGACAAAATGATAAGCATTGATTGCAAATACAAAATCACAATGTTTGAAATCATGAAAAAAAAGATATATATAAATGAGCAAAAGAGAAACACGCCGCACATGACCTCCTAAACTCATAGCTCACAAAACACTATAGCTTCTTTAATTTGCAAAGGCCTAAAAATAAGGAAATAAATAATAAGTGTCATACACAGGTTTACTGCAGGCAGAATATAAACAGAACTGAAGAAGTATACCAAACACCTGGAACAACACTAGGACAATACTTCATAACATTAAAATTGTTAAATTAATTGTTCTACAACAAAGCAAGTGCTATTAATATTGCAACAATAAAATGAATGAAAGGGGGAAAAAAACTTTTTAAAAAAAGTTTACTCCAATGTACAGTACAATATTGCACTCCTGTGTCATTGGCCATCCATGGATGTGGCTTAGCTGCAGTATCTTTAAGAAACAAGCACTAATCCACAGCTGCGTTCAAATAGTCTTTTTTGCTTAAGAAAGTTTAAAACTCCTAGAAAATGAATCAGAAGTATTTATGTGGCAGCCATAATAAGTGTGTTCAAATTCTCTAAATGTTAAGGAAAGTAGCTTTAATGCTTCCTAACTTATCTCCTTTAGCATAAGGTGCACTGAACCATCCTTTGTGCAAAGAAAGGAGATAATCCCATCCCACAATTCCATGCGGCAGCAATATTTAAAGCGACAACCGTCCATCCGGCCAATTGTGAAAACAAACGAACATGACGGGTAAGAGATGCATTATCTTGTCGCTAGACTGAGTGCATTTGGATTCTCTTGGCAGCGAGGTTGGCTTCCTAAGCCGTAATGAATACCCCTTCTCACCTTTCCTTAACCTCATAACACTTCCCATAGAGCTTAAAGAAAAGTGGTTAAGACTTAGACAACAGGACGTAATTTTTTTACTATTTGAACGCAGCCCGCGTCTCTTAGAAGACACAGTCGTGGGCTTGGGAAGCCACCTCAGAACAATTAGCAATAAGAAGGCCCCTTCAGCAAGTTTGAGAGCCATGATTGAACCTGTTTCAGCAGTATATATTAAGGCATTGTAGTACACATCAAGTCAAAAATTAGCACAACATGAATGCAAATAAAATGTACATATATATGTATGTGTATTCACATTTTCATATGTAGCTTTAGACATAATCGCATTTTACTTAGCTCTTTGAGACAAAAAGAGAACTAACTTTCATTCAACAAAAATTAATTCAATATGTAAACACGTGTCAGAGAAGATTGTCTTAATAGTCTCATTTTCTCTTAATAAATCAAGTAGAAAGTTATTTTTAATTAAATCATTTGTAAATCAGAGATTCTGGAAATGTAAGCATTATAATTAACTTTAATTTCATATGTGCTTCTAGTCATTTTAAATGAGGACATTTCCTAAAACAGGAAACATTATTACTGAATCAACTCTCATTAAAAGAGATTTAAATATATTTTGCATTCATTTAAAGCTGCATACTCATAATTTCTCAGAAAGACAAAAGCATAAATTCAATTCAACCGTAACCATCATGTTATTTCTCCCTAATTGGTAAATCAGTGGTTCTGGCTGATAAACAGGCAGGTGATTTTTCTTTAAAAAAGTGCTTTTGATGTTAAGCGGAGTCACCTACCATCTTTATCCACATTATGCCAAACAGAGTTTTGAAATTCCACAATGATTCCCCATTTCATGTTGTGCTTATTGCACTATCTGGCCAACAATTGCATAAAAGTAGGTGACAAATGAGAGACTGAGGTAAATGGGAGAACTTAGCAAATTAAGAGCTGACTAGGTTAACACAATTGTTGAAACTTTCCTTAATTAATTAGTGAGTCTTTACTTAAAATCCATCGACTTACAGATTTGCCTCATCATTTACTCACAATGCAAATTAATGCCTCTGCTTTCTCATTGAATTTTTCCATATATTCCAGATGATTAGGTACAGTGGGCAGGTGTCCACACTTTCAACAATCAGGAGGTAACTGACTGACCTCAGTCCTTAATTTGATCAGTTATAATTTACCCCTTTTTATATTATATTATACACTCAATAACACATATTGTTTGCAATATAAAACAATAAGCATTAAATGCCCCCAGAATATTTATTTCTCATGGCACACGGTTATGTCGGACAGAATGTGATTTAACATTTTACGTAATTCCATAATAAAAGCTCAGTTTAGAAAATTAACAGCTTAAAAGTTCTGGGATTGCCACTGTGATTGGAACAAAAACAAAGACACAGGGGTCCCCGAGGACTGAGTTTGAGAACCACTGTTCCATATAACAAGGTTAGCAATATCTGTCATTGCCTACATTAATAACCATTGATTTCAGACCACTCAGCACGTTTCAGAATATATGAAGAAAAACATAGAAAATGTGTACCCTTACTGCTCAAAGTTTGTGACAAATTACAATGCAGTTAAACTGAAAATAGGCCTGAGTGTTTGGATAAATTTTCATTATTTTAGGTGAGAGAAAAATCATAGATTCTGCCCCTTAGGGTAAAATTTATAACATAAATGCCCATACCTTGGTCTAAATTGTAAAATATATTTTTTGTACCTCAATATATGTCTATTCTCTGTACTTATGTGTAAAATTATTCTGCCCTCCAGGTATGCTGAACTATTTCAGTATAGTAATCTTCCATACCAGATCCGATCAATGTGAGCAATTGATATCTTCACAGCACTAGCTGTCCCGTGGGCCTAAAACTGAAATGTTTTTCAATTGAACTCAAAGAAAAGAAAATCACTGTGCATAGAAATAGACTGACCATTTCCTACATAAATATTGTGTCTGGTGACATTACCCTTTGTCATCAAGCCTTCTCTTTGTGCTTATAAGTTGAAAAAAAAAAAATACTTTTTTTGCAATTTCATAAATAGCTCTAACAAGCTCAGTACATTTCAGAACCCTTTACTCATAATTGATAATAATAATTTTGGAGTGCAGGTACATCTGTTAGTTCAGGTTCAGTTCATTTTGTATAAATAGAGGAATGGGAACATTATGTGCAAATTCAATTTCTATCCTCAGTTGGACATTGGTGGTCTTCTAGAATTCCTCCTCCATGTTATTTGAAGTGACTGGAGTGGCTGGGTTGGAATCTTGAGAGAGAGATGCCACAGTAACAATCCTGGGTGACCCAAGCACCTCGTTTACAGTGGCCTCCATGTCTTCAGTGGTGACTATAGCCAGAGCTGCACCACCTTTTTTGTTCTGGTGTGTTTTAATGTGCTTGGAGAGATGGTCACTCCTCATAAACCTCTTAGAGCATTCTGGACATTCAAACCTTTTCTCACCTGTTATTAAGAAGAAAACAGACATAGTGCTTCCATCAAAACTCCACATACTGAGTGTCATATCCTCTGGATTTTGAGGGCTTGTATTCCTCATGTGATATGGTTCCCTGGTCAGCTCCAAAGAAATGAAACATCGATATTCGGCTTTTATGTTTTCATTGACATGAAGAAGTATCTTCCCCTTCCAGAATTTTTATATGTTTGCATTTTGTTACACATATTTCCATATATTCAAACAAAATTTAGTATCAGGCAAAGACAACCTGAATAAAAATTTAACATAGTTTTATAAATAATCGTTTCATTTATTGAAGGAAAAAATTATCCAACTCCGACTGGCTCAATGGGGAAAAGTAATCAACCCCTAAGTTCCTCAGGCAAACAATCAGCAAAACTTACTTGATAAATGGGTTAAATTAGACATTACACACCAAGGCCTGATGACTGCCCAGCTGAACGTAAGCATCACTTGAATAGGACTTTTCTGGCACAGAGAATAAGGCTGAAAGGTCTAAACAAGCTGCACAGTATGTGGTGATCAAAGAAATTTTGTACGAGATGAGAAAGTTATTGGAAAACATGTTTTGAAAGGGTGAGAAAGCCATTTCTAAGGCTTGTGCTATCACTCAGGGAATTCCAGTATCATTCACTTTCCACATGCTCCCTCTGACAACATGACCGAATAACCAAGAATGATATTTCAGCAAGTATATAAATTTTTAGTTGCAGCATTGGAATATCAGGTGAACCATCAATAAGTGATTGTGGACAACAAGTTATTACTTATCTGGAATTGAATCTGATAAAATAAAAAAAAATAAAAAAAAACATAGGCATCATTGCCCCACAGGATATACTATTAGGTAAGCCCTTTCTACATTTAATCAGCAGCTTTAATAACAATTGTAGATATCAGCCATTGCTTTTTGACTTTTTTGAATTCCAAGTCAGCACATCCATGATGTAATTTTAACCAGTGGCAATTCCAATTAAAGATAGCCATAACTCAGCTCTCACTAGTCAAAATGTTAATTCTTGATGTCAACAATTCATTTCCTACTAATGGAAATGCTCATAGTAGATATTTGTATCTTAATCACAGCTAGTCAACTTTTACCACTTCCTTCTATTCAAACTCAATTATGGAAATCTATAATTCAATTTTGATGTGTTATAAATTAACTTGACACCATAAAGTAATTTTGACTAGTTGCCATTCAATTAACAGTACATAAAATGGGCCATTCCATGCCAAGTGATTAAATGGCTCTCAGGTGACCAGCTCAGATTTTGCTTAAAGTCTGTCAAAATGAACCTTGGGGTGTATAATGAATACCTGAAAATTTTCAGGGTCCAACTTTTGGATTTTATGGCCCTTTAAATTTTGAGTGCCTTGCCCACTTTTTAGAATGCGAATGCCCAAAGTGGTTTTGGGAGGTCAATACCTCCACAATGGAGAGTCCCAGAAGGCTGAAAATTGGTAGTCTAACCAATTCTGGCCCAGTCTTTCAGAATCTGTGTTTAGATTTACATTATCTTGCACCATTTAGCAGTTGTGGGTTCCCAAAGCAGGAACTTTTGCAAGAGGATCCTAGGGCCTTGGGGCTTTGGAGAGACCCCGAGACTACAGTACATATTGTGTAATAACATCACTTTATTTGTAGGGATATCAATTATGGGAACAGATCTATGAGTAAAAGGCTTATGAACCACCCCAGATAGTGTGTTCATGGATTGGTGGGGGTCTTAAAAGGGTCCGCAATTTAAAATTGCCAAAAATGGCCCCTCTAACAAGGTCCGATAACCCATGTGGGACAGCATCCAGCCTAACCTACTTTTTCCCCCTGTTTCATCTGTTTATAAGCTACATTATTTCAAGTTTTCAGCTCTGGTTCTCTCCTCCTTCCCTTCTTTTTTCCAGGTCAAAGTTTGCTGTTCAGGGGGTAAATGGTATAGTCCAATGTGCATGTAATGTACATAAAATGTTCACAAAACCTATATATGTACGCCCACTCAAAGCATTACAAATTCTGTGTTAAGATTAAACCTCAAACAAATTTCATAATTTAGTCAACCAACGAATGCACGAGTGAACTCAATGATCAGTACAAAAGTAACATTAATGGATGATATACCATTGTTCGCTTGTACTGTAATAACCACTAGCCAGCAAGCTAGCTTGCTTATTAGGCCACAGTTTGCTTGTACTATAAAAACCGCAACCTAGCCAGCTAACCAATGCAAAATACTACATATAATTCCGTGAAGCTTGTATTTCAAAGTGATAAAAGCTGGCTAACATGCAAGATATCTGGAATTAGTTAAAGTAAAATAACTGGTCAGTATAACCAGCCAGTTCAACATTAGCTCAACCACAACACCAACAGACTTTTACGACCATAGTTACTAAATTGTGGACTTCTGGGTAATTAACGTCACTTTGTATGTCACATCACCGTGAAATACAGCTGGCTTTTCTCCTCTGAACATGTAGTGACCTTAATTAAATTCTGTCATTCGCAAACATCTGAACTGTACTGACAACAGGTAAACACTAAGTTAGTAAGGTCGGTCAAAAAAAAAAAAAAAAACACCGCAAACTGCTGCATGCCAATATACATCCACATGGCACAAATGACTGACCCTGTTTTGGCATGTCATGCAAACACTAGCATGCGCACCCAGACCACACGTCTGGTGGATGTACACAATCTGCACTTGGGTGCCGACGACTGGTGTTACTAGGGCAATATACTTTCTTTAACATACTGGACACGGTCAATGTGAGGCAAGAAAGAGGAGAGGAACTGAAACAGGGCAGCAAGGGTGAACTGTGAGCAATCTTTAAAATATGAACTTTTTAAAATTTTTGTCAGCGCTTACTGGTTTGACTGCTGATCTTTGGATTTGGCGCCGGGCTTTTCATTGTAAATTGCCAGATCATACAATAAATAAAGAGCATTTCCAAGGAAAGCCTGCGAGGAACAAAATTTTCAAGTCCTTCTTTCAGTGTCAGACATTAAATTTCCCCAGCATCCATCAAATATATCGCAAGTTCTTGTTCTTTGCAGAAAAAACACTCTTTGTCAAACTTTAGAGGCACACAGTTTCCACACCGGCAACACACAGAGCACTCAGCAAATGCCCTCTTGCCCGTTCAAGTCGGCATTTTCAACTTCCTCGTCCGATGATTCAGAACTTTAATTGCTGCTATGCAATGATTCCGAAGCAGATGATCTCTCCTGCTCAAACATATACCCATACTGCTTGGGATTTTCATGAAAATTACATAACCATTCCATTTTATGAGGGCTGTGCAAAATTGCGATGCATAAACACTGGCTACACTGCAAACAAGTTTATCAACTACATGATTACACATCCGCCTGAACATGGCGCAGCTGTTTTGTGGCGAAGTTGATTTTTCAATGCCAAATATTGCACGCAGACTTGTTTTTTGTGAAGCTTTGTGTGAACTGACACGTGATAATGCTTAATTTTTATCATATCACCATAATGTCGAGCTTATTGAAATGCACTGTAGGGACCCTTTAAAATTATAATGATAAACACATCATCCACACCTACTAAAAATTCATCTAATGTGATAAGCAAAAGCAGCTTAACATGATAAAATGTAATAGGGCAGATCCATTATGCAGTAAGGTAACGCACACAAGTTAATATAATGCCTCATGTAAACTTACTGCTGAAACTTTGTGACTTACAAAAGCTTATTGCAGACCAATTGATCAGCTTTTACGGAATGCTGTGTAAGATGGCAACAAATTGTGTAAACTTGTGGATGGAACTGGGTGCGCAAGAAGTTTTCAAGCATGCTAGAAAAAATGTAAGCCAAGTGTGTAGCTTCTCATTTTCTAAACAAGAGTGCTCGTACAGCACAATAGCCCCCGCCGGGCTTGGTAATAATGAGCAAATCTAACACAGCATCTTAGGATTCCTCTTTCAGTCACTGGCCAATAATAATACATTAAATACTAGGAACCTGTCTGAAAAAGTTGCATAATAAATATCATAAGTGAATAGCATTGGCATGGCATTGCTTGTAAACTAATTTAATCTGATCAAAAATATAATGTAGACATTATTATGAATCCAACTTTAAAAATGTGATATGCACATAACCAATATATGCTCATTTTTGTACAGTTTCATTAAAATCCCTCAAAAAATGTGGGAGTAGTTGATTTCAGAACATAAGTACCCTCCAAGGATATACAATAAGTCACCATTTAACGTCAAGGGCAGTAAAACTCTGTTAAATATTAGTTTGGCGCAACGAAAACGCGATATGACAATGACACAACAAATCTGCACAGTAATCAAAGCTAAAGGGGTTTCAACTAAATGTTTCAGTGAGCAACAATTCTTTTGGACATATGACATATTGTTAATATAAAGACCAGCATCGTGCTGGGCACAACGGGTTTATGGAGTTTGAAGGCTCTGAAAGATGTCACAGCGCCAATATGAAGTCATAAAGCTGAAGGGTTGTTAACCTAGCATGCTAATACTGAACATACGTATGAAACCCTGCAGACATCACACCAGAAAAAGGGCTAAATTAGCATGTACACCCCGGTGTCGTAGTTATATAACTGCCGATCAGAGCCAGAGCTGATAAATATCCGTGACTACGGCAGTCATTTGACCCCGATGCGGATTGTGAAGTTACGGACTTGGAATATGAAGACAAAACTCGATTATTAATGGGTGTTAGCGGGTTGTTTAGCCGGTGTAAAAGGGGCTTCATATTCGAAGGTTTGCTAGCTAGGTTTCACAGCTAGCCATGCAACATGACTGCGCCTGAAATTCAGCACGCAAGCTGTGCCAAGTTAACAAAATCTAACAGCTACAGTTATGGTATCTCTTGTATAACGTTACACAAGTCAAAAAACCGGTAAATATGTGGTAAACGATTGATATTGACGTGTTTGGCAGTCTTGTGGCGGCATCCATGACAGTACAAAGAAAGGAGTTCGGCATCGGCGATCGATTGCTCTTCCTTTGACCAGGTCCTGAATAAGTGGCACAACTCGTCATCAAGGTCCCGGATGTGTGGCAGTGCAATTTTGAATCTGAATTAGAAGTTTTGAATTTGAAGCAAAATTTTGAATCTGAATTAAAAGTTTTGAAGTCAAATTCAAATTGTGCAATTCAGATTCAAATAGTGCACTTCAAATTCAAACTGAGCAATTCAAATTCAAATATCAATAATTCAAATTTGATTTCTAGTGGCACATCTTTCTGCCCAGAAGGAACTACATGATACCATCATGTCAACATGGACCAGAATTTACTGGGCACGTTTCCAATATCTTGTGAAATCCATGCTACAAAGAATAGAGGCTGTTCTGAGAGCAAAGGGAGGCTCTACGCAGTATTAAAATGGTGTTCCAAATCGCATTAATGTAATTCTAAAACTCTATTTTGCCATCTACACTTGAGTGTCCTGGTTTTTCTCACCTGTATGTGTCCGCCGATGTCGTTGCAGCTCGTCACTCCTTGTGAACCTCTTTCCACAGAAGATCCAGTTGCACACAAACGGTCGTTCACCTGTATGCCAGCGCAAGTGTGCCCGCAAGTGAGAGGTCTTCCCGTAAACCTTCCCACAGCCCTCGATATGACAGATGTGCTGCTTCTTTTTCCCAGGCTCACTGCTGTTCCTAGCAGAGATCAACTAATTAGCACCAGAGGAAAATGCATGCGTGCACATTGCCCTCCACTAATATTGGCACCCTTATAAAATATTAGCCAGAGAAGCTTTGAAAAAATGGGTTTGCTCACAGTCATCCGAATCTTTCATTCAAAATATTGACAACTAGAATATAAGCCAACCACTCGAGTTGCAATTTACATCAGGTCTGTCCAGACACATATGGTATGTACTGAAGACAGATGAAATTTAATAAAAGGTATTAAGTATATTTTTTGCAAAAGGGAAGTTATATCTACATTGACATGTATGATTCCACAATTATTATAAAGATTATTTCTAGTTTTACATTTGGCCGCGCTGCGTGCGAATGGGTTAACAATTTACATGTCACATTCCATACGCTTAAACAAAATGTTTTCCACCTTCACTGTAGGCTATTTAGATGCTCAACAGTAAACAAAATCAAGAGCCATCAATTACTTTATTTTAAATGAATCTTGTTGAATTATCAAATAAAAAATGCTACAAATTGCAGCACAGATTCGCTTGAACGTCTTTGCCAAATCTTTGGTGCATTTGACTATTGCATGCAATGCAAAAATAATTTCTCTCTCACATTCGGGACATTCTTTGAAAATTGAACCAAAATGTCACATATGTGATCAGATGTCATCACATAAAAAAATACTTTAAAAATTAATGTAAGATATCAAATTTATTTCTCGCTATTTTCCATACTATGATAAATATCTGTAGAAAATATGAACACTCTAGATTTGTCCACTTCACAGAGTTTTTGAAGTCAAACAGAGTTATGAAAAACCTGCTTTTGAGTGAAGTCACACACGTGATCAGTCGTATTTCATCTCTGACCTTAAGTCGTTAAAGTTAATCTAACAAATAAAATTTTTACTTGATAGACTTGGGTAAGCAGTACTCCTATAAAAGGTCCACTATAATGAACCTCCTATGCCTTTGTAATTGGAGGAGATTTTTTTCCTTCTATTTGTTACATTTTTGGTCACACACGTGACTAAGAATGGCCCATTAACATTCAATATGCTTCACAAAATGTTTTCCACTCCCTGTATGTTTTTAAACGCTTAAACATAACACGTTGCTGAATACCCCTCAGCCCAGACAAGATTTCCTGCCTCAAGGTCACAGCGCTAAGGTCAAAGGTCAAATCCAGCAAAAAAGCTAACATTGCACATCTATGTGTCACAGTGAGTTACCGTACCAAATTTGGTGAAGCTGCGATCAGTAGTTGCTGAGTACTGACCCATACAAGATTTCCCGCCTCAAGGTCACAGCGCAAAGGTCAAAGGTGAAATCCAGCAAAAAACATGAGATTGCACATATATGTGTCACAGTGAGTTACCATACCAAATTTGGTGAAACTGCGATAATTAGTTGCCGAGTACTGACCCGGACAAGATTTCCAGGGTCATGGTCACAGAGCTAAGGTCAAAGGTGAAATCCTGCAAAAAACCTGATGTTGCAAATCTATGGGTCATAGTGAGTTACCATACCAAATTTGGTGAAGCTGCGAGAATTAGTTGCCGAGTACTGACCCGGACAAGATTTCTAGGGTCAAGGTCACAGAGCTAAGGTCAAAGGTCAAATCCAGCAAAAAACCTGGCATTGCACATCTATGGGTCATAGTGAGTTACCATACCAAATTTGGTGAAGCTGCGATGATTAGTTGCCGAGTACTGACCCGGACAAGATTTCCAGGGTCAAGGTCACAGCCCTAAGGTCAAAGGTCAAATCCAGCAAAAAACCCTGACTTTGCACATGTATGGGTCATAGTGAGTTACCATACCAAATTTGGTGAAGCTGCAAGAATTAGTTGCCAAGTACTGACCCGGAAAAGATTTCCAGGGTCAAGGTCACAGAGCTAAGGTCAAAGGTCAAATACAGCCAAAAACCTGACGTTACACATTTATGGGTCATAGTGAGTTACCATACCAAATTTGGTGAAGCTGCGATCATTAGTTGCTGAGTCCTGGCCCGAAAAATGTCACCCGGACAAGATTTCCAGGGTCAAGGTCACAGCGCTAAGGTCAAATCCAGCAAAAAACCTAACGTTGCACATATATGGGTCATAGTGAGTTACCATACCAAATTTGGTGAAGCTGCAATAATTGGTTGCCCAGTACTGACCCGGACAAGATTTCCAGGGTCAAGGTCACAGCGCTAAGGTCAAAGGTCAAATCCAGCAAAAAACCTGACACTGCACATCTATGGGTCATAGCGAGTTACCAGACCAAATTTGGTGAAGCTGCGATTATTAGTTGCTGAGTACTGGCCCGGACAAAATCATGGACGGACGACAGACGACGGACGACGGACGACAGACAGACACACAGGTGACGACAATACCACTCCGGGCCGAAGTCGGCCGAGGTGTAAAAACCAGGGCCAGCTGAAAATGATTTTATTTTTAAGAAATCTTAATAATAATACAAAAAAATTCTACGATGAGAGGTGGAATTCAGAGGTCGGCTATTTATTCAGATCATGGACATTTTTTTTCAATCTAACACGCTAGCCTGGTTAGGTCTGTCCGCTTCTCATCATCTCTTCCGAATCATTATAGGCCACAACTGGCTTGATTGCAAGTTAAGGAAAGTACATGGGAATTGATTTCAGGTAAGCTGATTATGCCAAGGCAATGGAGGCTGTCCAACCTTGCCGGTAATTAGCGGACTTCAAATCATAGTTTTCGTCCCGGAAGCATTTCAAATGGCCTCTGCTGTTCGTTCAACACTGCATTAGGTATGTGTCATTGAAAAGGTAATAAGCAAGCTCGTCTGTCTGCCTCATAGTGGCAGTTACTTTTATTGCGCTTAAAATAATGGTGATTCGGTTAATTGCCCAGCCCTATGTCAAACAACTTACGATTGGTTCATATAGGGTAATCCTGTTAAAGACTGATGAATCAACCAATCAGAAGGCACGCTATATGGACTATCAAACGAAGAACTTTGCCAAAATAAAGACTAATACCTATAGCAGTCCCAGTACCCTGAGCAGCCTGAAAATGCTCTGGTATGCAGCCTACAAACTACCTGCAGTATGAGGCTGGGGCTATCTCTGTGGTAGGCTGCCCACAGTCTACTGATAGTATGAAGAGTGTTAATTAAGAGATTAAGTCCAAGCCCTTTGAACCATGGGCCACACTTAGCCCCCATATAACCCGCTGTTAAACATGCGAAGTGAATTTGGACACGCCCTAAATGCAGTTGCGCCACGCGCTTCAGACCTTTCGCTTTGATTGTTAAAATACGGCCCAATGTGCGTCTGTGTATATGTGTATGTTGGGGGGCAGTGACATCACCATCCATCGTATGGAAAAGTCTTCAGTACAAAGCAAATTTGTGGGCTATTACTGAAAAGTTGCAAGTCTTGGTAAGTTTAATGGAGGATTGAGTAACAAAATATGAAAATAAAGAGGGGGGGCAGGTTACATAAACATCAACATTCACTGCTTAGGACAGTCTAAAGCTGCGTGGAAAGTTTCAAGACTATCGTTCAAATGGTGGGACTATGAGGATATTTGGAAGTGAATGGAAGTCTACAAAGCTGAAAAAGAAGAGATGAAAAGGAGGAATGGAAGTGGAAGATCATCAAGGAAACTTGAGCATGCAGTGCGCACACCAAGTTTGATGCTTCAAGCAGTGAAAATGTATGACTATGAGTAATGTAAACAGAAGCCCCATTATAAGTTTATATATCCCGGGAATGGGATACACGTGACATCACCATGACCTTTGGCCACCAAAGTCTAATCAGTTCATCTTTGAGACCATGTGAATATTTGTGCCAAATCTCAAGAAATTCTCTTCATTAATCATGAAGGTATCGCATGCACAAGATTTGGATGGATGGATGTATGGACAGATGGCCTGGTTGAGAGCCTGAAAACATAATGCCTTCGGCCACAGCTATCTCTGGCACGGAGGCATAAAAATCTAACCTAGAATTTTAAGAAAATAAGGACATTTTTAGATAAATTATTTTTCCTCATGGCACCCCTGAAAAACCTTATTATTAAAATCAAACTGAAGTGTATTCCCATTCATAAATAACGATTTTTAAGTTTGGCATGATGATTAGGAAAACTTAAAAAGTCAACCATGACCTCCCGTTCCGCTGAAGTACAAATATGAGGAGACAGACATGCTAATTCCCTTTAGTCATCCATTACTAAGGTTGAGACAAAAAGAAGACTGCACTATGTGACAGAAAAATGTTTAGCTTCACCAGGGCTTCTCGTAGATCTTTATCTCCAAGGGTATTTTTCAAGGCAGAGTTTTTCCAAGAGGTGAAGACATTTAAAGCCGTATTTTATGAAGGGTGAACCATTAAGACGGCGAGTTAAGGATCTGAACATTGCTGCAGTCATAGTTTTAAGGAAAAAAAAAATAGAATCCCACACCAGGAACCTCAGGAACTGTGATAGACTTGTAGTGTAACACAGTTTCAACTCTACATTGTTATCAGCTGTCCCTTCAAAACTGGCATCTGGCCAGATAAGTGACAACAACAGGGTGAAAAAATAAAAAAAGGGTGACAAGTCAGTCAGATGCCTTAAATTCTGATTACCAAAGTTAGACATCTGAACTAAAATTAAATTCAGAAAATTCATTTTATCCATTTCATGATTTAGTAATTTTAAAAGCAAAAAACGAAGCTTTTATTTAAAAAATAAATAAATAAAAAAGGAATCTGGATGAATTTAACAGATCTTATAGAGCTCTAAAAAGTAAACTTCAAGGATCACAATTGTGGAATTGCAGATGTTAAAGGAAAAGTAAACATATGGTAAACCTACATTGCCAAATAAAGTACATAATCCCAGCTGTCCAAAATGATAAGTCATTATTTTTTTGATTGTTTTTACATCGTGTAATCTGCTTTCAAACATCACATAATCCTAGAGATTTCAGAATCTGCCATTGCCGCCATAGAAAATAATCGACCAATCAAACAAGAGGAAATATTCTGCCCACATCAGTGCGTGACGTCACCAGGGCTGATCATGTCTTTCGAGTGTAAGGAGTCAAAGTGTAAGCATTGGAAGTTGGGTCGATGAATAAGAGCAGTGACCTGCCGTCGGAGGCAAGTTAGATGAGGCAGAATCCTCACCGTTAAACAAATGATAACTCCCTATTACTTCGCTTGATTAACAATTGATTAACTAATTTACAAGACTATAAACGGCAGAATGGTGCACAAATTTCATCCACGATATTATTGCTCAGTGCATCGAACTTAAAATGCTCACGAGACAGCAAATGTGTTCACACTCGCTTACAGAAAGCTAACGCAATGCCATTAACAAATTATTAAAATCTTTATTATGCCGCGTTCAATGCATGGGCAGTTTGTTTACGATAATGTTTTCCCCCTTAAATATGCGCTTTCTAATGCCATTCAAAAAAAAAAAAAAAATTATGGGGAATTTAATCCGATAAACGGGAATATAGCCTAATCCTACAAACAAAAAGTCAGAATGATACACGGAATTACCGAGAGAGTTAAGACTTTTTCTAATTAATTATTAAGATTTCCTTCCTTGCAGTCTCGAATCAAACCGTAAACAAAAATGAATCTTTTTGTCACTATCACCTCTTAATCATTACAGGCTACATATAACCTAGGCTAGGTCTTAATTGTTTGTTTAAAAAAAAGTTAAAATTTATTGATCGTCAATCAGGCAAAGTACGTGGAAAAAGGCTGCATGGCTGTTGGGTGTTCCAACGAAACAAGCGATCCAAACCTGACTGATGTGAGCTACCAGCCCGAGTGACGTAGGCATTCTCTCGTTGCTGAACGAACATGGTGGCTTGCTTGTGCGGTCTTATACCCGACATTTACATGCAGATTACACGGTGTAAAAAAAAAAAAAAAATAGCTTATCGTTTTGGATAGCAGAGATTATGTACTTTATTTGGCAATGTAGGTTTACCATATGTTTACTTTTCCTTTAATTATGCCTCCAAAATGATCCAACCGCATCTACACAACTGCAAGACATTTGAACAATTTGCTAGAAAAAAAAGCCTCAGTTGTCATACAACAAACGAACAAAAAAAAAAAACCTCCTACATACACATTTTGCTAAAGTGGTACTAAAACTTCAATGGGACCGAGGTCTATGGGCAGATGAGATCAAAATACAATGCTATCAAAAAGTATCCGTTTCCTTCCCAACCTTTTCTATTTTTATAAAACGTTTCAGATCAAACTAATTTTTCAAAAATGAGACAAAGTAGTAAATTCAAAATACAGTTTTTAAATGATGATTTCCTTTGTCAAAGGAAAAACCAAACCAACTCTACCTGGCCCGATGAAATTGATAACTGGGTTTACTTTCACTGGATACTCCTAAGCATGATTACTGCTAGTCCTCTTCAATCTAAACATCAGTTTATTGGAGCATGTTTGCCAATGTGAAATCAACAAAAAAGCAGCCATGATCTAAAGAAATTCAAAAACAAATGAGAAACAAAGTCATTGACATTATCAACCTGTAAAGGGGTACATCACCATTTCTCAGGCTCTGATACTCCCACAAACCACAGTGAGAGTCATCTGATGCTCTGAACACGAAGTGCACGTCACTTTGTGGTCAATCTAGCACCTGTCAGGCCATAAAATCAGTGGCCTGGAACTTCCATCTTAACAGATCTGTGACCACGAGCTTTGATGTTTGCAAGTGCAGTATTCAATAACTTGTTTCAGAGAGATAATCCCCTGTGTAGATATAATCAGAAAGATCATTCCTCGTTTTATCAGTTCATTTAATGGGCTCAACTGAATGCACTTTAAAATGCAACCAAACATGTTTTCCCCTTAGGGAAAACAGGTTTGGTTGCATTTTAAACAATTCCACACTGCAGTGCTCAATTAACAGTAATTGTATTTTTATTTTTCAACTGTTTGAGTTTTTTTTTTTTTTTTACCCCATTCTTTATCCTAATTTCGAAATTCTTACTTTGCTTGTACAAACACATACCACCCTATAAAGGAAAGTGAATAAAAACATACATGGAAAACACTCTGTTTCTCCAGCCAATGCTGCTCTAACACCACAGCCCACCAGCTAAACTTACAGACAATGAATGAGAGGACTCATCGAAAGAGATTAAGCAAGCAGGCAGATGACAGGCGCCAAACTGATATGAGGCAGTTGATGTTAAATATTAAGAAACAACGGTCCCAATAAGATCAATTGATGAGAAATAAAATGTTGAATGATCTGTCACTCGACCCGTCTGGCTAATCACCGCAGTCCTAACTAACATGGGTTTAACAGAGCTATCCCATACAAAGTCAGTGATACTCACACTGTAAGAGGAAAAACTCTCCATCATTGAATTTCTCCTCCAAAGAATCACTGCTGTCAGCCCTCCTGTCTGTTCCATTCAGAATAACTGCCATTTTCCATCTCCGAATCACATTTCCATCCTGCAAATATAACCTCAGAACTCCAGGGCTGATTCTGGAAGTCTTTTTCTCTATGCAATCATGTCCTTTTCAGCTGCGCAGAGTTCATAAAATACAACCCAACTTGCTGTTGCGCAAGTGTTTAAGAACTTTTCTGAGGGTCCAATCAGTGTCTTTCAATTACTGAGGAAAGTTTATACTGTCTGAAATTGGATAACAAACATGTCAATCAATAGTTCACTACTGGGATAGTTTCACACGGGCATGAACTATAACTGTGCTTTACACAGATAAGCTGAGCAAAAATTAGACAGACTGGGTATCAATGAGGCATACTATCAGGTCGTGAGAAACAACTGAATTCATCGCGGGGTGAATCTACGCATAATTCAACGGTAGGGAATCACATGTTTTTAATATCTGATGACTATAATTGATTGTAGAATCATATAGCATAAATACCATGTTGAATTTTTGCTTCAGAAAACTGATCTTTTTTTCACTACTCAGTTGAGATACCCTTGGCCGATTATTGCTGAACTGGTTGCAACAAAGGTCAACGATTTTTTCTGTCACAAGAGATAATTTTTATTAACTGCTGGATAGATACTATGGGCAAGTATATTAGGCAGTTTGCACATCAGGCTTGGCTGAGGAGTTTAATTCATACAATTCCTGGGAAACAGGGATGGGACTTAACTCGTCCATATTCTAAATCGGTAACAGGCTGGGCTTTCTTGTGAATACTCAATACACGGTTCGGGTGTGCTATCTATTGATAGAATAGTGTAACTGCGTGCATAAATAGAGCAGCCCCATGTCTGCTGGCGTCTACATCTGCGCAGAGAAGGGGTAAAGGAGACATTAATCACTTTAAGTTAACAAAAAAAAATGAAGTGGCTTTTCCATACAAAGACATTAGCCTGTGACCAACACCTCTACTATGCCATAAAAAAAAGAAATCAACTCTCCAAGTTTAGTTTGTCAAACAAGGATGCGGCCATATTGTCTCAGTGTTGCGCATGACAACATTGGGTTGGTTGGCTCACTGTCCTTCAGAAACCTACTGTTGACAACACTGACTAAACGAATTCAAAGGCACCGCTAAGAAAGGAGTGCCACAACGGGCTCATTTTGATATTGCTCCTAGGTGCAGCCAAGCAAAAACGTTAGATTTTATTGTTTTTTCCATTAAAGCTGCAATTCATTTTTCTTTGATGGGTACCTACACTGAGACGCCAGAATCCCTGTCAGCCCGTGGCCAGGGTAGCTAGTTAGCTAGATGAGGACTACATTAGACAGAAGGCTTTTGAATCAAGTGTGTCATTACTCACAAAATGGAGAAAAAAAAAAAAAAACAGTTTAAGCCTGAAGCTGCACCATCTGTATTTGATTTTTCCACATATAGTAAGAATCCACAGGCCAATTTAGACTTTTGAACCATAACACGTACACCGCCATTGGCATTCTGGCAGTCTTCAATGAGAACATGAAGTGTAGCTTATCATGGATTTCAACTGGATTCAATGCAAAAAATCCACGAGGAAAAGTATACTTAGTGCCATTAAAAACGCAACGGTGAGGTATGTACTGTATTTGTGGCAAGTTGAAGAATTGATTGATTTCTGTTGCTTTTCTAGTGAGGCAAGAGTGGAAATAAAGTAAAGCGCGTGGTATTGTAATCCTGACAAGCGCCACATGAATGCGCCAAGCACTTCAAAACATTGAGCTGTTTGTGATGTGTATAGTGACACTTGACTTGTTCTTCTGGGTGTGGTCAATAGCCTACATAAAGCCAACAAAAAAAACTAAAAATGCCACTGCATCAAGAAAATGGAATGGCTTGTGACACAGGAGAGAGAAAAAGAGCCTTTGGCATGTTACGGGCAGGTCTCAGCCGCCGAGAGGTTTAAAAAAACTCAGATAGTATGTACAGTGCTGTGAAAAAGTATTTGCCCCCTTCCTGATTTCTCATTTTTTTTGCATATTTGTCACACTTAAATGTTTCAGATCATCAAACAAATTTTAATATTAGATAAGATATCCCGAGTAAATACAAAATGCAGTTTTTATATGATGATTTCATTTTTTGAAGGAAAAAGCTATCCAAATCTACCTGGCCCAATGTGAAAAAGTAATTGCTACCCTAAACCCAATAACTGGTTGTGCCGCCCTCGGTGACAACAACAGCAATCAAGCGTTTGCAATAACTGGCAATGCGTCTTTCACATCGCTGTGGCGGAATTTTGGCCCACTCTTCCTGGCAGAATTGTTTTAATTCAGCCACATTGGAGAGTTTTTGAGCATGAACGGCCAGTTTAAGGTCATGCCACAGCATCTCAATCGGATTTTAGTCCAGACTTTAACTAGGCCACTCCAATAGCTTCATCTTGTTTTTTTAAGCCATTCAAAGGTGCATTTGCAGGTATATTTTGGATCGCTGCCCTGCTGCATAAACCAACTGCGATTGAGCTTGAGGTCACGAACTGATGGTTGGACATTCTCCTTCAGGATTTTCTGGTAGAGAGCAGAATTCATGGTTCCATCAATTATGGCAAGTCGTCCAGGTCCTGACGCAACAAGGCAGCCCAAAACCACCACACTACCACCAACATATTTAACTGTTGATATGATGTTCTTTTTAATTAAATGCTGTGTTAGTTTTATGTCAGATGTAACGGGACTCACACCTTCCATAAAGTTCTACTTTTGTCTCATCAGTCCACAGAATATTTTCCAAAAAGTCTTGGGGATCATGAAGATGTGTTTTGGCAAATGTGAGACGAGCCTTTGTGTTCATTTTGGTCAGCAGTGGTTTTCACCTTGGAACTCTCCCATGGATGCCATTTTTGCCCAGTCTCTTCCTTATTGTTGAATCATGAACACTGACTTTAATTGAGGCAAGTGAGGCCTGCAGTTCTTTAGATGTTGTTCTGGGTTCTTTTGTGACCTCCTGGATGAGTCATCTACGCGCTCTTGGAGTAATTTTGGAAGGCTGTCCACTCCTGGGAAGGTTCACCACTGGTCCCAGTTTTCTCCATTTGTGGATAATGGCTCTCACCATGGTTCGCTGGAGTCCCAAAGCCTTAGAAATGGCTTTGTAACCCTTTCCAGACTGATAGATGTCAATGACTTTGTTTCTCTACTGTTCTTGAATTTCTTAAGATCGCGGCATGATGTGTTGCATTTTGAGATCTTTCAGCCTACTTCACTTTGTCAGACAGGCTCTTTTTAAGTGATTTCTTAAGTTTAACAGGTCTGGCAGTAATCAGGCCTGGGTGTGGCTAGTGAAATTGAACTAAAAAATGTGATTAATCACAGTTAATTCATGATTTAACAAGGGAGGGCAATTACTTTTTCACAAAGGGCCAGGTAGGTTCAGATAGCTTTTTTCCCTTAATAAATGAAATCATCATTTAAAAACTGCATTTTGTATTTACTCAAGTTATTTTTGTCTTATAATAAGATTTGTTTGATGATCTGAAACATTTAAGTCTGACAAATATACAAAAAAAAAAAGAAATCAGGAAGGGGGCAAATACTTTTTCACAGTACTGTAGGTGAGGAACAATTTATGTGGAAGTGCATATACTTGCCTCCCCTCTCCATCACGGCAGTTTGGGCATGAGCAGGCGACCCGGCGAAGCCTTTTGCCAGGCTGTCCTTCCTGCTCTGCAGTGGCTTGGTTCTGCTGCATCTGGACCTGGGTGATCTGGTCAGGGCTCACTGCACTCAAAGCTGCACTGGCAATGCTGCTCATGGCAAGGGTCACTGGAGTGGACTGCATCTTCACGGCATCCTGGCTCTGATGCTGGCCTGGGGTGAGATGGGCCATTAAAAGGGCAAATTGCCCGCATAAGAAAATTAACTAGATGATCTGTATTAAACCACTAAGCACTTTGTTTCAGTGACTACTTTGGTTCTGAAATTATGAATGTTTTACAATAAATGTATTATGTGCCTCCGTCATTGGCAATGAATCGATAATCTGCAATATTAAAAACTGCAATATTTCAAGGGCTGCTGGGCCTCAACCATAAATCTTGTCAGTCAAATAAGTTAACTGTCTGTGATTGAATTGGGCAAACAAGGCAGGCAACAAGTTGAGGGAAAAAAATGGTTTCAGCAGACATTATGAAAAATGTAATTAGACTCAAGAGCCCCACACAAAATACTACAAAAGAATGTGGGAAGAGTCACATTCGATACATCAACAAGGCCTCTTACAAATTCATGCTCAGTGGGATATTTTCTTTGATGTGATTTTTTTCACTGGCAACTTACAGTTCAATATAAATTTTTAAATTAACAATATAATCATGAATAAATATTTTTTATGCTTGTCACACAACACCAACTTTATGCCTGCAAGCCCATCAAATAGGTCCTGGAACCAGTTTGCATCAAACAAAACTTACTAACCAGAAAAAAAAAATCAGAACCGTATTGTTGTGAAAAAAAATCTAAAAACTGCAATGTAATGAGAAAGCATTAAATACCTAAAAGCTAGGCTGCAGCAACAGCAAAAAAACACCAACTGTGTTGAAAATAAATAAATGTTTTAGCACACAATCCATGCTTCTACAAGAACTGATTCAACAGAATAAGATATTAACTAATTATGTAAACAAATGTTCAATTATTTCCATTTACTAAAATAAAAGGAGAGTACAACATGATGTAATATATTATACATAAAAGAGGAGAAAAACAACTAATATTCCTTACATTTAAGGGGAGGAGAAATCCAAAAAAATGGTTTTTCACAATTTTTATCAAAATTTTTATTTTGGTCTTAATTAAAAGTTTAATCATTCATAATTAAGAGCAGGTGGATGCGTCGCGTTAGGGGGGGGCAGAAGGCCAACCTAGACTCTGAAAAAGCCAAAAGAAAGAGCAAATCACTTCAATCTGCTCAAGAACAGGACAATCAGAGGGAGCAGGAGGGAGAAGTTTATGCTTCAAGGGCATTTTAATGTTCGAAGTTCACTGTTACAATGATTTGTAGGTGTACTTTGACTTTAACCTGGATTTTCTCAAAACCTGATTTTTGCCCCGATTGCTATCATTTAAGGCGCTATATCTCACTTATTTGTGAAGCTTTTCTCATGAAATTTTGACAGAAGTCTGTGTACATATCAGGAAGTCTACTGAACTAAAAGTTTTGGTTTAGCACTTTGGGTCTGTGAGTTATGGTGATTTATATTTCATATCGAGGGGGCGAAAAATGGCAAAATCCTCTTTTACCCCACTAAATCTCTGGTATTATGTGTAAATGCTTTATTCTAGTTCAGAAGAAGGTGTAAACATAACTAAATCTAATTAAAAAAACCTGATTCAAATATCTTGCTTCAGTCCTGAGATATAAGGCAAAGAAATAATGGTGAAATCGGGGTGGCGGCCATCTTGAATCAGATGACCTAATTATGTAAATTAGGTCAAATTCATATTTTGTGTATTTCAGGTCATATACTGTCAATACACCAAGTATGAATGATTTCTATCCAAAAATGACAATTTTTTTCCAAAAGGTTTCTCCTCCCCTTTAAGCCAAACCATTTGTTCCAACGCATTCCTACCATGTATACCACATAAGTCACACTCTGTCACATTCAGTCAATAAACTACCACAAACAGGTACTTTGCTGGAACAAATTCAAAACCCCTAAAGTGACAATATATCCTAGCTTTCTCATCCTTACACTATCTCTCACCCTCTCTCTCTCACACACACCCACACACAACACTACATTACAACATACACTACCAAATGTTTTAAAACGCTTCAAATGATTTTTATTTTTTTGTAAAACACAAGCAGTTTAACGTATTTAAATAACCTCAAACAAAAGAAGAAAAATGTGATAGCACATCTTTATTTCACATGACTGTGGCCTCTATTGAAAAAAAAAAAACTGTATTAGGTAGAATAAAAAATCAATTTTCTATCAATGGAAGTAAAATCAAGATAATTTGAGGCACATTCACAAAGAAGTCACAACTACAGTGTATCAAGATATATAGTGCAACTACAGTCCATCTCATAAGTGTTTGAGGTAAACTTTGCCAATATGACTTGTAGTAAAAAAAAAATTCCATGTTTCTGCTCAACATTTATCATGGCAAATAAAGGCTATATTGATTATTCTAAGATTTAGATTTTTAATAAAAACAAACAGTGTTTACATTTCTGCTTCCCTAACTCTAACCACTTGAAAATTATGAGAGATGTTAAACTTTTGACTGGCAGTCAATATCGTCAAGGAGATGATTACACAAGAACTTAAGAAAATGGAAAATATAAAACAATGACACAGATTACATAAGAGACTAAGAAATAACTCACCTTGCACCCCCGTGATAGTCACAGGAACTCCCTGAACTTGAACCCCCGCAGAACCGAGGTTTGCTATGTTGACAGTCTGGATGTTTGGCACCGAGGTGAGCTGAGCAGCATTGAGCGTGATGGGAGTCCCGCCCAATGTAATAGGGGCAATTTGGGCCAAAGTACTACCGCTGGCGTTTGAGGTTACAGGCGTCAAAGTGAGTTGCTGTGGCACTCCGGCATTTTGAACCTGCACGTTCGATAGGCCTTGGAAGTTTTGGAGTTGTACTGTTTGCCAGCTAATCTGCCCAGAAGGCGTAAGCGTAGGCGCGCGGATGAAAACTTGCGTCGGGCTTTGGACTGCCTGTAGCTGCACGTTTTGCAGGGGCTGTTGCTGCAGCGGCTGTACAGTCTGTGATGGTTGAAGCTGTATTGCCTGCTGTGGAAGCCCCTGTATGAGCTGCTGCTGGGCCGGGTGAATCTGAATCTGCTGCAGAACAGGCTGTCCCACGATTTGCACATGCTGGATCTGACCCTGCTGCTCCTGCACGGACTGCACTCCGTTAGTCTGAACTTGATTTGAACTTTGAGATTCGGAATCCGATGAACGTACGCTCTGCGGCTCTGGTTCTGCTACACCGTCAGCAGTGGAGGGGGCGGTACTGAACTGTCCGCCTTCAGACGAAGTCACAGCAAGTGAATCACTAACAGTAGTGTTAACGCAGGTGGAAGTGACTGGAGACTCCTCCACAGTGCTGCCAGCAGTAGAGATGGGCGTGGACGCAAGCTGGGTACCGTTTGAAACTCCACCGTCGGAGGGCTGCACCAGCTGAAGTGACCCTCCTCCCGCGGCCACGCTGTTGATTACGGGCAAAGCTAAAGTTACTCCGCCTATGTTAATTGGCAACGTGGTCACTACTTGAGTCTGAGCGCCCGAGATGGTTTGTAGCTGTACAGGGAAGGCCATTCCCGGTCTAATTTGTAAAGGGATCGCTTGGTTCGCCACATTCTGGGTGACAATGTTTGCTGAACCAGCTCTGTTCGGGGTCGCAATGATTGCCTGGTTATTTCCGGCGGGAATTAGTTGAATCTGGTCCGACTGTACGTTGAGAGCAGCAGAGTTTGTTGGACTAATCTGAATTTGCTGGCCGTCAACAGTCTGAATTTGAGGTATCACATGATACTGAATGCCGCCAGTCGCATTTGGCACGTTCTGAACCTGAATTACTTGAAGCTGTTGTTGTCCTACAGGTGCACTGTTTGAACCAAGGACTTTAAATTTCCTCGTCGGGGTGCTGTCATTGGCATTAGTTGTGGTGCCAGTAGCAACGGAGGCTCCAGACTGTGCGGTATTGTCTTTGGAGGAGTTGGGCGACGCAACTATCTGCCATCCGTTCCCTGCAAGCTGCGTTGTCACTAGCTCAAGCTGCTGGGCTTGGTTTTGTAGCTGCAGGAGCCCCTGGCTCTGTTCGAGGACGATGTGTTGCTGTCCACCCGCCGGATTCTCGCCTGGAGTTCCACCTATTTTGCTACATGTTGCCGCAAGCAGGGCCAGGGGAGACGGCTGCGCATCCTATCCACAGACAAAACGGACAGCCAATGTGGGCGGGTTTTACGGTATGAGTGTGGGTGTGAATAGCATTTCTCGGGGCAGATAAACATCCTTTACTTCACATATTTCAATGGTATAGTGTTGTGTAATTTCTGCATACACATGCTATCATGTTCTGTGGCTGGTGGGTACGCTATGTCAGTTTTACACCCACACAGACGGTGCTCACAAACGCTAATGATAACATTACAGCAAACCTTATTAACTGTCAGAACAAAATGGTGCAAACAAAAGCGCTTTTTCCACAGAACACCAACATGCACATATCATTTCTAATGTTAGCGAAATGTAATATTCGATCATGATTCTCTTGGAAATACTGTATCGACATGTTATCACATGCACGGCACAGTCTTAAAGCCAAATGATACTCTCATCACTTGAGAACACCGAGAACGAGAGCTGGAAGCAGCCTTCTCATAATTGTATCTAGTTAGAAAGTAGCGAGTTCTAACATCAGTAACAATGATAACGGTGTTAGCTACCTGTGATCCAGAAGTTTTGCCTTTATTACCATAATCACCACCACCAGATGATTTTCCTCCCTCAGTCGCCATCGCTTCCTTCTTTTGATCTGCAAAAAATGCAATGTGTTGTATAAAATAACGATTGCACTATCGACTTGACATTGCAAGAGATTAAATTGTTCTATCTTAATATGGATAGCTGGCTTGTTAGCAATCTATAATTTCACACTAGCAAGCTGAATATATAACGAATGACCCTATGTATTTTAAGTCAGCTAATATTACAATGTGTTGCATTCTCCTGATACAACCAAAACGAACAGTTGATTTTAATAATCATTAAGAAAACATTTCTTGGCGAGTTAAATAAAGAATACTTTTCCAATGAGGGGAATGCAGCGAGGGAGGGGTGGAGACGGATGGGAGGAGGCTAACGTACCACTCATCTCGCATTAATAAAAACCGAGAGGAGTAGCTACTTCACGGAAAAAAGGCCGGACGATGAGGAAGCGGAGGCAGTCTGAAGCTTTCAGAAGGACGGCCTATTTTTCCACGAATGGCTGCTGCTGGGCTGTGGCGTAGCTCCTCCGGCCGCTATAATCAGATTTCTGTCTGTGCGTCAGGTCCCTCCTGCTAGGAAGGG
Organism: Gymnothorax javanicus; assembly: GCA_029692085.1. Taxonomy (NCBI): domain Eukaryota; kingdom Metazoa; phylum Chordata; class Actinopteri; order Anguilliformes; family Muraenidae; genus Gymnothorax; species Gymnothorax javanicus. The sequence goes on along the minus strand of CM056193.1, from coordinate 150,112,281 downwards.
CGGTGCCAAGTGCAGCTCACGATCAACCCCTAATGTAGAGCGAAACCGCATCCGACCGCGACACCATTGTTGTTTGAAGACACGCTTATTTAACGCTTCCACCTCTTTCTATCCACCAGATCATAAAATATTGCGTTTTACATGCAGCAGCATAAATTCTAATCACTGTATCAGTTTGAAGACATACTTGGTCCATCAGACAAGCGCACTTGAGTAGCAAAACCCGCCTGAAGTTATGTGCATACATAAGTACCTTTTATTGTGACTGTTTTTTTCTTCTTTGTAGTAGCGAGTAATGTGCAACTGTAATCACTACATACGCACTTATGTCAAATTTGTTGCAGATGCAAAGCTTTCTCTACAATTTGAGAGCGCGTAGACGTCTCTCCCTACTTTGAGTTGCTCATATGTGCGAACGTAAGTATGGGAATTGTATTTTATTTGGCGACTTTCTATCGAGTTTATCTGATGAGAAAGACTACTGTTCCCATGATGCAGCAGGAAATGTAGTACGTGGTAAAGCATGCTAGGGTGAGGAGGAGGGTGTAGGGTGGAATTTCTATTTTATGGGGGCTGGGCTATTATACATCCACGGGGTTTGGCAAAGGAGAGAGGGCGGGGTGTCGTCTACTTATGAGAGACTCGTCTTGAATGACAAGTAGCGGCAGTCAGAACCTTTTAATAATATTCATATTATGAATAACCCAGTGCCAGCCGAATTAGAGAGAGCACTGGGCTACTTACTTCATGGACTTGACGTTCACAGTGGTCTTTTTTTACTATCTGAATTGGGGCCTCATTGTAGATTCTGTGAACGTCATGGAGAAGGCGGTAAATCGCTCCTCCTGAAACCATTTCCGTTGTAGTTGTTCAGTCAACAAATGCAATAACGAAACGGCAAGGAGGCCTACTTTGAATACAGTAAGGGTGGAATGAAAATGTATTTGCTGAAGCATATCTACGCATACTGTGAAATAACTCAATTGCCATGCTGTCCTAATAAAGAACATCAGGTAACCAATTATCCTGACTCCCTGTATCAAGAGAAAAAGATGTTCTTTTTACCAATGGTGGCAAACAAAGCTTGCAAAACCGATATAAAAATGTTGAGAGACAGTTTTTTTGAGGGAAGTGATGCATATTTCCATTGATATTAATTTCAATGGCCTCAAATTGAAAATAATGGCCTGAACTGATTGGTTTTTGGGGCTTTCACATTCGTGGTTGGAATGGAGAGAGCCAAGTACGTCCTACAAATTTGTGTCACTCTTCAGTGTTATGGAAAAACCTAGAAAGTAACAAAAAGCAGATTCCGAGAAAAAGACAGAAAACTGTATCCCTCTGGGGTTAAGCTCTTGTCCGACAATGAAACTGACTTGGCAGTTATTTGTTCATTACATAATAAGAGATATTTATGGATGATTTTTTTTCTTTTTTATCTGTATCCATGGCAGTATGACTTCCTAAATTTTCCCGTTCTAAAATGTAAAATACAATTTCAAAAATGATGGACAAAAACCTAACGATTCTGCAGTTGCTGTGGCATTTGACAGTTTTTCAATTCTAACCCCACCATCTGCTTCCCTCTTGAAGCCATTTTTCAGTCGTTATTAGCACATGAATTGCGTGAATTATGAATTCTGACCATGAATGTCCTGCACATCCAATACTCTGCATGGGGAATGACCTGATAGATCATGTAATAGGCATGCTGCCTCATAACTGGCTAAATCAACTTGCCAAATTTTGTCATAACAAAAAATTAGAAAATTTTATGTGGAAGAACCAAGGAAGGTCAACTTGCTAGGTTTCTACTTCACAACTGATTAAATACTGATGACCTGCTAGGTTTGACCATAGCAAAACATAGGAAATCAATGATTATTTTTCATGTATCTTACTGTATATGATGAGGCAAAGCCTAGTAAGTACAAAATGGTCCTAACTTAGTTTCGACCAAAATTATACTTACTAGGTTTTTCTATAACACTCAAGCTCTGTCCAAGTATTTAAAGACTACACTATATCAAAATAAATACTTTGGTGTCTTAGGTGTGAAAAAGGATGCATGTCTTGGCTGCGAGACAGGGATTTCATTTAACACTGTTCAGACACGGGTAATGGGGTTATTTCTACACAGCATCGCTCCTGACTACTTCTCTGTATTATTCTGGGCGCAAGCCTGAGCCGATCAAACCCTGTTATTGGTTTTTTCTTCTTTTTTTGTACTGTATAGTAATAATAATAAATGTTCTCATTTTCAGAAATATTTTTGCAAGTTGCCGAGAGGTGATAAATGCTAGAGACATGAAATTTTGCACATTGATTGGAAGGTGTTTGCAAGTGATCCCCAAGAAATTTGACTTCAGTTGGCCAGCTGAGGGCGCTAGGCCAAACAAATCAATGTGTACGTTTTGACTCATAACTCCTGAAACGTTCAGCCTCATGTGGCTCAAGACGACAAAATGTATAGTCCCAATTTAATTTGTCAAAATTTTCTGCCATTTTGAATTTTTTGAGAAACATTTTTGACATCTCATTCCAAAGCATGGGTCCAGTTGCTACCAAATTTGGTTTGCATCATTATTGGAGTGAGCTCATCAAAAGTTATATATAGCTTAAAGGTCCCCTAACCAGTAAAACATGCTTTGCCTTGCCCATACTTATTTATTATGGTCATCCATCAGCCTAGCACACAATGAGAATTTGAACCTTAAAAGCCCGTTTTGTTTCCATAGTCGGCCTACTGGGACTGTACATGGTAGTTTTGTTTTAGCTCCTGTTGTTGCGTAACATCTGGAGTCAGGCAATAGGAGCGATCTGATATACAATACGGCACATCGCAAGGCGGATATGCTTGCTGATAATGAGGGCTCAACGGTCAAAATGTCGACGAGTGAACTTCCTCTCCTATCCTCGCATGGTCGAACGCTAGCTAATATAATGGCGATAGATAGCGTTTAGTTCCAGGACGTGAACTCCGGCTTTGACTCGAATGTAGCGTTTATTTGAATTTTGCGGTATTTTCATATTCATATCTGTGAATCCACGATGGTATTCGACTGCGAAGCTGCGCAATGCTTATCGCATTTCGTCATGCATGCATTGACTTGGCGAAGCTGGTCTTATTCCCGGAAGTGTGGACGTCGACAAAAAATCATGGAGGTAATATAATAGAACTGGAGAGAGCGAGGAAGTACCACCCCTTTTACTTTCAATGGGAGATGCTAGGCTCGCTACTTCAGCCCAGGAAGTACGGAATTGACCGACGCCATCTATAAAAATGGCGTTCCTTGAGTGCTTATTTCCGGCACCATTTTATAAGATTGCCAATCTGATTACACAGCACAAATGGCCAAGAAAATGTGTCATCTGTGCGGCTTGGCGAATGAATTCGAGGGGAAATGACGAGCAACGCTGTTAATCCGGAACGCGCATGCACTATACACTCATTGGCTGAACTGCTGCAGTCAGAGCAACAGCTGGACAACCAAACTTGTGCACGAGCTGTCATCAAGCTCTAAGTTGCAGTTCTTAATTTACAGGCCCTCTTAAAACATTGAACAGTTGCGTCAGACAAAGAGCAAAATAATGAAGGATTACCGAATAAATTTTCTTTTGTTTTCGCTTTATTTGGCTATAAAAAAATGCACACTTTTCAATTGGTGTCCATGGAGCTGCCGCGTCTTTGGCCACAAAATTGCATCCTTGGGAAACGCGGAAGCAGGAAGCTAACATGCTAACTGGCTGAAGCAAAGGTACTTCCTCATTCTCTCTGGTTCTATTATATATCTCTATGCAAAAAATCCCCTTCCTTCATCTCACCTCCCGATTTACAACAGTTTTGCGCTATATCAGATTGCTCCTGTTGTGCCTTCCCATGTCCCCATCTCTGTGCCACCCTTGCTGTGGATGACCACTCCCATTCTTCTCCCCTGCTGTCTGTGCGTGAGCCACCATTGTTGTTCTTGTTGAAGGTTCGGGCAAAACGCGCCAATTGTTCAATTTTTGGCAGCAGAAACCAGCATAAATGTTTGCACTTGCTTCCAGCATCGGAAGACGAAAAGAAACCGTGGTTACGGTTTATTTACAACTACAATGTTCAGGTGCAGTTGCTGCTAATTTGTTAGTTTTTGTTAACCTCTTCACCTCAGAATGTTTCACCAACCATGGTCAGTACAACACTGGCTTTGCTGCAAAATTGACCCTTAAAGATGGTTCCTAATTGAGTATGCGTGACACTACAACAGCAAATGCGCATGCGGTAAATGTCGCCACTTTGCGATTATATTTACGGTTTTTTACAAGTGCAGTTAGCTTGGCTTAATAGCATGGCTTGTTTTAGCATAATTGCTTTTGCTTGATTTTTTTATATATTCTATGGAGCTTTGTTGATAAATCAGTTGCCTTCTTGGAAAAAAGAGAGACTGATATAGCTGTGGTGCTCAGCTAACATGTTAATCCGCGCGCGGAGAATATAAATGTGTGTTTTTGTTCTGACACTGCCCCCCCGGATGTCTGGTGTTCTCCCCGGCCTCTACTTTTTAATTAGGAGAATCTGGAGCTAGCTAGCTACGTAGCTGAATCTTTCCAATTCCTTTTAATATTTGGCTAGCTAGCTAGCTAAATTGCATTCCAAGTGTAACAGTTCTTAAATCAGTATGGCTTAGTTGTCGCTGTACTGAGCCAGCTAAGTGCCGCTCTGATAACTAGCATGCACACAATCATTATGTATATATTAGCCAGCTTGCCAGCGAGCTATAGCTGACTGTGTATTTAGAAACCTTTTCTAGTACAAACGTGAATGTTCATGACTCACTGACTGAGTAGCAGCGATGGAGTTAGCTCAATGCTAAGATATAACGGGAATACAATGAAACGCTTACAAAAATTAGCATGGCGATTGCAATATTTAAGGTCCAGCAATATATTAGATTTTTACCTAGCTAGTCTTGTTTAGCCAGAGGCAATGTAGGAGACACATCGATGGGAACTAATAGAATGGGTGAATTCAGTTTGAGAGAATAGAGCAGCCATCAGTATAGAGCATTCCCGGTAAACTGAATGCTAGCCAACGGTTGCGACTACACAGATGCTTGCCCTCAAGCAGTGTTAGAGACTGAATTCCAGATGTAGCCTAGTTAAACCTTTACGGTGACTGCATGCCAGATTTCTTTAGGAATGTAACTACTGTTCTTGCTTTGACTGCAGGCGCCACCTTTCCGTACTCATTGAGTAGCTTAGTAGCTAGCTATGTAGCTACTAACTCAGTCATCCGTATTTAGGGACTTGCTAGTAGATGGGGGATCTCCCTCTCCATTGACTACGGGGTAGGTGGATCTGTTCGCTGGCCAGTCAGAACAGAGCTCATTTAATAGAGTGGATGCCCACTCAGAACAGCCTGATTTTCTGAAGGTCTGGAATGACTGGAATCAAATTGCCTCGGTATCAAGGATTTTATGTTTTGTTTTGCTAAAAATTGTATAAACCTCCCTTTTGGACACCCAAAAATATTATATCTTGCCAAAAAAAAAAAAACGGCATAATATGGGACCTTTTAATGATATATTATTTTTTTCAAGATATTGACTAATGAACTTCAAAAGGGCGAGGCTGATCTTGCATACAAAAGTTTTGTTGAAATGTATTAAAATTAAGTACACATATGCAGACCTTGATTCTGTGTCAACATGCAAAAATTCACCCCATTTTACATCTAGGTGGCACTATAAGAAGCCAAAAATGTAAGTTGCATTAATTTTTGGCGGAGATCTTGTATTATCAAAGGGAGAGTCAAACTACTCCATAAAGCCTAATCCAGCACATCCCAAAGACTTTAAATTTGTTGGTCGGGGGACTGTGGTGGCAAGTTCATGTGTGAAAAATGATTCCTACTGCTCGATGAACCACTTTTTCACAATTTGAGCCCAAAGAATCTTGGCGTTGCCATCCTGGAGTATGCCTATGCTGCCAGGGATTTTACAAATCTGGTCATTTAGTGCATTCAGGTAGTCTGCTTAGGTCTTTTTATTGCTGCCTAATCTTACTCAACCTAAATCTGACCAATTGAAAACACCACAAGTCATAACACTGCCTCCTGAGGCTTGTACAGTGGGCACTATGCACAACAGGCGCATTGCTTTATAGGCTTCCTTTCTTACCCTGGGGTTCCCATCGCCCTGTAATGTTGATAATTTGGACACAACAGACCACATGACCTTTTTCAATTGTGCCACAGTCCAATCTTTATGCTACTAGCAAAATTAAGTAATTTTTTCCTGATTATCCTCATTGTGGCTTTCTAGTGGCCATGCAGCTACTTTGTCCAAATCCTGCAAGTTGTTGTTGCAATTTGTGTGTGAAAATGCTCTTAATGGTTTGGAAGAGGAGTGGTATTTAAAAATCTAATGGGATGTGCAACCAAAGTAATTCTGGCCTGACACGCTACTGAAGGGAGCATCGCCATGTAGCCTAAATAAATCCAGCCTTGTTATCCAGGGTCTCCACCAGATGGCACTTTCATGATGTGAAACTTTTAAGTACCTTCGGCCTGTATACCCCCATAAATAGTTTGGGACACTGTCAATTTTTCATGAGAACTCATTCAATTGGCCATGTCTATCCCATTTTGGCAGATTTTGGACCTTTTTTTTTTTTTTTTTGGCCTTCCAGGGGGCGCTGTGAAAAAAAAAAAAAAAGGGTGTACGACCCTAAAAATTTGGCTTTATCCGTGAGACATCCATATGAACCTGTGTGCCAAATTTCATTGAATTCTAGGGGGGTCAACTGCAGAAAGTTCCTGAAAACTGCCATTTTCACAGACATTGGCTCTTAAAATATGCAAAACCAACACAACAAAATTTTAAGGCAAAGAATTGGAATGCCCTACAGTTCTACAACTGCCAAGTCAATTAACTGTAATAAATCCTAAAGAGCACGGTTTTCACTTGCTGAAGGAAAAACTGAAGACGAAGTACTTCAAGACCAAGCAGGAACTGAAGACAGATGCACTGATGGTCTGGCAGAACATCATCTACTGGGAAAAAATCCAGCATCTGGTGATTTCTATGGGTTCAATACTGCAAGCAGCCATTGACTGTGAGTGACTTGCTGCCAAGCATTATAAATGAAAATTTGATTAAATCGAATTCATGATAATTTTAATTAATGATTATATTTTGAGTCTCTTGTATCTTGCCGTGAAAAAGTATTTGCCCCCTTACCGATGTTTGCATATTGATCAGACTTAAATGTTTCAGATCATAAAACCAATTTTAATATAAGACATTATTAAAATGAAATAATAATTTAATTTCAATAAGTTAAGCAATGATTTACAACCCCAATTCTGAAATAGTTGGGACGAAGTGTAAATTGTGAATAAAATCAAAATGCAATGACTTTCAGATCACATGAGCCAATATGTTATTTACAATAGAACATAGACAACATTTCGAATGTTGAAACTGAGACATTTTACATTTTTATCCACGAAACAAGCTTATTTCAAATTTTCTGGCTGCAACAGATCTCAAAAAAGTTGGGACTCAGGCAAAAAACAGCTGAGAAAGCAATTAATAGATCAGAGAATCAGCTGAAAGAACATTTAGCAAGTAATTAAGTTAACTGGCATCAGGTGCGTAACATGATTGGCTATAAAAGGGATGTCTTAGAGAGGCTGAGTCTCTCAGAAGTAAAGATGGCCAGATGCTCTCCAACCTGTGAAGGCTTGCGCAAAAAAATTGTGGAATACTTTAAAAACAATGTTCCTCATGATTCTGTCGTTAACATTACTAAGTGGGCCCAGGAATACTTCATGAAACCACTGTCAGTAAACGCAGTTCGCCATGCCATCCACAGATGCCACCTAAAACACTATCGTGCAAATAGGAAGCCATTGTTGAGCATGATCCAGAAACGCCGCCGTGTTTAGTGGGCCAAGGATCATTTAAAATGGACTGTAGCGGGGCGCCCCGGTGGCTCATCGGTCTAAGCGCGCGCACCATAAAGGCTGTGTCCTTCCCGTGGCAACCCGGGTTCGATTCCGGCTCTGGTCATTTGCTGCATGTCTTCCCCATTCTTCTCTTCAACTTTCCTGTCTCTCTCCACTGTGTAACTATCAAATAAAAAGGAAAAATTCTCAAAAAAAAATCTTAAATTGGACTGTAGTAAAATGGCAGTGTCCTGTGGTCAGACAAGTCCAAATTTGACATTCTCGCTGGAAATCATGGGCGTCGTGTCCTCCAGGCTTAAGAGGAGAAAGACCACCCCTCCTGTTATCAGCGTTCAGTTCAAAAGCCAGCATCTCTGATGGTATGGGGATACATTAGTGCATATGGTGTGGCACACTTGCATGTTTTAAAAAGCACCATGAATGCTGAAAGGTACATAAAGGTTTTAGAGCAACATATGCTCCCCTCCAAATGACACCTATTCCAGGGAAGGCCTTGTGTATTTTAGCAGGACAATGCAAAACCACATACTGCAGCTATTACAACAGCATTGCTTCGTAGTAGAAGAGTCTGTGTGCTGAATTGGCCTGCCTGCAGTCGTGATCGTTCACCGATTGAGAAGATTTGGTGGATAATTAAACGAAAAGTCCGTCAAAGGAGACCGAAAACTGTCCAGCAGCTGGAAGCCTGTATTAAACAAGAGTGGGATCAAATTCCAATGGCTAAACTCAAGAAACTTGTCTTCTCAATGCCCAGACGCCTCCACTGTGTGTTAAAAAGAGGGGATGCTACACCATGGTAAACAGGCCCCTGTCCCAACTTCTTTGAGACCTGTAGTAGCCATCAAATTTGAAATGAGCTCATTTTGTGGATAAAATTGTAAAATTTCTCCGTTTCAACATTTGCTATATTATCTCTGTTCTATTGTGAATAAAATACTGGCTGGTGTGATTTGAAAGTCATTGCGTTTTGATTTTATTCACAATTTACACTTTGTCCCAACTAATTCGGAATATACATTGTAGGCCTATACCATTTGCATACATATATAAAGTGGCAGCTACTCAACAGAAAGCCGGGAGGTCAGAACGCATGCCTATAAACATGATGAGATCTCATCTGTTTTCAATTGCTTTCGTTGAATAAAGATTTGGTAACTCTTCAAACATCCAGCTATTTCATGTGTGGCTAACACGCTTCTTTGAGGTAGCAGAAGTAAAGAGACAAAACTCTTCATTGGGATGTGAAATACTTTTACTAAATTGATCATGAAGCGCAGGTTTGATAAACTGCTTTGCAGGAAATGCCAAATTAACATGCATAATCCATAGTAGTTCAGGCCATTTCATTTCGTATCGAGTAACCTATTTCGCCAAATGAATATAACTTTTTTTTGCATTTATTTTTTACTGGCCTTAACATTGCATTGAGAGGGAAGTTGCTTGTTTAACTGTCCATGGATTTTTGACATCATTGGGAAAACATGTTAAAGCCGATGATTGGAAACGGGTCAATAATCGAATGCTTCAAGGGATATTTTCCTCTCCTTCTGTTTTCTGTTCTTTAGCCGCCACTTATATTTTATATATAATACAGATGTCATAAAGCAGAGGTTAGCCCATTTACGTATTTACATCAAGCATGTATACATACTGCTGTACAGGCTAGGGATTTATATATCAGTCACTGACACGTAAAGCCCTACCGACTACAGGCTTAGGAAATGGCACGTGTAATACATGTGGACTTGTTAATATCCGTTGCAGATTGCATTACTGAATACTGATTAGCAAAATAAAAGATTTTGAGTCTAACTTACTAATTTAATCCATTCTCCACGTCTTTCTGGATCTTTTCTCTCTGTAGGAAAAGAGATGAGTGCATATGGTGGGTCGCATATACAGCGTGTTGTTCCTTTATTGCACTCGTGAATAGTGGAAAATTGCTCCATCCACTTAAGCCCGCGTGTACCGTTAGGACAATCACAGACTGAACAATATGAACCTGGCACATTGCCTTATAACAACCTTAGGCAATGTAAAATAACTTAAATAATTACGATAAGTAGCCTGCTGTTCCACTGGGATAGCTAGGCTATATCGGCTTTGCTGACATGGTGCGCAGTCTTGAACTCCGACCGGAAAATTTTCATGCGTAGTGATAATGCCAATTTAGTCTATTATCTTTGAGAAGCAATTGTTGCTGCCCATCAATCTGGGAAGGGTTATAAGGCCATTTGCAGACAATTCACAGTACATCATTCTACAGTGAGGAAGTTTATTCACAAGTGGAAAACAGTATATCAGCACAAACACCTTATACAACTGTCAAGCATGGTGGTGGAGGGGTGATGATTTGGGCTTGTTTTGCAGCTGTAGGACTTGGGCACCTTGCAGTCATTGAGTTGACCATGAACTCCTCTGTGTACCAAAGTATTCTAGAGTCAAATGTGAAACCATCTGTACAACAGCTAAAGCTTGGCCGCAATTGGGTCATGCAACGGGACAATGATCCTAAGCACACCAGCAAATCTACAATAGAATGGCTGGAAAAGAGAAAAATTAAGGTGTTGCAATGGCCAAGTCAAAGTCCAGACCTCAACCCGATTGAAATGCTGTGTCAGGACCTTAAGAGAGCTGTGCATAAACAAATGCCCTCAAATATCAATGAACTGAAGCAATGTTGTAAAGAAGAGTGGGCTAAAATTCCTGCACCACCATGTGAGGGACTGATAAAATCATATAGAAAACAATTAGTTCAAGTGATTCCTGCTAAAGGTGGTTCTACAAGCTATGGAATCATGGGGTGTACTTAGTTTTTTACAGATGACTTCTGCATTTTGGCTGAATTTTGTTTAAATAATGCCACGGTGGAATCTACTGTGTCTTGTGTTACACCTTCTTAAAAACAGTCAGTATTACCAGTGTAAACTCTTTCATCTTTGTGAAATGCAGCATGCTTTTTAATGACCGCAGTTCCAAAGAATCATTCTCATAACTTAGTTAATTCGAACTAGCTTCCAGCCCAGTCAGGGTCCAGGATTGGGGCCGCGTTCAAGAGCCCAGTCTCATCCCGAGTTGTCATATAGTGACGCTACCTGACCAAGTGTCGATCTACGAGGAAAAAGGAGGCCTTTGGCATCCTTAATTGATGCCAGTTCAAAATGAACCCTACCCCCTAATCCTACCCCCTAACTATTAATCCTAACCCTAACCGTCAAATAAGGAATCCAAGAGCCTCCTTTTTCATTGTACATCGATGCTTGGTAAGGTAGCGTCACTGTATGAGTCAGGATGAGAATGTTTTGCAATCAAGTTTATCCAGCTTCTGTTGGTTTGTTCCAGTTTATAAGAACAAGCTCCCAAGCCTAAGCAGGGTCCAGGATTGGGACCACATTCTTGCTAACCCTTCCAAGTCTGTTCCTCTGTTGAGTTTGTAAGGAACAAGCTCCCAATCCTTCTATAGTCCTCAGCATTGGAACTGAGTTCCCCACAAGCTACTCCATCCTCCTGAGGGCCAGTTCGGTGCTTCAAAGTCTGCACACTAAGGGTCCTATCTTACGCCAGAGTCCCTAAACCCGTTATTTGGGGATTTCGCATTGCGTAAGAGGCGTTCCCCCGCGAAAGTTGCTATCTTGCACACCTGCGTATATCCCTAAAACACCAGCGCTTCCCGTTACATTATGCATAGGCGTGGTTTGGGCGTTACACCAGTTAAACCAATCAGTGTGCCAGGTGCCACTGCCTTTCGGAGCAGGCTGCGCTATCCCAAATCCTCAAACCGAAACCCGTGATGGAGAGAGGAAGGTCGCCACGTTTCTCCGTTGATGAAGTTAAATTGCTCGTGCATGAGGTCAAATCCAGTCAGGGGAGGATCTGTTTTTGTTAAAGTGCCCCTACCAGACATATCCCGACATTTTGTGTTAATCCCCAATGCCCTGCCATCGTATTCATACCATTATTTGTGGGAAAAGTGCCTTGGATCGCTTATTTGATGACCTTTTAAGCATCACAGAAAGGCAGTCTGAGAAGACGGGCGAGTTCCCTCATGAATATCCGGCGTTTAAATAGCTTCGCGCTGATTGGATAGTTCAGCTACATTCGTGAATATTCAATGTGTAAACAGCCCCAACGCCATACTGGCCCAGAGCCGAGCTAGCTACAACCATAGACGGTGAAAGACAACAGACTTTACAGGTAGCATAGTAAGACTTCAGCGAGGCAATGGCCACACAACGTTCACAATATTGCCTTATGTATATATATGACCCCGAAACTGAGGAGGAGGCCGATGCAATGCTGGAAATGCCATCAACACGTATAACAATGGACGTTTCATAGTGGTTATTTTACGAGCCAATCCAACAAATTAGACGAAATGTCTCGCAGCTCTCTCGATTGCAGAGCTGACAACTCCAACGCATTCAGCTCAAGTCTCACGCTTCTTAGTGGCATTCGCGTGCTGTAGTCAGCAATTATTCAATGCGCATTGAAGAGAGTCATAATCGCTTTCCGTGTTACTGGTGGCGAAATCCACCGCCACGCTGGTGAAACTGAAACTGCCATGCACAAAGACTTCAATTACGCTTAAGAATCTCATTAATATACGCGCTGATTGAACAATTGCTGACTTCGGTGAATGTGTCTCGAAAATACGTGAGACCTACGCCGTATGCGTGAGAATGCGAAGAAATTTGGCAGCCCTGCGATTAGGCTATTGATTTTTTTAAGACATTCTAAAAGTGGCCTAGCTCTCGGAATAGCCTACCCGGATGGGCTTTCATGTTAGTAGCCTGTGCATCGAGCCCCAATGCATCATCCCACCTTGCCAAAATGAAAACGCAACAAAACAGATGTCTCGTCATTTGCAATTGCCAATAGGTCACCTATATCCCTGCCTGTGATAACCCAGCTAAAGTCCTTTACTGGTGATGAACAGTTTTTTTTATTTTTTACGCAAGGTCATTCTACATCATGTAAGGAGTATTCCGTGATAAAATCTATCTGATATCTCTAATAATGACTCAGTGAGGTCATTTCAAAGTTTTGGCAGGCATGACATGTCCTCAAACTAGGCTGGTTAGCTTCACAAGACGTTAACCAACAAATGCAAACGCTTCATTTCTGAAATTTCCGTCGTGATACGACGCAATCCGTGGAGAAATCCTCACCCGGCTTAAATCGCTACTCATCTTCCGTACCTTAGACTGACCTGCTTTACGATGGTGCGCTTTATCGTCTACATTAATTTTCAATGGTAGAAAAGAAGTTCCTAAACCAAATGACACCCAAACTATCAGGCGTTCATCCGCAGGGGGTAAACTAAAAGCCGATTGAAAACATAATAGACCAGACTTGTGGAAATCAACTTCCGCGTAAACGAAGTGTAAATAAATTCATTAATTTTAATAGCCTATGTATGATGTTAGAAATTCATTTTTGAACTTTATTTCGAAACCCCAATATGTAACCTATCATTTACAGCCATAAACTCACATCTCATACCTTTGTAACTTCTTATCACAGGGACTACTTGACGGTCTTTATCTCAAAATTAGATCAGGCGAGTTTAGCCGTGTTTTCACGGGCGGGGTCACAAATATTAAATGCTTTTTTTCAGTGTCACAGTATCACCCTGATCTCCAAAATAAGCGATATTTTGTTTGGAAGAAAAAAATAAATTTAAATAGCCGTTATTAATTTTTTTTCAAAGCTGCAGGAGCCACCGTAGAAGGGCTGAAGAGCCAAGACGCTGCTCCACAGCCGCTGGTTTCCGACCCCTGCCGTAGACTGTGGATGACACTGACAGTTGGCACGTTGCTCGAATCTTTGTGTGGGCGGTTACACTCCAGAGTGGGCGAGAACCGGCGAGAATGTGAATATTCAATTTGCGGTGTTTCGTAATACTGCAACACGTTTTTTACTGACGTAAATTCTCCGCCTATTTCCTTTTATTCGCAAAAACTAATACTTCAAGTGGTGTTGGAGTTCAAGAACCACATGTCACAAACTGATTATGGACCTACCGTATTCAAATACTAACAGATAAGTCCATTTTCTTGGGGAAGGGGCACTTTAAGTTAATCATGAATTTTATTATTATTATTATTATTATTATTATTATTATTATTTGACATTGGCATATTGTTTAATGTTTGGTATGTAGTTAAAAAAAAAAAAAAAATCAAGCCTACCCCTTTTGTGATGGAAACTTCAAAAAAAAAAAAAAAAAAAAAAAAATGCGTTTCGCCATGCACTTCCAACTCCCTCTCCCATCTGAAATGAAGCATAGAACAAAATCCCATTTTAGAAAAATAAAATTAGGTATATGCACTGGCACTCAGCGACGTAACTTTTTTTTTCCCCAGCGAGAGCGGCATTTCAGAACTCTTCAGCGAATGAAGGTAATTCTGGTGACAAGTACGTGGTTTCGTCCGTTTACATTTTCCAATCGGACAGCTGTCTATTATTTTTTTTTACAGCAAGTTGCGTGACCGTGCTGCAAAAACAGGTGTACATACTTGTCGCCGAAATTACCTTCATTCCTAAGAGAGTTCTGAAATGCCGCTCTCGCTGGAAAAAAAATTTCCGTTGCTGAGTGCTAGTGCATAGCGCTCTTGTGAAAGCCCAAATGCGGGTAGCGGGTGGTTTTAGGACCCACTATACGCTTTCCCTAACGAGTGTGGTCTAGATAGCAATTGTAGGGAAAGCGCATAAACACGCCCACGGGCACACCTCTAGGCGCAAATAAAGGATTCGGCATAATGCATAGCGGGTAGTGTGGCCGCAAGATATCGTTTAGGGATAGTGGAAGCTGCTAAATGCGTAATTCATGGGTTGCGGGTAGTGGCAACGGGTAAGGCAGTGTGAAAGATAGAGCCCTAACTGCCTGTGATCCTGAAAGCCACTGGCTGGCGATTGACAGCTCAGCTTTGGCTATTACATCTGTACTGAACTGTGCTGCCATCATAATCTGGGGTTCCATTCCTGCTTCTTCCTCAGGGGCTCCATCCCCTCCTCTGCCATATAAGCTGTCAATAAATGACCTTGATTCCTGGTCTGGACCGCAACACTCTCTTAGTTACGGAATCTAGATTATGCAAGTGCTGGCTGTGACCCTCAGCTCTTTGGGGTGATGCACTATTGGTTCTATGCTATTAACCCAATTTGGTATAGTGAAACATTTTGTCTCACCAAGTTTCCGCAAAACATGATGTAAGCCAAGTGAAATGCATTGTGTCGACAGAACTCTAAACTCTAAAAACATTGTAAAATACTTTTACTTTTTGAAATCTTTGTCATTCTTTGTTTTCACTTTATCGTTTAGTATTTTTAATTTAGTAAAAAAGCATAATATGTCATTATATAAGCTGAGTTTTCTTACTTGCACTAAACTTACAACTGTTGCTCCACTAATATTAATTCAAATTACTAATTTATATTATTATTTGGTGCATGTATTTATCACATTTTTATCCTGAGTGATTTACACAACATTTTAACATGATATTTACTTATATACCTTGATGTTTCTTTATGCCTTTCAGGCAGAGTGTTCTGCTTAAATTCACAACAACAGATGCCATAACTGTGAATCAAAGTTATGAACAAGGGATGCATGCCCTGTGTTCCATCCATTACACCATTGGTTCCCAACCCAGTCCTCAAGGACCCCCAGTCCTGCAGTTTTTTGTTGCAGCTTTACTTTTGCGCACACAACAATTTAAGGCCCAATGCACCTTCATGCACACCCAGTTCAGGCAGATCTTTTTCAACCAATCAGCATGAAGCCCTTAAATAGATTAGGTCTGAAAGAGAAAGAGAGCTAAAACCTGCAGGGCAGGGGGTCCTTGAGGACTGGGTTGGGAACCACTGCATTACACAACCCCGCTACCCAAAAGCTGTGGCAGGGGACATGCATGTTCTTTATTCCATTCTTACTGAGTTTTTAAAAGATATTCACACCAAAATGAAATTTTCTAAATGTACTCAATTCTTTATAACCATATAAAAAAATCTAAAAGTATTTACTCACCAAGAACTTTATTAGGAACACCATACAAATGATGTTCTGTGTGTAATCCGTAAGATGCTCCATTGGACTTAGAGTTGGCGACTTGGGAGGACATTGACGTTCACTCAACTTACTCTTGTCACGTTCATGACACCAGTTTGTGCATTGACATGCCAGAAGTAGCCATTAGTACTAGGTTCTCAGACCATGTGCCATGGAGGGCCATGAGGATGCAGGTTTCTGTTGTTATCAAGCTGATTTTTGTTGTTCAAGCTGATTTAACTAATTAGCATGAGAGGGGTGACTCATTACTGAACTCAGCAGGTACAGATCACAGTTGCATTGGAAAGCTACATCTTCTTGGCCCAGAATGGCACATGGTTTGAGACTTCTGCAGTTGATGATGGGTGAGTTGTGGCCATGAAGAAGTGCATGTGGTCATCAACGATACACAGATAGGCCGTATCATTCAAACAAGGATTGATTGGTATTGAGCGGCCAGAAATGCACGAGGAAAATAATCCCTACATTATTGGGCACCCTGCCCATTAGCTGGCGGCAGACGTTGATACTGCCGTCTATTACAGCCGTGCTGCCACCTCTTCTGGTCCTAATTTTATTGTATGTCAATATTTTTTCATACAAGCTTTCTACCTTAGAACGTGTCGTGAATTTATTGAATAATGCATGTTATTTTTTTTGAAAAAAAGCCAGAATCCATCTATAAAAATATGACAACAAACTCACTTTTGGGTCATTCAGTGTACCACTTGTCTCGTAGACTTACTTACTTACTTAGTTCGAGCTCTCGCTTGAACCAATCCAGAGAGCCTCCTCCGCAGCACTTTGTCCTCCATGGCCTGTCGTATCTCCTTCACATCCTCCAGATCGGAGTCACTGCGCAGGCAATCTATGTAGGTGACTTTGGGTCTTCCTCTACTTTGTTTACCCCTCGTTGGTTCCCATAGCACAAGTTGTGATGCAATGATATCGGGGTGTCTGACACAGTGGCCAGCGAGTTTCATCCTATGCTGTCTAACTTTATCGGCGATAGGAGGAAGATCTTAGTACAGCTGAATATTTGTTAGTTTGAGCTGCCATAAGATATCAAGACACATATGCAGCATGCGTGTGTAGCAGCTGTTTAGTCTTTTTTTCAAGTGCTTTAATAAGCGTCCACGTTTCTGACCCATATAATAGGACTGATTCAACCGTGGCAAAGAATAATCTCACTTTTAACTTGCGCGGATGACTTGACTTCCAAATTTTGTTCAGCTTGTGTCAGCTGGTCCATGCTATCGCTTTTCTAACCTCATAATCTGTTTCAGTGTTTTGCACCCATGAACCAAGATATTTGAAGTTTTTGACCTCAACTGTGTCACCACTTCTTGTTTGGATGGTAACTGGAGTTTCTTGGTTGTATGCCATCAGTTTGGTTTTCTTAGCATTAAGATGTAGTCCCACTTTTGCTGCTTCAGTTTCCATTCTACAAGCAGTGCTTGTGCTTGATCAATCCTTTCAGACAGAAGCGCAATATCGTCTGCAAAGTCTAGGTCGTTAATGACAATCTGTGGGTGGCGACTACAGTACTTTTCCTTCTTTTGAGTTCAAAGCCCAATTCAATTTCTTCCTCACCTCATGTTTGACGACTTCGTCAACAACTATTGCAAATAGATAGGGTGCCAGCATGTCACCTTGCATTACCCCAGCAGTAATGTCAAACAGGTCGGTTTCACCCTCCGGTGTGAGTACTCTTGTTCATAGAATGTGTACATAAACGCAACAAATTGCATAGTATTTATATATATGCAGGAGGTGCGTTTTGTAGAGTTCCCGCACAGCTGATGGGGAACCATCTGATTGTTTGCCCCTGGTCCCTTGCCAGTTTGATATTTCTTAAGAGCACCGGTCAACCTGAGAAACCTCATGCTTCTGAGTATAATCAGATGCAAACAAGCCTCGAAATCACTAGGATGCTAGCTAAAATGTACCCACATGTTCCAACATGGTGCCAAAAAGACAAAAGCAGACAAGTCTGTTTGGGTATTTTTTCGAAAAAATAAAGTATGTAAATGAATGGATTTGATTTTAATTAATGTATGATGGGGTGTAGCATTTTATGCTCAATCATGCGTGATATAATCCAGCTGTTAGCATGGTTTAGCGAACTGATAAAATCAATTGGTAGTGTTATAAATAGACTTCCTCAAACAGCCTTTCCTTGATGTATGTGCTTTTTCTTTTAGAGTTGTGTGTATAAAGGCCACTTTATAGTGCAGCAATGGGATGTCAACTGACTGAAATCTCACAATGTTCAAGAAGCAGTCATACCACGACTCAATCTGCTCCAGCTGTGTAGCTGAAGCTAAGCAGTTGTGGGCTTGGTTAGTATTTGGATGGGAGACCACCTGGGAAAACTAAATTGCTGTTGGAAGAGGTGTTTGTGGGCCAGCAGGTGGGAATCTTCTCTCTGGTGGAATAATGCCCCAGTGCAGTGATGGGGATGCTGTACTGAAGGTGATGCCGTCTTTTGGATGAGACGTTAAACCAAGGTTCTGACTCATTGTGGCCATTAAAGATCCTATGGCCTCCATCCTACACCCAGTGCATTGGCGCGCAAAACGTAGCGCAACTGTCTGTGCTACTTTATGACTGACGAAAATACCAATTTCCTGCCCAGCTTCCTCGCTGCATAAATAGCCAATTCACTTGCACTAAATTGAGCGTCCATGGGCATGTTGGTCTCAAAATGAGGTGTGGTCAAGCGCATTGCTATCTTGAGACTGCTAAAAGCGATCGCACTATTGACCAACAAAAACCTGGTCTAAAGTCAATAGTCAGTTTTTTGACTGCTCATTTCAGGGCAGATAGTCAGATAGTAGCGTCATTGTAGGCGAGTGCACAAGGCACGTACACTCTGCTTGTTGCATACTACCCATGCGTGGATGAGCAGCAGCGCACACTCATGCAACCGATTAAAAATAAAGAGATTATGATGTGAAAAATTTTGTCAAGATATTTTTAAAATGCATGTAAGAATGGTTAGTGCAACCAACGTCTGCACATCAGGGCATGCTGTGATACAGGCTATTTAACTCGTAAGTGAACCCGTTCCATCAGGTAATTTGCAATTGAACAGGGGAAGTTATGCATGTGGGTGTTCGCAAATTCTTCTGGATAAAGCCACGACTACTTGATATTGGAGAGCTCTGTCATTCCTGCTGTTCTCCATGATCCCTCCTGGAGGGGTGGCTGTTCGGGGACAAAGGTTAGCTTATGTATTCATTACATGAATTACATGACATATCATCTAAAACACTGCGTGGATGTTCCTTCCATCACACCAAACGCAAACTGTAACAGAACGAATGTCTGAAGTGCTGAAAACGTCCTGGATAAGTCGTGCATGGGGCATTCTATTATCCACAGTAATCCGAAAAATCAATTTTGAATCTGACCTGATTTATAAGACAGTGCTTGCAACCCATCTGTCCCGCCTTTATTATCAAATACAAAACCCCGTATTTCATTTAAATGTCTTCATTATTATTTACAGTTTGTCTGAAAAACATAACGGCCACAAAAAACGATTCTTTTACTAGCAGCAAAAGCAACGGAGACATTGCCACTGTCTGTAATTAATTCAAATTTCTTCCATGTATCTGACTTGACCTCCTATCATCAGCCAATCGGAAACAATTTATTTTCACTCCTGTCGAATATTATTCAAGGGGTTACGGTGGCGTAATCTAAATAACTTTATTTTCATCTCTTTCTCGCTGGCTGTTTTTCTCACTTGTTTTAATTTCTTAGATCTTTTTTTTTGTGCTCGTTTGTACCCACAAGCTGTAATGTAATATTAAGTTCAAATACAGCCTTGGAAATTCAATATGATGATTTTTAACATCAGGATATGAATAAAATAATATTTAACAATATTTTACAAATGTTTTTATTACATTTTTGGAGATTACTGTGTTCCTGTTTCCATACTTTAAGTAATGGTTTACTCCTGCGCTTCAGAGACCCTTTCATCTGCAGCGTGCACTTTTTTCCCCCCCAGCTACTAGGCAAGTACGCCCTTATAATAGCAGTTCGCCAAGGTGTAAGTGCATTTGGCTTTTAAAGGGCACGGGAGATGACGCTCTGAATAGCATATTTCTTGTTACGCCCAAAACATGCCTAGGATTAATTAAGAGATTAATTACGACCCTTTTGAACCTTGCACTTTGCATTGTGTCCAGATAACCCACCGTTAAACTGGCAAAAATGGATTGGGACACGCCCTAAATGCACTTGTGCCACTTGCATCAGTAAATTGACCTCTTCCACTTGGGTCTTGCCATCAGAGGGATTTTGGTACCGCTCTCGCCTCACCTTAAAGCGCATTACATCTCCAAATCCATAACCATTTAAGGCTTCTAATTGGCAACAAAGTGTTAATTTGTTCAGTTGCGAGGATCAATCCATATCCATTTCCCCTCAGCTTGCGTTATTGTTCATTGTAAAAATTATCAAGCATTTTCCTATCCACATTAATGGTAACATAAAACGTCAATGTCTTACGAAGCTTCTGAATTCCTACAGCTGACAAAACGGCATATTTTTTCTGCGTTTGCGTCCGATCGGTTTGATACGCCCAAGAAAATGTTTCTAAAAATGCAGTTTTGCAGACTCTGGTCCACATGTTAAGTTTGCTTATGCAAAATAGAACTACTAGTCTGCAACTCGTAACATTACCATAATGCAGGTTAACACTCAACCTATTTCTGAGTGACAATCGGATAATTAATTGAAATAATTTACTGAGCAAATAGGCTTCCAATAAGCTGCGTTGCCATTAACGCTAGATAAGACATTTTTAAGACATACTGCTTTGCATCAATGCGGTAGGCTTCAATATGAGATCGCAAGGATGGCAATTAACAGAAATTTCTCGAAATTCAGTCTTGAAGTAGAATTTGATTAAGTGATTGCTGCTAAAGATGGTATTCAGACAAGATTTAGATTTCGTCTCTGATTAATTAGTTAGATAATTGCCATTCATACAATCTCATATTATGGCCTTCCTACAATTTTCCCAGAAGTTAGACTATAAAGACCTCATGAATGACTTTGCTACCTTGAAAATTCAATGCATGGTATGCATTTTAAATTATTTTAAATGCATGCTATCTGTCAAACTTTCACGATGCACTAAATTTACTAAATAATTCAAGTACCAACACTTCGACATAAGAAGCGCTGGCAATTAAACAAATTAATTATTTATCGCTTGGCGCGCCAACCAGCGTGCAACTGCGCTTCCCCAAAAATGTAGCCTCTTCTTTTGAATGCCAAAAACATTTTGATTAAGTGCAATCTTAAAATAAATTTGGTTGCACTGCTGAAAAAAATCCTAGAACAGGAGATGGAATTCAGGGAAAGCACTGGGTTAATTTTCTAAAAATTATTGTTTTTTCTTCCTCCATCCATACAATATCACTATTAAGTACATTCTCAATGTAGCCCTTCCGTGATTTGTAATTTCCTAATACCTGCTTAGTAATTTCCAGCTTATATTTTGGTCTTGATTATTCAGTAAATAAATTGTGTGATTATTAATTAAGCAATCTTAAACTGGAACAGCAAATATGCTTTAAGGGTCAGAGGCTCATGGCACATCCTGTAACACTGGTATAACTGCCAGGGGGACGGTGGGTTTAGGAAGTTAACATCTATAATTTAAGAGAATTTGCCAGGATATCGGCAACTAAAATGCAACAAGTTTTTGATTTTTGACATTTTTAAACATATATCATCTTGCGCTTGCAAGCAGTCTAGTTCCCAGGGACATGACGAGGACACTTCCTGGCTTTAACCCCCACATGCAGTGAGAATCAACTTTACTGCATGGCAGCATCTTAACTATTGTCGGTGAAATACTATAAATAAATGTAAAATCAAAAATCTTATTTTTACACATATTAAACAAAAATCAGAGTTCACCGAAATTGAATAATCAATCTTAGCTAGACTGAATTACTTATTCTGGTGCATATATAAAAAGTGTTTTTTAAATTCTACACTATTATGAAGTTAAATACACTAAAAGCCACCATTTTTGATGTGTATTTTAAATTTTTTTTCCAGGGGAGGATCCCTGGACCCCCATCCTGTGTCAGACGCCTCGCTACTCAGCGTGCCTTCTGCCTGCCCGCCTCCCACTTCAGGGATTATGGCTTCTTCTTTGTTTTTTTTATTTTTTTTTTTTTTTTCTAATGAGAAGGCTGATTACACCACCACCAACTTTTATTGTTGGTACAAGCAAGATTGGGTCCATAAATTTATGTAATTGACACCAATTATGACCCTTGAATTAGTGCGTTGCAGCAAAAATTGACATCCATCAAACCAGGTTCCATTTTATCTTCATTTGTCCATTTTTTTCAGGATTCTGAACCCACTACAGCCTCAAATTTCTGACCGGACCTGATGTGGTCTTCTGCTGTGGTCACCCATCTGCTTCAAGGTTTGATGTGTTGTTAATTTTCCCACTCACCAGAGACGTCAAGAGCGGGTACTTGTGTTACTCTAGCCTTTCTATCAATTTGAATGGATAATTAAGCAAGTGTACTGGTATTCGTAATAAAGAGGTGAGCATGTGTATATGTTAAGCTTGTGTGTTTTCACTCCAAATGTTTCGTCCACTCACAGCCCATCCACTGCTTATTGCACTGTGTTCACCAACCTTCCTGGAAATTTGTCATCCTGTAGAATTTCATTACAACCTTAGTCTAACTCTTCTAATAAGTATCTTAATTGGATTTCTTGCTTTTGTGTGAAGTGTGCATCACCAGGGTTGAAGTGACAACCTACAGGGCAGTGGATCTCTGGTACAGTGTTGGTGAGCACTGGCTGGCCTAGTGTACAAGTCTATAGTTGTAGTCCTATGCAGGACAAGAGGTCACTGGAATTCCAACATAACTGACAGACAGATGATTGCATTTTTCTTCAAAGTCAGTGTAAGCAGATAATTGTGTGCTTACAAAGTGAAATCAGTGATCAAGTGGTTTTGAAGGACATATTATTTAGTTTGCAGGTACAATTGTCTAAAAGTGGTTTGTGATACATTATGTATTACTATGGCTAAATGTGTAAATATATCACAATTTTTTTTTTTTTTTTAAAGGCAAAATTCCTTTTAACTCCTTGCTTTCTTAATGTCTTCTTAATGTCTAGAACAGTGGTTCCCAATCTCAGTCCTGGGGCACCCCTGTGTATGCTGATTTTTGTTCCAACCACGATTGCAATCACTGGATTTTAACAAGCTGTCAGTTTGTCTTAACCAGGTGCATTTATGTTCAGCGCAGTTATTTATCCTATGAAGCCATATTTGAACAAATATCCATACATACTGCGAAGAGGAAAGAAATCCATATCCATATTGTGATATATTAGAAACAACTGCAATTAAAAGAAGGAAAAAAATGGAGCCCATCAAACTGATCAGTGGGTTCCTAATTAGTGCAACTGTGGACACATGGTCATGAAAACTAACTTATTTCGCAAACAAAGGATAGAGGCAAATCTGCTTAGTGCCATGTTAATGTCATTAAGCTCAAGCTAATTATTTAGACAGAATGGGAAACACCTGTCTTCAGCAACCTAATTTGGAGCTGATTGATTTTGTCTAATTTGATCTGTTCAAAAATGTTGTCCCCTGAAATTGCTTGCAATGTGGTAAAATACACTATCTGTTCTAGGGTATTTTATTCTTTTACAGCAATCATGGGTATTTCCGTCAAACTTGGACTTTATACGGTATATAACTGCTTTAAACATGAAATGAACCTAATTAGGACAAATTAACAGCTTATTAAAATTCTGCAATGCAGTCGTGGTTGGAACGAAAATCAGCATACACCGGGGTGCCCCAGGACCGAGATTGGGAACCACTGGTCTAGAAGAATACCCCATAGAACTTTTGAGAAAGCATTGAAAGCTGATAAAGTAGCAGGGTCATGGTGGACATTTGAAAATGCAAATTTTCTTTTTAAATATGGTAAACCAATAATAATAATAATAATAATAATCTCACTTGGGGAAGATTAAAAAAATGTTTAATCTAATTTTAAGTTGTAACTGAAACAAAAAACGCATTCCACAAAGGAAGCGGCTATTCGCCATTTCGCCCCGCAGCGGGGTGAGTTGGGGGAAAGAGGTCAGCTATCTGCCCCGCAACGGGGCCAACAAGAGAATCAATTCTGCTATTCACACCGAGGTGGGACGGATAAGAGAAGCACTTCTGCTATTTGCCCCGCAGTTAGGCCAATAAGAGATTTCATTTTATAATCCGCCCCGCTCTTTGATCTTTCGCACTGAACCGCCGCGGGGCGAATAGCCTCTTCCTTTCAGAAAGGGGCATCATAGCAGCATCAAGAAAAGTTTTACTTAATTTAACCAAACCCAAGCAATTTATATGCATTATATAACATTCCCTGATTGAAACATTAATTGTCATGTCGTGTGACTCTGATATTGTAACCTCTTATTTGTACAATCCCCATGTGTAAAAGAATGAACCTTGTGATCACTATGTGCAAAATATAATTATTTTGCCGTTCCTCCCACTACTTTCACTTGGTCCCTAATCAGAACATGTTGCTAGGCAACTGTTTCCAGGAGGATTGCCACGGTTAAACCATATTCTTTAATCTAAACGGAAATCTGTGGTTCCCCTTGGTCCTCTGCAGCGCTGTGACTGAAAAAATAAATAACAGAATATGTACGGTTGTCTAATTGGCCAACGACATATTGAACTAATGGGAAATAAATCTAAGCGTGCAAATTTAAGGAACTAAAAGATTAACTAATTGATTAACAGGTGGTAGATAACCATCGGATACTGAAGATCGAGATACGTCAATAATCTGACCAGAACTATCTTCGTTTCACATCGGCTACTTTGATGCCCAGTGAATTCTCCAGGCATCCAACTGCACCACTATGACCGCATTATATTTCGCATTTCCTTTGCGGACAACTCAGCTGAGAAAAATGTTTTAACATTTAAAAATTGTAGCCTGTCTGCAACAAGTGAAGAAGATGACATACACTTGTGCAGTGCTTTGTTGCCAACGTCACCGCGACCGGATCCAGCACCTTACCATGATCAGGAGGAACCAATTCGCAGATATCAGTATAAACATTTTGTAAGCAACACATTGGATTTAATTTGGGAAAACAGAAAACCCATCGTGTAACTTGCCTTTCTGTTTGATCTGAATGGAAAGGTTTCTTGTTATCGCCAGTACAGAGTAGCTTGCAGCACATGAAGTAATATTTGGGCCCTTCACTCTGGAGCATTTGCCATTTGTGATCGATTAAGAACTACAAGACTGCCCTCTAGCGGGGATTTGGATAACGCGCTTGAATCATTGGGTATGAAATCGGACTGAAGACT